>JAMPIT010000114.1:6000000-6600000 GCA_026261815.1 Monarcha castaneiventris obscurior
AAATCCCACATTAGCCTGGAGTTACGTCATGCACATCCACGGCATGGAGCAACGGGTGAGTCACGGACAATGCCAGCACCCCATGGGACACTGGGGCCAAGCCAAGAGCCAGGCCTGGAGTCAATCCTGATGAGGAGCAAACCTCTTCCTTTCCTTTTTTTTATCCCTTTTTCTAATTTATTTGGAAGGAGGAGAATCTTTGTAGCCAGAGAGTCACACAAATAAAAGCAACCATTTGAGGCAAAATATCTGAGTAAAGGTTTGGCTCTTTTTCCTGTACTTTCAGTATTCCTGAAAAACATCTTTGACAGAGAAGGAAAGCCTTGAGCAGCCACCATCCCAAAAGCTGCACTTGGTCAGCCTCCCATGGAAACCTTCCACCTGAGGTTGGTTTAGCACTGCAGCCTTGTGGAAATTTTCCATGAAAACTCAGTGGAAAAATGACACCGTGGGCAAAGTCTTTGGTGTTCTCATGAGTATCTGGACGCAGACATCAAAAATCAAAGAATTCCCTGTCTGGTGGAAACTCAGCCACCGCAGTTTTTCATCGCCCCAAGTTCGTTAAGCTCCGGATTTATTAAACCTTTACACCTGCAAAATGCTGCTGAGGGCTTGTTCCAGGCAGCATTGGTGTATTCCTGATAAAACACGGAATCGGGGATGGAAACAGCACCGCAGCCACTGGGAACAGCCAGCCCAGCTGCTTCCCAGTCTGCCCCAGTCTGGAATTCCTGCTCCACCCAACTCCTCCCCAGCCAAGCTCATGGGCATCATTTAAAGGCCAAACAACCCAACATTGGGGTTTTTTTCCAAGAGGGAATCTGGGGGTTGGGTCAACAGAATTCCAGGGCAGTGGTGGAGTCACCATCCCTGGAAGTGTTTAAGGAACGTGTGGATGTGGCTCTTGGGGACATGGGTTGGTGGTGGCCTGGCAGTGCTGGGGAATGGTTGGACTCCATAGTCTTGGAAGGCTTTTCCAACCTAAACAATCCCGTGGTTCCATGGATAAAGCTCCACATGCAGCTCTGTAGCACAGGGTGAGGGTGACAAAGCGTCCCCAACTCATTGGCTAGATGCTCCCAACGCAATTCCACTGCCAAGCCAAACAGAGCAATGCCTCTGTCCCCACTTCTGTCCCTTCCACCTCTCAGCCCCTTCAAAAATTCCCCCTTCCCTTTGCACCTCCTCCAGCCCAGTCCCCAAGGCTCTCAAGAAATGATTTGCAGGCCCTTGGCTCAGGTAGGGGCAGTGAAATTCCTGACACAGAGTCTCTCGGGACACAATTCCTGCCCTCAGCCCACCACACAAACCCAGGGTTTCCTCCACGGTGGCAGGATCTGTACCTTTGAAAGCAAATCCCACCTCCAAGGGCTATTTGGCAAATTCCACTTCATTATTTACTGGATTTGGCTGGAGAGGGCATGGAAAATGAGCAGCCACCGTCGCTATCTCTGTTCTCCATCTGCTGCTTAAGATAACACCGGGAGAAAGTGGCTCCGTGCCCCTTTCCCTTCATCCTCAAGTTACATTTGAATGCTCTGCTCTCCCTGCTCTGTGGTCACAGGGACCACCCAGGAATCCGCTCCCTCCGCTGCCTCAATGGCAGCTCCCGCCTGCTCTGGGAAGGTGAGTCAGACCCAGGCTGAGAAAACGGTTCTAACACCAGTTTTAACACTGAACCACCTGTGAAAACCTGTGTGGAGGTGCCCTCCTTAGGCCAGACACTCAGAGCAGGGTGAAAAATGATATTTTTATCTCTGCAACAGTAAGGGCCCATCCCTGATCCCACTGTTTCATCCTACAGGGTCTGTGGGGTTGGCTTTGCACAAACCCAGCAAATCAATTTTTCGGTAGCAGGGGATAAGGTTTCAGTTTAGGAAGGTGAACGCTGAGCTCTGTACAAACAACCTGTCAAAACAGGGGAGACTTAAAAGTGATTCCCAGGGAGAGGTCACAGGGAAGCAGTCTGTTCCCAAATAAAAAAAAAACCCATGCCAGAGGAGGGTTTCCATTTAAACACCCAAATCAACCCAAACGTGCATTTCGAGGCTTCTGCAAAATATGTTGTGCTCAGCAGATTTAGGACTGAACCATCACCTGCTTTCTTTCCTGCGAGGTCGCAGCCACTTGTTCACATTTCTGCCAAGAATAAAGCAGCCCCAAAACCCCAAACCTGCAGAAGCCTTGGTTGGGTCGGCAGCGTTTCAGAGCTGGGGAAAACTCACGCAGGGAAAGCTGAACAGATGTGTGAAGTTCTGCAGACATGTTTGGGGACAAGGCTTGGCTGGGTGACTTGAGAAAGATGGGGCTGATGGACAGTTCTTACCCTAAATTCTGCCTCTGCTGCTTTAGGGATACTGAAATTGTTTAAATAATTAAAAATTTATTTAAATATTGGGGGGTTTATGTGCAGGGAGCACGGTGGGCTTCACCCAGCTCTGTGCAGGGCCAGGAGTCAGACTCAGTGACCCCTGTAAATCCCTCCCAACCTGGAATATCCCCTAACTCTATGAACTTTGCTGGGTGCAGGGAAATTCCTTCCCATGGAGGCAAACCCAGGGCTGGCAGTGTCCTCCAGTCCTTCGCCTCCAGTCTGGGATGCCTAAAGGTCAGAGCTGAGCAGGATTTCAGGAACAAAAGCAACAAGCCTGGCTTAGCTGCCCCGGTATCAGCTTTCAGTGCCATCTGAAACCTGTTTGCAAGATTTTAGTCAAACATCGCACCAATAAAACCTCTCCTTCAGTGCTGCCCACAGAGCACAGGGCTGTGTGCAGGGGCCGGGGCGGGAGCCAGCACCAGGCCCAGCTGTTCCACCTAAACCCAGCTTAGCAATGCCAGGGCTTTAATCCCAAAAGCAAGCTCAGCAGCAGGAGCCAGACTGGGATTTCTGGCTGGGTTTTATGAGCCCAGCGGAGTCCCCCCGACATGGCTGCCACGTGCACTGGGCTGCGTGGATGCCATGTCCTCGTCCTGCGCCAACCAAGCCGCCTTTGATTTCCCTCCTGGGAGAGCAGGCAGGGAGTTATGGCTGGATTTTTAAACAGTGCCAGGAGTTGCAGTCACCCTGGAGAATCATGTCAGCAGCATCTGCAGAGCAGAGATGTGGAATTTGCCTCGCACGGGGACAGCTTTTATCTGTATCTTTTCCAAGGCAAAGAGGGATCTGGGGGCTCCACGGCTTCTCCAAACCAGGCCCCTTCAGCTCCCTGACATCCCTGGGGATGGGGCTTGGGAGAGACAAGAGGATAAAACACCCTGACATCCCCCTGGATGGGTTCTGTGCTAAGGGAGACCTGCCCAGACCCCCCAGCCAGGGGCATGTGGAGCCTGAGAGAAAACCAGGAGCAAAGAGGCCAAGATCACCAAGTTCATCTCCCAGCCGAATTCCCACTCTGCTCCCACCAGGCCCTGCATGTGTAAACTATTTCCACACATCTGATCTTTTTAAAGGACTCAGATTTACAAACTTTAGGGCTTTTGACCTTAAACGCACAGAACTCCTCTGCATGCCAAAGCACTCGCAGCTGATTGCAGAAGGAAAATAAATGGCAGAGAGGAAAAAAAAGGATGCTCCGAGCAGAAGGACGGGAGCAAAGTCATTTTTCAGCCGAGTTTCCACACGGGGTCAGTGACTCCTCCAAGCTCCCCTTGGCCACTCACTTTTTTTTCCATCAGAGCCCCAGCGTGTCCCTGTTTGGGGTTTCACCAAGTAGCTGCTGGAAATGGATGTGGGCAGGGTCAGAGCGGAGCCATCTGACCTCACAGCCACCTCCCGTCCCTGCCCTGATGGATGGATGGATGGACACCAAGGGCAGGACACCAAGATCTCCTCGGCCTCCCCTTCCCAGGCCTGGAGCACATGGATGTCATAGAGATTCCAGGCCTTTGGGTGGCTTGGCAGAGGCACAGGGACAAGGGGGAAAGGCTTTAAAATGAAATGGGGGAGATGTAGATTAGATTTAGATTTAAGGAGGAAATTGTTCCCTGTGAGGGTGGGGAGGCCCTGGCACAGGATGCCCAGAGAAGCTGTGGCTGTCTCATCCCTGGCAGTGTCCAAGGCCAGACTGGACGGGGTTTGGAGCACCCTGGGATAGTGGGAGGTGCTCCTGTGGGGAAAACTCATGCAGGGAAAGCTGAACGGATGTGTGAAGCTCTGCAGACATGTTTGGGGACGTGCTTTGGCTGCGACCTCGCAGGAAAGAAAGCAGGTGATGTTTCAGTCTTAAATCTGCTGAGCACAACATGGTGGGAGTCCATGGCCGGGGTGGAAACGGATGAACATTAAGTTCCCTCCCAACCCAAACCATTCCAGGACTCCATGATTAAATCTGGGAGAAGATGCACATTGGTTTCAAACAAGATCATTTGCAGGGACTGCACATCCAAGGGCTCCATGAATTCATGCCTGTGTCCCTCAAATCCTTGAGCCCTGAGCCTGCTGAGATCCTCCTGGATCCCCATTCCAACCTTCTGCAGCTGCCCACACTCCAGAATGTCCCCCCGCTGCTGGAGGAGGATGGAGCAGGAGTTTCCCAGAGGCTCTGCAAGGGGTTCACTCTCCCACCCTCTTCCCACATGCCTGCGGCGAGTCCGTGGCCACTGAGCCCACGATTCCCCCCTCCAGCCCACACCAAGCTCACCCCTCTGAGCCCCCTCTGGCCCAGCCTTCCCCAGGATCCAAACCAGGGCAGAGTTGGAGCACAGATTTCCCAACGTCCCCCAGCTGGGAGGGTTCAGCAGCCGAGAACCTTTCTCAGGATCAGAGGAGGCTGAGGAGAGGGGGCCGGGAGCCGAGACCCTTCCCACGCTCCCCGGCGAGGCTGCCCGGGCACCGCGGAGCCACCACGTCCCCACCACGTCCCCACCACGTCCCCATTGTCCCCAGCTCGGGTTTCCAGCACCCCCAGGCACGTCCATCCCCTCGGGCAGCTCCGCCTTTCCCAGGTGCCCCCCGCCCCGGAGCAGGGCAAACAACCCTGGCTGAGCCCCCTGTTTTTTAGGCAGGATTAGGCAAAAATTTGTGTGCACTTTTGAACTGTTTTCACAAGCGTTGCCTCTCACTCCCACGCAGGAAGCAGGAGAGGAGCCGGCCTGTTCCAATTAGGGCTCCTCGGACCCAAAGGGCAGCGAGATCCGAGGGGGGGAAAGGGAAAGTGGGACAGAAAGCTGGAAAAAAGGGGCCAGAAGGAAATCTGGATGGGGAGCAGGGCTGAGCACAGTGAGAGGTGTTTGCTGGGGCTGTGGGAATGGGATGGGAGCAGAGAAGGGGAAATTTTGGTCCCCTTCCCACAGTAACTCGCCAGAGACTGGCCCTGCTTCCCTCTGCAAGGGTGGCACAAAAGGTGCAGACATTTGCTATTTTAATTTAAAATAAATATATTTCTTAAAAAAAATAAAAGAAGAAAAATAAGTCTTTTTTTTCCTCCTTCAAGCAGTGAAAAATAAATACTGTGAGATGAAAGCTGGGCTTCAAGAGAAAAACAAGAGAGGAAACCGAAAGCCCACACTGCTTAGCGCTGCAGAAAGCCCAACAAAGCCGGCTTTTTTCTGGCCCTCAGCAGCTTTCTTAGGGAGATGTGGTGTGCCATGGGGGCCAGCTCTTCCCTGAACAAACAGCCTGAACACTGTCCTCCCTAAATGCAGATAAAAACATTTCTCCTCACATCTGGGCTCTCAGCACTTGGAGCACCAGAGGGGAAGGTGCAGCTGAGGGTGAGGTGTTGGGATGCTCTGCTCGGCCTCGGGTTTTGGGGTTCAGCCCTGTGTCCCATGAGCAAAGCTGGGCACAGAGCAGCCCCCAGGTGAGGGAGGGCTGGGTTTGGCTCTGGGGCTCTGGCAGCTGTGAGGAACCAGGCCCAGGGAAAGGGTTCTGCAGCCACCCTCAGTCACAGCCTGCCAGGCTCAGGCTCCTGCTCCTCCTCCCTCCCTCTCCCTGTTTTGCAGCGTGGGTGTTGGATGGCAATCCTGGGAAAGCAGCATCCTTGGGAGTCCCAGGAGCTCACAGGGGAGCAGCCTGGTGGGCAGCTCACTCTGTCCTTGGCTTTTGTGGGAGAGAAGAGGGAATGAAGTGCTAGAGAAAGTCCAGGGCCAAAGCTGAGCTAAACCACAGCCCCTGAGTCAACGCTCACTTCAATTACAGGAAAGCTCTCCCAGCTCAGCAGGGCCAGGGCCCACAGCTCCTCTTCCTGCAGCAGCTCAGGGGCTTCCCTTGGCTGGGGATTCACTCCACCCTCCCCATTTCAGCTGCTGGAAGGAGCACAGATGGATAAAGCAAACCCTGGGGAGATTCAGCCACCTCTGAGCCTGGGGAACATGGCCATGGTTTAACAGCACTCGCTGGAACCATCAAAGCAGTCAAACAAGATTGGTCATCAATAAAATTGGTGCCCAGAGCAGCTGTGGCTGCCCCATCCCTGGGAGTGTCCAAGGCCAGGTTGGATGGGGCTCGGAGACACCTGGGACAGTGGAAGGTGCCCATGGAATGAGATGAGCTTTGAGGTCCCTCCCAGCCCAACCCATTCGAGGGTTCTAGGACAAGATGCTACAAGGCGGGAGTGGTTCAGCTCCAGCACCACCATCAGCTCAGCACGAGACCCTCCTGCTCTTGGATCAGCTCTGAACAGCCTCTGAAGTCCCTTTAGACTTGACAGCGTCACAACCTAAAACTCCCAGCAGCCTTTCCCGAGCCTGCTGGCCTGAGGGCAGTCTGGGTTAATTAAACCCCCGTGGATGCTCCAGGCTGGAGACAGCCAGGCCAGGAGGAGTAACCTCCACCTGCCCAAAGCCCTCCTATGCCCAAATCCCTCCTGCTCAGGAGGCAAAGCCTCTTCTCGCAGCCATCCGGCCCTCAGCGCCCTTCCCTCCCTCTTTCCCAATGGAATATCACAGGAGCGGCGTCCCCCCTGGAGCCGGGATTAGCACCTCACTTCCAGGCCGGGATCGTTCCTCAGCAGGGCTGGGAGCACTCTCCCAGCCTGGCGCAAGCCTGTGAGCCACGCTTCCCGCGGGATAATCGCCCTAATCCCTGCTAACCGCGCCGCTAAAGAGCTCTAATCCCCGGGCACGGGCACACGCGCGCTCCCGGAGCTTGGAAAAGCCTGTAATGGACACCCAGCCCCGCTGGAAGCAGGTCAACTGTAACCAGCTAGCCCAGGTCACGCCCGTGGCGCTGCTCCACCTCCGGGAGATGCTCCTTTCAACCAAACCTGGCTCCTCGCACCCCGCAGAGCTCGGATTGCTCAGCATCAATGGGGGAAAAAGGGGTGAAAAACTCTGCCAAGCCCCAGCGCTCAGCACCGAGCAAACAACCGGAGAGATTCCCGTGCTGCTGGCACAGAGCCCGAGGCGTTCACGGGGCTCACGGCTGCGACCAGAAGCCGCTTGAAGTTCCTCGCTCTTCCCTCAGTCCCAGCCATGCCTCCGGAGGCTTCCAGGGCTGCAGGAGCTCAGCCTGAGCCCTCCCAGAGCAATCCCACGCTGGGCTCTGGTGCTCAGGGAGGACATAGTGCTCCAGGTCATCCACACCCGGCATCCCTGAGAGCTCACGTTCCCTTCCAGCCAGGTTAAACCTGGGAATTCTGCTGTTCTCTCCTCTAGTCTCGCTGATGATGCCATTTCTGGCATCTTTGATGAAGAAGGGATGGCACTGGAGGATTTGTCCTAAGGATGAACTCATCCCAGAACCCTGACATGGATTTTTCCTGGGTTGCAGAAGCACCCGCGGGATGCCCCCAGGGTACTCCTGTGATCACCCCCAGGCAGCTCAGATGGAGCATTTTTCCATCCATCCAAACAAACCCTCAGACTCTTCTCCCTCTCCTTCATCATCATCCAGGAACAGGGACAGACACAAAGGGGATTCAGCTCCAACACCTCCAGCTGCTGCTGCAGGCTGGGGCTGCCAAACCACACGCCAGAGTCTCCCAGCAAGGGAGAGCAGGGATGCAGCAAGGCCAGGTTGAGGATAATTGGCAGAACATCGTGTGGGGAAGATGCTGTCAGGATGGGAAGTGTGAAAAGGGAGGGCTGAGATCTCTTGGCAGGGCCGTCCCCTCGCAGCAGGAGAAGGGCCAAGGAACCTTCACTCAAGCTGAGCTCTTTCATCACCCACAAAAGGATCCCAACTCTCCGAGGCGGCTCAAACACACCTGAAGAACAAACTGTGCCAGCACACTTTATGAGCAGCCAGGCGCGACCTCACAGCTGGGGATGTTTTCATCCCACAATCCCCATGATCCATGTGCAATGATTCCATGCCCTGGATAGAACCCCATCATTTGTGCTGCCCGTCACCAGGACACGAGATATTTCTGGGGCAGATGGATTCCAGAGATGTCCCTGCTGCTGGGAAGTCACTGGTCCTAACAGCCTCCCTTATGCTTGCCTTGGGAAGGGATTACACATGGAGATGCTCGGCCAAACACCTCCAATGTGTCTGTCCCGAGGAATTCCCCAACCTTCCCCTGGTTTCCCTGCACAGACTGATCCCTCTGTGTCCCGGCCCCAGCCTGGCTGAGCCAGGGCCGAGTCACGCCAGACACGAGGGCAGCACATGGCAGGACAGTGGCAGTGCCCTGGGGCTGGAGTGATGTCCGACCCCCCGGATACGTCCGCCCACATCAAAGCCGCTCTGCTCCGCTCCCCAGCTCCCATTCATCCTCCGGGAATGTTTGTCAGAGCTGCAAGGGAGGGATGCGGTGGTGGTGTCCATGCAGTCGGGAGCTGAACGTCCCTAGGGATGTTCCTACGGCCTCCTCAAGCCCAGAACCTCCCCACGGGACGCTGCCAGCGTGAAGGCGGTGATGCGGAAGGCTCAGGGGATGACGAGGCAGGGAGGCTCGGCAGCTCCGGGTCACCTCTGCTCGCCGCCCCGGGCGCCGGGCGCTGGGCGAGCCCTGCACCGCTCGGCAGCTGCAGATTCCTGCCTGTCCCACCCCCTCCTCCGCAGCCTTCCCGGCCACCCCCTGCCCGCGGGGCAATGCCAGCCAGACAGCCGGGATTGCTCAATGGCAGCTGCAAGTCGCAGCGCATCGAGTCCCCCCGGCTCGCAGAGGGATCGCGGCTGCCGTGCCCACAGACAGCCCTTGCCCTCGCTCACGCTTTGCCAGCTTCCCTTTTTTCCACACATCTGGGAGTGCTTCGGCTCCCTGGGGGGTGCAGAGGAGGAGGGGGAGCCCAAGAGCTTCTCCCTGTCCTCACCTGTGACCACCAGTTCGCCATGTCCCCCCTCACCACTCTGTGCCCAGGGAAGTGTCACTGCACTGATAAGGGACCCTCCCTTATCAGCCCGAGCTGTCCCGGTGCCAGTTGCAGTTTCCAAAGGCGGAGAGGGAAGATTAGGATATTTAGCTTTGAAATCAAACAAATAATTGCACAGGCTTTCTGCAAACAGATCAGGGTTGGGAGGTCAGAGAGCAGCTGGTAAATCTCAGCACTGTTTGCTCTGCCTAAATAATATTAGACTGAGGATAATCAATTATTTTAATCAACAAAATTATTTATAACTCCTCAGAGCAAACAGTCAGCTCCACTGGCAGCTGCCAAGGGATGGCAGGTAACCATCCACATGCCTCCAGTTCCCCTGTGTGCTTATGGATCGACTCCTTTGCATCCCTGCATTTACTTCCCTGAAGATTTGCCCGCGCAAGTGCCTTGACCCCTCCTCTCTGAGGGTGTCCCTGGCCAGGGCTCACAAACACACACTCAAACACACCCTCAAATACACACAGATCCACCCAGCAGCCCCTCTGCAGCCGAAACCCACCCCAGGGCAGCTCACAGCACTCACTGCACGCTCCAAGCCCCTTCCCAAGCTGCATCTCCCAGCGCAGCAGCATCCCACAGGAGGGGAGGGAGAACCAGCTGGAGAGGAGAGGGAAAAGGGGCTCCCTCTGCTCTGCCACGTGAGGCAGCCCCATCTCCTCTGCTCTCCTCGGGGCTGTAACTCTGCCGATGCCACCACGACACCTCCATGGGCACCACTCGTGTCCCACACCCTGCACACCCCCCCAGCCCCGGGACAGGCTCTGCACTGCACCAGGCAATTCCAGCAGCCACAACGGGACAGGAGCCTTTTCCTGGCTGGGCTGGAAGCTGTGCAAGCCAAGGGATCGCTGAGAGGAGAACCAGGGTCAGCTTCCCATCTGGGACCAGCAGGGAACCAGGGACAAGGCCATCCCTGGATGCTCCTGCCAGGCCTAGACCATTTCACCTCCCTGTCCCCTAGCCAAGCTCAGCTCCCCCAGTGATGGAGGCCAGGAAGGGGCCTGGGAGAAACCTGGGAACCAAAGCTCTGCAGCCCATGCCAGCCTCGGGAACAGCAGTGCCAAAGCGATTGCATTTCACAACTTCCCAGGAACAATTCTCCTGGTTCTCTTCATTTTTAAGCAGACAAGAAAACGAACAAAGGGGATTTTCCAGGAGGGCCCCAAGGTTAATCCTCTCCATCCCAGGCTGAGCACAGGGCTCCCGGGCTTTTCCCAGATGTGTTACACCACGCAACATCCAGGTTCCCAGTATCCTCAGGCACAGCAGCGAGGGTTTTCCCAACCGACCCCAGCAAGCTGCTCTTTTACAGCTCCTCC
The DNA here is from genome assembly GCA_026261815.1 of Monarcha castaneiventris obscurior. Lineage (NCBI taxonomy): Eukaryota > Metazoa > Chordata > Aves > Passeriformes > Monarchidae > Monarcha > Monarcha castaneiventris. The sequence continues at coordinate 6,010,584 of JAMPIT010000114.1, forward strand.
TTCTAGGAAACTTCCCACCAGGGAAGGGACCAGTGCAGGGATTAGGCCAGACCAAGCCCTGGGAAGATGAAGGTGGGAGTGAGCTGTGGAAGGCTCATCAACCTCAGTCATCCCCATCCCAGAGCCAAGCGTTGTCCAGGATGGGATTATGTCACCTTCTGGCCTCAGTCGGGAAGAGCGAAGGGCAGGCAGGGATAAATCCGAGTGGCTGGAGGTGCTCAGATCTGCCCAGAGGAAGCCTGAGCTTGGAAACCTCGGCGAGGGCTGGGGGAGAGAGGCTGAGGCACTCCCAGGCCTCGCATCCACCCCGTGCAGCATCCGGAAGCTATTAAGGAATTACAGCCTCCCTGGCCCCGAGCCCTCCCCGGCAGAAGTGCCTGGGAGCAGATGGTGAAAGGGCTGATTGAATTCGGCTGCTTGGGCCAAGAGGCTCTTTAGGAGAGACTCAGTGGAGGAGGGGGTGGAGGGGACGGCATTTGGTGACTCGGGAGCTGGGAGCCCTTGCCAGGAACTCCAGGAATCCTCCATCAACCCTAACGAGGCTGGAGGAGCTTTGGCAGGGACTTGGATGAGTGGTTGGAGGGGTGTGAGATTCCCTTGGGAGCTCCTGGTGCTCCAGGAGTGACTCCTCAGTGAGCCAAGGCTGGTTCTTCTCCATCTCCAAGTGCACTGGACCAGCTCCCTTCCAGGGAGGTGGGATGGCCCCAGGAGCTGTGTGATCCCAACCCTTGATCCCAGCTGAGGAGGAGGCACAGGAGCTGTCAGTCCAACAGCCCTGCCTACCCCTGGGGCTCTCCTCCCAGAAAAATGCAGGTTTGCAAAGATCCTCAATTCTCAGTTTGGTTTAATCCCACCCCATTCCCAGAGCCCATGGGAAGGCACCGGGCATGGGACCAGACCTCCCAAAGAGCCCTCAGAGAGGGATGGAACTGCAGTTCCTCTGAGTGGGGAGGAGGTGGGGAAAGAAGACCAGGATGAGAGAAATGTAGGATGGAAAAAAACGGCCAACAGGAGGGAAAAAAAAAAAAAAGAAAGAAAGAAAGAAGGATAAATGTGCTTCGAAAGTCATCCCTGGTGCCAGCCCTGCCGGAGGTGATGCCAGTGCCTGGGCAAAAACACTGATGGCAGGAACCAAAATCGCCTGGGGATGAAGGAAGGGATTAACCCTCCCGGGGAAGTGGAGGGGGAAAAGGAGGAATGCCCCAAAAACCAACACAGCCCCAAGCTCTGGGCTCCCTGACCTGGCCAGCTCCAGCTCCCCACTCCCTGTGTCCCGGGGGGGACAGGCATCGGCTCCGAGGCCCCCGTGCCATCCCCTATCCCCGAATCCATCCCTGTTTTTCCGAGGGAGAAAGCTGCAGCGAGTCCCCCCGGGATCCTTGGCCGGCCGCCCCGGCTGCCCGAGGTTGGGAAATCGGGAGCCTGGTCAGGCTGTGCCGGAGGGGCCGGCACGGAGCGCTCCGTGACCGTCAGGGGATCTTTGCGGAGCAATCTTTTCCGAGACAAGTCATGAGATTATTTCTTGCCTGGAATTTGCTCCCGCAGCTCCCATCGGCCCCGGACTGCTGAGTCAAGAGACCGCCGGGGCTGTGCCCTCCAGATGAGTAAATAAATTGCCATGGGGAGTGCGGGGGGCCGGGGGGGGGCTGGCGCCCGGCGGGGCGCGGGATGGGGCAGGGAGGGGACCCGATGACTCCCGAGCCTTGGGCTGGGGATGGAGCCCGGCTTGGCAGCCGCGCGCGGAGTTAGTCACCAGATTACACACGCGGCTTAAAGGCACATCACCCTCCCCTGCCCTTCCCTCCTTTTACTCTGGGGTTTTGCCCTCCGTTTTCTTTCTTCTTTTATTTTTTACATTTCTTTCAGCCTAACTGTGGCTCTCAGTGAGTGCCCGGGAAGCCACGGGAGGCAGAAGCTCTTGACGACGCCAAAGGGGGAGAGGGTCCAGCCCGGACGTGACACAGCTCGGGGCAGCCTCTCCTGACCCCCTTCCCTCCCCATCCCGCCGATCCCTTCCTTCCCTCCCCATCCCGCCGATCCCTTCCTTCCCTCCCCATCCCGCCGGGCAGCCGGGTCACTCTATGGGATCCATATGGCCCCGGCCGCTCGGGCTCGGCTGTTTGGAAGCAGGAATGGTGCGAGTCATCCCGCTCGGAGGCAAACAGGCGCAGGGCCGGGGCCTTTCATGTCCCGGCCTTCGGAGCCAAATTCAAATCTGGAGCCGCTTAAAGGGATGGGAAGAGCCCCAGCGAGGAACGGCCCCGGCTACCGGGACAGCTCCGAATCCCAAACCCCGCTGCTGCCGCTGGAAAGGAAAACATTCCCAGCCTTCCCAGAGCCCAAACTCCCTGGCAACCCTTCACAAGGATGGGGTTGGGAAATGCCACGGGCTCGGAGCACCGCGATGCCGCTCCCAACCTGCTGGGCTCCTCCGCTGCCTGGGGATGATGCCAGGGATTGAGTAAAGGAGCTTTTCCTCATTTCCAGCTGCAGACCAGGAGGAATTGCGTTTGCTGACCTCACGGAGCAGTCTGAGGGATGGAACAGTTGGGTTACGTGCCTCGAGCACTTGAAAAGAGAAAGCTCTTGGCACTGCATTTTCAAACCGCTTCTAACAATAATGGGTAAAAAAAGAAGGGGGAAAAAAAAGATCCAAATTTCACGTGTTCCACTCCATCTTTTTTTAATTTTCCAGTGGAAAAAGCCAGGACTACTCAGCTTTTGCAAGTTGTTTCTTCAGAGGGTTCAGGTTTCGGTAAACAATTGCTCAAAACTGAAAGGTAAGAAAACAAAAATCCCCTTTTCTGCTTCCAGAGCAGTGACCAAAATTCAGTGGCTTTGCACAAACACACGCAGGCACCTCTGAAAAAAACTTTCATGTGGGTCAAAAAGCCACAGTTTGATTATTGTGATAAAAAGTGCTGACAACGGGGGGAAAACAACAGAAAACAACCCCCAAAGCACTGCCCGGTGTCCAGCTCCAGCTTTTAGGGGCTGCTGGTGGCAGTGGCAGCTTCCCCGATTCAGCAGTTTGGTCCTGCGGGGCCATCCCAGGAGAGGCAGCATCCCAGCGGGAATCCCAGCCAGCCCCATTCCGCCGTGCCGGACACTTGGTTCCCGAGGGATGCTGAGCCCCTCGCCTGCCCCAGTCACCCAGCACCCCCAGACTGGGAATTCCGGGGGGCGTGGATGGGTCCAGGCCTGCCTGGTGCTGCGGAGGAGCCAGGGAGGAGCCGGACAGTGGAACACAGACCATGGAAAATGGGAATCCTGCAAGCAGAGGGAGACCCTGAGCGCCCAACTGGGGATGCTCCCACTTCCCTGTTGCAGCAGAATGGGAGCACTGTGCCTCAGTTTCCCTAAAAACAAGGTCTCATCAATCCTTTCCTCAACATCTTTTGGGGTCAGAGACCCCAAAGCTTTACCAAAAAAAGCTGCATTGAAAGAAAATCCCAGTCCTGGGCTGGCTTCTCCTGCGCTCCCCACCAGCCATGTGAAGAATGCCTTGGAATCACATCAAGTATTTGAGATGGGATGGGGGGGGAGGGGGCGCGGTGAGGGGAGAGGGGGAGCTTTTAACTCAGTGTCTGGCTTCCTTCATCAATCCCACATTCCTGCTCATGCCATCACCCTCCGGGAAAGTGCGACAACCTCCAGAATCCATGTGGAGCCAATTTAGGATCCCCTCCATGTAAGAAAATGCATTTTGTTCATTAACAAGCTCTGGATGCTCAGCTGGGGTGAGGAGGCAGCCTGCAGCCCCACAGCCATCCCAGAAAATGGGATTTGGTGGGAAGATTTCCCACACTCGGCCCCATCCCAGAGGAGAGCAGTGCTCCCTGCACATCCTCCCTCCCAGGACATTTGTTCCAGCCCAAATAACCCCGGGGTTCCTGCACCAGCCACCTGAGCTGGAGGTCCCTGCTGCTTCTGGCTTCATAGGAGAGGTTTGAACATGAGGAAAAAGGCTGGAAAGCAGGGAATTGCTGTTGTGCTCAGCACCAGCTGGGAGATGAATGAATGGGAATTACAGCCCCAGAGCCCACTTCAGACCCAGACAGAGCCCTGAGACTTTGCACATCCCAATCCACAACCAGGGCTGTCACAATGACTCCAATCCTCATTTCCAAACCAGAGGGAGCCACAGAAACGAGGCGATTTTCCTCTCTGGGGAAGCAAGCCACTGTGTCTCGGTGTGTTTGTGAGGTTTTTCTGGCAGGTTCTATTTATCCAGGAACCAGATGTGGGGCTGGGGGGCTGTGCTGCACCAGCTTCCTGCTTCCCTGCAAACACCGGCTTCACCTGCCCTGCACAGAGCTGGACACAGCTTGGAGAGCCAGGAAACTGTGCAAGGTCAGCACAGCATGGAGAAAACGTGTCACCTGCCCGGTCCTGCTCAGGGCCATTGGTGCCAGGAGCTGGTGCTGCTCATGGGGCAGAGGAGCAAATTAGGTCTTGGATTTTTGGCAGTTGAGTGAAAAAACCCCAAAACCTCAACATAAAAATGCAGAGTTTCAGTTCAGAAAGGGAGGGTGGTGCCAGAGCAGGGTTTGTCCCCATCCAGGGGCCACCCCCCTGGAGAAGGATGGGACACCTTGGAGCAGTTCTGAGCACAGCACCGAAGGCTCTGTCTCCAGCTCAGCGCAGCCGTGCAGGGCTCAGGGTCTGCAAGGCAACATTTGCAGCCTGTGAATGGCTCCAGAGCCAGGGGTGGCTGCCCTGAGACCAAATCACAAACTGAAACCACCCTGGGAGTGTCTGAGGCCAGGCTGGACAGGGCCCTGAGCCACCTGGGCCAGTGTGAGGTGTCCCTGCTCATGGCAGGGGGGGGAACTGGATGAGCTTTAAGCTCCCTTCCAACGCAAACCATTCTGGGATTTGGGGATTTATTTCATTTTTTGCCAACTCTGTGCCCACCCCAGACTGTCCCTGTTCCAGGAGCTGTTCAGGCACAACGTGAGATTTCCACATTTTCCTATAATTGCCAGGGAAGGCTGCGGGCACGAATCCTCAAACCTGGGAGAGCTGGGCTGGAGGTTTGCAAGTGGCTCTGCAGGGCTGTGCTGCAGGACCCGCCCCAGCTTTCCAAGGGTCACCTCTGCAGGAGGAGAACCCCCACTCCAGACCCGTTATCTCCGGAGCCATCTCCAGGCTTTGCCATGGGCAGCACTCAAGTTCTTCCCCCTCCAAATTCCACTGCACCTGGGAAAAATGTAGGAGCTCGTAGGAGAATCAATAAATATTTATTGTTTAACCAGCAGTATTTTGACTGGAGATGTAAGCATGGCCCCATGCCAGGGAAACGAGAGCCTTCTTGGCCAGCGCTGCAAACAAATTTTCGTCTGTATCTCATTGGAAGATTATAAACTACACAATGAAAGGAAAAAAAAGAAACACAGGCAGCGAGCAGCTTAGTCACGGAAGAGGAACAAAAGAGCTGAGAGGGATAACTGTGGCATGGGGTTACAAAAAAGGGCTGCAGGCCTGAGTTTTGGCTGTGAGGCAGCTGCGCTGCTCAGATCAGCTGCAGATTGTGCCACTGGCTCCTGCTGGGATGGGGCTTGGAGCTGCACCAGGAGGCACTGGAGACACTGGAATCCACCAGGAACTCCCAGCCGAAAAGCCAGCTGGGCTGTCAGGGTTTGACCTGCAGAGACACAACCCTGCACCCATAGGAATATCCCAGTGCCCACAGGGATCCCCAGTCACAGTCAGGCCCTGGCGCCAAGGGAATTTCAGCGACAAATAAAGCAGATCCTCACCTCCTTGTTCACCTTCTCAGGTCCTGGCGCATCCCTACCCTGCACAGGTGCTCCTCCAAGCAGGATCTGTCAGCCTGGAGGGTGCCAGAGCTCCATCCTCAGGATCAGGGACAGCAGTGACACTTGCTGTCCTAAATCCTGCGATTTGCTCATCTTGTGCCATGCAAGGACCAGCTGACAGTGCAGAAAGGAAAAGACCCTCCTGCCTAATCTGGCACAGATTTACTTGGATTCCTTTCTTCCCCAAAATCCCAGCGGATCCTGGTGCCACAGCTGACAAGAGCCATTTAGGGTGACAGCTCTGCCAGTTCATATCCTCGAAGTGTATTCAGACAGCCTGGTCCTACTCACACCCACCCGAGGGTTTTATCTATGGGACAACCTCTGCACCCTAAACCTGATCCAGCCGCTCCCAGCTCCTCACACAGCAGGATCCATTCCAGAGGGTGCAGCCTCTGCACTTCCACAGCAGCAAATCCAGAGCTGGCTCCCAGAGCAGCTGTGCCTGCCCCATCCCTGGCAGTGTCCAAGGCCAGGTTGGACGGGGCTTGGAGCAGCCTGGACTGGTGGGAAGTGTCCCAGGTGGGATGAGATCTTCAAGGCCACTCCAACCCAAACCATTCTGGGATTCTGTGATAATCCCCCAGCAAAGCTCAGCCACAGTCCCGCTGGAGTCCCAGCCCCTCGCTGCCTGCCTGCCAGCAATCTGCTCTGGATTTGGGAGTGCAGGAAGTTTTAGGATGTCTCAGCAGCTCGCTCTGGAGAGCTGGAGCGCAGCATTCCAGCATTATCCCTACATTCTATAAGGCCCATCAAAGCATGGCACGCTGTAATTACACAGCTAATTAGGGGCCACTCCATGTAACGACGCTGTAATTACACCCTTGGTGCGTGCTTTGGGGAGCTCGGGATGGAAACGTGGAAGGAATGGGGGTTTGCTCCCATTCCCTGGAAATCTCCCTCCATGTACCCAGGTTAAAAACCAGGGATGCGCTTTGGTGGATGTGTCCCTGAGGGGCAGCTCCTCGAGTCGCCCTCTTTCCACGCCTTTTCAGAGCTTTGGCGTGAAGTCGACACGAAAAAAGCTGGAGCTGGTGGCAGCCAAGTACAGCCCGTCCCCCCTCCTGGGAATCTCTCATTCCCGCATCCCGGCTGGATACCGCAGTAATGGGCATTTTGTCAGCGCATACAGAGGTAATTGCTCTCCTTCAGCTGAGTTCTCACCTCCTCCGCAGGCAATCAGCACCGAAAAGGCGAGAGCAGCTCCAAGCCCTCCAATTCCGAGCCTCAGCCTCGCTGCTGATGATTCCAGCCCACACAGAGCATCCCCAGCCGAGCCCGGCTCTCACCTTGGCTGCACTGCAGAGCAGAGCATCCCAAAAGATGCGGGTGCGATTCCCTGCATCCCTGGAGTCGCCAAGCAGTGCTTTCCTTCCCCCAGGCTCTGGCATCCTGCGTGTCCCGGGGAGGACAGGTGAGCGCTCTCCCAGCATCCCTGAGGCAGAGCGAGGGACAGAGAACATCCCAAAGCGGGGAGGGAAATGCTGGAGTTCTCTGCTGGGTTTTGTCCCGCATGGAAAGGAAACGTGGCCATGCAGGAGCCAGCTCCCGTCAGCAGCAGGGAAACTGAGTCACGCAGCAGCTGACCCAGCTGGAGGTGATAACGCAGGATCCAACCTTTCTTTTTGGACGAGAGCAATGTTCCAGGTCCCTGAGCGCTTTTATCCCCACCAGCTCAGCAAACTGACCCCCGCTGGACGGGCCGATCCAGCTGTGACCCCGTTCCCTGCACACCTGGGAGCCAGGGATGGCTGCAAACTTGTCCTGCCTAGATAAGGCAGAGGGCAGAATGAAGGATCCCCTCCTAAAACCTAAAGAAGAGCGATTTTCTCTGCCACTTGCCCGCGGTGAGGCTCTGTGGAGGGGCTCTGCATTTGCCAGGCTCGCTTTAAATGCAAACTCCCGTATTTGTCTGCGCTGAAAGTGAAAGCAAAGCCTGACCTGGCTGTGCGAAGAGGAGAAGCATGATTCAGGCAGCTCCTACACCCAAAAGCAGCACGGAAGCTGTGCAGGAGCTTTCCTGTACCCTGCACCACCACAGCAGGAGAACCAGAATCTTACGGAGGTTTGGGTTGGAAGGGAAAATCTTGCTTCAGCCGTAAGTGACATCCCAAATCCTAAACAGAGGGAAAGGCTCTTGCCAAATAAAAATACACCCCTGGGATGCCACCCACGCACAGGCCAATGGAAACAACGTGTCCATGTCCCAGTTGGCCTCAGGGTAGGCATGGGAAGAGCCGAAGAGCCGAAAAGTCCGGATTTCTGTGCTGCGTGTGCGCAGAGCAAATCCCTTTTCCAGGAACAAATCCGCCCCTGCTCCCGTAAGGCACCTCCGGGGAAAGGAGGCAAAAGGAGGGCTGGATGCAGGTTGGGGGGCTCAGCATCCCTGCTCCGCCTGGGATGTCCAGGAACGACACCTGGGATTACAGCCCTGCTCTGGGACCTCGGGGGCAGAAAATCGGCAGCTTCCTTAGCAAGAAATGAGTGCCTGGAAAGCCCAGTTACACCCCGCAGCTCCCAGCGAGGGCTGGGGAGCTGCTGCCCACTCTGCCCACGGCCAGCAAACGGAGCTTGCAGGAAACAAAGTGATTTGTGGAGGGCAGCGTTCACCAGCCCCCAGGTGAAGTTCCCCTTGGGTTGAATTTTGCGTGATTTGAGGTTTTGCTGTCTCAAAAACCGTCCCACCAAGGCATTGGTGGATCAGCCATGTAGGTACAACCACAAGTGATGTTGCCGTCCTCTCCATCAGAGCCTCATAAAAATATCCATGTATATGAAATTGCACATTAAAGGAGAACCCACCCCCTTGGGGTTCTGGCTCTGACCTGCTCATCTCATCCATACATTCCTGCTGGTAACAGCACGGGTGGAGGGAGGCAATTTGGCTTTGGAAGCTACCAGCAACTCAACATCCCTTCCAGGTTATTTTTAAACCCTTCGGACACACCACAAATTCCCCCGAAGGGAATTGCACGCAGAGGTGCCGGGTGGAGCAGGGTTTGGTTTGGGGGTGAGAGGGGCCAGGGGCGTGGTTTTATGGGGCTTCAGGCACCTGGCACATCAAACATCCTGCATAACTGAAATCCTCTGGCTGCAGGGATCCTCCCTGCCCAGCGATCACATCAGGCACGGCTGCTTCGTGAAGGGACGAGGGGCTGGAGTCCTTCTCAGCCCATTGTGGAATTCAGGACGATGGGAACCTTTGGTAGCAGATTCGGGGCTGAAGGAGCCGTCAGGGAGCAGATGAGTCCTCTAGGAGCTGAGAGAAGTGGCGTTCCCTCCCCGCTGCATGGCTGGATCCCAGGAACACAACCCAGCAGCATCCTCACTCCTTCCCTCACCATCAATCCCACCAAAGCAGAAAGCTGCCGCGTTCTCCCCGAGCTGGAGGGGAAATAAGGTTAAGCCAGCTAATTGACAGCGCTGACCTTTGTGGCTCCCAGCGAGCGCAGCCACCAGCACAGGAGCAGCTGAGCCCAGCCCGATGAGGGGGCAGCTCTTCTCTGCCTCTCGGGTTTGTGTTTTTCAGCACTCTTCCTGCCCGAGTTTAAACTTTGGGTCGGCTCTAAGAACTGTTTGCTGACATCAGCTGCAGCAGAGCTTTCAGGGACGGAAGAAAATGAGCTTAAGTCAGGGTGAAACTCTGAGTCCTCCCTTCCAGGGAGACCAGCGAATTCCACTGCTCCAGGGCTCAGACACCTAGAGCTTCTGTGAGAGCTCCCACCCACACCAGGAGAGTGCAAATTTAAACAGATACTTTACTCTGGAGTGAAAAGCAAACCCCATCCCACCCCGATGGTTCAGGTGTTTATTCCTATCCCATTTTCTGCCCCTCCAACAAAGCAAGCTGCCCTCAGGAGGTGAAGTGCAGGAATGAGTCTTCACCAAAGTTTTAGGAAATAGGCACAAACGGGTCCTCAGCTCCGCTCGAGCCTCTCATTTCAGCTGTGTGGGTGCATCCTCAGCATCCCTCGGGCATTTTGCGGCCTGGTGCCCCCAGCCCACAGCCGGAGCCAGGCGCAGCCCTGCTGGCGGGGCAGGGAGCCCCGGCCCTGCTCTGACCAGCACAGGGTGCTCCCGGCGGCCGGGAGGGCGGGGGGAGGGATCCGAAGGGACACACTCCTGCGCTGGACACTCCGCAGCCCATGGATGGCCGATGCCCAGGTGGGTGCTGACTCCGGAGCTCTTTGCAGCCCAGCTGATGCTGCACCAGCATCTACTGAAGTCTAAGCACCAAGCCCTGTGCAGCTCCGGCATTCAGCTGTCATTTTATTTCCACATGCAGCCCAAAATTCCAATGCCTGCAGGAGCTCTGCCTCCTTTCTGGCTTTCCTAGAAACTTCCTAACCGGCAGAGAAACGTACAACTCAGTCTTTAATTTGATTTTCTTCGCCGCACTGGCGCTGCACAAAATCCAGCAAACTTCCAGTGGGAATTGCAGCAGGGAGAGATGAAGCAACAGGACCCGTTTTATGCAGAAAAAGGAGGTTTTTTTTCCTGCGGGCCCTCCAAGCTCCATCCTCCACCTCGCCTGGGCAGGGCAGAGAGCAATTGAGCGCCCGGGGTCAGCGAGCAGCCAGACCCCAGCAGTGTGTGAACAGCAGCCCTTATTCTGGTCAAGGCTCGGCTCGGAGCAGTAACCACAGCCAGCAGCAGCCGAACTCACCGCTACAAAACACGCAAACCCCCTCTCGCCTCCCTTCAGTTATGTGTTGCTCCCTCCACCCATTTCTCCAGCTCCAGAAAGGCGGAAAAAAAAAAAAATCAAAGCGGCGGGTTTTCCTGGATTAAACGTGCAAAATCCAGAGCAGTTACCGCTGGAGTGGTGTTTCCCAAATACCACGAGTGCTTGGACCACACAAGGCATTTCCAGCGAGGGATGGGGGAACGCACATCCCAGCCAGCGATGGGGGGAGTCCCGGGGAGCGCATCTCTCCCGCCGGACGGGCTTCCCTACATCCCGGCAAGGATGCCGGACGTATGAGGGAAGGAGGCTGGAGGGGCGGCGGGATGGTTTTTAAGAGAAGGAGGCGGGTGGAAAGTCACAAAAGCGATGGGAAAGTCAACTGGCCTTCGGCAGCGGGCAGAGCCCGGGCGGCGCCGCTGCGCTGCGACTTGGGGTGCGCTCCGTGTTCCCTTCCAAAAGACACCCCCAAAAAACCCACACCGACCTCTCTGATCACTCCCTCCTCCCGGCCAAACCTCTCCCCCTCGGCCAAACCTCTCCCGCCGCCGCCCTCGCAGGGAGAAGGGGACGGGGCTGCGCGGAGCGGGGCACGGAGGGGACACGGCGCTCACCGGGGGACGGGAAGAGCTCGATGTCCACCTTCTCCGTCTTGATGATGGTCAGATCCACCGCCGCCTTCATGGCTGGGGCAGCGCCGCGGGGGCGTCGCGCCGGGAGCGGGGGGCGGCGGCTGAGCCCCGCCGAGCGCGGAGCGGGGCGCCCGGGGCAGCGCGGCCGGCGCTGCCTCCCTCCTCCCGCTGCTCTTCCTCCTCCTCCTCCTTCTCCTCCTCCTTCCTTCCTTCCGCGCTCCCTCGCTCCGCTCCCGGCTGCGCTGCGCTCCCTGCTCCGCTCCGCTCCGCCTCGCCCGTCCCCGCCGCCGCCGCCCCGGCCGGGCTGAGCCGAGGGGAGGGCGCTGGGCCGGCCCCGAGCGGTGACAGCGGCGGGAGGGACCCGCCTCGCCCCGCCCCGCCCCGGAGGCGGCCCCGGTCCCGGCGCCGCGGGGAGCGGAGCCGGCGCTGCCGGGGGGATCGGGGGCTCCGGGGATGGAGGGGGGGCAGCGCGTCCAGGGCGCCTCCGCCCCGACCTCTGCTTGCATCCCGGCCCCCAAACACGGCGGAATGAGAGTTTGAGCCCGGGAAAATGCCGCCCTGGCTGGAGCCGCTGCCTGAAACCGATGGTTCTTGAAACCGGGCCAGTTGTGTTCACCCCGCCTGTCTCGACATGAACCGCTGCCTTTCACACTCACCCCTTCATCTCCCATCTCCATGCTCACTTCATCTCCTCACATTTCCATCACCCCTTCACATTCCCATCATCCCGCCTGGAGCAGCCTGATCCTGTCCCACACATCCGAACTCAGGGGCACAGCCAGGGCAGAGCTGTGCACTTTGAGTCCTGGTGGATGATAGCCAGGGGCAGCTGTTCCCAAGCCTGCTTGGTAGAGGTGGGAGGCCAAAAAGAGTTGGGAACTGACTGGATAAAAAGATGCAAGATGAGTATCATGCCAGCACGGCATGAAGTTAACAGAAGAATATCGGTTTTCACATGAAATATATTTGATTGTATTTAGGTAGCACAAACTTCAGACCACAAACGGCCGAGCAGAAAGAGAGAATGACTCACAGATGTCAGCTTACCGGCACGGAGAAAAAAAGTCATTAGCAACCAGCTCTTGTGGTTCTGTCACTCCGAAAGTTTGTAACAGTCTCCGACTCTATGGGGCAGATCAGGCTGCTCCCATCAAAGATGGGCTCAAGTGAACTCAGGCCTGGGGTCATGGTCACTGCCCAGCCCTTGGGATGGACCAGGGTCCCTCTTGCAAACACTCCTGGAACCTCCCAAGGCCCCAGAAGATGAGCTGCAGATGCAAACGCTGCAGCTCAGGTTATTTCGCTTCTGCAGCGGGGCCTTTCTCAGCCACCATGGGTGTATTTATAGCAGGAGATTTGTGCAACCGAAAGAAGCTGCGCGAGGTGCCGGAGCAGACGTGGGGAGCTGGCTCTGGCTGCACACGCGGCTTTGCCAAGGCAGGCAGATCGAGCAGCAGGACGGCTGAGAGCTGGCAAAGCCAGGCAGGGAGCTCCAGCCCAAAGTTCATCTTCCTCACCCACTGACAGCCTCTCCCATTCCCAGTTTTACAGGCAATCTTGTTTCCAATTTACTTGCAAGCTCAGTCCTGGGCAACCTATTCCCACAGCAGCAGAGCGGGACCAGCGACTTGCTGTGATGAAAAACCTCCTCCGCTGATTTCCGAGGGCTCGGGAAAACCTGAACCATGCTCAGGGCTGGAAACCTCGGCTGGTGGTTTGAAACCTACCACAGGAATGAACCTGGAAATCCGAAGGTGGAAAGAGGATGGCTGCAAGGATAAAATGTGGTCCCTCCCCGGGACAGGATCATGTGCTTGCACCTGCCCTCGGTTTGGGTTTCTTTCTTCCCCCTACAGCAACAATTGAAGGAAGAAACTACAGAGAGGAGATTTAGCAGAGCGTTCCTAGCTGAAAATCAAAAGGGGATTCAAGAGAAACAGCTGCCTGATCTCTGATCTCTCCAGAGCAGGCTTGGGAAGAGAAACCCGATGCAGTTATCAGAGCCCCCCAGTCCTTCCCTTCCTGCGCTCGGCCGGGCTGGGGTCCCGCGGCAGGGAGAGGAGGGAGCTGGCCGGGGCTGCCGGTTTGTGCAGCTGCCTGCCGGAGCCAGCAGAAAGCACCTGCGGTCCCAACCGTATGGAAATGACCCCCCCGGGCAGCTCGTTCGCCCCGCTCGGAGCACGGCTGCAGTAAACCACAACCCCCGGACCGAAACGGGAGGAGGAGGCGCGGCGAGGTCACCGGGACTCGCCCAAACACAAATTGGGCCAGGCTGTTGGTGGCACACAGCACAAGGCTCTCCTGGGCAGAGGATGGAGCTGCCAGGAATTGAGACGCAGCAACAGAGGAGGCCCTGAGGTGTCTCTGCTTTCGCCTTGCTCCCCTGGGCCGATGCTTTTGGCTCAGCCTCTTCTGCAGTGCTACAGTCTCGGGGGCTGGCTGAACTCCAGGGCACCTGTGCTGGAGATCCTTCTCTTCTGGACCACGACAAAGCCGCTAATAAAGACCTTTCTCACAGCTTGTGTGGTTCTTATTAGGAGAGATCCACACGCTGCTGGCATCCCGGCTGAGCCCTGATCCCACACAGCCGACGACACCGAGCCTAGCTTGGTGCAGGATGGCTGCAGAGGAGCTCTGAGCTTTGCCTCATCCCCTTGCGCCTCCCCAAACCTGTGTTCCATTTTGCTGGTGCAATGCATGGCAACCCCTACACGCAGGGAAACTGGAAATGCTTCCAAAAGTAGCACCAGAGCAAAAATCCCCAAAGGGGAGGAAAACAACGGAGTGGCTGCGGACGGAGGTTTCCTCCCAGGGCAGCTGAATCTCTCCTTCGAACTCCATCCCGGCAGCCGCCTTAATTTGTGTTCACTTCAGAGCTGCAACATGAAAGCCCTGGCTCTGAGCTCCAGCTGAGCCGCTCAATGGCTCAGTGTTCGCAGAAGGCATGGAAGGAATCCATTGATTAGTTTCTTCAGCTGGGATGTGACCATTCTGAGTCCAAGACCTGCCAAACATGACTTCGCCCCAGCAACTGGTTCCTATTTGCTGCTCGCAGGCTTTAGAGAAATCTTTCCTCTTCCCCATCCAAATCTCACCCTCCTTTTCCACTGGGTCGTTACTGAGCGTTAATATCCACTCGGGCTCTGTCGGGGAGGGAGGATGCAGGGCTGGAGAGCGGCCCTGCAGCTCAGAGATGGGCGATAACCATCTGCCCTCCCTCCACAGCGCGGCCCCGCTGTTTGCAGCCGCTGCGAACAAAGAAAGGACAGGCAGTAATGCCCCATTGTTGCCACGGCCGCTGACGAACTTTGGGTTAACAGAACAATAATAATTATTATTCATTTAGCACTGAGCAAAGGTGTTAGGAGAGCGGAGACCTTGCCGTGATTTCCAAACCTTCCATGACCACTCTCCTGGCTGGGGTGGCTCTTACACTTCTCCACGGCCAAATTCCCTCCTGTCCCAGCCCGGGGCAGCTGCTGCCTCTCCTTCAGATGCCATGGAGCTGGGACAGCTTCTCCTTTCCCTCACACTTCCCCATTCTCATCCCAGCAGAATTAGGTGTAACTTCTGGTCTGGAGAAGGAGATTTTCTGAGCACTGCTGCTACCAGAACATGGGGTGAAGTACGGAATAACGTGGCCATGGAATAACGTGGAGCATCCACCCAGCTGTAATGGCCAGGAAATGAAGAACACCATATCCAATTAAAACTGCAGGGGGATATTTATGGCAGAACGTAATTAGCCAAATTGGAGCCTTCCCCAAAACTGCCATGGGATTTTTAATGACCGTGAGCGGTCAGAGATTGGGTTTGATGTTTTGTCGAGTAAACAATATCCCGAGGGCATGGAACAAAAATCAGGAGCAAAGGGGAGAGGAAAAAAAAAACCAACAAAAACCAAAAAACTGTTCTGCAATTCCAGGGAGAAACGGAGACATGAAAGGGTTTATCGTAACGGGGACATTGTTGGAAGGAGCAGCGGCCACCACTCCAAGAAAGGAAAGAGCAGGGAGGTGGCCCTGGGTGTGGAGGTGGCCCTGTGCAATGAGAGGAAAGAGCAGGCAGCTGCCACGGCCGTTCCCCTGGGAGATACCTTTCCTGGAATTTAAAATGATACGAGAAATTCTTTCAAGAGCCGTAATAGCTGGGAAGTATCGGAGTATTTTGGTAAGAGGAGGCTGGGTTAGCCCTGCTAACTCCAGCCTCCCGTTTTTGGCTGGGCAGGGAAGCAGAGCTCGTTAGTGGCACGTCCTGCGTGTGCCCCGGGGCGGGCTGTGGGAGCCGGGCCGCTCCCAGACCCAGCGCCGGGGTCCCGGGGGTGCTGACCGTGCCCCAGATGCGGCCCCTGGGGTGCCCTCGCTGCGGGGCTGGAGGCACGGAAAGTCCCCCAGCCATGGTAGCGCTCCCGCTGGGATCTCCGGCCCTGGGCCGGCCCAGCCCCGGGCCATCGCTGCCACAATGCCCTCCTGTGACCGCCTGTCCCCGGGCTCCGAGCCTCCGCGGCTCCTGCTCTCATTAAGTCCCGGCGGGGAGGGCTCACAAAAGCCGCTTTGTGGCCAGCGGGGGTCAGGGCTCGGCACGCAGAGCCACAGCCCCGTCACACGCCGGGGGACCCCGAGCAAGCCTCACGAGCTGCCCGAGCATCTCCAAGCGCCTCCCAGAGGTGCTGATCCCGCACCTGAGGAGCTGCTCTGGGCTCCACCAACGCCGCCCTGACGGCAATTTCGTTGGCGGGGGTGCGGTCACTCACTCGTGTCCCTGCTGGATGGAAAACCCTCGTAAGCTGCTCTGCAGCGCTGTTTGCTCTCCGGACATTTTCCCTCTCCCCTCAAGTCACAGCACGGAGCCCTTGATAAACATGCCCTGAGGGGTTTTGCTGTTGAACTCCCGATATTCACAATGACACCGGGCATGTGCAGCCGATACACATCAAATCTCACCTGCAGGACCCCTCCCTCACCTTTGCTCGGATCTCTGTCCTTCGGAGCACAAACAAAGCAGCCAGCTCAGGTTTAAGCAGCACAGCTCGTGGCTGCGCTCTTGGCATTCACCGGTCTCTCCTTTCTGAACTGATCCCTGGCAGCCCTTGAAATTCCCTTCCCTGGGACACACGGAGAGTTTACAAAGGAGACGCAAAGGGATCATTGTTCATAAAGGGTCTCCTGACAGTCAGGCTGTGATCTCTGACGCTTCTCTGCCCTTCCCATCTTTCAAAAACCCACCACCAGCAAAACAGCACCCAGTGCTCACCAAGCACCGAGGGTCAGCCACATTTCACTTTAGCAAGGTCCAAGAGCCACACAAGCACCTCCCGAAGAAGGGCAGTCTGGCTCCAAGCTCTGGTAGAGAATCCACAGCCTGAGACGTGGCAGCCACCAGGAGAATCCCATGCTCGCAGCCAGCTGGAAGTGACCAGCCCAGGAAAATAAACCACAGTGACCCCCAGGTTAACGCCAGGGCCAGGACAGAGGGGTTCAAGTGACGGAAGTTTAATTCCTGGTCCATATTTCCACCTTTGTGCCTCCATCCGTTTTTTTGATGACGTTTTCTCCCTTCCGACGAGGTGGGAGTTCAGCAGTCCCAAAGAAAAAGCTCAGGGGCTGGGGACCATGATGGGATCTCCCCAGAGAGATATTTGAGGGGAAAGCTCAGGAAGGAGAACTGGGATTTCCATCCCTGGTTGCACAGGACCCTGGGAGGCACAAACAACCAAGATCCAATAGCCAAGGTCCCTCCATCCCAAACCACTGCCCTGCACGGCCGTGAGGTGACAGGTGCACACAGCCCATCTGGAGAGAAAATTCAGGGATGGGCACAATTATCCCAGAGCACAGAAATTCCAGGATGAGACCCACAGCCCTGGAACTGCCGTGCCCAGAGAGGCTCTGCCAGCAGAGACACCCCCAGCATCACTCCTGGGATGAGGGATCCGCCTGCAAATGCGGCACAAAGAGAAAAAACCTCCTCTACCGCAATTGTCTGCGCTTGGCAACCTGGCCTGGCAGCGAACAAACGCCAGGGAAATATTCCTCCCTACACGTGTTTGGGTTTTTCGGGGTGGTTTTCTTGGCCGCCGTTCCTGGCTCGGCAACAATGCCCGGCTTGTTCGGCCCCGCGCTGCAGGCCAGGCTTGAATGGATCTGTCTAAAATTATAAGCGGGGCAGCCCCCGGGCTGTGCGAGATCACAGAGCCCACGCTGGGGCTGAACAAAGCCCCCGCTATTTCCCAACAATTAGCCCGGCTAAAAGGACATCTATCCGCTGCCATCAGAGCCACCACGTGCCTCCCAGCCAGCCCATTGTGCGGCTAATTAAATAACACGCCTCTCTCCCCGGGAGCGGCTCCTGATTAGCTCGCCCGAGGTCCTAAATCCTCGCGGGTGTGAATGGGAACAGCTGCTGGGCAGGGAATTGCGGCTCCGGAGGGGACGCGGTCGCCCCGCGACAGCCACGGGTGGTTTCAGGGGGTTTAAGGCACCTTAAAACTCATCCAGTGCCACCCGTGCCGTGGCAGGGACACCTTCCACTGTCCCAGGCTGCTCCAAGCCCTGTCCAACCTGGCCTTGGACACTGCCAGGGATCCAGGGGCAGCCACAGCTGCTCTGTGCCAGGGCCTCCTCACCCTCACAGGGATTAATTCCTTCCCAATATCCCATTAAAACCACCCTCTTCCCCTCTGAAGCCATCCCCCTTCATCCCACCTTCAGGAAGCTGTTGAACAAAGATCCTGAGATCCAAGAGGTTTCAGCACACTCTGCTTCCCTATCCCAACCTCCCAACTGCCTGCAGCAAAAGTCGTGAAAACAGATGATTTATTAATTATTTTTCATGCTTTGAAAAAATCAGATGCCAATATTTTTTTCCAAATACGTTCCTGGCTGATACAAACGAGTTTGTTGTAGGGTTATTTTTTTATTTTTCCCACACTTCTCGTTGGGTTAAAGCAGTGAAAAGAAAATAAACAAGGAAAATGTTGTGTCATTCAACCAGAGCTAAAACTTTCTATTTTTGCACTTTTAATATGGGAAGGAATTGCAAAATGGAAAAAAAAAAGAAAAGGCCTATTAAAAGTAATTTGTTAACAAGCTCTTTTCACCCAGTTAGTTCACCTCTTCGAGGAGGATTCTGTGGGAGGGGAAGGTCTCTGATGAGGATGAGGCAAAAGGGAGGCTGGGAAGGCCAATTTGTGCACTGTGAGATGAAACAAAACAACCTCTGGGGCTTGGGGTTTCCTTACAATCTGAAAAGGATTTCTGGGAAATGAAGAAAATCCACTCAGATGATGAATCAAACACTCCAGGGCCTCCAAAAATGTCCTGGGATGTCACATTTCTGGGTGGACGGGGCCACCAAAACCCCTCACCCATCCTTGGGGGAGGTGGACATGGACCTTCTGAGCACCCAACCTGCACCAGCTCAACCCCAAAGCCTCAGGAGGATTTTCTCCCCATCCCAGCCCAGTTTCTTGGGCTGAGCTCCAGCACAACAGCCCAGAACCCCTAAATCACTCCAGACGTTCAGCACCTTTCCCCACATGCTCCCAAGACCCGGAAGAAATTCAGTTCCCTTCTGTCAAGGCCCCAGTCAGCAATAGTTGCAAATATCCCCTTTAAATCATCATTTCCCACCCCTGACTATTTCAATCATCGTTTTCACACCGAGGGAGCCTGGCTGGAGGACTGGGAAGGTGGGGCAGCAGATTAATGAGCTGCTTTCCTATGGACCTGAGGCTCCAGGCTGGAAGCAGCTGGACCTGCTGCTGCTGCAGAGCTCCATCCACTCAAGGAAAACAGAAAATCCCCATTCCTCCTCCCTTGTCAGGGGGAGGCAGTGGGAGGAAGGACACAGAGGAGGAGGAGGAGGAGGAGGCAGAGTTTGGTTTGGTTCTAATGGGAACCAAAGCTGGCTCCTGTTTGCCAAACCCACCCTGGGGAGCAGCTGCTGGTGGAGTTCGGGTGGGAAAAAGCTGGGAAGCTTTAGGAATGCATCAGGGAATTATTAATCAGTGTATGTGCACACCCATGGGGGTTCATTGGGAAAGCACAGGGATCAACTCGATGCACGTCATTATTGACATCAGATTTACCCCGCACTCAGGAAATGCAAAGGTTTTACACCAAATAACCAAATTTTACAGGGATGCATCCACAGGGCCAGGAAAAACATCCCTAGAAGATGTGCCACGGCTCACACGAAGGCCCAGAAGGGCTGCATAAGAGCCCAGCCCCAAACCCAGCTTAACACAACCCAGGAGCAGCCTCCTTCAAACCACAGCCAGGTCTGAGAGCTCCATTCATCCCAAACTCCCAAATAAAGGGCAGGAGCCAAGAAAAAGCTGCCTCCCCTCACCCAGCCAGCGCCCTCGATCCCTCAGCTCTGGGAATGGCTCCACAGCCACTTGATTAATAATGGCCCAGGGGGGAAAAACCGTTTATATAACCTCGTCTTCTCTAAACTTCCTAAGTGCTTCAGAAAGTGGCTGCCCTGGAAACCCAAACTGGAAACGAAAAATATTATCCTGCCATTTATAAACATCCCTGGTGCTAATGAAGTGAGGAGTGGCAGCGAGGGCCAGCCAGGGCGAGGTGCTCTTGGTGGGCGTGGGAGAGCCCCAAAACCCCTGATTTCAGGTGGGTGTGGAGCAGAAAGTCCTCCCACCATGATCCAGTGCCGCTGGAGCTGTGAGGCCTCTGGGCAGGGATTTGGGAAGAGGGATGGCTATGGAAGTATGGCTCTGCTAAAGGCAGGGGCAAATGTGTGGGGAGAAGGGCAGGGTGACCACAGCCAGGCAGGAGCAGGTGAGGGAAGCCCCTAAAATCATTCCCTGAGCTCAGAGTGTGGCCAGGGTGAGGGAGCACGTCCTGCTCCTGGACAGCAGGGAGGGAATTTGGGTGCTTGCTGCGCTCCAGACTCTGTGGGATGAGCTGCCCAGGCCGGGTTGCTCGTGCAGGTCAGCAGAGCACGGCTGTTTACACTGAATAAACACAGAGCAGCCCAAATTTAGCTCTCGGGTTCAACCACCCTGTGCCTCACAGCCCCTCGGCCACACATCCCAGCCAGAGAGCCAGGACAGCAGAACGCCCCAGCCCCTTGCTCCATCTGCTTTCCCTGCTGGCATTTCCCACGGAGATTTGTTTTTGCATCAGCACCAGAAAACGCTGAGGTTTGGCTGGAAATATTTGGATTTAGTTTTGACAAAATATTGATGATTTCCACCCAACAATCTGTCACTTTTGGCAGCAACAAGGAGACAAGTGGAAAAAAAGAGAGGTTTTTCCTCAAGATACGGGGACTGAGCTGACACCCAGCCTGGGACTCGGCACAAGGGGAAGGCGAAGCAAAGCTACTGGGCTGCCTCATTATCCTGTCAGTCCGATTAGTGCAGAGCAAGGAAAACTGCTTCCACTTCCACGGCATGGCTGTTTGCCTGCATGGAAACACTGCCAGAGCTGCCAGACATAGAGGCCTCTGCTCTCCTGGGGTCAGGCAGGGGCTGCATGCAAAGCAGAGGTCTGGACACCTCTGCAGATGTCTCAGATACCCCAAGGTTGCTCGTGATGAGGAGTTGGTCCAGGGCAAGGGGAGATGCCAGCTTTGTTTCCATCACTGCCTTCCAGAATTAGTCCTGTCTCTGGAGCCTGGAAAACTGGGTTGAAATCTCCCAAGTGCAGACTTTTCTGCAAGATGCCTGGAACTGACCAAATTAGAATTTTTCCATGAACAGTCTCCCTTGGGGCATCTCCTCCTTTTTTTCCTTTTCTACCTCAGTGCTGACATCAGTTTGACCAAAGCAAGAGCCCCCTGGCCCTGCCTGACCCTCAGATGTGGAGAGTGAATCACACACACCAGGGACAAAGGCATTCCTGACTCCTGGAAAAGAGCTGCTGCTGACTTCAGGAGAAGGAGTTTGGGCTGGATCTCCTTAGAAATCAAATCTCCCCTTCAGTGGAGCAGTTTCTGTTCTCCATTTCTCCTAAATACCCAACCCTGGCACAACTTGAGGCTGTTTTCCCTTGTCCAATCCCTTGTTAGCCATGAGAAAAGGCCGACCCCCACTGGGCTCCACCCCCCTGCCAGGAATTTGTGGAGATTCCTGCTTTGCATCCCAACCTGCCCTTGAAGCATCGCAGGGGAAGGGAAAACATCAAGAGAAGCCCTGGCTCTAAGAGGGGATCAGAGGTCTCCAAAGCAGCTCCCAGAGCATGAAGAAGCTCCTTTGGTGAGCCTAAAGCTGAAAAGGAGCCCATGTGCCAATGCCACCCTCCATCCCAAGCTGTTCCCACCTCGCTGAAGCCACTTGGAGCCAGGCGTGTCCCATGACTGTCCCACAGGGAACCGTCATCCCAACACGCACAGGACCTCACTATCCCTGCCTGTCCCTCCCCAGGACCAGCTGCACAGGGAGGAGCCATGTCCCAGGTCTGGTCAAACAGCCAACAACTGACCCAGTGCAGCTTTTCCAAAGGCTATTGATCCCAAAGCCCACGGGGGAAGGTCCGTCCGGAGGGCTGGGAAAGTCCAGCACGTGCTGGGGAGGCTGGAGGCAGCTCCATGGCCGGCCATGCCGGCAGCCAAGGATCACTTCAGACGTCTCTTTCTGTGTGTAATCCGAAGCACTTGCACGGCCCCGCTCTCCAGGGACCCCAGCCACTCTCCTGACCTCGCTGAATTAAGCACGGCCATAAAATGTGCACTGAATTAATCATCTGCATCTCCAGCATGAGAAACGGCTATGCAGGGGCTCACGGGAGCGGCTGCAGGGATTTAGGGATCTCACTCCTCTGGAAGGCAGTGGGGTTTGGATGCCTGAAGACTTTCTGGTAAGTGATGGAGCCAAGGTCTTCCAAAACCCCAGCAGTAAGACTTAGCCTGGTCTCCCAGATCTTATCCCTGAGAACCCTCCTCCCATAAAAAGCCTCAGGTCCAGGTTGGATAGGGCTTGGAGCAGCCTGGCCCAGTGGAAGGTGTCCCTGACCAGGGGACAAGATGAGCTTTGAGGTCCCCCAGCCCAAACCATTCTGGGATTCTTTGATTCCATGACCATGAGTGCTGGGAAGAGTCACCAGACGTGGGAGCTCGGGTGAACGAACCCCTCACACCCTGGGAAGAGGAGGTTGCACTGCGGGGTCCCTCCAGCCCAACAGCTGACTGCTGCAAATCTGGGGTGAAGAGGGATCTGGGGGAGCAGCAAGAGATCAGGGATCCCATATTCCCCCCAGGAGCTCTAGGCAAGGTGAGAAACGTCAGAGGCACAAAGCAGGTTCTGGTAAATGAGGTGCAGAGAGCTCCTTTGGAAAGCTCAGGCCTGGCTCTGCTCGGAAAAGGAGGAATCATTCCCATTCCCAATTAACAGCAGGGGCTGATTTCTATCCCATTTTAGAAGGAGAGCAGAGAGATGCAATCCCTTCCAGGGCTTTCAAGGAATGTCCATCCTAATGCTGTCCTTTAAGCCTGGCACTTCCTCCTGCTCCTCCCCTCTCCAGCCTGGACGAACTCCCGGAGCTGTGCTGGGGCACAGGACAGTCCCATCCTCCTGGAATTGTCTCTGTGTTGGAAATAACAATTAAAGGAACAGACAGACCACCCTAATTGACCCCCCCCCCCAAATGTCTGACAGCAGTTTCTCAGGCTGAAGTGATGCAAATAGCTCAGATAAGGCTCAGATAAAGTATCTGTGCTCTCAAGGGCTTATCTGAGCTGAACACGAACTCCAAACTCCTGAAATTTGCCCCGTGGGACTGTCCTGGAGCTTGATTTCCATCTGAAGCCCCGACCTCCAGAGGCTGCAGAAACAGCTCCTGTTCAAATGCATTCTTGAGATAGCAGGGTGGGACCCAGCAGGTCTGCAGCTCCCCTGTCGCGGCTATCTGGGATTTGCCTCCTGGTGGGAATGTCGCAAGAGCGGGGCTGATGGCTCAAGGAACCGGTGATGGCACCTTTCACCACCCCCAGGGCTGAGGGAAAACCTTCTCCGGCTCTGATGGAAAGATCACTTTCCC
This sequence comes from Monarcha castaneiventris obscurior, assembly GCA_026261815.1. Classification (NCBI taxonomy): domain Eukaryota; kingdom Metazoa; phylum Chordata; class Aves; order Passeriformes; family Monarchidae; genus Monarcha; species Monarcha castaneiventris. Next base: position 6,033,724 of record JAMPIT010000114.1, read on the forward strand.
TTGGCTCGAGATTGTTCTGCGTTGGCTTTGGCTTTTGGGTCCTGCTCAGTGATTCCAGGCTTGTGGGACAGCTCAGGGCACTGTGAATTCCAGCAGGGACTGCGGCAGTGTGGGCATCGGGATAAGATCTCGGGTTCCTGGATGCAAAATCTCTTTGGATTCTCTGACAATCCCAGCCTGGCAGGAGGCAAAGGGAGTCAGCAATCCCTGGGACAAGGTCGGGTGGAACCATTCCCCCAGGCTCTGATACTCACAAACATTCCTGCTTAGAGATCCAGCCTTTCCAAAACCACACAGAGCTGCAAAAGCTGTGAGACCTGGCAGTGGCATCCATTCCTAGTGCTCAGCTAGGGATGGGAAAGGAGCTGGGAAGTCTAAGGCCAGGCTCAGAGAAAGATTACTGGGATCTCTTTAAGTTGCCACAAAGGCCCTGGGCTCACTCACACCTGGGCTGACCATTCCTTGTCCTGTGGGAGCACCAAGGGTCTCCCATCTCCCGGCCAGATTCCATATTCCATGTGCGCTACAGACACAGGAGTAAAAGAGAGCAGGAAGGATCCCTCCCTGGAGGGTTTGCGAGCAAAGAATCCACAATCTAATTATTCATACACCTCATGCAAATCTGGCAAGGGTGGGAAAAAGGAGCTTTCTGAAAACCTTTCAAAGCTCTGCAGAAATTGCCCAGATCCCGCTGATCCAAGCAGAGAGAGATTTCCTCTCTGCAGAGCTTTGCAGCCGGCAGGCAGAGTTCTCAGGCAAGAATAATGATGAAATTCTATAGGATGGCTCATAAACCAGAGAAAAAAATTCATTTCCTACTCAAAATTCCCAACGGCTCATTCCCAAAGGGCCACAGGACTCCTGCGTAGTGCTGGTTCCCCTTCTGCCCCGTGCCTCGCCGTGGCCACAAAACTGGGATTGAGGGAAAATGAGTGGGCAGGTCTGGGCTTCCAGAGCTCCATGGCACTGGCAGCACCAGGATTAACCACAGGCACCAAATCCCAGGGACTGAGGGAAAACGAGTGGACAGGGTCCAGCTCCCAGCACTGGGAGCACCGAAATGAACCACAAGGCACCAGATCCCAGGGATTGAGGGAAAACGCTCCATGGATGGCACTGGCAGCCCCAGGGTTAACCACGGCGGCGCCCTGCGAGGCAGCGATTTCTGCTTTATTTCAGCAGGGGAAGTGTGTCCCGGCCTGATTAGCCCAATGGTTTCCTCTTTTCCCATAACCTCCAGACCCCCATGGCCTAAGTGTTTACTTTCTGAAATAAAAAATCTGCCAGTGTTTTTCTTTTTGCGGGGCATGTGTATTTTGGGAGGATTCGGGGGGAGGGAAGCGGAGGGGGAGCTGAGTGGGACAGGAGGCTGGCGCACACCTCCCTCCCCTCTCCCACCCCTCACCCCAGCTCCTTCCCAGCTGCAGCCTCGGAGCTGAGACTTCTGGCTTGGATATGAGGAAGAGAGAGAGAAACACATTAATGAGAGAGTTCAGGCTCTTGCTCCAGCAGCCATAAACACAGGGAACATCTGGAGGGGGAGAGAGGTATTCCGAGCTGCCAGCAGCTAAAAGGATCAGGCTGTTTGCAGGGTCCCGGGTTCCCTGCTCCCCACAGCTTACTGTCCATCCTGGGAGAAAACACAATCAGAGGATCCTAAAGGGTGAAGAAACCCTCAAAGATCATCCAGTCCAACCATTCCCCCAGCACCGCCAGGCCCACCACTGAACTGTGGCCCCCAGAGCCGCATTTACACATTTTTTGAACACTCCAAGGGACAGGGATCCCACCACTTCCCTGCAAAGCCTCGTCCAAATCTCTCTCCTCACTTCTGCTGCTCTCCCTGCCCCTCCCCAGCCCAGCAAAGCCCCCCTAAGTGCTGAGTACTGCTCTGGAGAGGGTGCTCTGCTGCCCAGCATCCCCACAGGTCACAGTTCTGAGGAATTTTCTTGGGAAAGCTCAAACACCGTCCCCCCACTCCCTTCAGTTTTGCTTTGTGTGGCCTGTCTGAAGCGCTTGGCGGTGCAGGATGGTTTCCTCCTCTGGAAAACCAAACAGGTACATCCACAGCTCGCTCCATCCCTACAGAGGGGTCGGTCCTGCTCCCAGTGCACTCCAAAACAAGACCTCTCCTGCAGGCATCCTCAAGGCATCAGGGAAGCCCTGGACAGGCTGTGGCTCAGTCCTCTTCCTCCCAGACTCCATATCCCGTTATCCCTTTCCCAGATGGGAGCTCTCAGTGCCGCTGCTCATTTTTGCAGTTCCCTAGCTTGAGTTTTGCCTCTTGCTGAGCTCCCACCCCTCTGTTACACCTGAGAACCCCAACAAATCTCCAGGTTTCTCCCAAAACCCAGGCACCAACGTTCCAGCTTTCCCCCAGCCTCATCCTGGAGACCAACGCCCTGCTTGGAGCACAATCCCTCATCCCCAGCTGACTCCAGTCTGCAGCTCAAGTGGGAAAAGAGCTCTGAGCTCATTCTCTGCTGATGACCAAGGCACAGGGAGCTCCCTGGGGTTTTGGCTTGGACAGGTGACACAGGGAATTTTCCGGAGTCAGGCAGGAAACCAATGGAAAAGCAAAATCCTGGGTTTTTGGCATTCTGTTGCCTCAGTGCAAATAATCCTCTCCAAGTGCTGAGCTGCAGCAGGTCCCAGCATCACTGAGTGCCACGGTAACACCTGTGTGTGTTTTCCTCAGCTGGGAAACAACAGGATCCAGAGGAACCAGGCACTCCAGCTCCCGAAGCAGGGAGTGCTCATCCTTCCCAGGAGATTCAAACACACCCCCAGCATCCCACGGCCCTGCAATCCATTCCCAAGGCACAGAGGGATCTCTTCTCTCCACCAACAGATTGGAAAGTGCACTTAACAGAGAAAATTATCTGTGTCCTTCAACAGCCCAGAGTGTCCCAGCACAGCAGCTGGGACTGGCCTTTACCTGGAGCCAATGGAGCACCCGAAGATCCACAGAGGAAAAGTGAAAGAAAGCCCTGTTCCAGCCAGAACCTGGCTCCAGTTCCAGCCAGCTCCAGACCCAGAGAGGCTGTGTCACCTCAGCAGCTAGAGGGTGACAACAGAGCCCAGAAGCCTCAGCCCCTGGGCCAGGGAGAGCTGTGGGCCAGGGAATGCTGCAGTAGGCTGGGAAGAGGCAGGATTTTGTGCAGGGCTTAGTCTCAGCCATGGAATGAATTCCCATCCAGGGCATCCCTCCCCGTGGGGGCTCACCCCGATCTTCCCCCATCCTGCTTCCCTTCACCTTCCTCCACGTCCCCCCTTGGCTGCTCCCGGTTTGTTAAAGAGGGTGAGGAGAGCCTGGCTGCTCCAGGGATGAGCCTGGCTGGCCCAGGGAAGAGCCTGGCTGTCCTGCAGGCGGGAGCAGCAGCTGTGCGTGCTCTGTGAAAAGGCGCCCATTCATCTCCGCAAGAGCGTGCGGGGGAGGCAGCGCAGCACAGGGGAGGGGGAAGTGTTGGAGGAGGCTGAGAAAAGGAAGGAGGCCGCAGTTAAAAATAGGATAAAAGGACGAGGAAAAAAAAAAAATAGCAGGTTTAAAAAAAAAAAAAAAAAAAGAAAAAGCTGCGCTCAGAAAATGCTCTGCAGCTGGAGAAGCCATCGGGCTGAGCCTGGTCAGCTTTACCTTCCCCCCTTCTCCTCCTCCTCTCCAAGCCCCCTTCCTCCGAGCGTGGGCCTGGAAGACGGCCCAGAAAGCGCTCACATATAGCGCTTTCCTGCGGGGTCTCCACCGGGAGAAGAGCAGGCAAAGGAGGAGGACACGTGGGGAAAAGCAGGGAGGGTTTGCCACGGATGCGGGCGGCCCCGTGAGACCCTGGGCTGGGAGCCGGGCTGGAAGGAAGATCACAGGGTCAGCAGGGCGGGGGCACAGGGAACATCCAGCCCTGCTTTGTGTGGGGTCAGAGCACACCCAGGTGTTTCTCCAGCTGCGAGGGCTTGGCTCTCCTGCCCAAACCAGCACAACACCAGGGCAGCCCAAGGCTGCAGGGACTTGATGCCCATGAAGCACCAGCTCTGCTTTTTGCTCTCCAGAAGACCCCTGGAACTGTTCAAGGCCAGGCTTAAAGCAACCTGCTCTGGTGGAAGGTGTCCCTGCCAGCGGCAGGGGGTTGGAATGAGATGATGCTTAAGGTTCCTTCCAGCCCAAACCATGCCGGGATTCTGAGATTCACTTCTCAGTGAAGGCAGGAGCACTCCCCCAAATGCTTCAGAAGTATCCAAAAGGCTGGGAATACCTTCAGTCCAAGGGTGCTAATTCAGCACAACAGTTGTAGAAACTTCTCCCGCTGCAGTCGGAATCGTTCCATCCCTCACTTGCCATTAACAACAGTTTTATCTCCCCTATCAGTAAGGAAAACAAACCCGCTCTGAGTGGAAGGGGCTGTTCAAGTGGCCTTGGCTCCTAAAGGCAGCACAGCCAGCACTGTGTCCATGCTGGAACTGGAATGGAATCACAGAATCCCGGAGTGCTTTGGGCAAGAAGGGACCTTAAGGATCATCTCATTCCAACCCCTGCCACCACGGGCAGGATGCCACCCCCTAGGTCAGGTTGCTCAGAGCCCCACAATAATTTGAAAATTCCACTATCAAATCTTTTCCTCCACTCCAGTTTTACACCTAACTTTGTATCGTCCAAAAAATACTCCCAGGGAGGAATATTAGGATCCTATTTCTTTATGGATTCACCGTACGGTGCCAAGTGTGGCTTTCAGCATCCTTTCAGCAATGCTTTGGGCAGGCACAGGGCACCTGCAGGTGGGTGGCAGATGGAGCAGCCAAGGTGCCCTTACAGCCCTGATGCTGCCTGTGCAGGGAGCAGAGCTCCTGTCCCTGAGTAGCCAGCAGCTCCCCTCCGGGTAGCTTTATTCTGTCACCTCTGGGCTGGGCCTTCCCCGCTCTGTGGCGATCCCTGGGCAGTGACACCCCCAACATGTGCACCACACATTGTGGCACGAGCTAACAAATGAGACTGACTCCAGGCCATTTTCAAATGTCGGCTTTTTCAAGCCAGAAAAACTCCACCTCTTCTTGCTTTATCTATGAGCTAAATCCACATCAGGCTTTCCGTCATCCATATCACAGAATAATCTTATCAGCTTCAAGCACAGTGTAAATAAACTTGCCCAAGCTTCAAAGGCAAAGCATCTTCCCTAAACGCAAGCAGCCCTCAAACTCTTCGAAATGTTGTGGGTTTCTATTGCAGGAGGATATATTCACACTTGCATTTTCCTTGTTGACTTGTTTCTTTCACCAACATCAAGACCATGAAAACCAAAATAGCCTCTGGTGCAGCAGAAGAATAGATGACAAATGGTTTTCATGTGCAGCCGAAACACAAAGGAGAAATGAAAGGCTGTTCCTGGCCCCATATACAAATAAGAGTTTCCTCTCGTTTAAAATTAGAAACTGCTCTAGACTGAAGAACCAGCAACACTAAAAAACAAATCAGCGAAAGAGCACCTTGCATGGCAACAGGAAGAACTGAAAAGTAATTCTTAGGTATTGCAAGAGAACCAGGGGCCTGTCCTGCTCATCCCAGCTCACTAAAAGCTGGATCAAAACCTGTGGAAGACAGCAACAGCTTGGATTTCTTTCCCTGGCTTCACTGAGGTTTGAGGCAGGCTCCAGCCTCTGTAACAAGAAAGTTCATACAGCCAGTGTGGGGTAAGGAAGATCTGGGCTGCAGATATGTGGGTCCCTGGAGAGAGCACTTCCACAAAAAACGGGAGAGGGTTGGTGAAAAAAAACCCTAAAAAAACTTTTCAGGCACAGACTTGCAAAATGTTTGAGCAAATCCAAATGCTGCCAGGGCAGATTTCATCAGAGCAGAGCTGACATCATGGTGAGAGAGGTCACCCACAGGAGTTGAGCAAATAGCTGGAATAAGGACGCCTGGGAATAGCAGAGGGGCTTTGCTCTGGCCACAGGCACAGCTCTCTGTGTCCATCTCCTGCTCACCAAAGGAGAAGGGAAAAAAACCCGAATGCCTGAACCTTTGCCAAGGAGAGATTTCAAACTGTACATTTGACCGCAGCAGTGGCTGGTTCTGCTGAACTCTTCAGCTGCAGAAAGTCTCTGAGCACCAGGGCTTTCTCTCCCCAGGGGCCAATGAGCACCACTAAGGAGCAGGAACCTGTCCCAGCAGAGCAGCACACGCCACGGGAAAGCTGACACGAGGTTTAAGTGCTTCAGGACAGGCTTATGTGGGACTGAAGTGAAACAAACTTCATCTTGGCCCTCGGCAAAGGTCACCTTTGTGCAACCTGAGCTTTCTCTTGGTTCTGGGTCCAGGCCGTGCCGGGGGTACCTGAGCCCTGGGCTGCTCCCTCCTCACCCACCCCAGGCCAGAGAACATCTGCTCATACAAGAGTCCTGGAATCCCAGGATGGTCTGGGACCTTGGATGGGACCTTAAAGCTCATGTCGTTCCACCCCGCCTTCCACACCACAAGAAACGGCCCAAAGTGCAAGCTCGCCATGAAAATTCATGTGTTGAAACACACGTGGGGCAAGAACCAGACACCGGCGCTTTTGTAACAACTTCCAAACTACAGACGTGTGGGAGGGGACATCAGCTAGGCCAGGCCGGGAAGAGATTCCCTAAGCCCAGGCTGGGAATAGATTCCCTAGGCCCAGGCTGGGAATAGATTCCCTAGGCCCAGGCTGGGAAGACATTCCCTAAACCAGGCAGGGGATTGCTTTAGCTGCTGGCTCAGCATGGCCTCACCTCCAGCTCTGGCGACCACCACCCTCCCAAGGAATCATAAAATCCCAGAACTGGGTTGGAAGAGACCATAAAGCCCATCCAGTGCCAGCCCCTGGCAAGGGCAGGGACACTTTCTGCGATTCCAGGGTGCTCCAAGTGTCCCAACCTTGGACACTTCCAGGGCTGGGGCAGCCACAGCTGCTCTGGGCACCCTGTGCCAGTGCAAGGCACTGAGTTACAAGAGACCCAAAATTACCACCAGAGTGGAAAGGAAATTTGGGAATCCCCATTTCCTTGCAAGCCTCCCTGGATGCCATTTTCCAAAGCCACTCACCAGGAGCCAGGACATCAGTCCTGCAAATGCCAGGAGAAATGCAGAGGATGCCACCAGCAGCTTGGCAGGTCCACCCTGCCCATGGGATCCTCCTGGAGATCCCAGGGAGCAGCAAGCAGGGCTGCTGCCCCTAAATGCAAGGGAGGAGCACCCAGGACTTCAAAATTCCAAAAACCAGCAAAATCCACAGCTGGAAGAGGAGAGGAGTTCTCCCACACCGTGGTAGGGAAGAAGAAAACTCCCACCCTTCAGCAGCACTTCAATAGAAGGACAGTAGATACAAAAAATATATATTTAAGGATTTTTTCTGCTTTCTGAGCCAATCTTCACTAAGGGAGACCCTTGACACCATCAAGCCTGGCAATGCTGTGCCTGAGGGAGGCACGAAGGGCAAAAACCCCAATAAATGAAAGCAGGACTGGGACAGGGAGCAAATCTGGAAGGAGACATGGGGGACACACAACAAACAGAGCCTGGTGGAGACTCAGGCTCGTTTTCCCAGCTGAGACTGCTCCGAGCCCCCCAGCACGGGGAAGGTACCACCCCCGTGTCCTACCCGTGCCACCTCCATGTCCTACCTGTGCTGTAGTGCTCCAGCCCCGTGGGCACCTCCTGCGTGGCGGGCTCATCCCACAGCGGGCAGCACGGCCTGGGCTGGCAGCAGGAGGCCTGGAAGCCGCATGTCACCCAGGGATCCTCGCAGGGACTGGGTACTCCTTGTTTCTGAAAGGAGAAGGGAAACGGTCAGGGGGGCAGGACCCCAAAATATGCAGGGGGCAGTGGGGCTTCCCCCAGAACCAGGCAGCAAGTCCTGCTCTGGCAGATCCCAGCTCGTCTGACTGAGAGGTGTTGGCACGGGGCCAAAAAGTGCTTTTTTTGAACCAATATGAAGAGAAAAGTGAAGGTCAGAGTGGGGCTGAGCTTGGCAAGGCTTCAGGGTTAGGGGGCTCCCTGGGGACACCCTCTGTGCAGGAGTTTGTTCTGCCCCCCCAGCTGGGAGTGTCATTTTTTGGCAGCAGGAGGCCCCCGAACCCCCCAAAATGTGGGGGGGTTCACCAGGGGGTGCAGAACCACAGCCCTGTCCAGGCACTGTGGGGGAGCCTGGTCCCAGCTGTCATATTTATGTTCCTCTGCCTATTTATAGGGATTTCATTTGGGATTACAGTCTTTATATTTGAGTTATTTATATTTATGTTGGTTTTGTTGTTTTATCCACAGACACGTACATACATGTGGTGTACACACATGGGTATATGAGAGGTACACCTCTTATGACATGTACACATGAGTATTTAATTTATATAATACAATGTAAAATTTATAGGATTCGTAGAAAATATAATTTTATATGAATTATAAAAAGTAATTGAATAAATATATAAATAGATTTAATTATTATATTAAGTAAATAAATAGTTCTATAATATTTAAACATAATTTTATAAATAATATAATGTATAATATAATTTATAGATAATATAATTATTACCCATATATTACATCATATACTGCATTATTATATGTTAACACCCCATACATTATGTATGTACTGATTATGTGTGACATAAGCATTTATACCCCCACACCTATGTAATCCTAGCTCATAACTCAATATAAATTACACATTTTTTTTGATTGTATATGAAGCTGGATTTATACTTTATAAAGAAAATATATTTATTAGACATGAAGGTACTTAGAGACATAGATTTGTTTAGGTTGGGAAAAAAACTTTTCATAAATGATCCCAGGATATAATTTTCATTTTATTTTGTACACACCTATTATATACGTATATATTTGTGTATATATAGTGTGTGCGTATATATATGTGCACACCATACTTATTATTTTTATATTATATATATTACATATTATATCTATTATATATTTTATATGTATTATATATTACATATTATATAAATTATCTATATTTACACATTATGTATTACATATATTTACATTATATTATAATATATATGAGATATAATAAGTAATAATAATATATATACACAATATATATTTATTTACCATGTACACACACATATATACATGTACAGCATATAATAAATACGTTGCATTTAAGTGTTTGTCTCCCTAGGAGAGGACAATACTGTGCACATACCTATAAATAAATGCAGGAAGTTTGAATTTTTTATCATTGTTACCATTTCCCTGCGGGGGAATAGATTTCCTTGATGGGCAATCAATATTTAAAAGCCAAATGCTTGCTCGGAACCATTCAAAGGAAAGCTGTTGAGGTGCCTTGGAAATATTTTATGGCTCAGGGTGGGCTTTTCTTCCCAATTTGGAGAAAATGTTGGTTTTAGCACATGCTCTGTGTCAGCCCAGTTTATCTGACCTCTAACACTCAGCAGTTCTTTGGACAAACAACTACAAATATCATTTCTCTAAATGGAGGTCTGATTTCTCTCTATATAAGTCTGATTTATTTAAATATGGATCAGATTTCCCTAAATATGGATCTGATTTTCCTACAAAAGGCTCAGATCCCTGCCCAGCCTGTCCCAGGATCACGCTGCACCCTTTATTACACACAAACACCCATCAGCTGCAAACAGAGCAGAGCTGGCTCGGGAGAGGGAGCACCGGAGTGGTCCCAAAACTCCAGAAAACCACGGGCACCTTTCCCAAATGCTGCCCTGCTCCGTGCTGATCCCACTGATCCCAGGTGAAGGGCAGCAGGAGGAGCAGGCACCAGGACAATGCTTCCCCTGACAATCCTCCCAACACAACTGCAGGAAATCTGACACAGGATCCCATTTCCAGGGGAGGTTTGCAGGCTCCAGAGGGCCAGGGAAGATCTGGGTAAACACTTGGAATTCAGGACTGCTCTGAACTTCCTAAAACCTTGGGTACCCAGGAGATGGCACCGAGCTGGGTCAGGGCAGGAGAAATCACAGCAACCTGAGAGAAAACTGCTGGGGTAGGAAACCAACCCCAGCTCCTGTCTTTTATAGAGTCATGGAATGATTTGGATTGGAAGGGAACTTAAAAACTCTCATTCCTGCCACGGGCAGGAACACCTCCCACTGTCCCAGGGTGCTCCAAGCCCCATCCAGCCTGGCCTTGGACACTGCCAGGGATCCAGGGGCAGCCACAGCTGCTCTGGGCACCCTGTGCCAGGGCCTGCCCACCCTCCCAGGGGAGAATTTCTTACTAAAATCGAATCCCTTCCCACCCTCGTGCAGTACAAGGCCATTCCCCCTTGTCCTTCCCACTCCTTACCATCATCCCAGGCCGAGCCAAAGGATAAGGAGCTGTGTTGCCAATGGTTGTGTCCATGTAATAACTCATCATCTTGGAGGTGCCTGCAGGAACGGAGATGGGCATTAGATTCTGTGCCATAAAAACTGAAAGCACCAGCTAAACCCGTGCTTTCCACAGCTGTATAAAGCCTGGAGCACCTTAATGAGTTTAAGATGGAAAAGTTAAGAGGAAATATACCCAGATTAATAGGAAATATTGTGATTAGAGGGGTTATATCAACAATGCAGCACCCAGATGCAGGAGTGTAACATGACAATGGGGAATGAATTATCACCTGCAAGTGAGGGAGCCGCTCTGAGGGAAGATGAGATCATATTTCCTTTGCTAGAGAATTGCTGGGAAATCATTGCCAATTTTTTTCTTTTGAGAGAGGAAAAAAAAAAAAAAAAGCAGTTTGCTGTTGAGATCAACACCTTTCCTGTGAAAGCTTTGTCAGGCCCAGCCTGTCGCACAAAGAACTCCACCGTTTTCAGGACACATCCTCTGTTTTCCATGAGCTTAGGCCTCCCTTGCTGAATCTCTCCCTTGCAGCCCCACACAGCACCCCTCACACAGGATTTACTCTCCTGAGCAAGTCCTCCTGCCAGAGCTGCTCATTAGCTGGTATTTTTAATCACCAATGAACCCATTTGTGTGGCTGAGGTGGAGGAGCTGCAACGTGGCTCTGTTACCAGAGGTGTGCATGTTTTCCCTCTCTCCTTGCAGTGCCCATGGAAAACGCAGGGAATGCACTGTCTGTGTTTTGGGGGACGTGACTCCAAGGTGCTGGGAGGAAAGAGGGAAGGGGAATAGCCTGGGCTGGGCCGGATGGGACGTGGAGCCAGGGGAATGGCTGTTCCCAGCCTGGTGATGCAGAGGAGCTGCTTTAACTTCCCTGAGGACACAGCTCTGGCTCCTCGGGAGCACCTCTGGATTCCTGCAGAGCCCTGGGCTGTGAGCGCTGCAAGTGCAAACACCTGTCTGAGTTATCTTACAACAAAATCCCAGAACCTTCAGGTCCAACCCTTAACCTGGAGCTGCCAGACTCACCCTTATCCTGAGTGCCACTTCACGCATTTTTGGAACACTTGCAGGGAAGGTGACTGCACCATGTCCTGGGCAGCTGTGCCAGTGCTTGAGTGAAGACATTTTCCTGATATCCAACCTAAACCTCCTCTGGTACAACCTGAGGCTGTTTCCTTTACTCCTATCACTTGTTCCCTGGGAGAGCAGACTGAACCCCCCCGGCTGCCCCTGCCTGTCAGGGAATGGTGCAGAGCCAGAAGGTCCCCCTGAGCCTCCTTTTCTCCAGGCTGAGCCCCTCCAGCTGCTCCCCACCTTTTGTGCTCAGCTCTTCTCAGCACAACCACGTCACCTCCAGCCTCCACTTCTACGCTAGACCCTTGGACCATCTCCTGCAGGCCCTGGGACCCTCTCCCAGCCTTCCATCTGCTCCTTCCCCGGGGCTTTGGTGCTGTCGGGGCTCTGTGCAGTTCTCCACCCGCAGGGAAGGGCAGAGCTGCTCTGGCTGTGCCTCACTCAGCACCTCAGCAAACAGGGACCCCCAGAGCATCTCCCCCGCGCCCTATGAGTAATGGCCCAACACAAACCACCTGCATGTGCACGGTATTAAATTATCATCATAATTTCCTGCTGGTTATTACTAACACTGCCTCCAACACCAGCAGGTTTGGTTTTTGGGGTTTTTTTTTTAACTTCTCTTTTTTAATTCACAAGACTGAAAACTACCCCTGCGCGGTGGAAGAACAACGAGCCCGTTTCTCTCTGTGCTGTACCCAAAACCACACCGAGCCGAGTTAGTGCGGCTGAGAAGCCTTAACTAATCTCAGCATCTGTGCACGCCCTGCCAGCCCGCCCTAACGAGGCGTTAAAACGCCTTGGCTTAAATCGCCCTGCAGCTGGGGCAGCTGCAGCTGGGCGAGACGAGGACGGTGCGTGGAGCCCATTGCTGCAACCTGAGCGATCCCAGAACGTTTGGGTTCGAAGGAACCTTAGAGCTCATCCCGTTCCGCACGGCAGCGACACCTTCCAGGAGACCAGGGTGCTTTGAGCCCTGAACGTGGCCCTGAACACTTCCAGGGTGGAACATCCCCTAATGCAGGGCAAGGTGCTCGATCCCAGCCCATCACACACCTGACCCCAACCTTCAGCATACGGAAACCATCTCAGGTAAACGCGGGCTGCCCTGGACCTACAGCAAAGAGCTGATGCTGCCAAACAAAGCAAGACGGGGTGAAACGGAGCTGGAGAGAGCTGGGGGCTTTTCACCTGCTGCGGTGACACCCACGTGTCCCAGAGTGAGCAGTCACAGCCCCGAAGAGCAGTCAAAAAGCAGTCCCCGCCAGCAGCTCTGCTCTCTGCTTTGCAGCTCGTGCAGTGGCAGCTGGGGCTTGGTTTGGGTTTTTTTCCCCTTTGATCGAGGCACCTCATGCGCAGCAGCTCTCGAGAGCCACGTTCATGCCTCACTGGGTGTCATTTGCATCTTTCTCAGGCTGAACCTTCCAGCAAGGCACCGCACACTGCTGCTCGAGGCCGCGTGTGAGCACTGACAGCAGCAGCAAACCAATCCTGACACCCGGGACAGGCTTCCTGCAACAAGGAATAGCAATGGGATTGAACTAGAGCTGCAGAGCAGCCCCAGGAACCCCTCCCCAGCCTGCAAGAGGTAAATTATCATCTTTAGACAGCAGCTCTGAGACATTTAGAGCTGCTTTGCTTTCTGGTTTCTCTTCCTGTCCAAGCTGAGCTGTTAAAAAGCACAAGAGAGGGGCAGAAACACAACACAAAATGCAGCAGCGATTTGCATCCCCATCTCTGCGGGTTCAAGGCAAGTCCTGGTTAAAAGCAAATGAAACCAGTCCCCCGACCTGATGCAGGTTTTGTGGGTGACAGTGGTTAAAGGACAGATAAACACAGGCCTCTGAGGCTGTGAAAAGGACCTGGAATCCTTCCGACGAAGGAATCCCAGAAGGGACCGTTCCAACCCCCCACCATGGGCAGGGATGGCACCCAGTAGGTGACACGCCCTGCTGGAGAAGGCAGGTGAGCAGACCCTGTGCACGGAATAATTGTGCTCTGGAGAAGCGAGCGTGGAAGAGGAGGCAGAGCCAGCAGAGACAGAGCTCTGGTGTGCTTTGTCCAGGCTAATTTTAACAGAGCTTCCACCACTTCCCAGAGGAAACTACTTCACAGCCCAAAACATCTCCCACTGTCAGCAAGTTTCCCTGATGGCTGAGCAATATTTTGCTTCTCTGCAGCTTCCTCTAATAAGAGCCTAAAGAGTTCCTCTCCTCCCCTGGATGCTGTCAGGGAGCTCAGCTGAGCTCGGTTCCAGGCTGGAGCTCTCCGGGCCAGGTAACTTGGCTGAGACTGAGGAAATCACTGCAGATTTACATCAAGATAATACAGAGCCACAGCTCCCGGAGAGCTGCTAATAAATAGAAGGGAATCAGAACCATTTGGTAAAATCCTTAGTGACTTAACATCTTGACTTCAGCCTTATTGTTTGCTCTTATTATTCCTGTCCTATTGTGAAAACGTGTGGGAGAAGCAGCATTCATTCTGGGACTTGATCAAGTACCAGCCAAAGCTATTACACTCTTGGGTCATTTCTAAACTAAATTAAAATTTTAATTTCATTTCAACATCCATCCCTCCTCTTTTACAAGGTTGGGGTTGTTTTTAAATTTTAAGTCAATTACCAAGCTTGGTTTTAAAAGGGAAAAGCTGTTTGTGCTCATGATTAACACACAACTTCCCTGCAGGAGTTGGGATGGAGTTAAAAATGAATATTAGAATAAAGTGAACTCTCTCTGTTGGCTATATGAAGACACTTTACAGTATTCCCATGTAATGTTTGAGTTTTGTGTTGTTTTAAGGATAGGAGGAGGGAAGTGGAGCAATGCCACAGTGGCTTCCCAGTGGCCAATCAAGTCCCATCTCTGATTCCTAGTTTAATGCTCCATCTATGGCTCTGCTGCAAAGTCCTGAGGCTCAGACTGTTCCCCAGGTTCTGAGCTGCAGGACCATGCTCAGCTCTATCCCACATCCCTCAGCCCCAGCTGGGCACCCAGGGAAGGTGTCACACCAGGGACAGCCACCAAACACTACTCAGGCGCTTTCCTCCACCCCAATAAACCGAAAAATTTCCTTTTCCATGGGGTCAGACGGGAAGCCAGGAGGATGGGGCAGCATCAGCCACCCCACTAAAATATTGCTGGCTTCGAGAAGGTGAATCAAGGCTTTAAAAACCTGCAGCAGCCCCTAGCACACCCCCACCCTCTGACCCAGAGCTGCTCAGTGATAATCACTTCATTTTTGCATCGAGCACTAATTTATCATCTTTGAGGGGGTGGGGCAAAGGGCCGCTGGAAATGACATCCTTCCGCCAGGCTTTAACCCTTGGGATCCGGGCACTTTCCAGGCCGCCTGCCAGCTCCGTCCCCAGGGGAAGGAGGGGTTGTTGATCTGTTGGCATCTTAGAAACCTCCCATTCATCAGCCCCTCGGACAAAAGGAGCGTCCCTAAGGCAGGAGCGGAGCAGCGGACAGGAGTGTGCTTATTTACTTACAACCAGGGCTTTTAACAGGTTGGCCACACTAAATCCCACATTTCTTATGATTTTATAACTTTGGAGTGTTCACGCCCGGTTTCCTGAAGGGAAGGCGGGCGGGGCACTGGGCGGTGCTGCGATAAACAATGGAGTAGCGATGGCCCTCCTGCACCGCTGTAAATCCTGCGGGAGGTTAAAGGGCCGGGATAAGGTCACCCAGGGAAAGTGAGGGGGCGAGGCCGAGGATCTGAGCCCCCGGGCCGCCGTCCGAGCCGCAGGGCGCTGATTGCGGGGGGATTAGCGCTCGCTGCAAAGGATGGGGCAGGGGCCGTCTGTCAGCGCATCCCTGGCTCTTCCCTCCCCCGGTGCCTGTCAGATCCGAGGGAGATATGATGGGATCTCAAGAGCCTTCCCGTCTGGCTGGACAAACTCAGGCTGGGACGGGTGACAGCGGCCGTGGGAGAGCGCCGGGGTGGTTAAAGCTTGGCCCAGACTCACAAAGCCCTCGCTCTCCGTGCTTGTAGTAAACTGCTTTTTCTCTACATTTCTCCTGCTCTCTCCTCCTTCATCGATTGCTCAGCTGCTAATTAAGCTAAAATAATGCCCCATCAGCAGCCCCAGCAGATGCACAGCTGGGTTAGGTGCGATTAGGGTTTAGGTGGGATGCCAGAGCTTTTGCCATTAAATCACCCTGCTCTGCCCTGGCCCACGGCAGCCGCTGGCAACTGCAGGAGGATGTGAAGGCAGGGTTAATGAGGTCAGCTGTTATTTCACTCACGAATTTGCCTCCATGAAGCAGTAGACTCACAGCACATTGCTACGGGCCAGGCCCTCAGCTGGGTCAGAGCAAAGGGGGAAGGAACGGGATCAGCGTTCAGAGAGGGATCCCTGCCCCATCCCACAGAGCCCAGCCTCTCCCGCGGCCCGGGGATGGACAGCCCAGCTGGGAGTCCGTGTGGTGCCCCAGGATCCCTGTGGGATCTTCAGCAGGACACCTGGACCAGCCTGCCCAAACCTGCTCCGAAAACCCCACCGAGGAGGTGGGCTCACTCCTCCACAGGGCTCCAAACCACTGTGGCAGGTGGAGTTACCTCGTGTTTCTTTGGCCCTCACCTTGCCAGATGGGAAAGAGTTTTCTGATCTGGAGGGGCACGCGGTCCCCCCCCAAAGCTCTGAGGACAAGGGACACACACACACACACACACATCCCAGTACTGGGGTACAAAAAGGCTTCCACACACTTCCGGCCCCTGGGTGAGGAGAAAATGCCCAAAAAAATCCATCTTGCCAGAAAATTATTGACATGGCAGGCAGGGGAAAGCTGCAAACCCAGTGGGATGGGAGGCAGCGAGAATGGGCTGCAGCAGAAAGCCGGCCCAGCCCCAGCCCGCAGCCCCCTAAGGTGTCGGTTGACAGCGCAGGATGGGAAGCTGATGGTGACTCTAAGGCCGAGTGAGCGGCCGCATGCAAAGCAATGATTTACAGACTAATGGGAAGGGGGAAGGCCTTGCCTGGGCCCTCAGGGACTCACAGTTCCTGCTGCCTGGGCTGGGGCTCTTCCCTTCTGCTCTTCCCAAGGAATGGCAGCGGCTCGGCAGCACATCCCTGCCCCTGCCACACTCCAGCCTCTCCCACAGGCCAGCGCTGGCACCTGTGGCACGCTCGGCCCTTTAGGGGATGGCACTGCCATGGAAAACACCTGGAGGGCTCACAGCAAGTCCTTCCAATCATCCCTGCAAAGCAGGAATCAGCCCCGGGGCTGTCTGTCCAACCCCGGGCACTTTGGATCTCCCCTCCCTCCCAGCAAAACCAAACCCGATTACACCAAAACCAAATTACAACTCAAAACAGCAAAGGAACTGCAAATTTAATTCACTGTACTAATGCCAGTGCACAGCCTTCCACCTCCGTGAAGAAAATAATAATGTTCTCCTGAATGTCCATATAAAATTACATACCAAATACATACATATATATATATGTGTATATACATATATATATATATATATATATATATATATATATATATGAAGATTTTTAAAGGGAAGCATCACCCCAGACATTTAGAGAAGATCCTGCAGCAGCAAAGACACAAATCAATTACTGGCTGAGACTGGAAATGGAGAGAGGAAAAGTAAATCCCCACAAACCAAATCTGAGGTGTCCTGAAAATGTTTCCAGGTACCTCCAATCCCCAAAAGAGTTCGCAGAGCCTCTCCCCCCGCCACTTACGGCTCAGCTGAAGGACCCAGGGAAAAGCTCTGTATCCTCCACGGCTTCCCACACTTGTGTCCGCTCTCCTCCCAACTACCTGGTGCTCTCCGCGCCGGAGCCGGGGAGGATGGAAATACCATAGTGTTCGAGGCAGGGCTGCCTATTCAAAGGGAGGGGGAGTGGTCAGCCCCGCGCCCAGGGCGCTGCGAACGCCGCCAGCCAGGAAAGAGCCACCTCTGGCCGATGTCACGGCGGTGGGGAAGGAAAACAGCCGCTGCTTGGAGGTGGCGATGGGGACAGCGTCCTGCCGGCCCCGCTGTGGGGCGGCCTTGGGGGGGCCGTGTCCTGGAAATCCATTCCGGGCTCCAGCCCCCAAAGTCCCGTGAGTGGAGTTCATTCTTGCCCAGGGACCGAAGTCCCAGGTGAGGCTTGTGCAGCCCTGATCCCCAAATCCCAGCCCAGCTGCTGCCCCTGCCCAGAGGTGCCTCCTGGCAGAAATCCCTTCCTCCTGAAGGGCCCCTGGCACCTCTGCCTGCCCTGCTCCCGTGGTGTCTCTGGGCTCTCTGCTCTGCTTCCTGCCTTTCCCCCAGCCCTGGGAAGGATCCAGCCCACTGCAAACCCTGCAAACCCCTGGTGTGTTCCTCTGGAGCCAGAAAAGCGCCCTGGTAGCCGCTGCTTGCTTTTAAGACCCCAAAGGCTGAAGGAATCCTCTTTCCATGAGGAACCGGAGAGGGAATTTGCTCAGGCAGCACTGGGAGCCACTGGATCAGCTCTGACGGGGGGATGGTCCCACCCTTCATCTCCCCAAAGCCCGGTCCCAAGGCAGGTGCTGAAGGTGTCCGGGGCCTCTCCAGACAGGAGAAGGGCAGGAAAGCACATTCCCGGCTGGACAGGACAAGGGAGTGGGGCAGAAACAGAGTTTCCAGTGGTCTCACTCCATTAACGCCCCTGTGCGTTATCCAGAGGCTCTGGAAGAGCAGCGTCTGGGGTTGCCTTTGCCGAACACCCGTCTCATTCACAGCTTGGCCAGGGCCCTCCAAACGCCAGTGGCACCCCCAAATCCCGGGTGCAGGAGGACGTGCCCATCCCGCCTCTCCCTCTCTCGCTCTTCAGGCAGCAGAGCCGCCTTTTCCTCCAGGAGAGGGCTCCCGGCTGGAAATCCTGCCCGGCTCCAGCACGGATCCCATCCCGCTGTCTCCATGAGCAGCTCTGGAGCAAAGCCCAGGCACCAAGGGTTCCGTGTGTGCTGCCCCAGGACATTTTGGCAAAACGGGAGGCTGGGAGCAGCTGCTGGGATTTTCCCTGCAGATCCTAACAGCAACAAAGAGTCCCCAGTCGCGGGGCTCAGCCCTCACTGCCTCCCTGCCGTGACATCATCAAGTTCTCCTTGCAGAGCATCTGCAGGAGGGGTTGATTTCCAGGGAATTTGGCAGCACCCTCACCAAAAAGCAAAGCAGCCTGTCTGTCTGAGCACTGTCACTGCTGCAGGATCAGTGTGGGGAGAGGAATAATTCCTGGAGATTCCCTTTCCCAGCACACCGCTGGGTGTTCCGAGCACTCTCAGCACAGTGGACGTTTTCAAAATGCAAACCAAAACTGAGTTTGCTCCCACATGGAGAATTTCTGCCTGCACAGGGCTCCTGTGGCACCTCCTGCTGCCAAATGTTCCCCAGAGAAATCAGCTGTGCCGAACGAGTGCTCACAGGACAAAGGTCCCTCCTGCCCCCCTCTCCCAGCCCAGGAGCTGAAATGCACAAAGTGACAAATAGCAAAACCCCCCATTATTTATGCACATAAAACTATCCCCAGGTCCTCCAGGAGCTCCCAAATGAGGAATTAATCTCTCCTTTAGCCCTGAATTTAGGAACACACAGCTCCAGGTGGCCCAAATCCGTTACCTGCTGGCCTTGCCAGGCACGGCTCCCTCTTGTAGCTGTTTTAACACAGGAAATGATTTACAGGGTTCCATCTCCCCAGGAAGGTTTCCAGCCTCTTGGGCTTTGCTACAAAGGCTCTGTCACATCTGAGCTCCGAGGGAGTGGAATGTGTTCAGCAATCAATTTTTATCTGGGCAACTCTTCCCAGGATAACCCTGCTGGCAGCTGCGAGCAAGATGTCCTTCCCTGGATGCTCCCCTCAGGAGGGTGTTGGGATGCAGCAATCCAGACATTAACAGCTCTGAGGAGTGGCTGTGCAGCCAGCTGGGAGCATGGCAATGGAATCACGGGGTCATGGAATGCTTTGGGTGGGAAGGGACCGTGAAGATCCCCAGGTTCCACGTGGTTGCCTGGTTTCAGGGTCACTGCTGTCACATCAGTCACCCGAACCAGTTGCTTCAGCTCACAACAAAAAAGTTGGGTTAAGTTTCGGGCAGCTCATGGAATTGATCATAAAGTCATTGCACTTTCCATGGCAGCTGCTTTGGGTTTGCTCTGTGCTCATAAAAAATAAAACAATCCCATCATGTTTCCCTGGAGCGGTTATTGATGGTTTCACCAAATCGGAGATGTCTTGGGGATGTTTCACGGGTTCTGCTTAAATTTGGGGGCACTCAGGCTCCTGCTGAGAAGTGCAGGACGTTGGTGTTGGCAGAAACAGCCCCTTTCCCAATAACCTGAGAAATCCTCGTCAGTATTTGGGATGGGAGCTCAGAGCCGCATCAGTGGGAGGTGGCTGCAGCTGGAGATGGTCCTGGTTTGTGTGCTGGAGCTGGACAGGGAGAAAGGATCATCCGGGCAGCATTCAGCCCAGTCCTGAGTGTCACCGGCTGCCAGCTACCCCAGTCCCACTCCCTCGCAGCCCCCAGGTTCCTCTCCAGGGAGAGACTCCTGTGGTGCTGCCTGAGGATCACAAACCACTAAGGGGGAGAAGCTGCAGGTAACGAACTTCCAGAGTCCTTCATGGATCCTCGTTTCCATCTGACTCTGGAAAAACAGAGTGGGAGCCAACAAAATGATCCTGAGCATGCAAATCTCTGCTTCTGGTGTTACCCCAGGGAGAAAAATGGGGATTCCTGAGTTGGAGGAACCTTCCCGGTGTTTGCCCTGGGAGAAGGTGACACAGCAAGATCAGGAGCTGCCTGTACCTGGAAATCCACGACAGGTCTGCCCAGGCGGCCCCAACATTCCCTCTGCCCCTCCTCAGAACCCAGGCGTGGCTCACAGCCTGTGCCCAGATGTTCAGTGGTCCTGGAGCTAGGCATATCTGGGATCCAGGTGCTGACACCCTCTGGAGCTGCCTGGCCTCGAAAGCCAAGGGGACAGCACCAGAGCTCATCCCTCTGGACCAACCCCGATGAATTAATTCCCTCCTGGATGGAGCCCAAGGATGCTGAATGTCCAAACTAAGGGGAAACTTCTGTCCTCCAAAGCAGGAGAAGGAGCTTTTTCTACCCTTGTATCAGACAGGAGCTCAGATCTTGGATGTCCATCACCTTGGATGTGAAGGATATGTACTAAAACAGAAAAATTTGTTGTGTACAGGAACATCCTGAATACTTAAACTGCCCCACAAGTGACTTTGGTGATGCTCTTCTAGGCTGGGAGCTGCTG
Source organism: Monarcha castaneiventris obscurior (assembly GCA_026261815.1). Classification (NCBI taxonomy): domain Eukaryota; kingdom Metazoa; phylum Chordata; class Aves; order Passeriformes; family Monarchidae; genus Monarcha; species Monarcha castaneiventris. The sequence goes on from JAMPIT010000114.1 coordinate 6,054,380, forward strand.
CACTGTATATCTCCTCCACATCGACCAAGATAATTGTGATAAACTGCCTCATCCATGGTTTATCCCACTTTTCTAAGGGAGACCAGATCCATGTAAAAATGGGCTTTAAACAGGGAACATCTCAAGGTGTCAGGACTGGGTGAGAAATGAGGTGGGGAAAAATTCCGTTTTCATCTCCATCCACATGGATAAAAATACATGGATGTGTACAGAGGTGAGAAAACCCAAAATCACACCAATAACAACATTTTCTTCCCTGTGAGGGTGCCCAGAGAATCTTTGGCTGTCTCTGGAAGTGTCCAAGACCAGGTTGGACCGGGCTTGGAGCACCGTGGGATAGTGGAAGGTGTCCCTGCCATGGCAGGGGTGGAACGGGATGGGATTTAAGGTCCCTTCCCACCCAATCCATTCTGGGATTCTGTGATTCGGTCACATTTTCACTCTGGAAGAGGAAATGAGAAATTTCCATTCAGCTCTAACTCTGCTGTTAAGCAACATCTCTGGGGAAGTTCCAACCAGAACATCTCCAGCCTGAGCCCTTGAGATGCAAACTTATGGATTTTGCATTGTTGGCACAAAAACAGATCCCTTTTCTGGAGGCCAGTGTGAACGTTTTCATTGCAAACTGCTCTGTGCAGGTGCCTGCCCCACTCACACCATTAGCAAAGTCCTGAAAGCTGCAGGAACAAGGTAAATTAATTACCATCTATGGCAATGCTAACTGGGAAATCAGTCCTTACTCACGAGTTCTCCCATTGCAAGAAGAATTTGGCCTCTTGGTTGGAAGAAGGATCTTTGATTAGTCTGATACACTCAGACAAAAAACCAGCGAGGATTTCATCAAACACACCCTCTTCAAACTGTAAATTAAAATCCTCATCCAGAACCATTTAATCGAGGACTATAAAGCCAGATTTCAGAAGTGCTCTTTTCCCAGGCAGGCTCATAAATAGAGATCAGATTTATAGAAATGCTATCAGCCAACAATTCCTGCTTGAACACATCTGGCCAGATTTCAGAACCAATTCAGCAGCCAGTTAATCACTTGCTCTTTATTATTTAACTTACTATTAGCATTGGGGGTAAAAAAAAAGAGAGATATTTTTATTTTCTTTTATCTCTTAAAATATTCCCTCCATTTTGCCGGGGTGGAATTCAAAAAAAATCATGACATTTTTAAAAAGTCAACTGCTTCTCAAGCCCGTGTAAAAATGCAGGGGGTGAATTGAGATCATTTCGCTGCTTGCCTTTGCAGCTCCTTGTTCAAAAAGTGAGATTAGCACTGCACTGAGAATGTCACATAAAACCCATTTGGAAAATAATAAGCAGCTTGTGATAGTTGAGCTGAGATGGGAATGAATGGGAAGATGGAATTCTGCTGGTGGTTCTCTGAGGACACAACTGGAAATCTCAAAGCTTTGTGTGCCCAGGGGTGTCTGTGGTGGAGGTGGCCCTGCCTGGACAGCAGAGTGTGGTGGCTTCAGTGTCCTGGGCTTGGAGTTCCTCCTTCCTGGAACGGAGAGTCTCCAAAAATATTGGGGAAGGGTTGAGCAGCAAAAAAGCTCCAAAAGAGGGAGACCCATCTCTGGAGGGATTTAACAGTGTGGATGTGGCACTTGGGGACAAGGCCAGTGGTGGCCTTGGCAGTGCTGGGGGAACGCTTGGACTCAAAGGTCTCAGGGGGTTTTCCACCCCAAATGACCCCATTATTCCCTGAGCCTGGGGCTTGGAGCAGCATCTGGAGGAGGGGCTCCAAAGGCAGAGCCCAGGCTCCACTCAGGGTGTCCTGGAGGCCTCGTGGGGTCTGTTCCCCCCAGGACAGGGACACCCCTGAGCAGCGCCCAGTGCAGGTCTCAGCTGGATCCATCAACCAGCTCCTGCTGTCTGGGGGTGATTCCAGCTTCCATCTCCATTTTTCAGGACTCATGGCTCAACTCTAGTCCAGCTCAGCTCACCCTTTAAATCCCTGGGCTCTCCTTCCACGGCTCACATCTCTTTCCATCAGAAATGCCACGGTGTGGGGAGGAGGAGGAGGGGAAAGGACTTGGATGACGTAGGAACAAAGAGATTTCTCTGTGCTGGGTTCCATGGGGAGCTGATAAACCTGGGAAAATCTCCTTTTCCCGAGGCCTTTTCCCAGCCTCAAAGTGACCTTTGTGTTCTCCATCAGCTGACGGACACAAGGACAGCGAGGGTTCCGTGGTTGGTGCCATGGCCTCAGCAGGGCTGTGGTGGGAGCTGAGCTGAGCTCCTGGGTCCCACCATCCAGCCAGGAGTGCCGGGGACACACTCAGCTAAAGGAAAATTTATCCTGGTTTTCCCGCAGGGCAGGAAAGGTGTGAGGTGCTCCCAGTGGAACAGGAACTGGACATGTTCAATGCTTTATTTGCATATCTAAACCAATGCAAAATGATCTGTACCTTAACAAACACTTTTTGTTACGGGAGTGAGCAGCAGAGGGAAAAATTCCAGTAGCAGAACAGTGAGGCTGGGTTTTGTGGAAATGAGTTATTAACGTGTCCTTTACCTCTCTGTTTTCCACATGGTTCCAGGTCAAGGGAAGTTTGTCTGTGACAAGGATTAGGCTTTGGGAACAGCTGTGGCTTTTCATATTTAATTCCTGAGCTGCACCGAGGGTGTTTGGACAGATTCTCCTTTGTCTCCTGTTGATGGTCAGGGATAACAGGACACAGGTGACATCCCCAGAGTGTGACGTCCCCTCCGTGAAGGACACCCCGAGCTCCAGAGGAAGAAAGGAGATAAATAAGGCACGTTCCACGCCATCCCCGTGGCTGCCTGGTGCTGCGGGGGTTATTTATGGCCGGGCTGGGAATTGCAGGGCTGGGTCCCACATGTGAAGTGAAAGTGGAAGTGTGTGGGTGGGAGGGGAAGCAGCAGCATCCCATTTATCAGTGCTCGTGAGGCCGAGCAGCTTTCCCGGATCCAGGCTGCCTCATGGAGCTCTTCACAACTCCCAGGCAGCGCTGCAGAACCCCAAGGGCACAATCCTATCCAGATCCATCCTTGGGGATGGCAGGGGCAGGCACGCCCGCCCTGCAGAGGGAAAACCCTTCCCGTTGTCCTACAACCTGCTCTGGGTGCTCCATGAACCTGCCCATCCTCAGTACAGCTCCCAGAAAAGCCAGCTGGGAATGCCCCAGGCTGCCTTCCCCCATTCCCAGAGCCAGCGTGGATACGGGGGGTTCCAGCAGGGAAGGGGGATGGGGTGGAGGGCTGGAGGGAGGGGTCACAGCGGGGTGAGCTGATGAACAGCAAACAATCCTAATTTATGCAAAAAGCCGTCTGGAAAAAATGACATTCCTGTTTGACTGCATGTGCAACATACAGAGATCCCTAAGAAAGGAGCCAAAGACGTGTCCATGAATCAGAGCTTTATCCTGCCAGCCCCCCAGAGCTGAGCCCATGGATTTGGGGGAGTTCCCCTTGGTAATTGCCTGCTCTCCAGCACAGGCTGGACCAACAGTGCCCTATTGCAAACAGGTCCTTTGGACCTCGGATTTTCTCTGGTTTTCCACCCTCTCAGACAACAAACGAGCCATTAATGTCTGGAAGCACAGCCCGGATTCCCACTCCCAGCGCACAACTCAGATCCCTGTGGGATGCCCAGTGCCACATTCAATCCCACGTCCCAGGGCTCATTATTCCCTCCCTGCCCACCTCCACCTCCCATCCCAGTGGAGACACTCTGGGCTCACAGCTCTGCAAATGAGATCTCACTGTGCCTTTTCCTGATGGAAAACTTCCAATAGGGAGCAAGCACAGGCTTTGCTTTTGGCCCCTTTTGGCTCTCCCTGGGATAAGAAAGTTTGCAGAGGATCTCTGGCCTAATTGCTGGATCTTCATTAACAGGAATCCTCTGTGCCTTGAATAACCCCTGGTTTCTTCTGCTGGCAAGTCACAGAATCATGGAATGGTTTGGGATGGAAAAGACCTTAAATCCCATTCAGAGCCACCCCCTGCCATGGCAGGGACACCTTCCACTGTCCCAGGCTGCTCCAAGCCCCGTCCAACCTGGCCTGGGACACTTCCAAGGATGGGGCATTCACAGATTCTCCGGGCAGCCTGATCCATGACTCCAAAGCTTTATCCATCTTTCCCTGCCTGCAGGCTCTCTGCCCAAACCCCTGGGCATATACCCGGAGTGCCAGCCTATGGAAACCTGCAGTTTTTCCCCATGTTTTCCCTGCATATTCCCAGGCACAGTCGGCAGCTCCAGCTGGATCCCCTGCAGCAGGATGTGGAAATTTGGCTCAGGCTGAAAGTGGGCAAGAAGGGGAGCCCAGCTCACAGGAAGGGTGATGGAGAGAACCATGGAGCAGCGTCACCGGGCTGTCACTGCTGCTCCAAAGTCTTTTCCCAGCTGGAAAACGCCCCAGCCATCACCAGGCAGCGATAATACAGCACCAGCTTCCTCTCAGTCCTGTGGGAGAGATCCAAGCTTGCTTTACCTCCCTTTTTCCACTGGATCTGCCGTGTCAAGTGGCCCTGTGAGCGCTGGGGATGGTGGTGCCCGTGGATGGTAGGGAATGGTTTTCCCAGGGGGAAATGCCATCCTGGGCCAGCCTTTCCCAGCCCTGCAGGGAGCAGATGGCTGCTTCGTGTCCCACCCACAGCCCCAGCGCCGGGTGCAGGGCCGAGGTTTGTCCCGTTGCTCCTGGTGGCAGGAGGAGCACACCCAGCCGGGGACGTTGTCCTTGTCCTTACCCAGAAGGGCTCAGCTGGTACTGTCCTGGCCCTTTTGGGGTCAGCAGGAGCCCGGCCTGGGGCAGGTTTATGGGAAGAGTTGTGGCTGTGCTGACTGGAGCTGTTTCCAGAAATCAGCGAGTGCTGTTTCCAGCACACTGAGAGGAGCCCAGGCTCCACCACCAGCTCCTTCAGTGCCTGGAAATCTCCCCCTGACACTTCATCAGCCTCCGCTGGGAGTTTTATCTCATTTGTCCGCCCTGGGCACTGCCATGGGCACGGACACAGCCTTGCTTACCCCAGTGCAAACGGGATGAGGAATTATTTTGTTTCAATCCCATCCTGCGGGCTGAGCCCCAGCTCAGGCTGGATTCACCTCCTCCCCCAATGAGCTTCACTAGTTCCAGCTTTTCATGGATGCAGCAAATGAGAGAAATAAAATAAATACTACAATCAAAGCTCTCAAACCTACGCCTTGCCTATGCCAACACAAACCCTGAATGGGAGGAAGCATTAGGCTAAATTTAGCTCCTCAAGCAAAATCTGAGAGCTTTTATTTTTTCTTTAATTTTTTTTCCTCTAGGTTCATACTGTAAAACATCTGCTGAACAGTTTCCTATAACTGTTTTTGGCTTTTAAATCAAAGAAAGAAGAAACAATGTCCCATTTTTGTAGAGAGAAAAGGAGGAGGGGAATAATAGACCTTCCTCTCAAAGGAGGATGACAATGAGGATAGAAATAGAAAGGGGGGAGCTTTGAAACATCTTGAGTCCAGACAAGGAGTGGGTGGATGTCAGGTTCAGGTATCTCTGCTTGCTTTGGCTGCTTCCCATTCCGAGAGGGAGCTGGCAGAACTGCTGACAGCCGAGGGAAAAGCCACGGGCAGGGCTGGATCTGCCCGGGTGAAGGGGGATGGGAAGGGGGTGCAGCAGGGCTGGGGGTGCACGGGGAGGTCGTGGAGGAGGAAAACCGAAGTTATCTAGCAGGAAAAAGAGGAGATGTGCTCAGTTGCGCTGGCTTTTTCCCCAGCCCAGGAAAAAATTCCCTGCTCCTTCCCATGGTCCAGCTGAGCTCCTCGGGGTGTCCCGCAGCTGTGGCCACCTCCACCCACCTGCAGCATCGCCGATCCCGGGGTGGGTGGCCCTGAGCTGCCACATCTGTGCTTGGGCCCCTGCCAGTCTCAGGCCGTCCCCTGCCTGGAGAAACGCGCCCTTCCCTGCTTTTCCCTGCTTTTCTCTGCTTTTCCCTGCTTTTCCCTGCTTTTCCCTGCTTTTCCCTTTCCCCCGAGGCCACGGAGCCCCTTCCCCCGGGGGACGTGCAGCCCACGCTGTCACACCTCGCGGGCTCCTTGGCAGCGGGCGCTGTGCACAGCGGCCTTTCCTGCCAAGTCACAGGATGCGATGACGGCGCGGCTGGGAAAAGCTTCAAACCAGCCCAAACAATCGGAGATTGTCTGCGGAGAGCGGACTCTAAAATTGGCTCCTTGGATCAGCACCAGGCTCACCCCCCGGGCCTTTGTCAGGAGCGCCGGGCCCGGCAGCGGTGACGGAGAAGGAGCTAGCTAATCTCTCTTCCCATCTGGGATCGGGCTTGGATTAACCCCGCCGTGCCCGTCCCTCCGTGACCCGCGGGCGTCCAGCGCACGGACAGCGGCCGGGAGCGACTTCCCGCTGGCCGGAGCCTGCAGTGCCTGTAGGAACCCTGTGAGTCAGGAGCCAGCAACCGCATTTCATTTATCGCCCTAAAAAAGCTGCTTAGGAGCGTGCATCCCAGCTCCTGCGCGGGCTGGGGAGGAGAGGCAAGAATTCCGCTTTCGTTATGCACAGGTTGGGCTGGATTTGCTCCTTTTAGGTAAATCCCAGCGAGGTGGTGGCAGAGTCCCTCCTGTCCCGTGGGGTTTCTTTTCACATTTGGTCCTTTCCCGAGGGGCTCTGCCACAAAGCCGCTGTAGCAGCACCAGGGACTGGGGTGACACATTCCCATCAGCCATGAGCCATTTCCCCCATATTTTAGCCTCGGCCTGGCATCCCCGTGATCCCAGCAGGGCCGCGACACTGCGGAGCAGCTCCCAGGGATGTATCAAACACAGCCAGTGTGTGTCCGATGGCTCTGGCAGATCCTGGGCTCCTGCTCCGCGCTGTGCACACCCGCTGCTCCCAGCTCCACCCAGCAGCATCCCTCAGCATCCCTCTGCCAGCCCAGCCCAGCCGAGGAAAGCTTGGACAAAAGAAGCTCAGAACAAAATCCAGGAGCGGGGAAGTGGCAGGCGAGGGCCTGTGTCAGATCAGCCGGATCCCCAGGAGGAAATAATTGGAACAAGGCCCCGGCACGTGCCGGGGGATGGGATGCGCCGGGAGATGGGATGTGCCGGGGGATATTCCCTGCCAGCCCTCTCTGGGCACTGCCGGCAGGAGCAGCCACTCCCCTGCCCCAGCCCACCAGAGGACGAGGGAGGGGAGGCACCAGAAAATGCATTTTGGTGGAAAAAACTTCTCTGTGACTGAACTCCTCGGTGTGCATGGAAGGGGCTTGGCTTTCCCCAGGAGAGTCCTCTCAATCCCACCAAAGCCGGAGAGAAAAGAGCGTTTCAGGCACTTCCCAAGCACCCAGAACCACTTCTTATCCTCCTGCTCCGGAATGCACCTTCTCCTTCAGGCAAAGGGGGTCTCCAGACCCCAAAGACCTGCTCCCAGGCCCCTTTGTCCACCCCGGCTCTGCCGCAGGGGAGCTGGAGGGGATGGGGACAAGTGCCCAGTGCCAGGGGGGCGTGGTGGAACCCCAGCACCGGGATAAATCTGTAAAACACATTTCAGCTCCAAAGGGATGTCTGTGGGATGAGAGGGCAGCGGTGGGGGGCGAAATCGTTTTTCTTTCCAGGACAATGAGCTCGGGGCTGTGTGCAGGTGCTGGGGCTCGCACAGGGGGAGGGCAGGGTCTCACAGCAATATTGGGAAAAACCACAGGAATTGAGGGAGAAACAGGGCTGAGGGAGCAGTGGGGCTCCCCAGGGCCACCCCACCCTGGTGAGGAGCCTCACCAAGGGCCGAGGTGCATCTCTGCTTCCCAGGGAACCTAGCCAGCATCCCTGGGAGAACTGGCCACGAGTTTGGATCTGTGCACGGACACACAAACACGTCCTTGTGTCTTCAAGGGCACCCCAGCCGGCAGGACACCCCAAAGCTGGGGCGGGGGTGGCATGAGGGGTGCCGTGGATGTCCCCCGGGGTCGGGTGGGGTGTCCGGTGCCCCTGCCCTCGGGAGGTGATGCCAGGAGTGTTGCGATTCCCGGGCTGGGTTTCCATTCCTGCCTCTGCCAGAGCGCTGATTGCAGGCGAAGCTTCGCAGCTTGGAAACTTGGCCGGCTCCGGCTGTTTTCACTCTCTCCCTCCCTCTCCCTCTCCCAGGCTCTTTCATTCATGCTTCCTCTCTCTTTTCCCCAGTGCATTTCTCACTCACGCTCTCATTCATGCTCGCTCGCTCATTCTCATTTTCCTGGCTGTATTTTTAGCTCCCTCGCCGTTCGGAGGATGTGAACATTATCCCTGAGTCATGACTTTGTGAGGAAGCAGCCAGCCAGGGCTCCCATTACAGCCCGCCAGGGCTCTTATCAGCTGCAGCGCAGCCTTGCTGGGGAGGGGGCTTTATCTCTCCCCTTCCTTTCCCTCCAGCTGCTGCAGCTCCAGCCCCTCTCCGAGCCCACGGGGCTCATTCCCCCCGGCCGTGTCGTGATGAGAAGTTAAATCAAGATTGGCAGCCAGGAAATGGGAGTAAAGCGTGGGGGCCAAAGAGCATCATCCACCCTCCATCCTCCATTCTCCTTCCTCCCTCCATCCTCCACCTTCCATCCTCTGTCCTCCACCTTCCATCCTCCTTCCTCCATCCCGGGGCTGGGATGCTGCCGCTGGGATCGCAGCCAGGGAAAAGGTGTCTGGCAGGGCTGTGACTCCAAAAGCTGCCGGGTTATTCCCAGCCGGAGAAAACAGCCATGAGGTAATGGCACCTGGGGGCCTCCCTGAGCCTGCTCCACATTTGGAAACACAAAATCCCCCGCGAGGATTTCACTGGCTCACGATCAGGTGGAAGCAGCGGCGAAGTTTGCAGCCGCTCTGTTCCCACACCGGGATGAGCCGTGGAAATAAAAACCATCCCACGCAGAAAGGATTGGAGCCGGTCGTTAATTTGGGATTCGTTCCCAAATGCCAGTGGCACGCTGCGTGTCCTTTGGCGGGAGTAAATAGGCATTCCCTGGGGAGAGGAGCGGCCTGCCCGGCACAGGCGATGCCCCTGCCCGCGTCCTGCCCCCGGCAGCCCAGGGGACAGCCCGGATGATTTCCAGGTGCCCCCGGGTCGCTGCCGGCGGAGGGGGAGGGCAGAGGGCAGATTTCGGTGTGTCTGAGCAGCCCCGAGCATCACGACAGGGCTGGGCCGATCACGGCTCTGGGCGGGAGGCGCAGCTTCACCTTTCCATGACATTCGGGCTGTTTTCAGCTCACTTCCTCTGCCTTTCCTCGCTAACCTTTCTGTTATCTCCCTGATACTCTCTCCTCCCTTTTCCACCCCTCTGCTTATTTTAGCTGCCTCTTCCTGCCGGCTCGTGTGGCCGCTGCCTTGCCCTGGTCCCCTCCCGTGCCCTCTCCGTGGCAGAGGAGGGGTCACCGTCCTGCCCTCAGCTCCAGGGCACAGTTTGGCCCCATTTTCATCCCCATTCTGCTTCTCATCCTCCCCAAACATGGCTTCACCCCCAATCCCTGCTCAGGAGAGGACTTCTTGCCCCCTTTTCCATGCACGCTGCCGGGCATGGAGAGTCCCTGCAGCCTTTTCCTCTGGAATGTTTTGGCTTGTGGTCATCCCTCACCATTTCCCAAAAAACCCGTTTCTGCATCCCTGACACCTCTTCCTGCTCGTGCCAGCTGCACTGATGCTCAGCCTAAACTTCCGAGCACTTTAAACAGATCCTTGTGCTCCTCTGCCCCCCATGGAGATGCTCCCAGCATTTCATCCCTGACCTGCAGTGATGCTGTGCCAGCAGCCAGGAGCCAGATCTTGCTGGATCCCACCCTCGAGGCCGTTTGTCCACCCCAGGAGGACAACAAAGCAGGTGCCACTGGAAACTCCTGGGAGACATGAAAGGCCGACATGGGACCAGGAACCAGCTCAAGAAATTCAAGGAAGAAAATTCCACCCAGGGCTACTAAAAAAATGAGCTTTGGGCCAGGAAATCCCAGTGCTGTGGCTCTCGGAGCTTGGAGAGGATCCCTGGGATGGATCAGGTCCTTTTCTCCTGCTTTTATCTCTGGTTCCCAGTAGGAGCCAAGAGCGCAGCCGCTGGTTTGGCTGAACAGAACCGTTTCCCCACACTCCTCTGAGCTGGGGCCTTCCTTCCCTGGGGCAGACACAGAACTCTGGGAAAAAGGGATCTGGGCAGGGAATTTTTCCATGGCAAGGCACGAGGCAGTGGAAGGGGTGCTGATGGTGCAGGATATGTGCCTGTGACCCTTGGGGGGCAGGAGGGCACCAGCAGGAGCTTGGGGACCTTGTTTGTGCAGCAAGTGAGCCCTTTGCAGCCCAGAGTCAAAACACTGCGGCAGTGGAAGCCGGGACTTCCTGGGCTGAGCCCCGCTGCTAAATAAAAGACAAAAGAAAGAGTAATTAGGTGCCATTAATTGTTGTTAAGAGGATTTTCGCTGGCAGCCAGCACTCCTCTCCAGGGACACAGCCCCAGCCTCACCCGGCATGGCTGCAATAACACTCACTGTGCATTTGGGGTTATTTCCAGTGCCCTGAAATGTCCCTTTTCTCCCAGTCCCAGCAGCCACCAACCCTCCCACCCTCCCCATCTGCTCTTGCCGTGTTCACCCTGGCACCAAAGCCAGGGTGCTCTGGGCTGGGGTTGGCAGGAAAGGAGAGGACAACCCAGCACCACAGTGGGATCTGGCCCATTCCAGGCTAACCTGGAACAGCAAATCCATGGATGCTGTAGCATGGCAGCCCTGGGAATCTCAGCTGCCCTGTTTGTGTGGGGATGCAGTGCAAGGGATAAGCCGGGAATGTGGAAATGGTGTTCCTGCAAGGAGAGGCTGAGAGAATTGGGATTGTTCAGAAGAGAAGGCTTCTGGGAGACCTCAGAGCCCCTTCCAGGGCCTTAAGGGGCTCCAGGAGAGCTGCAGAGGCAGTGGGGACAAGGGATGGAGGGACAGGACACAGGGAATGGCTTCCCACTGCCAGAGGGTGGGGCTGGGTGGGATATTGGGAAGGAATTGCTCCCTGTGAGGGTGGGGAGGCCCTGGCACAGGGTGCCCAGAGCAGCTGTGGCTGCCCCTGGATCCCTGGAATTGTCCAAGGCCAGTCTGGATGGGACTTGGGGCACCCTGGGCTACTGGAAGGTGTCCCTGCCCATGGCAGGGGGTGGAATGGGATGGGATGGGATGGGATGGGATGGGATGGGATGGAATGGGATGGGATGGAATGGAATGGAATGGAATGGAATGGTGGTGGTGGTGGATTTAAGGCCCCTTCCCTTCCCACCCAAATCATTCCTGGATTTTATGAAAATACCTGTGGTGCATTTGGCTTTGAGGGCAGTGGAGGGTGAGTCCTGGGGATGTTCAGAGGCTCCTGTGCCCTTGTCCTTCACCTGTGCTCTGGTTTCTGTGCCTTCCCATTAGAGTTTATTAATTCTGATGGCTGGGATTTTATTGTGTGATGGACGCAGCCCCTTGCAGGCCTTGGGACACTGCCGAGAACCAGAAGCAATTTAATAACGAGGAGCCAGGGCTGAGGCCCTGCTTTCAGTCTGCCCCGCAGGTGAGAACCCCACTGCTTCTCATCAAGGGCAGAGTCCAACCAGAGCCGTGTGCCCCAGCTCCATCTGGTTCCAGTGATCCTGAAACTGAGAGAGAGGAGCTTCAGACTGGAAATCAGGAGGAAATTCTTCCCTGTGAGGGTGGGGAGGCCCTGGCACAGGGTGCCCAGAGCAGCTGTGGCTGCCCCTGGATCCCTGGAAGTGTCCAAGACCAGGCTGAAACATCCTGGGGTAGTGGGAGGTGTCCCTGCCCAAGGCAGGGGTGGCACTGGATGAGCTTTAGATTCCCTTCCAACCAAAATCATTCTGCAATTCCATGCTCAGAAACACCTCAAATTTGTAAGTCTCAAGCATGGATCCCAGCACTGCCAGAGCTGCTTCCCAAGCTGGGGAAGGGGATGCTGAGAGAAAATGAAGCCCTGGGGAAAAAAACAAAGGGATTTGGGGCTGAGACTTAAACTTTCTCGAAGTTATTTTTATTTTTTCCTTTAGTCCTTCCCAGGCACTCCCTCCCTCCACTCAGACCAGGTGTTCCCTCCGCTGCCAAGGCCGCAGTGCAGGTGAGGAGAGGGCACCCAGAGTGACCCAGAGCCCTGCAAACCACCCCATGACCCCAGCCTCCATCCCAGTGAGGAAAGAACATCCTTTTGGGGACCCCTCCCCACATTAGACCCCACTGGGGTCGGGGTGACCCCACATCCCACAGGCAGCGAGCTCAGACCCTCAGTGCAGTTATTGCCAGCCCGGAGTTTCCTCCCATTTTGGCATCCTAAAAGTTGGGTTTGCATCTGCCAAGCCCCAAACCTCTGTAGTTCCCCACTAAAAGTGCTCCTTTAGCCGAATTCACGGCGGCGGGGCGGCAGCGCCCCCCTGAAAGCCGCAGCCGCCGTGCTCGAGAGAGGCTTTGCTCTGCCCGGCTGCGATCGTCGCGTCCCCGCCGCGCCTCCTGAGCAGCTCGGGAAGCACAAGGACGCCTCCCGAAGGCGATCCTCGCCCAGGCTTCCCCCCCTGAGCTCCCCGGGCCTGAACAAGGAGGCTCCGCACTCCTCCGACAAAAGAAATTTATTGTGCCCTAGCCGATCCTGTGCTGCCGTGAGGTTTGTGCTCCCGGGGATCGGGTCGGGAGCGCCCAGGTGGGGTTTGTCCCGCTCTGCTGAGTTATTTTTGTCCCCCCGGCAGCATCTGGAGAAGCTCAGAGCCTGCGGGCTGTTTATCTCCGCAGCGCATCTGTAGGACAGGGAAGTCGGAAAGGAGGGATTGACTGCGGAGGTCGGGAGCTGAGCTGCAGGGAGAGGTCAAGAACCTGGCTCCGAAACCTGCAGTGCCAGGGCAGGCACCTCCAGGGAGCAAGGCTGAAGCATCCCAGCATAGCGAGGGACCGGAGTCCCAGAAGAGTTGGGAGAGACCTTGACGCCTATCTCGTTCCTCCTGCCATGGGCAGGGACACCTTCCACTGTGCCAGGGTGCTTCAAGCCCTGTCCAGCCTGGCCTTGGGCACTGCCAGGGATCCCACTCGCAGCAGGATTCACGGACCTGGCCGGGGTCACTGACCTGCCCCGTGCAGCGCATCCATCCACAGCAGAGTCCATGGGGACAGCGCAGGACAAAGCCCCGTGTCTGCTCAATTCTCACTCCCAGCACGGGCCAGCGGCTCCTTCATGGACTTTGTTATCCCCATTATTCAGCTGGACACGGGAGCACCAGGAAAGGGAGGCTTTGTCCACCTTCACCCATTGCTTGGCAGAGTCGCTGCCGAGTTCCCTGAGCTCAACAACCCCCCCAGGCTCAGTGCAGGGCTCTGCCAGTGCTGCCCCTCCAGCAAACACACAATGCTGATATTTACTTCAATTGCGTTAAAAGCCCATTTTCCAGCTCAAAGCAAGAGCAAACAAATCCCCACCGGTGTTACAGCAAAGCCTCTCCGTTCCTACACCTAAAAATCAGCTTCCCTCTTTCTTTTTTTCTCTCTTTCTCTCTTTCTCTCTTTCTCTCTTTCTTTCTCTCTTTCTCTCTTTCTCTCTCTCTTTCTTTCTCTCTTTCTCTCTTTCTCTCTCTCTTTCTTTCTTTCTCTTTCTCTCTTTCTCTCTTTCTCTCTTTCTCTTTTTCTCTCTTTCTCTCTTTCTCTCTTTCTCTATTTCTCTCTTTCTCTCTTTCTCTCTTTCTTTCTCTCTTTCTTTCTCTCTTTCTTTCTCTTTCTTTCTCTCTTTCTCTTTCTTTCTCTTTCTTTCTCTTTCTTTCTCTCTTTCTCTTTCTTTCTCTCTCTTTCTCTCTCTCTCTTTCTCCCTTTCTCTCTTTCTTTCTCTCTTTCTTTCTCCCTTTCTTTCTCTCTCTCTTTCTTTCTCTCTCTCTTTCTCTCTCTCTCTCTTTCTTACTCTCTCTCTCTTTCCCACTCTCTCTCTCTCTCTCTTTCTCACTCTCTCTCTCTTTCCCACTCTCTCTCTCTCTCTTTCTCACTCACTCTCTCTCTCTCTGCCTGGCTAATAAAAGAACACATTTTACCCCCTCTCACTTGCCCTTGTTCCCAACATTCCGTCAGTGCCACTTCCAAGCTCTCATCCATCAGCACGAGCGCTTGCCTTACAGAGTTATGGTTTTGTTTAAATTAACTGAAAGAGAGGAGGAAATGTCGAGGCATTTCTCCGCTGATGGAGCAGATTGTTCGGGAGGTTCAGGTGGATCTGTGCTCCTTAAGGCAGTTTTAAACTGTCGACTTCACTTAAAAGCCTTAATCCTACATGAAAAGCCTCGGAGCTGCAGCAAAGCCGGGAGCGCTCCGGGTGCGCCTCATCACTTGCAGCATTTCCCGGCATCTCTCGTTACTTTTTGCTGTATTTTCCTATTTTTTCCAGGGCTAAAGGTATGCAGAGACTTCACATTTTGGTTTTCTCTGGAGTGACGCTCTCCGCTCCCCCGGGTTTCTGGGCTTGTTTTAAGCCTGCATCCAGCAGCATCCCTGGGAGCCGCCTGCCGCTGTCCGGCCGCACTGCACGCCAGGGCTGGAGCCCGAATTCCCGGGAAGGGCAGGGATGGGGCTGGAGCCCGAATTCCCGGGAAGGGCAGGGATGGGGATGAAGCCCCCCACTCCCAGGGAGGGTCACGGATGGGGCTGGAGCCCTCCACTCCCCGGGGAGGGTCAGGGATGGGGATGGAGCCCCCCGCTCCTGGGGAAGGTCAGGGATGAGCGAGCCCGGCCAAGGGCAGCACAAGCCACCTTCCATCACGAGGTCTGGCAGGTGCAGACGGTCTCGGGGCTGAATAAAGACTCCTTTTCTCTCCCCTTTTCTCCTCCAGGGAGGCAGAAATCCAAGTGAGGCGCTCTTTTCCTATTAAATCATGGCAAACTTGTCCAAGGGTTAAATCCCCCAAACTCCCAAACTTGGGTCTCTGTGCTTTTCGCTTCACCCGCGCAAGACCCGTTGCACAAAGTCGCTGTTAACAGGCCTGGGCTGAGCTTTTCATCTTCATTTTGAGCTCAGTGGATTCCCTCTCTCCTGGCTTTCCTGGCTTGTTTTCCACATCCATCTCCTGAGCACTGGAAGGAGCCAAAAATAAGTTCTCTGAGCTCAGCTCCTTTTGGCCACTCCTTTGCAGGGCTGGGTGTTCGCACTGGCCTCCCCTGCTGCCATAATTAGCTCGAGTTTAATTATCATGAGTTTGCTTGGGATGAGAGGGCGAAGGAGAGACACCTCCAAGTGCTGGAAAGCTGGGAAGGGCATGGATGGTGGAGAACCTTTGAGTGCCCAAGCTGGCAGCAGGAAGCTGGGAACACTTGGAGGGTTTTGGGGATAGAATGAACCAAGTTAAGCCCAGGGAAGAGATTTCCTGGGAAATGGCACTGCCTCAGGTACCAGTGAGGATAAATCCACAGGCGCTGGGAGCTTTCCAGGCGGTTCAGAGGCTTTCCCACTCCCCAGGGCGCTGCTCTGTCAGACACACGTGAGGAGCCCCCCGCTTTGGCTGCTGATCTGAACTTCCACAGATCTCAGAGCCAGGGAGGACCATAGATTATCCCGACTGACTTCCCATCTAACGCAGGCCAGATGAGTCCATCCCCTTATTCCTGCCCTGAGCCCGAGCATTCCTGCCTGGCTCCACATCTCTTCCAGAACGACATCCGATCTTGATTTAAGACTTCAAGAGATGGAGAATCCATCACTTCCCGTGGCAGCTCATGCCAATGGTTATTTCTAATAAAGGAGGAAGCGATTTAGGGCTGGGCTCGCATGTCAGAAGCCTCTCTGGGTATGGGATAGCTCCCCCTCAAATAAAGGCACAGAGCACTCACAGAAGAAGGTTTTGCCCCCAAGTGTGTCTGTTCTCTCCAGTGTTGCAGCTGATGTATCTTAAGTGGGTCTTTTCTCTGTGAGCATCATCTTCCAAAGTCCACTGTGGCTGTGAAAATATTCCCTCAGCACATTCCTTAGAAGATGGTTATTTCTCCGAGAAAAAATCCCAGCAGGTTTTGCCAATGCACACAAGGAATCCTCCCTAGGAGCCTTCGGCCACCCTGGTCCTTCCAGCCCCCACGGGCTGCCAGAGCAGCAGCAGATCCGCAGAAAACACCCCCAAGACTCCCCCAATCCCTGTGAAGCCATGGCCCTTTCCCACCCTGTCGCCCTGGTTTTCACAGTGCTCCATGTTTTTACTTTTGTAGTAGAAGTTCTCATGCTCTTTCTATAAACATAGCTCTTGTTTTTCTAACCGGCTAAGGATGTTTACTGAACTTTTAGATTGTTATTCATACCTTTCTCCAAGGCAGAGAAAGGTGACAGACTGTGTTCCTATCCTGTAAAATGCTAGAGGTGTTAACCTCATTCACCAACGTATGATTGTCTTAGAAGAGGTATAAAAGTGTGATAATAAAGGTGGGCAGGGCCCTTTTTGCTCTGCTCGGTGGCTGACCTGGTGCTACCTGCTGTTTGAATCTGAGTGTTCGTGTCCATCACTGCGACACTACCCTCCTGGAGGAGCAGGGAAGAACCTGCCGCTCGCAGCCCCGCTGGGTTATTGGAACAGACATATCTGGGTCTGCCTCCTCCTTTCCAGGTTTTCTGAGTTTACATCCTTCAGCCCCTGGCCATGGCTGAGCTCACCAGGACAGGACACTGAGCACGGGGCAGAGGGGAGAGGGTCAGGAAAAGGCTTTGGGAGAGCTGATGACAAGCAGGACTTGCCTTGGAGGTGGGACTGTGTCCCCTCCCTGTGCTACTGCCTTGGACTCATCCTCAGTCCTGGGCTCCCATCGGAGCTGACAGGGAATTGTGCTCGGACAGATCCAGAGGACCCTGCTGACAGCCTGGAGCGTCCTGCTATGGACCAAAGCCGGGAGCTCTCCCAGCTCCTGTCCTGGTGCCATCAGACCGTACGGGAGCGTGCAGAACCAGATGTTCTCGTAGCCTGCTTTTCCCGGGTTATTTATATCCCTGGAATAATTGACGTTTCCTGTTTCATTAAAGGGCTTCAGGTCCCCAAGACATTTCTCAGAGCAGCGAGGGCCACAGGAGCTCCTGGAGCATCCCAGTGTCTCCCTGCCAGGAGCCCAAGGGAGGCAGGGAGGGAGGGGTGGGAGCTGCTCTTGGGGTTTTCATGCTCTGAGATGAGAATTTGTGTGTCCAGGAGGGCTCCAAGGGAGGGGATTTGGCACCCACTGAGCACCTGGGTGAATCCACCTGAAACTGCAGCTGTGGGAACTGCCTTGTTCCAATGGATTGAACAACCCTTCCCCTGCTGGGTGAGGATTCCCAACATTGCAGCTGGGCTTGGCTGAGAGTCCATCTGGCAAAAGGAGTTGGAGAAGATCTGAGCCAAACCCGCAGAGATTTTTCACCCCTCGCTGGCGCTGGCTGGAGGGGACAGAGCTGCCATCAAATCTCAGCTCCCTCAGATCTTCCAAAATCAGATGAGAGAGATCTCCAGGATGAGGGAAAATGTCTCATGTGGTCGCGGCTCCTCGGCTGATTGACACAACCCCCCAGCCCAGAGATCACAGGCAGGGCAAAATATGGCACGGAGGAAGAATGGGGATCAAAATCCATCTGGGAAGTTCGTTGTTGGATAACCACATCCTCTGAAAGAGCCAGGGCTGCTGCAGAAATCGGGGGTGGGAGCAGCGGGAGTGCCGCATCCCCTCTTCTCCCCCAACAAACGCACCCAGTTTCTCTCTTTGCTGACCAGAGTTCCCTCCCCGTCCATCGGGGTCCGAAACAATCGGGGATTTCCCAAAGCAGCAGCTCCGGCCTCAGCAGAAATGCTGTTTACCCAAGCTGCCACAAGATGACAGCATTTCAGAGAGTTCCCGAGCCGCGAGCCAGGCGGAGGGAGCGCAGCTCCGGGAGAATCCTCTGGTCCTCCGGCTCCGCCCGGGATGTCACGGAGCCCCTCTGGCTCCTCATGGAGAGAGGACGAGGATGGGGAAGGTGGAGGGAAGCGTCTCCGTGGGGCTGGGGGGGAAGAATCTTCATTGGAGGTGCAGGGAAATAATTTTTGTGGGAAGTGAGGGAAGAATCTCCATGGGAGAAACATGAGGGAAAACATCTTTCCGGGGAGATGGAGGAAAGCAACTCCTTGGGGGATAGAGGCAAATATCTTCCTGGGAGGTGGAGGAAAGCATTTCCATGGGAGATGGAGGAAAGCCCCCTCCTGGGAGGTGGAGGCCGTGACTGGCTGGGCTGCAGGCAGAGCAGGCTCAGCAGCTCTGCAGCTCCCTGGCGGTGCCCAGCCCATGGCTCCCCAGTTCTGGGGCACATCCCGGGGTTCAGGGGGCAGGAAAGGGCACCCTGAGCCTGGGAGGCTCAAAGGAAACCTCCTCCTCCTCCTCCTGAATCGTGCACATGCTGCTCTGGACCTCTCCCTCAGCCTCCCCAGGCACTCGCAGTGGGAGTTTTCCCTCTCACTGCCCCAAACAGAGAGAGCCAAACGAGGCAGTTCCCCATTTTCTCTATCAGTTATCCCTGGCTGTTATCCCTGGGGAGCTCCCAGCTCCCTTTCAGTTCTGTTCCTGCCCCACCTGCTCCACCTCCAGCAGGTCCCAGCAGGAGAAGAACGACTTTGTGGGCCCAGCTCTCCTTGAGGAGTCACAAAACTCCTGGATGTCCCTAAACCTGAGAGGGCCACTGAGAAGGAGCAGCTGACGGGGCTTTCCCAACTCGGACAAGCTTTTTGCCTCCTGTGGAAAGACACGGAAGAAATACAGCTTCTCCCTCATGCCGATAACCTGCTGACCCCCCTTGTTCACCAGCAGCCCCCTGCAAGCCTTGGGTAATTCCCCTAATCCTAAAAACATCCCAAACCCCGTGTGAGCCCTCCCAGCCCATCCCTTCTGCTGTGAGAGGGGGAGCAGGAACCTGCCCACGGCAGTTGAAACCCTCGGGGCTCCACGATTCCTCTGTGACTCCTTGACAGCTCCATCCACAGTGGCAGTGAGCTGCAGGACACCCCTCAGCATCCCTCCAAAGCTCTCCAATAAGATCCTGATCCCCTTTTCTGACCATTCCCCTGCATATGTGGAGATGGGACAATTAACACATTTGTTTTTATAAATAAATATGTTCCTTTCCCATTTTTTCTCACTTCACAGATCTCCTTTCCCACCCAGAGGGATAAGGCAGACAACTGGAGCTGATGGATAATACACTAAAAACCAAAATACCGGTTTGCTTTGAGGGCAGCCAGCTGCTTTGGAGCTTTATTGCCCAGATCACAACACAGGAGGAAAATTTTCCTTGGGAATTTGCATTTGCAATCACAAAATTCCTCACCTCACTGCAGCAAATCAGGATTGATGTCAGCACGGAACTCAATTTGCACAGCCCGGAGCCCAGGCCAAGGACTTTTTGTACCTTGCCATGATTTTTATGCTTCCCAGTCTCCCAGAATTCTGCTTTCCACGGCTCCACAGAGGTGTTGGATAAATTTCCTGATTCACTCCTGCAGCAGCGAGCCACAGCTTTATCAGGGAATGTTTAAGGGAGCAGACACTGCTCCCAGACAATGCTGTCTCCATAAAGGAGAGCTGTGGAATGGGGCTGTGGAACAATTCCTTTCCTGATCACCACAGGTTCAAACCCTCAGCTGGAGCTGTCAGCGAGGGCTGGCCTGTGGCACACAGGGATGCTAAGACATCTTTTTTCCACACACACTCACATAAAATGGACTTCTCCGCTCCAGAGTGGAAAACCAAATGTTTTACTTTCTGCTCCTCATTTATTTTTGTTAGAGAGCAACTTACCTCTTTCTTTAAGTAAAATTATTGATTTGGAGTTTCCTGATAATATTTCCATTCTGAAGCTGAGGCTGTGAAGTCTTCACATTCAGAAAATAAAGGAGGATTTCATCATCACCTTTCCTCAGGGAAAACTTCCAGGCAGAGCTTTGGTGTGTGGCAAGTTGGAGAGACAGCTCAGAGCAAACCTCAGCCCTCACCCCACTGATCATTCTGTGGCACACCCCAAAGCCAGGCTGCCTGGCACTGGGAATCCCAGAGGCTGCCCACTTTAACCCCTGGGCAGCAGCAAAGGCACCAAAACCTCCGGGTTGTGCAGCAGGAGACGCGGCAGAGCCACTCCCGCTCCTTTCCCTGCTGCTGTGTCACCAGCACAGCGCAGACGAGCCTGCAGAGCAAACACGCTGTGGCCAGATGTGAGGAACATCTGCTCAGCCCAACAGAGCGAAAACAACAACAACAACTGACTGGAAAAAAAGGGAAAGGAGGCGCATCCATGGATGCTGCAGGGCGCAGGATGTGTCTGACGTGCTGCAGCTTCCCAGGAAAGGTTGGGGCACAGCGACAGCTCAGCTGGGAGTGACATCCCTGCTACAAGGGACAGGCCATGGAGTCCAGGGGGATTGGGCCACTCCAAAGGGTGACTCCATGGGGATCTGCGTCCCTCTAGGGGGATTGGGACACTCCAAAGGGTGACTCCATGGGGATCTGCATCCCTCCTGCTGTCCGTGAGTCTTGGATGGACACTCAGGGCCCCCTCCATGTGCACATGACATGATGAGGTCTGGATTTACAGCGACCCTGGGCTGAGGACGTGTCCTCATCCCTTCCTGCAGGCTGATCCCAAAGTGCAAACAGGCCCCGTGCTCAGCGCTGCTGCTCCAGGGAAATGTCATTTGGGGATCAACTGGGCCTTGGTGGCCCCTGGACCAAACCTCGCCCAGGTTCACCCAAAATAAATGGAAAACCA
This sequence comes from Monarcha castaneiventris obscurior, assembly GCA_026261815.1. Classification (NCBI taxonomy): domain Eukaryota; kingdom Metazoa; phylum Chordata; class Aves; order Passeriformes; family Monarchidae; genus Monarcha; species Monarcha castaneiventris. Next base: position 6,075,076 of record JAMPIT010000114.1, read on the forward strand.
GGAGTGTCCAGCCAAGCCTTGGGTCCTGCTGGGATGATCCAGCATGCTCTGAGCACAGGACAACACAACGGGTGTCCCTGAGCCCGCCAGGAAACGCCGCTGCCTTGGCAGCCCTCAAAACAACAAACCCCATTCTGGAGGCAGGAGGACACAGCCCCAGAGAGGGAAACTCGCTGGGTGACATCAGTGCTGGGGAAATTCCCTGTGGGGACACCCTGAGCTGGTGTTTTCCCCTGGTGGGGACATCCTGAGATAGTTTTCTTGCCTGTAGGGACATCCTGAACTGGTGCTGTCCCCGGGTGACCTCAGCCCTTCTGAAATAGGTCCCGTTCCCAGCCTCACCCCCAGCCCAGCTCCTGCCCTGGCTCAAACTCATTGATTTAAGCTCAGTCCCTGAGCCCTCCAGATGTAAATCCACGGGAAAATTCCCATCTTTTCCCGAGCCAGCGACAGGTCCCAGGACATCAAACCCCAACCCAGCCCCTGCCTCCGTGTGCTCACAGCACCCCTGGCCACCTCAGGGGCCTGATTCCGCTCCCAGTTCTCATGTCAGGGCACGTGGCTGGTTAAGGAAAGCCCAGCAACCACAGCTGGCAGGTTGGGATTGGATCACAGACTCATGGAATCGTGGGATCATTCACGCTGGAAAAGCCTTTGGAGGATCTGGATCCTCCTGCCTGATGTTCACATCCCAGTGGGGTGTTGGGCTCTGCGTGTGTGGGGCTGGGGGCAGGGCAGGGGAGGGGAGGTTTTGTCTCGCTTGGGCTGAGCTCTGCTGCAGCTGGGATCTGAACCCAGCCCTGTGACCCAAGAGCAGGAGCCCCATCCCAGCCCTGGCTGGGAACAGGGATCCCCGGAGCAGAGCCAGGAGGCAGCAGGACACTCACACCCCCCAGCCACTGTAGTGGTGGGTTTGGCATCTGTAAATATCCATCTGTAAATGCATTTCATGTCTAGAGTCAGGAGAAATGGATCCCCTGGCAGAGGTGGAGCTCTGCTCTGGCTTTCCAGCAGCTCTCCTGGACAGACCAGGGCTTGCTGATGCCAAGGAAAACCCCTCCCATGCGCAGAGCATCCCAGCAGCCGGAGCTGCCAGGAGCTGCGTGCTGCACAGGTGAGCTCCGTGGGCAGCGGAGAGGTGACAGCAGAGCTGCTTCCAGCTGCAGCACACCCAGATATTCCCCTGGAGCCTTCCCGCCAGCCCCTCTGGAGCCTGCCCTGCCCGTTCCTGCACAGGGATTTGAAAAGGCCCAGGCAGAAATGCACAGAGATTTCTTTGCCCCAGCAAACCTGATTTCCTTCCCACTCTGCCCTGGTCAGAACTCTTCTCTGTGCACCACTGAGCTCCCCTGGAGCGAGGGGCTGGGCGAGATAAATGAGGAAAATCAGGGAGCAGAAATTGGCTTCTTGGCACAAAGAGCATTTCTTACTCCGAGTGCTGCTGTCCTGTCCCTGCCCCACGTGGGGTCTCACATCCCTCTCCTCATCTCCTCAGCCCCAGCCGGGCCCATCTGATGCTGCCCAAGTGGAAATATCATGGTGTGCATCTTTCCCTGGCAGTTTGGGGGTGCAGTGAATAATCTCCAGCAGCTGGAAGTGGTTCCTGTGAAAGTGCTGTGAGTGGAGCAGGAGCCCGACCAAAGCAGGGATCACCCTCAGTTCCTGGCCCCACTGAAGGCATTTCCCAGTATTTCCACACATCATCAAGTGCAGAACCCTGCTCAGGGTGACTGAATTTCTGTCAATATGAAGAAAAATCTGATTCTAGAGGCGCTGGCTGTGCCCCCTGTGCAGGGACAGGAACATCTCTGGAGCTGGGATCATCCTCGTCAGGGAGGGTGAACCTGGGCAGGGGATCTGAATTTAAAGTGCATGAATGGGTGGGGAAACTTGAAAAGAAAAGAGTTGTGATCACAGTGATGCTGGGAAATCTGGATTTTTGTACGTTTGAGGTAGCCCTGGAGTGGAGGGGGCACTTTTTTCCTTAAGTGTTGCTGTTTCAGTGGGGCACTCATGGAGGTCAGCCCAGCTGGGAGCTGTGCCTGTTTTCCTGGTGCAGGTGGGGAATGAACCCTCAGGGGATCTGGGTTCATTCCAGGACAAAACCTGGGCCTTGGCTTTGGAGAGGAATGGAAAGGGAGAGGTGTGGTGTGGGAGATGATGGTTTCCCTCACAGACCCGTCCCTGTGGTGCTGCCCAGGAGAAATCTCCTGCTGACAGACACAAATCCCCACCCTGGCCAACACTAGGGCTGTGTTCCAGAATTCCAAGACTGCCCACAGTGCCCTGCCCTGCCCGAGGCTCAGCCCCAGGCAATCCTCATCCCTCACCCCAAGCCTTGCCAAGCCCTCTGACACCAAGGATGCCTCAGGAACAAAGCACATTTGGTAAATCTTTTCATTTCTGGCAGCAGCGTCCATCCCTGAGCTTCCAGACCCTGCTGCCTGACACCTGGATGTGTCCTGGTCCAGGAAGCAGGCCAGGGAACAGCCATGGGCCAATTCCCCAGGACAGGCAGGTCCACCAAGCAGGGTGAAAAATGAACTTTCTGATTCATCAGTGGTTTTGAAACTTTGACTATCCCAGATTAAAAAAAAAAAAAAAAAAAAAAAAAAAAAAAAAAAAAAAAAAAAAGCAGCAGGGAAGGAATTATGAAAATAGAAATATTTCTTTTTGACAGAATCAAACCACCTAATTCCTGAGCTGTGGTGTTGTTTGACGTGGAATTAAAGGGCTTTTTAAAACCAAATGGTTCTCAGGGTGGAAATAAAAATATAAGCATTTGACAGCTACCAAACCAGGACACCCCAGGTTTGAAAACACTGGGAAGAAAGTCTGAGATGGAGAGACATTTGTGAGGCATTTCAGAGCTGCAGGGAAGCTGAGCTGGGCTCCTGAACCTCGAGCAACCTCCCTCATCACCCATCTGATTTAACTCCCCCTCCACCTCCTGGACTAACTCCAACCATACCTGAAAGTCTGGGTGTCCCAGTCATGATTAAATTTCTAGAGATTTTATAAAAATCAGCAGCTGGGTGGAGGGGAGAGCCAGGCAGGGCTCTGATGTGCCACCTTCTGCTTGGCTCAGCAGGGCCAACCCAGCCCTGGGTGGTGGAAGGAAGGGCATGAGTAGGGGACAAGGAATATGACCCCACAGGAAAACAGGCTTTATTCATTTTGCTGTCCACAGAACACCTGTAACAGAGAAAGAATCCAAAAAGCAGAGGCGATGCAATGCTGTTCCTCCTTCCCCAGGACACTCCTGGAACCCTTTCCTGAAGCGTCTTCTCCCAGGAGCTGGGGTGGACAAGGACCAGGGCAAGGCTGCAGCCTCCTCTTTGATCCCAAATCCAGGCTGGGCCCTGCTGCTCCCATGTCCTGGGGCTCTGCTCCTCTGGTTGTTTATTTGTCCTCGACTGTGTCATGGTTTTAGCCAGGAACTTGGGAAGCTCCTTGGAGAGCTGGCTCGGGCTGCCTTTGCCATCTGGCTGCTGCTCGTTGCTGGGGACTACAGCAGCAAACCAAACCCAAACATCGGGAAATGGGCCTGAGGAGAGCTCGTTTGCATGAGGAGGATAATGGGATGGGAAGTGGGACAGAGCCTGGCTGGTCCCAGGCTGAGGAGGAGCTCCCCCCAGGGCTGCTCAGACAACAGGAAACTCCCGATGATTTTGTACTTCAAAGGTCCCAACAAACAGGGATGGGGAAACTGAGGCACAGGTCTGTGGCACAACTGAATGTCCTGATCCCCAGGAAGAGTCTGGGAGTCCAGCCAAGGAAAGGCGGCTCTGAGCTCCCCTTCTCCCCCAGTTTGGGTGCTCACTGTGCTGGCGACAGCGGAAGCTCCTCCCACAGGGATCACTCTGGAAGAGGCCAGTGACAAATGGGCTGTGGCTGAAATGAAGTGATGTTATCGTGGCCTCTGTTCCTCCCCCTGCAGGGACAATGGCGGGCCCTGGCTGCCTGGGCCAGCTCCCATTTCCCTGAGTGGTCACGGGTGGCCGGGCACAGTGAATCAAAGTGTGGGAGCGGGAGCAGGAAATGGCCAGGACAGAGAATGGGAGCTGGAACCCCTCTGCCACAGAGGGTCAGGCCAGGGAAACCCGGACAGACCTCACCTGTCCCCACCCAGGGACTCAGGGTGGTATTTTAGCAGCTCCCCAGCCCTTCAGAATTCCACCTCGGAATTTTTGAGGCCGTTTTTTGATGGCTCAGCCATAAAAGCTGGGAGTTTGCAACTGCCATCTGTTCTCATTGCCCTTCTCCTTCAATGGCACTGTGGAAACACGAGCAGATGAAGGATTTTCCTGGGGAGGCCGGAGACGGTGTGGGGAGGTGATGGAGCAGAGAATCCCCACGGGCTGAGCTGCTCTTCCTTCCTAAAATAACCGCAGGTGATGCTCCAGGCACACCCTGTGTGAGACCTGGCCAGTTTCTCTGGGTAAGCACAGAGCAGGGGGACTCTGCTGTTCCCTCCATCCTTTCCCAGCTCTGCCCTCAGCATTCCCACGTCCAGCAGCACCCAGCCGTGCTTGCCGTGGCACTGGGCATGGTTATCCGCACAGGGATTCAGGAATGGAGCCCTGCTCTCATCTCTCTTCTTCTGCAGAAGGACAGAATATTCTGTGAGGCAGAATAAAAACTGCCTGGGACAAAGCACATCAGCACTTCATTCCCCCAGCCATTCCCACAGCCATTTCCTGAATCCAGGGGGTTCTGTCAGTCCCACCAGGACCCCTTAACTTCCAGAGGTTCAGACTTTTCTTTGCACACAAGTCGAGAAGCTGCTGTGTGGTCACCAGCTCAGTCCATGGCTCACATCCCCCTCCCAGCTCCTGGAGCTTCATCAGAGCCTCTCTGATCCCAGGAAATGAGTTTTCCAAATGAGGCGTGCCCGGCCCATCGATAAGGAAGGCATCAAGGGCCAGCCCAGTTTCTTCTTTGCTTTCTTAGGCCCCATAATGGATGAGGTGTGCAAGGTGTCCCTGCCCACGGCAAGGGTTGGAATGAGATGGGATTTAAGGACTCTTCCAACCCAAACCATTCTGTGATTCTGGGATTCCCTGATAATTTCCCCCTGTTTCTGGTTGTTTGTTCCCGAAGCTGTGCAAAATGTTGTGTGATTCCTGCACCTTAGAGCTGCCTGGATCTTATGTGTGTCCAGAGAGGAGGATCAGCCCCTGAGCTTTCCCTGTGCTGGTTGCATCCCTGCTGTATCCCAGCTTCTCAGGGAATACATATCCATCTGTATCTCCAAATTTATCCCCAAAAAGGGTGTAAACCTTGCACCCTGTGCAGACAGCAGTGCGGTTTGCTGACTTCAGCACCATCAGGAGATCAATCCATAAATTATCCCAGCACTTCCCATGCAGGGCTCACCAAGTCCCTTTATCATTCCCTTCAGCCCTGGGCTGCCTCGGGCCCTGAGCCGTTACCTGATCCATGGAAACCAGGATATCACGGGTCCTGAGCTGCTTCTGTGCTTCCCAAATCCTGCAGTGACTCCTGAGCTGCTCTGGACCTGGGAAATTAAATAAATCCATTCTGCTGATGAGAACAAGTGACAAGATGTCACCCAACACTGCAGAAACATGGAATAAAGAGCACTTTTCACCCACACAGGATGACAGATTGCAGGGATAGCAGCTTCTTACCATCCCAGTTTGAGCAATGGGTATAAATGTGTTTACACTGGAATTTTTACTGGTTTAGTGATCGAGTCTCACCACGGTACTCGGCAGAACTTCCCTCATGTGGGTGCAGCCCAAAGTCCTTCCCAAGGCTTGAGGAACTGGGTGTCACTCCAGCCAAACCCGGCCTTGGAAAGCCTGGGGAAAGATGCTCATCCCAGGGCTCTGCTGCAGAATCCCCTCCCTTTGGGAAGGGCCTGATGTTTGGGAACAGGGCAGGATAACTGGAGCAGGGGGCTTCCAAGGGCCTGTTGCACCGGGACCTTCACTGAACTCCCCTCATCAATCTCCATCAATTGTCCCTCTCGTGTGCCCCAGTTTGGGCTCTGAAGCAGCTCCCTTCCTCTTCCCCCTCCCCTCCCGCTGCCCCCCAGCACACACAGGCACATTTCCTTTTCCTTAAGCAAACAATTTTCAGATTTAAAAGTGAACTGGAAAAAGACAATGTGGCCTGGCCCCTTATCTGCTGCTATCTGCTCCCGACAGGCTGCGGGCCCAGATTGGGCCTGCAGGAGATTTTGAGTGTTTATGGGCCACGGGAGGGAGGGACAGGAGGGGAAATCTGCTGGGGGAGATAAGTCCAGGAAATGGGGCTGGTGGCTGGAGCAGAGTCAACAAAGCTGAGCGAGCAACCGGACACCTCCAGAGTCCCGAGGATGTGACTCAGTGTCACGACTCAGTGTCACGACTGCAGCTCCCCAGCAAGCAGAGCGGGTTGGCCTAGAGCAGTCCATGCCGGCCGTGGAGAAGGGAAACATCCTCATCTCTTTACACACTTGGAATGTTTTCCGGTGGGGAGCCCAAACTGAAGCTCCTCAATCCTGAAATAACCCCCTTGGTTCTGCAGGACTGGGAGCACGGGCTGGGCCCAGCTCTGGGCTGAGTGAGTCACACCCGGGCTTTATAACGTGCTGTGTAAATCTAGAAGCTCCCTGGGCCCCAAAGGATCACCTGGTCTCTGTCCGTGTGCCACCAGTGTGGCTCAGAACCCACAGCACAAGGCAGGAGGTGCTCACATGGGCACCAGGAGATTTCTATGACCACCAGGATGTTTTTATAACCACCTGTTAACCCCATGTGCACAAGGGGTTTGGTGGTAACTGGAAAAGCGTGTGGGCTCTTCTGTAATGTATTTCAAACACAAAAATATCTGGGCTAATTATATCCAAGAACAGCAGCTGACATGGTTCTGGCAGCCCAAAAACTGTCCTAAGCATGGCTATCAGATGGGAAAGTGAGGTTTTTGTGCTCTTCCTCTGGAAAACCTTCCAGCTGGAGGAAGCTTTCATGCTCTGATGGTTGTTTCTAAGCAGGAAAACTTCTGCAAACTCCGTTCTTTGGGACAGCTGCTTGGTTTTACCTTAAACTCTGTAATTTAGGACAGACCCTTCACATCCGAGCTACTGAGGGGAAAGGCAGCCTCATGGAGAGTAGAGTGCCACTGATCTCCAGCTGCAGAGCCTGGGCCACCCCAGCTCTGTGCTGGCTCAGGTTTTACTGACAACTCTGAGTTCAGGGCATTTTCATGTGGTTGGGTGATGGGGTTTTCCTCATGCCCTGCTCCAGCCCTGGTTTGGATGCTGCTGTTCTGCCCTTACCTGGCTCCAGCAGCTTCAGCTTTGCTCCTGCTGTTGCCCCACTGTCCCAGGATTGCTGTGCTCAGGCCATGGGGGCCAAACAGGACTCCAGGAACTGTCCCTGGACCAGGCACCTCTGAGGGCATTCACAGAATGCCAGAATGGTTTGGGTTGAAGGGACCTTAAAGCTCCAGTTGCACCCCTGCCGTGGATCCCAGGATGTTCCTCAGGTGCTTTCCATCACTGGCACAGAGGAAACCAAGCCTTCCCTGCCCCTTCCTACAGATTCCTCTTTCACCCCCACCCCTTTCCCTGGGAATGTTTTGAATCCCAGTTTCGTCCCCTCCACACTTTTGCTGTCAGAGCCTGGTGGAAGATTCCCTGCCCACAGCATGAGGTGATCTTCAAGTTCCCTTCCAACCCAAACCCTTCTCTGAAATCTGCATTTCTCCCATCTCCTCTCCTTGCACTTCCTTCTTGTCCCAGACAGTTTCTTTGGCCCATAAATTGGTCAGGGTTCCCTCAGCCTTTCCTGCTGTCCCTGTCCCGGTTGGGATGTCCGGGAGGCCGCATCAGTGCCTGGCAAAGCCCGGACACAGAGCCATTTCAACAAACTCTCACTTGATAACCTTAGCCAGGGAGATTGCCCGAGTCACGGCTCCTCTCCAACTGGGAACATTTTCCCCCTCAAAGCACCTTCCCGTGGAAAGGCTGCTCCAGCAGCGGTGGGCAGGGAACCCTCTAATCTGCCTGGAGCCCCCCGAGCTGTGGGGGACAGTGGGGAGACAAGGGCCGAGGTATCTGAGCTCTTCGAGGCAAAGCCCCACATGGGAAGGGCTGGAAAATGCCATTTTTCAGGGTTGTTCTAAATTCCCTCTTTATTTTATGGTTCATCTGATTCAAAGAAAAACCTTCTCAGCAGAGGAGTGGGAAACACTTCCATGTCAAACCCTTGGAATCACATCAAGCTCCTGCTTTGGTAATTTCTTTCCCTTTAATTCAACTTGGGGTTGGGGTTTTTTAATTCCTTTTCATTCCTCCAGATACTTATGCAGCCCTTTGGTGGAGCTGCCTTTCTCCTCCCTCCCTTCCTTCCTGTACCATCAACAGTGGATCTCACAGGGTGAGATATTTCCAATGAATTAATCTCTGGGAAGAAATCATGGATGCATTTGCTTGGTTGGTTGTTTTGCTGTGGAGACCAGAGCAGGTGGAGCTCCTTCAGAGCTCCAGAAGGGTCTTCAGGGGCTGCCTGGTCTCTCCTGAGCAGGAGAGCTCAAGCCCAGGTTGGCCAGGGAGGCTCCGAGGGAGAATCAGGACAAGAATTTATGGTTTTGCTTAAAAAATAGAGGAAAGAAGAAATCCAGAGTGAGCAAAGGAGGGGGAGCTGTGCCGGAGGCAAGGGCAACCTCAAGTTTTATATCCCAAAAAAGAAGATTTTTATCTCTTCTACAAGAGGTGCTTCATGTAAAATTTACTAAAAAGCAAAGCAAAACCAATCTTGCAGGGAACCTGGGGTCACGGCCACTTCTCTTTTCCAAAGAGGCAGAACTCTGCTGGAGGAAGAGCTTTGCTCTTAATTTCTTTTCCTTCTTTTCTTCTATTTTGCTGGTCAGCATCAGCTGGGCAGGGACCTCTGTGGTGAAGGGGCCTCGGAGGGGTGGCAGTGCTGTCACATGGCCCACAGCCACCCAGGGACCACTGCGAGGTGTGACATCATGGCCCATGGCTGCTCTGTCGCTGAATGGATGCTGAAGGGGCTGAACACAAAAATCCTGGGAAAAAAGAGGAGTCTCCAGGGCAGAGAGGTCCCAGGAGAGTGGGGCCTGCTCAGGAGGAGCAGAGCTCGTGTGGGGTGAGGGGTTTGTGGGATTCCTGTCCTGCTTCTGCTACAGGGATGAAATTCCTGTCCCTCCTCTGCCACTACAGCCACAAGAATTCCCACATCTGCAACGGGGATTTGATCCCCCTGCCACAAGGTTTCCTGTCTTCCCTCTGCCACAGGGATTAGATCCCTTTGCCAAGGGGATTCCTGTCCCATGTTTGCCACTTAGGGATTAGATCTCTCTGCCACAGGGATGAAATTCCTCTCCTACCTTTGCCACTATAGGATTAGATCCCTCTGCCCTGGGGCTCCTGTCCCACCTCATCCCACCCCACTGCCATGGGGTCCAAAGTCTTATCACCCCTTCCCTACATTTTCCTTCCTGCCTTTTGTCTGTGAAGCTTTCCTTGTCCAGGAAATGTTGCTGGGACCCTCCCGTCCCACCCCACACAACCTCTCTAAGGACTGGTAAAAACCCACATGGACTGAGGCTCACACCAGTCCCCAACTCAGACTGGTTTAACGGGAGTTCCATGACATCCCACAGACTGTAAATCATTTCCTTGGATGTTCACAAAGAGCAGGAGTAGAAACGCCGATGTTTTGTAAATGATCAGGGCTTTAACAACAACACCAAACTCCCACTTTTTGTAACTTCCCAACAAACACTTCTCGAAATAAATACTCCAAACGTGTCCTCAAACCCAGAGAGTGAAAATAGAAAGGTTCTCATTCCCATTAAACAGACAGGGAAGAAGGAAATTAAAATTCCTGGGGCATTCATGAACCTTCACCTAACATTTCTTTTTCAGGAATAACATAGAATCCAACAACGGCAGAAATCCCTTTATTCCTATGCCCTCATTTTATCTCTGGCACTAAAGCTTTCCCTGTGTTGTGATAATGATTTTATCAATAATTTATGATTATTTATTTGAATACTCTGATCACATTCATCACCAATATTAAGGTGAAACGTTCTCTATTTCAAAGGTGGTTTTCCTGCTAGAGAGCAATTGAGCAGAGTTGAAATGTTTTTCCCAAAAATATTTATAGTGGGTTTGCTGATTTTCAGTAGAATTCATCAAAGTGCCTTTAATGATTAAATTAATTAGTGGCAATGAAAGAGCAGATTCTCACTGAAACGGGGCTTTCTGAGCTCTCTGAATGAAAACTTTTTGCGACAGTAATTTATGACAGAAAATCTTATTCATGCTGAAATTCTAAATTTGTCCTTCTTTTCAGTGGAAAATGAAAATAAATTTTAGCAGGGAGGATTTTCCTTTCAGACTAATAATTCAATTTCAGGAATATGGCTAATTTTAGTTCAATTTAACTGCTTCAGCTATGCAAAAGTGCCTTTGTGGCAGATGCTTAAAGACAGCACAGGGAAAAGGCAGAATTTGCAGCCACAGAGGGTTCTTAGCTCGTCCACAAACTCCCCAGCAGCACAGCAGATGCAAACCCAGATGGACACCTCTCCATGGCAGTTGTTTCACCATTTCTCCCCTGAATCCAGAAATCCAGGGGAATTCAGGATCCTGGTTTTATTCCACCTCTGGGATTTGCCCGTGGGATATGAAGTTTGTGCCCCTTGAAGCCCTAAGTGCCAGTCCCTGCAGAGGGAGCAGGATGTGGAAGGTGTTTGGGATCCTCCACTCCTGTGGGGTTCTGCCCTTGCTCACAGATGGATCTCCCCGATTTTCCCTCCCAAACACCCAAATCTGGGTGCTGTGATGGCCTATTTCACTGGGACAGAGTTGTCACCTCACCTGTGGCTGCTCTCCTTGGCCACGGGCCCAGGTTTTGAGGTGCCGATAAATTTTGGGAGAGAAGCAGGGGCAAAACAAGTTGTTGTCGTTATTTCCCCATAGCACGTGGAATTGGGGGTGGCCAGTTAGAAACCCCACATTTTCCTGCCAGGAAAGAGAAACTGAAGCCCAGCAGCGCGTGTGTGGTTCCATGTCAAGCACTGCAGCTCCATCTGCCTTCCCAGACCTTCCCCTTCTTCCTAATTAACATGTTGAGGAATTTTAAAATGTAATAAACATGATTTCTAAACAAGCCAAGAGGAAAGCTCGCTTTTCTCTGGTTTGATGTAAACATTTACAGCGTGGCTCCATCCTTAAACAGTTAATCTTATAGCGACCTATTAAAATAAAATGAATTGTGTTATAATTCATCCTAAAGCAACCTCGGGGTGAGTGGATCAGGTAACTCCTGCTTTTGCAGCCCTCATGACGTTTTTAATCAAATTCAGCTGTAATTGCTGGAGCATTCACATGCCTCTTTTAATACCCTGCCTCCATTTGGGACTCGTATGAGTCTGTTTTCTCTTAACGGAGCTAATAAATAGAAAACATGAAAAGAGCACATTTTGCGGGGCTCGGAGCTTTTGCGCCGTTCCGTTTGTGGCAGAGATCGTCTCATGGGAACTCTGCACTTGTCAGGTCCCCCCCGCCCTGGGATAATCCCTTAGTGAGGCTGCAGCCGCTGGTTTTGTGTCGCTCGCCCCCCGTTAGAGTGGACAGGGACGCTCCTCTCCCTTGCCGGGGGAAGGATTCCATTGGCATCTTTAAAAGATCAGGGCCGCTGATGGATGATGAAATGTTGCTTACGAACAAGTCACCCGCGGTCCGGGGAGGAAAGCTTGAAATGCGGGCTCTGCCTCCGAGATGTTCGTGTAAACAAAACCTCTGCAACTTTCCCTGCCCAGGAGAGCAGGGGGGCGGTGGGCTTGGGTTTTTTTTTTCAGTCTCCGACGCTCCAGCTGTTTCCAATTTGCCAGCAATTTCTTTTGGGCTAGTAAAGCTCCCAGGATGGCTGGAAGTGGCCACATGGGTTTCTCCCCTCGGCTGTGGGGTTTGGTTACAAGGGGCAGCAAACCCAGCTCGGGATTCGGGGCAGGCGTTTCCCCTGAACTTGGGAGTGCTTTACATCCCGAATTCCTGTTAACGCCAACCTTTAAAGGTTGTTTCATTGCCGGTTGTGCGTGTGCTCGGGGGTCCCTGCCGGAGCCAGGCTGAGATTGCTGGGAAAGTGCAGGAAAATGAGAGGAAAATGAGAGGACGGGGCAGAGAAGCACTCGCGGGGTCCCTGCCCCGCCAGGAAAACGGAACGAGGCTTCAGGGACCACAGGAGCGGAGCCCTCGGGGCTCCTCCCGTGCGCCGTGCTCGGCGTAATTCACACGTGGAAACGTGAGAAAAGAATGAGCGATGACTTTGAAACGTGAGCCCGTTCGGTCCCCGGCCGGCTGGGCTGTGCAGAGCTATTCCCGTCCCCGCAGAATAATGAGATTAAAGCTTGGAAAGAACATTTTGAACCCCGTGCACGCGATTTTTAAAAAGCCTTTAATGATGACAACGCTGCTTTTGATTTTAAATGGGTTTTTCCCTATTCCCTTTCTCTCCTGTTTGTTCCCCGATCCCTTCTCTCCTGCGCACCTCGCGAGTCCTTCCGGTCGCTTTGCTTCTCCTTCCATCCCAAGGCAGCTTCTCCCTAAAATCCCCGTCCCCTCACCTTGAGGGAAAGGGTTTCTCTGGCCGCAAACAACAACAATTATAACAACAACAAAGAATCCCAAGAATTTCTATATTAAAAAGCGGCGTGCTCCCTGGTCGCTGGGTCCAGGTCTGAGTCTGTTTTCCTTGGAAATTGGGAGGAATGCTAAACGCCTCGTCTACCAGGGAGTAAATTGTGTGCGGAGCTCAAGGCACGGCTCCCAGGTTGCCCTTTCACCCCTTCACTTTATACGTTCCTCTTATTAAGGAGAAAAATGTTTCAATATGTTGGAATTTGGGGCAAAGCCGGGAAGGGGAGAAAGAGAATAGAGAATGGAAGAACATTTTCCAAATAGTTTTGGTAACCCTTCTGAGGGCTGCATTTTAAAATTGATGTTGTACTAAAATCCCTGGAAGTTTTTGCCCAGGTTAGCGCAAAATATTGTCTGTGAAGAGTTCTGAGATGACAAAATGCACCAGGAACGTGACTCCGATGGGGAAAAAAACCATCCCTGGATTGAAGATGTGTTTCCTCTCCCTCCTGAACGCGTTACTATTTGATAGGCTCTTAGGAAATAGCTAAAAAGAGCTGGGGATTCGGCTTGCAGGGAGAAATGCGGAATTCTTGATCCAAAAGAATCGTTTGGAGCCGATTCTGTCCCGCTTTCCCAGCCGCGAGCATCTGCAGCGTGCTCCGTCATGCTTTCGGTCCTGCTGCAGGGGGAAATGGGTTAACTCTTTTCTAGGTAAGAGTCAGAAAAAAAACCTCAAAATAAGGAACGATGATTTAAAAACGGATATTTGAAACTTCCTTATTTTAAAAAAGGGCATTTAAAGTAGCACTTGAGCTCCACTCAGCGTCTCTTTTCGGCTTGACTCCTCGGCAATATTTTTTTTTAAGTTTTGAAATTTTTTCCTGGTTTTTCTCTCACTCTCTCTCTCTCTCTCTCTCTTTTTTTTTTTTTTTTTTTTTTTTTTTTTGGTGTGTTGTTTAAAGTCGCTCATTGCGCCAGGAGGGCTCATGGGGTGAGGATGTCCCATGGCCACGAATAATCGGAGAGAACAGCTGGAATATTGATAAGGGGAGCAAACGGAAATCAAATGAAAAGTAGAGGGCAGAGAAGCGAGGGAAAGGAAAGCAAAGCACGTCCTGGAGCTGCGAGCAGCACAGAAGCCCCCTGAGGAAATGCCTGCTTGATGCAGCCTGTCTGGATGGGCTGGGAATTTTAACTTCAGCGCTGCTTTGGATCCAACAAGTTGAAATCTCTCTTCTCCCTGCAAAACTGCAGCGGCAAGGGCAGGGATCCACAGCTGGCGGGGAGCTTGGGTTTGGTCTCAACCTGGATCTTTACAAACTGCTCTGCCACTGGCTGAGGGCAAAGGGGCTGAGAGGTGAGTCCTTTCCATCATAGCAATGAGAATAAGCGATTCTAAAAGGAGTTTAAGAGGCCTTTTTCTATCGCGGCTGACGCTGGCAAGGCGAGACGATTGATAAATGATCCAGTGCAGACTCTCGAGAACCGGCTCCAAAATATGCAGATGGATTTATTTACATGCACAGGCGTAATTACAAAAGGGAGGTAAAGGAGGCGGGTGGGGGGACGCTAATCAGGGGTAAAGAGGGGAGCGGGGGAAACCAATATGGGAATCCTTGACCCCAGAAAATTTACTGGCGAGGCAAAATTACCTTGTCCCTCCACTCTGCCTGCCCCCACCCCCCGGCGCAAGTTCAGAAGTGAAAGAAACTGGAATGTGTTAGCAGGGAGGGAGGACGACAGGAAAAAAAGAATTGTGCTTATCAGAAACACATTGTCCGCCTTAGAGCCGCTTGCCCTCCCGTGCCAGCTGGACGCGCAATAAATACTTGAAAAATCAATAAAAGGGGGGTTAGGTGCAGATACAGAACTCTTCTTTCCCAGTTGTTGGGCTGTGGGTTTTTTTCTCTTGTTTTTTTTTGTTGTTGTTGTTTTTTTTTTGTTGTTGTTGTTGTTTTCGTTTGGTTTTTTTTCCTTTCCCTTAACTCCACGGATGTTTCGGGCGCGCGGGGGTGTCCCCGGGCTTTGCGGGGGCGCAGCTCCAGCTGCCGGGCAGCTTCATTAACGCAGCTCTGTAATTAACCCCGGGGGCTGGCTCGGGTTAGACCCGGGCGAGCGGCGCTAAAGGCGCAGCCAGGACCCCACAGTTTTTCCTCAAGAGCTTGGAAAAGCCCCAACGCACCGAGCCCGGAGCGCGGGCCGCTCGTGCGCGGCTCCTGGCGCATCCTTCTCGTCCTGCCGGATCATCTTCCTGCGGTAATTCCTGGGTCAGTGTCTGACTCCTGCCTTCTACCCTGGGCAAACGGGACGGAGCAGCAGAGCTTGGGAGCGGCAGACTGGGGATGCTTCTTAAGGATGCACTAATTACACTTAGCTAATTACACTTAGCTGATTGTTTTCTGGCGCGTTCCAGAAGGACTGCAGACCCCGAGAGGAGTGGGGAGGACAAATAAAATCGGTTGTCGGATGTTTTAGTGGCTGCGGGTCTGTTTTCCCACACACCGTCCCAGTTTTCACCATCGTTGTTCATCTCTGTGTCTGTAGTGACGATTTTGGGGGTTGGAGGCAAAAAAAAACCCCAAAACCTGTTCATCAGGAGCTCATCGAGTCGTAGGAGCACAGAAAGTCTGAGATAAAGTCTGAGCAGGACCCGAAATAGAAACGGGATTGACAACCCCGAGGGTTCTTTTAACATTTGCAGCGATGCTTCCATTCGGGATATTTTTAAATTTATGGTTTAATTATTGCTGGTGAGGAGGGTTCTTTAAATCAGTCGGGGCCGGCGGGTTAATGGCTCGGGATGGTTTCAATGAGCCGGGAAGGCAACGGCCCCTCACTCAGCCCAGGGAAACCTTGGGGTGCGAGTCAATGGGGTTAACTAGGCTCGACATGAAAACACGGGTATTTCAGCTGGCTTTTAATTGTTGGCTAAGAAATTCAGTTAATCAAATGTCAGACATTTCCCTCAGCTCTGGTCAAAACTGAAGAAGGCTCTTTTCCTGAGGAGGAGGGGAAATCCAAAGGAAAAACCAAAAAAACCCAGAAATAAACCCCTGCTCTCTGAGTCTCTCACTTGATTTTAGTTGCTGTGTTAATGGGGTTCTCTGTCTTTTAAAGCTACACTTAAATGCTTGATCATTCCACTCTAAATTTTAGTACCAATCTTATTCTTCAAACCCGGCTTTATTCCTTTACTTTTCCATATGCATATATATGACCTGGAGTATTTGTATTATTTATTTCAGGTCAAATTCAGGACTTTTAAATATATCTAATAAACCAGTAAGGATGTTTCAGACTGTACCAGACACTTCGTCTTACGTCAAGGTAAGACATGACAGCATCTTTAAACAGGTAATGTCAAAAATTCCAATCCTCCCACATTCACGGTCTTTGTATTGGTTGAAAATCTCATTCCCTTTCTTACTGAATTTAGCAGGAGAAAAATCCCTTGATCTTCGGTGGGAGAGGGGGCAGAGGCTGAAATACCAAATTTATCATTTTGGAAATGTGCAGGGCTGAGTCAAAAGCTGTGTCACTGGGGACAAACAATGAGTTCCGGTGGGCTTGTCTTTTCTCCTGCATTGATGCTGGGTTTGCTGGGTTGTCCCATAGTCGGGATGTCCTAAATCCCAGTGTGGTCCTGCTTTATTGCTCTGGACCCAGCAGCACCACGGGGCTGTGCTGCCGGGTCATATCCCAGAGTTCTCTCATAGTGGTTCCTTGAATTTCCTCCCAATTTTCTGCTCTTCCAGCCCCACTTAGTCCCAAACCAGAGCTAAATTTCATTTCTCTTCTCTGCCATGCCAGCTCCTCAATCCCAGGTGCAGGATGATCTGTGGAGTTGTGTGGTTTCTGAAAGGTCCATTTCAGAATGGATTTAGAGGGGGAAAATGTTGAATGAGTCAAAGGCAAACATCTCTGTAAGCTGCTGAAGCCATGGATTGTCGCACCAGGCAGGGCTGTGTAACACCGCGATTTCTTTCCGTGCTCCTGGTGGTTTTCCTTGAGTGTTTCCATGCAATTTAGTGGGAAAAGTAACTTCAGTTGTTTTGGTTTTGAACTGATATTACCAGACCTTGAACTCTTAAATACTTGTTTGCATTTATTTATTTATTTATTTGATTTTTTTAATGGATCTTACAATTCTTTCAATGGCACACTTCTGCCTCTTTTAAAGATTAAAACAAAAACCAAAGCAGGGTTGGCACAGCCTTGTCCCTTTGTACCTCACTTGAGCTCTCTATTATATTTGACATCATATAAGGGTTTTTTCACAACAGTTCCCAAGAATGTAAATAAACCAAGCCTGGGACATCTGGGTTACACGTTTGAAGCAAACCCTGCATGCAGCAGCACTTAGGGAAAATCTAAACCACAACCTCTCCTGTCCCTGAAGAAAAGCAGGAGGGTGTTAACTAGAGCGGGGTGGATAATTTGTAATGAATAATTTATTACAGGAATTCGCTCTCTCTTTTTTTCTCCTTTCCCTCTCTCAATGAGCTGTGCCCCAGTTGGGATTTTCATGTGCATCCACGTTATTGGGGATGATTTCCGTGGATAATCCCGAGGTTATGGCTCAGTTTGGGCGGCTTGTTGGGACAGTCAGCAGTGGAAATGCCAGCTTGGGATGATCCCAGGTCAGGTGGCATTGGGTGAACTTGTGCAGCTGCTCCACATTTCTACCACGGATCCAACCAGGAATGGACAGGATTCCCTGTTGTGTTGATATCCCCCAAAATCCCACTCCCATCTCAGTGTTTCAGGGAATGTTGGTGAGTTAATTCTGCTCATTAAGTTTGCACAGCTCTGGACCAGGTTCTGAGACACAAGAAACTCTGTAGAAAACAGCTGAAATTCAGGTCTGGGGAAGGCAAATCCCTCCGAGGCCAAGCAAAGGGAGATGTTTCCCAGCATGTGACCAGCTGTGGCATTGGCTGCCTCTGGAGCTGGGGATGTGGGCAATGCTCCAGGATGCTCTGTTTTGCAACGAGGAGATGAAGGCCCTGTGACCTCCTCCCGTGGGGCATCACTGCCCTGGGCCGGGAGGCAGATCCTGGACTGCTCCAGTTAGGAGAAAAATTCCTTTGGAATGGAGTGGAATGGAGACCCAGGCCTGAATAACTGAACATTCCAGCAGGACTGAGGGAGCCTGTCCGTATCTGTGTCAGGGCAGCCTCCTCGTGAAGCGCAGTCCTGCAGGAAAAGGCTGGGACTGAGCTCTCGTCCCAGCAGCTTGTGCCATATCCACCAGGAAGAGCTCTCCAGGTGGGACTCACAGTGTGGAGGGAGGGATGAGCTGTGGGATGCTGGACTCTGCCTCTAACCCAACCCTTTCTCCTCAGCTGATGCTATTTTGGGCAAGGATTCTGTCTCTGCTGTTTTGTCTGAAGAGCTTCTTCCACCCTGATGGCACTGAGGAAAGGATTTGTTCCTGTCCTTTAAAAAAGCAACGGGATTTTGATGGAATCTGATCCAAAATCTTCCGGAGACAAAGGAAATGTCTGCCACCAACTCTCAATGGTTTGAGTTGGGCAGCTCTGTCACAGTGGGACCAAATGGTACCAGGGCAGCTCATTCAGAGCTGTTCAAAAAAGTGGGAATGTGGTGAAATTCAGGGAAGTTTGACCCTTAAACACATGGGTGAGGTCAGTCTCTGCCCCTCGGGGATCGGTGACAGCTTCCAGTGACTCAAATGCATCCAGAGGGAACAGAGAGGTGCTGACAGTACCTGAGTTATTCCCAGAAGGGTTGGGATTGATGGGTGTTCCAGGCAGTGGGAAATGTGGGTATGGATGCGCTCCTGGGGGGAGTGAGCTCGGTGCTGCTGAGCAGGGCCCCTCATTTCCCTCTCTTACAGTGTGGCTGCAGCTGAACAGGGGCTGGTCCCACTGAGCCCCCGCTGCCTTCCTTCCCCTCCTGCTTCCCCACACCAGCCTGGGAGGGCTTCCCAAGCTCTGGGGAGCATGAGGTTTGAAAAGCAGAAGATTGAGAGAAGTTTGAGTCCCAACTCCTCTCTCTTTCTGAGTCTATTCTTCTTATTTTTCATGTCACTCCTCCACAAAGCCTTATTTGCCATCTTATGGATGGGAGAAGTATTTTCTTCATTACTTTTGTGGGATGTGGTGGGATTCCACTAGAAAAAGAGAGATTGGGATTGATCTTTCCTACAGATCCTCCCCGACAGATGGACAGGGTGCATCACCTCCAGGTTTACTCTGTGCCTTGCACAGAAAATGCCTCGTCTCTGTGGCTTGGAGCCCAGGGGGTGTTCCACAGGAATTCCCAGGAGTAACAAACTCACTCAATATCCCGTGAGCACCTTCAGGCCACGGAGTTCTTGCCATGGCTTTCCAAAGGCAGACTGAGGGGTGAGGTGAGGGAGCTGCAGGAGGATTTCATTTGAAAACACTTTGTTTTAACAATGATTTTTACATGGAGTCACTTGGATTGGAGCTCAGCCTCTCGGTGCTGTGACCTCGACTTCCATCACAGCACAGAGGGGTATGGAAAGCACTCATACCAGATCCCACAGAACTCCTGAGGGGAGCCCAATCCCACAGAACCCTGACACTGAATTCTCTCTCATATACACTTCTTGTAGGGGCCTTAACTCAGTGGAGGGCTGGGAATTTGTAGAAATAAAAAAGAATTTTGATCCTTCATGGCTGATTCTGCAGAACTGCTGAAGAATTTCTGTTCCTCAGACCATTACAGACTGACTGACCTGTGAGTATTTCATAGTTCACCATGTGTCAGAGGGTGCCAATCTCATCTAAACACAGGGACTTGACTTTAGGGAATGAAACGTGGAATATAATTGGGAAATGAAATGTTAAAAGAAGACAGAACTGGAATCCTGACCGGAGGGATATGGGAAGAATTAGGGCCATAAGCAAAGCACCTGACCTCTAAATACTGATTTTTGAATTATTCCCGTTGCCACGAGCTCCTCAGGGCCACAGCAGCCCTCGCTCCCCTCCTGCCCCGCCCCCCCCCCCCCAGTCGGTGGCTTCAGATCCGTGGAAAGGCGGCACGAGAGCAATTCTGGGGGTTCATTATTCACCCGCGCTTTTCTTCTGCCCTTGGGCAACGTCCGAACGCTTCGTGTGCCCCTTTATCGCCTCCTCCTCGCACACTCAGCGCTTCTGCTTTCGCTTCCCGTGCCCTGCCCTCCCCGAGGCAGCCGGGGCCGGGGTGAGCCTCCCTCCCTTCCTCCTCCTGGAGATGCTTTCCCCGCTCCTGGAGCTCCTTTCCCGCTCCTGGAGCCTCTTTCCTGCTCCTGGAGCCCCTTTCCTGCTCCTGGAGATGCTTTTCTTTCTCCTGGAGCTCCTTTCCTGCCCCTGAGGTCCTTCTCCTGGAACTCCTTTCCTTCTCCTGGAGTTTTTTTCCTTCTGGAGCGGGGCTCCCTCTTTAAGCCCGGCTTTAACGCAGCCCTAAGGTTTGTGGTGCAGCACAAAGAAGGATATTCATGGAGGGAAAAGGGGCTGCGTGGCTGGGAACAATATTAGGTTTGTTCTTGCTCTCCCTCCGCCTGGAAAGTTTACAGAAGCCCTAAAGAGAGAGGGGGTAAATTCTTTTTTTAAGGACAAAACAGTGACGTTTTCTTTGGGGCGGGCACTGCCAAACCCTGGCACGGACACGTCCCTTTCCCGCCGAACAGGAGCAGGGGACAGGTTGCCAGGAAAGAATATCCCGGGATTCCGTTGGTTTCGCGGAGGGATTGGTGCCTGATGGACCGAGCGAGGGGAAGGCGCTGCAGAGCACTCAGCCCGCAGGTGCTCAGGGATGCGCGGGTGGAAACCCGCCCGTGTTCCCGGGAACAGCTGGACAACCTGAGCCAGGCAGGAAAGGGAAAATCAAAACCCCCCTGGACTGGCTTTTCTCCGGTCCGGGTGCTGAGTGCATCCTCCAGCGCTTCATCCTCTTCTGCTCGTTTTTTTCCCCTTTTCCCCATTCCTGGCATCCCGGAGGATTCCAGTCCCTCTCCCTGGGCTCGGGAGGACGGGACAGGCCCCTCCAGAGAAGGTGGGGACAGTAGCGGCTTCGGGGGCAGAAGCTGCTGTGAACTCCCACGTCACTCACCCTCCGCGATCACTAATTCCGTGTACACCCAATCGTTTATCTTTATTTTCCTTTTTGACACCCATTTCTGGGATCACGAACGCTGCTGAACTGTCGGGCTTTAGCGAGTCGTTGATGAACGCCTTGCGACAACTCGGTGCTTAAGGATTTCTGTCTTGTCTGCACCGACCTCTGCTCTAAAGAGGAAAACTCCTCTCCGTGTCCCGTGTCCTGCCTTTTCCCCGTGCTCAGCCCCGCGCGGTTAGGGAAGGGCTGGCACTGCTCCTTCTCGCTTTACCTTCAAGACACGGCTTGAATTGGAGGTGGGAGAAAAGTTGTTTTTCTCCAGGAATTGTGACGTGTTGGAGCTTTCTAAAATAAACCAGACTCCCGGGCACAAGGGACGAGCTTTTGCAGTGACCTCCGTCTTTAGGCAGCAGCAACCAACCCCCCTCCCCAGCTCCGCGACCTTTTAATGGCTCCATTCTTTCCCGATTTAAAAAAAAACGCCCCCCTCCCAATATGCTGGATCCAGGGAATTTTGTATCCCAGCCCTCCCTACGCTCTCCCGGCCCCGTGTTTAGAAGGAGAGATGTGGAGGGAAAGGGCAGCAAAAAGGGAAGAAAAAGGGAGAGTGAATGCTAAGGGGGGAAAAATGCTTTAAATCTTTCCTGTAAATCTCCAAGCATATGAAGTCTGAGGAACAAATTCAAAGCAGGCACGGCCGCCTGAAGAGAAGTTCGAGAGAAATATTCTGTTCCATTCAAGCGCATCAAGGGTCTCGCTGAAGTCTTGTTTGGCTAAGGTCAGACGAGACTGGGTTCTCCAATAAAAATAAATCTCAAATTAATTATGGCCTCAAGCGAGGGGCCAGACGTTCGGAGCTAGTGCACTGCAGTCTGTTTTTTTGGCCTTCGGTATTTTTGTTTTTTGTGCCTCAGCTTTTCAATAATTGCGGGATGGGGGAGGGAGGGAGGGAGGGCGGGGGCTGTTTTATTGGGACATGGAACTCAAATAAAAGCGGCCAGGACACCGCTCGCCCCGCTCGCCCCTCATTGCGACTCAGCTTCAAAGCTCCTGCATCTTCTCCAGTCCACTTTTAAGACTTTAAGTTTTACTTACTTAGTACCGATTAGAGGGGAATAACTTCCCGGCTTCAGGTTCCCGAATCTCCTGGGCTGTTCCTGTGGGGAGGAGGGACCCCATCCTTCAGTTCTGCGGCTGGAAGCCTCTCCTGATTCCCTTTTATTGCTGCAGCTGAAAAGCGGAGGTTTGCCCAATTAGTTCGGTCTAAAATTGGGATTCTCTTCTGGGGATCGAATCCCAGGGCTGCAGTTTGGGCTTTTTGCTCGTAAGAATGTGGGGTTAGAAAACAAACAAAACACGTCGCGTTTTTCTTTCTGCGGCGGGGTCGGTGCCAGAGGAAAGGCAGAGCCGGGGATTTTAAACGTTCTCTGGAGCTGGGAGAGAGTTTCCCTCCAGTGAAGGACTAACTCTGTCCCCATGCAAGTACAGAATGATGGGAATTACGTTTAGAGAGAATAAATGTATAGCAAGTTATGGAGAAAATAATATTATTAGATGTGTAATACACAATGTACCCGGCGCAGGCTATGTAAATACACGTGTACTGAAAGCTCCTTTAAAGAAGGGGACGCTGTGTCACAGTCAGCGGGAAATGAGGCACTTGCTAGCGACAAAGCCAGGGCGTGGATATTTGGGGGGGTTTTGAGCTGCCCTCCCCTTCACCACGTTCGTTCGCAGCGACAGTTCCAGGCTGGGCTCAACGAGAACTCAGCTGATGCTGTTGGGGTCAGAGAGGGTGACAGAAGCCAATCCCCTCTCCCATCCTCGCAAAATCAGATTCGCAACCTGCAGTGGGCTCGGGAAGGTTTTCGTTGTGTTTGTTCCTAGGGAATAACTGGAAGGGTTTAATTAGGAAGCGATGCCCGCTAATCCCGTGTGGGTGACAGACAGAAAACCCAAATCTTTGGGGTTCTGCGAGGGACTGGCACCGAACTGCACCGAGGGTTAACTCCTTTGGGTCCGGACACCAAACAGCTCCAGGCCACATCCCCCCAGTGGATCTTCATTCCTTTCGTTCGGATCGCGCCGAACGCGGCGTTTTCCCCTTCTCCGTGTGGGGCTGCAGCCTCTGGGACCCAGCCCTAAGGACGGGGAGAGGAGGTGGGGACGTGCCGAGCGCCTGAGATCGTTATTGAACTAATTAAAAACGCCGCTCTACAATTCTGTTCCATTCATTAACGGAGTGAAAGATGATAATAATAATAATAATAATAATAATAATAATAATAATAATAATAATAGCGGAGTAACAGATTTCTACCAGCCTGTCCCGATGTAAGCATTTGAAATTTTCCGTGGCTGCCAAGATCAAATGATTTTCCAGATGTCTGGTGGTGACCACATTAAACAGATCCTAATTCCTCTGCTGTACGTACATGTGCATCCAAAGGGCGAGCAACAGATCCAGAGTGGTGCGCACTGCTCAGCCGCGAGCCCGGCTTTCCCCCGCCTGTCTCGGCTCCCTTCTTCTTGGTTAAATGCAGTTCAATAACTGTTAAATTCTCAGTTCAATAACTGTTAAATTCTCAGTTCAATAACTGTTAAATTCTCAGTTAAATGCTCAGTTGAAGAACAGTTAAATACCCAGAGTCACGGCACAACCACCTAGGATGATTCAGAGTTTGGCTCACGGAGGTTATGAATATTCCAGCCTTTTCCAAAAAGTTTGGCATAACTTCCAGAGTGGCTTTGGGTTTGGTTTTGAGGAATTTTTGTTTGTTTGTTTGTTTTTTGTTTTGTTTTGTGTTATTGGAGGGGGTGTTAAAAAAAAAAAAAACAGAGAGAAAAAATAAAGCAAAGCTTCTATCTTTCGTTATTTGGGAGGAAAACAGCGGAGTGTTCCTCTTGTCTTTAGAATGTGTAACAGCTTCGCTCATTCCCTTTTCTCTTGGATTCCCCCGAATGTTGTTTTAGACCAAACACAGGAGGTGAAGTGCGGAGCATCCCTGGCAGACCCGGTACCACGAGTGACTCGAGCAGACTCCGTTCGAGTCATCCCCAGACATGCAAAATAAGCCCCTGGGGGTCACGGTGCCCGTCTGGCCATAAAATGCAGAGCTGGGTTCCTAAAATATCTGCCGGTGGGATGGCGGGGAGTCTGTTTGGCACCTTCCTGTCTTTGGGAGCGCCGGGGATGCGCGGCAGGGGCCGGATTTGTTTGTCCCTTCAGCCCGGAGCTGGGCAAAGGGGTTCGGAGAGGTTGGGCTCGGGGTGTTGGGCTCGGGGGTTTTGAGGGTGTTGGGCTCCGCTCCCGTGAGCTGGGCACGTTTCCAGGTGGTTTCTCCCCCGCATCCCCGGCTCTCCCCCACTGTCGGTCCCGCAGCCCCAGCTCAAAGTGCCGTGTGAGGTCCGTGGGTGACAGAGGCTCCTTCCAGATTTTTCCCCCTTCCTTTCGCGGTTGGGATCCTCAGCCTGTCCTCTCCCTCACCCCCCACCCGCGGTGCTTGTCGGGGCTGGTGAAGAGCGTTGTCTAGAGAGGAAACCATTTGGGTTTTGAAAGGATGCGTTTCACTCTTCCCTTTAACCCCTCGGTTTTCTGCTCGCTGCAGCCTCCTGCCATGTGGGAACGCCGAGGGGGGAGCCGGGACCGGAGCTTTGCCGGGGGGACAGGACAGAGGGCAGGGAAAAGCAAAGAGCAATGAGGAAAGCAAAGGGTTAACCGTGATTTCTTTTAATTGAACTCCAGTTTTGTGGCCCTAGGCGAGGGGGGACCTGACCCCGCTAGCAGCATCCAGATGTGCTGCTCTCGGGGGACCCCGGCGCAGACCCCGGGACTGCAGGGCAGACGGGGGGTGGGGGCCGGGGGTGCGGGGGCCGCGCTGTCCCTGCGCTCCCTCTTCACCTCCCGGCTGCGGGCGGCCTCAATCGCTGGCAAGCAGCGAGCCCAAAACCTCCAGGTCTGGTCACGTTCAGCCCCGTGTCTGCATCCGAACTGCAAAATTGTAGCTGAATTGATGAGGCTAATTTCAGAGGAGGGGGAGTGGGGGGGGGGAGGGAGGGGCAAGGGGGATCTGCGGCTCTCTCCTGCCAGCTCCGGGCTTGGAGAAATAAAGTATTAATAAGGCATCTCTGCCGCGGCCGGCTACAAACACCGGTGGCATTATTGCACTTCCCTTTTGGAGGGGGCAGGGGCAGGATAACTTTGGAGATCATTTTGCCTCCCCTCACCCGCCTCCCCGTGGCTGGACTAAAGACAGGGGGGAAAAAAGCCTGGACACAACCGGCTCTGGACAAGGTAATGCTCTCCAGCGATGTGCAGGGTGTCCTCTTGCCTTGACGCTTTTCTTTCGTGGCTTCACCCTCCTCTTGCCCCCTCCGCTCTGCCCCCCGGTTTGTGGAAGTGGGGCAGAAGGGACGCCCCGGCTGTTGCATGATGTGTTCCGCCGCTGGTTATTTTGGCAAGGGCGGGGGGAGCGGGGGAGCTGGACAGGCGGGCATTGTCTCCTTTCCCCGGCTCCTTTAGAAGGGTTCGGCTTTTCCCGGAAAAAGGAAAACGTGCGTTTCTCCTCCGCTGCTCGCTCTCGTTTGAATGAGAGGCAGAATTGCACGCCAGGTCTGAAGCGAGGTTTACAGGCTGCTGGCTGAGGAGTTTTGTTTGCTGTGCCCGTCAGGAGCGGTAAATTCCGCTGTTCTGACGATTATTGTGAGGTTTTGACATTTTTGTCAAGTGGGGGGTGTCCCCCCGCTCTGCGTGGGGTTTAACATCTCAGCGAGGAGCTCGCACTGTGAGAGGAGGCTGGGAAAGGACTCCCGGAGTCTGAAAGAAACGATGGAAAACCATCCATCCCCGGGTTTTCCCTTCCGAGCCCCATATCCCACCCTGCGAGACGAGTGGGAGTGAGGGGAAGGGGCGAAAGTGGCCGCGAGCCTCGGCTTGCCCCAGCCCCATCCACAGGCTCTGTTTAACCCTGGGGCCGTCTGTCCGTCCTGCAGCACTGCACTCACCGCTCGCTCCTGGCACCCTCGGCTCACGCTCCGTGCTGGAAGGCGTGAAGGAGAGGGCTCGAAATACTCTTTAAATACGTTTTAATCTCCAGATTTTTCTTTTCTCCCTCCGCCTGCCGTCATCGAGTAGCATTTACGGTTTTCTCCCCTTAATTTTTCCCGCTGACTGGAAAACACATTAATAAAAAAATCTGTGGGAAGAGACGGAAATTCAGTGAGTCAGGCTAAAGCTGCTCCAGCCAAAAAAAAAAAAAAAAAAAAAAAAAGGCAAAACCCCACGTTAAACTAAACTGGGGGATGACACAGGCGGGCTAGCACGGGCTGGGGTGCGAGGCAAGCGCTGCGCTGGCCGGGCTGTCCCAGTGACAAACAAGAGCTGTGACAGAGGTGGCCATTGTTCTGCCCCTTCTTATCTAAATGGAGCAAATATCCTGTATGTAAAATATATATATTTTCACCAAGAAGGCAGGACCAGCGTAGAGACGAAGGTTTCCTCCTCGAGTGACTTCACTTCCCAAAATTAGCAGAAAAAAACGTTTCATCCGGTTAACTGTCTCTTTTTCGCTCTGCTGCAACAACCAAAGTCAAAAAAAGAGAGAGACCGAGAGAGAGGGAGGGAGGGAGGGAGAGAGGGGGAGAGGGGGTACGGAGAGAGCAACGAAACCGCTGGAAGGGCAGCGAGAAGAGCGAAAAGAGAGAGAAGGATAAAAAACTTCAGGAGGCGTCTGTCGCAGGCTAAACCGGGTCAATGTGTGGAATATTGCTGGTCCCGGCTGGAAGTTATTCCCGATGGACGGCACTATTAAGGTAAGGGGGCAGGAGGGGCTGGGGGTCCCCTCTGCCCTGGGGGGGCTCTGGGAAGGGGCGCGGGGCTGGGGGCCGGCTCCGGCCGGGCTCTCTCCTCCTCCTCCTTCTCCTCCTTCTCCTCCTTCTCCTCCTCCTTCTCCTCCTCCTCTTTCGCCGCCGCCGCCGCTTCTCGGGGCTCTCCCGTCGCCTCCCCAGTGCTCGGGGGTTCGCAGCGGGCTCGTACCCCCGGGCCAGGGCCCGCGGAGGGGGCAGCTCCTGTCCCCCGGTTCCGGAGGGCAGTGACAGCTCCTGTCCCCGGCGTGGCTCGGAGCTGCCCCAGATGTGCGTGTGCCCCTGGCCCCGGTCCCTCGCCCGGCCCTGGCTCTGGTGGTCGCCCGTGCGTTCCTCCAGCAGCTTTTTGGGGTTTTTGGCGGGGAAAAAGCCCCGGGTTGGAGGAGAAACATCACCCCGGCTTGGGGAAAAGGGAAGCAGAGTGTGGCAAATAAACCACCAACATAACCAACCTCTGGTGGCCTTGAGCAACCAGGGACGCTGCTGGGGCTGGGAGGACAGTTCCACCTCCTGTCCCCCGGCCAACCGGCCGCTCCTTCGGTCCCTGGAAAGATAAACCAAGCCTTTCCAAGCTTCCTGAGGTGGTTCTCCAAGCCCAGGCAGCACAGGGCTGGCTTTGGGGGACCCTCGTGTGATTCTGACGGGCTCTTCTTGAGGGAGCTCTGTGGAACAGAAGCTGCTCAACAGAGGAGCCTTGAAGCGAGAGACGCTGTGGGTGTGTTTGGGTTGGAGGATTTCGAAAGATGCCTATCGCCTGGCTGGGTGGGGTGTTGAGCTCGTCTTAAAAGTGCTTTTTTTTTTTTTTTTATTTTGCTGACCTGGGTAGAACAGAGCTGCAAAGGGGCAGGAACTGAAACTGTCTCCCTTAGATTGCAGCTTGTGACAAGTGCACGGTTTGGAAGGGTCTCAAGAGAAGGGGGAGGGAAGGAGGAGATGGGCAGGAAGAGAAAATGGAAAGAGGGAATGAAAGGGTGAATGTCAGAAAGGAAGGGAGAAAGCAGGAGCGTTGAAAGCACAATATTTGGGAGGTACGGTTGGAATAAGACAGATTTTCCCCTCCACCTCCTCAGATCTGTAGCAAAAAGTAACCTGGGCCTCATTCAGGATACATTCAATGCACCACAACCTTCTTTGATTTGTGGAGCCCTAAATGTTGCGCAGTGAAAGTGCAGAAATCCCCCATCTGTGCCTTTGCTGCGGCACACACATGGACCTGCTTTTCTGTATGGGCCAGGAGCCCCCTGCACCGTCCCTGGAGCAGAACTGGGCCGTTCCCATCTCCCCCCAAACTCCTGGAGCCCCTGGAGCTGCTCCTCTCCCCCGTTGCACTAAGCTGCTCCCCCCAGGCTGTGGTTTGGGGATGAGGAACTGCAACACTGCGAGCTCGGCTCAGTCACGTTGGAAGCTGTGGCCAAAGGAGGAACTCGGCCACATCCCAGGTCACTGCCCCAGGCCTGGGCCTGCCCTCACACTGCTCTGCAGCAGCTCTGCTTCTGCTCCTGCCCTGCTGGTGTGGGAATCATGAGACTGGTGGGGCTGGGAGAAACTGGAGCCAGGGGCAGGATCTGCTCCTGGGCTCCTTCGCTGCGCCGTTCTAGGATCAGCAGCACTCTGCAGGTTCCCATGTCCCATTTGTCCTCTCTGACAATGCCAGGCACTGACATCCCGCTTTCTGAGCCATGCACTATCAGTGCTCCTGTCCTGCCCGAAGGATTAGCCAAGATTTCTTGCAAATTTGCCTTCAAAACTGTGGGTCCCAAGGAGTGCCAGCCCCCCCCACTGAGAGATTTGCTGCAGGAAGGGTGAGACCCCCTTGCCTGGCTTCTCACAGGTGAAGGGCAGCACAAGAGGATGTGGCTTGAGGTGCTGCGATGTTTTTGGTGTGCTGAGCTCTATATTTAACCTGTGCTGCAGGGTGGGTCTGGCTCCGAGGGTGCAGCGAAGCAAACCCAGGCACATCCCAAGCGAAATAATTTAACAGCAATCGTGGCCTCAGCTCTGCTCCCCCATGGAGGCATTGATTTATCTCAGAGCTCTGCATTTGTGTTGGGAAAAATATGGCAGGAAGATGCACATCAGTGACTGGAGAGTAGGAAAAACACAGGGAAAGGTTCTTTCATCATCTGCAGCAAGAACATGGGGCGGGCCCAGATGAAATCTGAGTTCCAGCACAAGGAAAGGCTCTTCCCACCCCAAACTCAGAAATATTCCAGTCCTGGGAGAGGACAAGTGCTAGATTTAGGACAGGGCTGTGCACTCCAGATGATTTTCTTCTTTAGCAATTTAAATTTGACAAGTGACTGGTTTTTTAAGCCTACGTAAAACTATTCCACAGACTAATTGTTTTAATTGAGCTGGAGCCTTTAACTGCGGAGCAGCAGATGCAGGGGTTGGGTCCAGCCTGCTTCGCAAACCTCTCCCTTTCTCTGCAATCTCCAGTACTTGGCTTGTACTTTGCTCTTCATCTTTTTATCAGAAAGGCTTTTGATGACTCTCTGGCTGCTGGTTTTACCTCCCTGGAGTAATTTAACTGCACACCTGCCCTGAGGCAGGGGAAGGGATAAATCCACTGGAGCCTTGAGCTGTCCCGAGGGCTTAGAGCCATGCTGGGGAAACAGGGCACGGCCAGGGAATAAATGTGGTTGGGATGGTCCTTGTGGATGTGGATCCCTTGTGGACACTGCGTGCAAGTGTGAATTGTCCTCAGGCTTTCAGCCCAAACAGGGAATTCCACGGATATAAACATAAAACACAGATCAGCTCAGGACTTGAAGTCATCATTCCCCACCACGCACTGACTGACAGCACGTGACAGTGCTGAGCCAATGCACCAGGCCTAGAACACATTTTTCTTTATTCACAAAGGATTATTTATCTTGCAGAGAATCAGATCACCTGCTGAGGAGGTTGGTGGCGATTTTTGCTGCATTCTCTGAATAGTCTGTTTAATACGTGGCAGGAGTGGAACTGGCTGGCTGTGAAAGTGCTCCTGGAGCAATGCTCAAAGAGCTTTGTGGAGGAAGAAGTGCAGGAAATCTGAGTTATTTCCACATTCTGCTCATATTCTGTGGACAGCCCTGGCATATGGTGATGAGAGCCAGTGAAACTCCAGACTCTTGTGTTTGCGCTAATTTTAAATAGTCACTAACATTTTTGTTGTGCCTCTAGACATTCAAATCCCATCTTCTTTGGGTTAACACCCCACTTTGATTGACTTGCATTGTGTTTGGGGGACTTGGCTTTTATTGTCTCACAATAAATCAGGAAAGGGCACATCTCATCATCAGTGAGATGCTCATGCACGGCCTCCCTCACAATAACAAATGCTGTGGTTTCAAGCTGCTTTAATTGTTTCAGTTCCACTTTATGTGTGGAGAATAAGTAAAGTAAATACACTTGCCAGAGCCTGCCTGTTCATGAAAAAGCACATTTTGTGTAGCTGTTGCCTTCTATCCATGAAAACAGATTTACCCTGACGTTGTGGCCATCAGAGAGCCCCTCGGTGCGGATTTTGCATTACTCAAGTGGAGGACAAGCGTGTCCCTGAATGGAGGACTCATGTGTCGGCGTTGCCATAGCGAAGGGTGCGGCTGAGTTTTGGAGCAATCGCTGTCGTTTGTGAGCTGGAGGCGTTCGTTCTCTAACTTGGCCATCGGGATCTCACACTAAGAAAATGTTTCCTTTTTGAGCAATTTTTGTGTCTGTTTGGCTCTTTTTAATCGCCCTGGCTTTGGCCCCTGAGGGATGGCCTTTCCTGCTAAAGGGCATTGACTCCTGGGGCCAGGCTCCTCATCTCCACATTGGAAAAATATTAAATAAATCACAAAGACTTAAGGGACAACAACTTTCTGTCTTGCTGTCCCTCAAAAGCAGTTTGGAACAAACCCATCTGGAATTTCCAGGGTATGAGCAGCGATATTCCCTCCTACCCTGATCCCCCTTCGAAGATATTTATATTGCATAAAAACTTTGTAGCATGGAACAGCAAAAACAATTTAGGAAGGTTTTCTGACGGGGGTATTTTGATGCTGCTGCTTCATTTTCCCCTCGAGATCCATGTGCAAAGGGACATCTCCTGCCTTAGCATGAACTTCCAGCCTCGGTGTCCCACTGGCTGCTGCCAGCTTGGAGTATTCAGTGCTGACTCCCACTTGCCAGCAAGCACTGGGAAAGCCTTTTCCGAGCCTGCAGTGCATTTTCCTGCTCAAAACAGGACGATTGCTCTGAAATCAACCTTCACCCAACAAAACAATGCAATTGCTTGGATTTGAAGCCCTTGGAGCTTTGCTCCAAGGCTTTAAGGAGGTGCTGAGAGCCTGGCGTAGTTGCTCTACCTTCACAGGATGTGGTCACTTGAAGGAGTAGCAATGCATGTCCTGAGGATTTCATGCTTTTATTTTAGTTATTGATTTCAGTTATTTCAGCTATTCCTTCCATGGGACGGGGGAAGGAACAGCTCTGCCATCCCTGCTGGCAGCATTTCTTCCCCAGGGAGTTCTGTGGGGTGCAGGATGTTGTTCCTTGCAGTGTCACTGTCAGGAGCAGCACAGGGGAGGCTGTACCTCGGGGTGAGCTCTTAGATGACACGGAGAGGTGAGATATGCTGGGGGAAGGGCACTTTGAGGTTTGCAGGAAGGAGAGTTTATTTCCTTCAGGTCTCTCCTTCCTGGACTCACAGGAGGTTTTTCTTCTTGAGTTCAGCTCCCATCTGCTCCGAAGGGTCAGGTCTAGAACACATCAATGTTCAGTCTCAGCACAGAGCATCTCCCAGTCTTTTGCTCCCCGCAACCCATCAGTGTTTGAGGTTCCTTTACCGCCCCTCGTCAGCTGCCCTTGAAAAACAAAAACCTCTCCTTGTGCCTGAGTTCACCTGAGCCCTTAGAGAGACCCCATGTCCCACCTCAGGGCAAACACGCACCAGCAGGAGAGGCAAAGGAGCCAAGGGAGCCTTAACTTCAGGGTTTCAGATATTTGTGGGTTTGCTGAACCCCTAAAGCTGCAGAAGCCTGGTGTGCATGGATGTGCACACAGAGAAAGCAGCTCTAACACATCAAGTTTAGTTCTACTGCTTCATTTGGAGCCAATTTCCAGGAATGGGAAATTCTCTTCACGTCCCTCACCTGAATTGGACAGCAGGTCTGTTTTCCTGCCTGTGGCTCTCCTGTGCTCTGGTGCACACCTGAACACACGTGCCCCATGCATGGGAAGCTCTGGCACCTAAAAAGAGCTGCCTGGGGGCACCTCGGTGACACACGGCCTGTCACACAACCCTGGGCGAGGCCCAAGGACACCTTCTCAGCCAATAAACACTTTCAGACAAGGCTGTGGCAGCACATTTATAGCTGGGCTTGAAATACAGACTAAAATATCAGCCCCAAATGTGGGTTTCTGGCTCTGTTGGGCATCATTTGTCTGAGGTGGACCCAAGTCTTGGGTGCCTTTATCACCCTAAAAATTGTATGAACAGCAACATGTGTGACAGGACAGTGCCTGATCTGCTCTGCTGAGTCCCAGGTATCAAAGCCTTCAAGATGTTTATGCATTTTCTGCTTGTTTTCTTCCTTCCTCTCATTACCAGGCCACATAATTACTGATACATATCTCCCCACCAGTAACACCCACCTGGAAACCTGGCTCTGGGGCTGAGCTTACCACAAACGGTGCCTCCCTCCTGCCCCTCCTCCTCCACCCAAAGCTTTTCCTTCAGAGCCCCAAACCAAAGGGATGTGCAGCAGTGGGTGCTGGAGGCTCAGGTTCTCCTGACAAACCTCTTGCTTCTCCAAAGGCAAAATCTGGGAATAACACCCTGACCAGGAGCAGGGGAAATAGAGGAGGAAGGTTCAATCACACAGGGGTTGTGCAAAATCCCAGCCACTGCTCCTCTTCAGGATGCTGTACAGAAAATGACCCTTCCTGTGTATCCAGCATTCTTTCTTTTCCTGATTTTTCACCAAAATCCAGTAAGAAACCCAGCTCAGGAGAGGAAGTGTCATGGAGAAGTTTGCTCCTTTATTGGCATTTATTTTGTCCTTGTTCTTCCAGCATCAACCAACCCAGGACTCCACCAGGGCTGTGAAGGAGTCAGAAACAATTAAAATAAATTAGAAAGCCTTAAGCCCAACCTGCCAAAGCTGCACACCCAGGAACTGAACGTTACCATCCTTGTCAATCATCCAGAGGCAGTGAAAAATAACCCAGCGGGCAGCAGAGCCTCTCATTACTCATCTGCTGATTCCTCATTCAGCAAAAAACTGCCCTTCTTAATACTGCTGGTTTTGATCTGAGGGGAAGAGATAAATCAGCAAGAATACAGTTTTTTAAGTTGGTTGATGAGTGAAAGAAAGAAACTGGAGTAAGGTATGGTGGGGTCAGGGGAAGGTGTGGTGAGTTCAGGAAACCGACTTCTGTATGATGAGAAAATCCTTATTTGAATGGCTTTTTATAGCAGCTTTTCTTAAAAAAAAAGAAGATAAGGAAAAGATTAGGAGATGTTAAAATACTCTTTTTACAGCTAAGTGCAGAATTTGGCTCTCTGGTTTCTTCTGAATATCTCTTCTTGTTGTTCCAAGCTTGATTGACTTATAACTGCATCTGAACCAACCTCACATCAGTTCCTTTTTATCAGCCAGAGCGAGACTTCCTGTGCTCCACAGTCTGGTTTCCTGATGTGTTTCCTTTTTCCTTTCAACAGAACAAAGGAAACTGTAACTCCTCCGCTGCTCCTGTTCCCAATCTCCTTGGGACTCCACACACACTCTCCCCATCCAACCTTTGCCTTGCATTTTCTCTGCCTGCAGTTCCAGTGCCCTCTTCATCTCTGCCAGCTGCAGAGGGGCAAGACCTTGGTGCTGTAGAAAGGAAACCACTGCCAGAGCTGCCACCACTGGCAGCTTTCAGTGGCTAAAATGTAGTGAAGCAGAAAGTGAAACTCTTCACCCAAAGGCTCAGTGTGCTGCTGGAGATGTGGGATTTTTAATGTCCTGGCCAAGCAAAGATCAGGTGTTGAGGTCTCAGTGATTTGCTCAGGCCGGTGTTGTGAACTTTGACACCTGAGCCTGGGAATTTGTGACCTGAAATGCGTGGGCCACTGGCGGAAACACTCCCCAAAAAGGTCACACAGGCACAGTCACTGCCCCAGCACACGCTGGAACTAGCAGCCCTCTATGTTACATTGTATTTTAATTTGGATTATTTTCAAACCACCACACCGAAGGGCAATTACCCTCTTCTTGCGCTGGTTTTCCCTCAGCTGTGAGGGGCTGCAGCTCTCCCTCAGTCCTGCCATCCACACAAGAAACAGCCTGGGGATGCAAAATCCAAATTCTGCTCTGCAGGGAGGATCCTTTTCCTCAGGAAAGTTCTTTTTCCCAGCTGTTCTGCTGAGATGCTCCATCCCTTTATAACCCCACAGCTCAGAGCTGAGGCCTTTTCTTCAGAAAAATCCCGAGTTCTTGTTCAATTGACTGACAAGAATCCCTTGTTTTCCTGTTCAGACAGAGGAACATGAGCTCAGAGCAGGACTTAGTAGATGCTGATAAAAACCCCTCAAACACAACCCAAATCCACTGGAGAAGTGTGGAGTTGATGTTAGTGCAGAGCTCCGAGCAAAGCTGGGCCTGATTCTGAGGAATAGGCACTGGATATCGGCAATTTCCCACAGAAATCAGTGTGAAGAGTTCATGCTCAGATTTTATCCATTCATTCGAACCCCAGAGCTCAGCAGGGTTAGGAAGGAGAAGGGAAACTGGGCTGTGAAGCCCCCTGGCCACCCGAGTGTGGGGGCAAAGGGAATTTGCCAGCTCAGCCTGCCCAGAGCAGGCAGCTGAAATCCAAGGTTCCTTTATTCAAACCACCAGGAATGGCAGAATATGGGATAGGATGGGAGATTCTGGACTTGGCTGTTCCCTGAACATGAGTGTGTGTCTGTGGTGTGGAAGGGTGGCCAGAGCAAGGCACTGGTTACACCAGGCTGAGGCAGCAGAGGATTCCTGCACCGCATCCAGGGACAAGCAGGCAGAGTTTCCAGGCAATCCTGCTCACCCAAGACTAAGGAAGCAGCAGGATCTGCATTACTTTAATCCAGGAAAAGAATTAACATCATTCCCCCCTACAGAACTGCCTTTCTGGAGGTTTCCGTGCACTGCTTTGAGGTGTTGTCATACACCTTTACAATCAAAAATGTCATTTTTAATCAAA
This sequence comes from Monarcha castaneiventris obscurior, assembly GCA_026261815.1. Lineage (NCBI taxonomy): Eukaryota > Metazoa > Chordata > Aves > Passeriformes > Monarchidae > Monarcha > Monarcha castaneiventris. Next base: position 6,109,853 of record JAMPIT010000114.1, read on the forward strand.
TCACTTTGGATTGCCCAGCAAAAGGCATCAGAAAATTATATCCCTGCTGTGAAATCCTGGGGAAAATCAAGGCAGTTTCACTTTTTCTGCTGTGTTCTGTTTATGGAACAATTTCGATACAGTATAGCTCAATTTCCATAAAAACTCCGTTGATTTAATCCCTATTAAACTCCGAGGATTTGTCTGTGAAGTTTGTGTTGCATCTCTGACTCCTGATTAGAACCAGAAGCCATGGCTCTGTGATTAATTCCCTGTATTTTGGGAGCTGTCCCCAGAGGTTGCCATCAAGGAGAACCCTGGCACGTAGACGGAACAAGAGCCCCAGATCCAAGCAGGCAAAGGGAAAAAGGAAAAACAGCCAGGAGATGAAATGCAGGAAGCATCTGCTCACACAGCAAGGCACCAGCAGAGAGGCAAAGGTTCTGTTCACAAGTTCCTGGCATCAGAATTGCCCTGGGACTGGTGGATTTTAAATGCCTCCCATGGTTTTACCACTGAAAAATCACCAGAGGAAGAAAGGATTGATACAGTACGAGCTGAAAGGGGACAGATCCCTTCAGCATTGATCCCAGAAGCCTGAGAGCTGTTTTGAGCAGCTGCTGTGGGTGTCTCTGAGGCCACCGAGGATCCAGACCAGTCTGGGCAGCCAGAGGTCCTTTGGGGCCACTTTGCTGCAGCAGGGACAATTTTTCTGCTGGTGACACTCCCAACCCAAAGCAGAATTCACATGACATGAGCTGTAACAGCCTTCCTTAATTAGATCTAATATGCCCATGTATATCTTTCCATGCACAAATATTTATATTTTGCTGATATTTCTAAACTCATCCATCTGAGTTTGTTAGAACCAACCAGGCTTTAAAAAAAACACTCGCTGGAGGGATTTGTTAGGGCAGGACTCTCAGTATCATCCTGCAAATACTACCAAAATTGTCTTTAACAGCTCCAGTGACAGGGGAAGGAACCAGCCCAGGCGAGGGACAAAGAGCACTGAGTGTCTCATCAGGGTCTGGGGTGCTTTGAATTGCACACATTTCTCCTGAATCCAATTTCCTGCCAGAGGAGTGTGTGTGTAAGTTGTATGTGTGCCACATTGTACCCCAGCGATGGTGAATTCCCCTGGGACACTCGGATTGTGCTGGAAATCCAGGATGTCTCCAGGAGCCGAAGGGAGAAATGCGATGGCTTGGGCCCAGCTCCAGCTGCTGCCCTGCCTCTGTGCACAGCCTCCCAGGACGTGGTTTTGTCCTGCAGTCTGGGCTGCAGAAAGGGCAGCAGGAGCATGGGCAGGTCCAGAAGGAAAAGTGTCCTTACCCACCCAGGAGCTGGACAGAGAAGATGCAGGACAGGACTTTGCTGTGGCCTTTCCTCTGTGCTGCCCTTGGCAAGGAGATCCTCTGGAGTGGGGGCAGAGTGTGGGAGGCTGTGTAAAAACCTTACTCAATATGCAGATACAATCCTTTTTGTGGCAGGAAAAGTGCGAAGCCACTTTTAACTCCAAACCCAAACTTGTTCCTGCTAGGGACAACATTTTCTGTCAGTCAGCGTTAAATTTGGCTCTCTCCTTTTCTGGTTTACACAGGGCATCCCAAACCCAGCTTCACAAAGGAATCCTTTCCCTCCACAGCACCCCCAGAGCAGCAGGGAAAGGTTTTAACAAAGGGACAGAGTTCATCCCCTTCAGAAAGGGAAAGCAATGCCCTGAAGTGCAAGCTCACTTGCGATAAATCCTCAGGATTTGCACCACGGCATCCGAGAGCAGACATGTTCTCATCCTCACAGGACACAGGCTGGTCAGGAACGGTTGGAATAAACTTGTAGTTTGCTCCCTGCTCCTCAGTTTTGGTGTTCTCCTATGTCATCTGTGCTGCAGGAAGGATGTAATTATGGTTGGTCGTTAGTGTGAGGAATTATTTGTGCTACAGCAGTGCCTGGAGACCAGCATGGTCTCTGCTGTGTGTAACAGGAGAGCCTTCCTCGAAATTCCTGAGCAGCGAAGAAAAGTTAAGGCACTTAATTTGAACTCCAGAGTGGTAGCAATTCTTGGGCTCCACTGTGCTGTCAGACAGGACCACGTGCTGTCATTCCTTTCCCAAACTCTCCAAGGTTTCCATAAAGGATGGATTTTCTTTCCACCCCCACTGCTCCCCATTGAACAGGATTTCTGTAACTTCTTCCTTCTGAGGTTTGAACGCTTTCTTCTGACTGGGGGCTGGTATTTGCTCATGACTGATTCATGCCTTTCTCATGCAGCACTTTCCCTTCCCTGGACTTGTCCCCAGTGCATTTCCAGACCACTGCCGTACCTCCCTCTTGGTTTTGCTGGGATAAACAAAACCCTTATGATCCCTTCTTTCTCCTGGTTGCTCCTCAGTCCTCAGCTGCACCTGATCCCATCTGAATTTGCCTCTTCTCAGCATTCCTGGAGTGGTCCACGCTGTTCCCAGGGCTTGACTGGAAGGACCCTCCTGATGCAATCCCGGGGTTGGGATGCTTTGGTTTTTTTAACTTGTGGTGAATCAGAAAAGTCTGTGCTGTTAATTGACTCCAGTCTTCGTGCCCAGCCTGGCTCAGTCACTTGTTGTGCCACTGTAGGATCTCAGGCACTTCACCTCTCTGTACCTCAGCTTCTCTTCTGTGGCACTCAGCAAAACCTCCTTTCCCTTCCTGCCTGCTCTGGTCCGGTTGCGGTGATGCTCTCCCAAGCTGGGAATGACCCTGGCTCTGTTCAGGAGCAGCAGAGATCTCAGTGCAGGCCTGTCCTGCAGTGTCACGACATGGACAGAGAACAGTGGTGTTCCCATCACTGTCCTTCATTAATGTCCCCCAGCCTTCTGCCTGTCCTGGGAGATGGGCGCAGTTCCCAACCTTTGGGGTCTTGCCTATATTTGCAATGTGGCTTTGGAGAATCCAGGAACGTTTTCCCACGGACCATAGGCCATTCCAGAGGAGGAGGCAGGGTGTGAAGCCCCACAGGTTTTCCAGGGGTTTGCAGCAAGGTCCCTGGAGGAGGAGGAGGCAGCAGAGTCCGTGTGTGCCTGTGGAGCTGCTCCGTGGATCCACATGCAGAGCACAGCCAGTGTTTCAGCAGGGCCTAAATACCAGATGGCTTCTTGCATAAGCCAGACTTGATGTATTTAAAACCCAGCAGCCAGCACAGGCTCAGGACCCTGCTCTGATTCTCTTTCTTCATCCATTTCTTACCCTTTTGCAGCACAAGGTTCTGTCGTTTCAAAACTAACAGCTGCAGGCTTCCAAAAATAAAAAATAATTCATTAATTGACATAACCCTAAGCCACAGAAACCCCACCTTGTGAGCAGCCCTTTGCTCACCACGTGCAGCTCTGTGCCAGCCTGGGGGAGCTCAGGTGGCCAGGCAAACCTTTGGGAAATACGGGATATGGAAGGTGTGTGCACTCCAGCAGAGAGGGGAAACGTGAATGGAACCTGTCAGGGTGGCAGAGGAGCAGAGAGGGTGCTGGCTGTGGGGGGAAATCCCTCCAAGTCCTACAGATCATTCTCCCAAGTGCCACCAAGGCCTCTCCTCACCCAGGTCATGACCTCAGCTGTTTTCAGGTCCTGAGGGCTCCATTCTGGTTGAGCCACATGAGGTGTGTGCTGCTTTCACAGGCTCTCCTACCACACAAGAACCACTCTGTGGTCCCCTCACATTTCCATCAGTGCCTCGTGTCCTCCCCAGGCTCCTCTCACCCTGCCTGGGTGTTTGGAGTACCTGCAAGTACCTGCAAGTGCAGCAGGGTCTGATCCAGGTGCTGTGGGCGCTGCAGGGTTTGTGCACACAGGGCTCATGGATGGGCAATTCCCTGAGTAAACAAAGGGCTCTGGAGTGTCATCGGCTCCAGGGGATTGAAGGACGGTGGTTGTGCTCTCCCCCTGTACAAACAGCAGGATAAAGTGGTGGAGTTGGGCAAACAGCTGAAAAATGGCTCAGTCTCAGGCAATGCTAATTTTGTGCATCACAGAACCACTGCACGGGGTGGATGGGAGGGACCTTAAAAACCACCTTGTCCCACCCCCTGCCGTGGGCAGGGACACCTTCCACGAGACCAGGCTGCTCCAAGCCTGGCCTTGGACACTTCCAGGGATGGGGCAGCCATAGCCGCTCTGGGCACCCTGTGCCAAGGTCTCAAAACACAAATCCAGGACACCTGATGTTCGTTCCTGGCTCTGTCAGTGACTTGTTGTGCAGCCTCGAGAAGCCAATGAACTCTCAGGCCTGGTCATTCCTTTTCATCCCCTGCCTGCCCATTCCTTGAGCTGTTAGGAACAGGAGCCACCCCCTGGGATGTTTTTGCACAGGGGCAACTTGAGGGTTGCTCATCCTGAGTTGGGGGTGGGAATTTCCCCAGGAATCATGTCCAAGAGCTGCCCTTGGATATTCCCCCTCTGTTATGACTTAGTTAAAGGGTTATGGAGATGAGGCTACTTCTAGAAGAGAACATGTTCAGAAACCTGATATTATCTGTGACAAAGTTTTCTTAGCATATGAGATCCTAATCAGACATCTATTATTTAGCGAGAAGATAACGAGGAGAGATCTCTCAGCTGGTATCTGCTCTGCTCAGCAGATAACAATCAGCTCACATGGCCCTCTTTAAAAACTCTCAACTTTGTGTAGAATCAAACCCTGCAAGTGGAGTCTCCTTGGCTTTATTCCTCCTCCTCACCCAGAAACCCAGAGCAAATAATTCTGTGCCTTGATTTTCCTAATTGTAAAATAATAACGGCAAATACTCTTCTGAGGTAAAGTTGAGAAGTGACAAATCTCCACAAAGAGTTTCGTAAGCCCTGGATAAAGAACGTGCAGGTGCCTGAAATGTCAGCAGAAAATCTCTCTGAAATCCAGTTCAAAGCAGCTGGATGCAAGAATTGCGGCTTTTGAAACTAGGAAAGGAAAGAACTATTTATACGCCATAAAGTGCTCTGGTACTTGTGAAACACAGAGAAGCAGTCTGTGCTCTGCAGCCCTACACCCTAAACCCATGCACCAACAGGAACCTCGTGGGACACCTTGTGCAGTCCCAGCCCTCCAGCCCAAGCAGGGAGGGTGGGAGCGCATCCCACAGCATGACCATAATCCCGTGGGATGGAGGCAGCATAGCCTGCTCAGCCCTGCCCCTCCCAGGGACACTTCTTCTCTCTCCAGTCCTGACAATCAGAGATGCAGAGGCTGCATCAGCCATGGGCTGCTTTTCCTGGGCAGAGAGGTGTGTGAGGTGTCTGGGGAGCACAGAAAACCCACGCTCTGATGATGTGGTGACCAGAACCCGAGAGCAGCAGAGCAGCACAGCTCCCTTGGCTCTCTCAGCACTGTTATTGTTTGATTTTGGGCTGCTGGGACAGGTGCAGATCTGCTTCCAGATCACACTCGGCTACGTGGCAGGCAAATTTTCCCAAGAGGCTGCAATAAAAAGAAACAGCTCTTGTCTCTCAATGCTCCATAGAACCGGGGGCTCTTCTGCAGCACCTGACGGGGCCTTTCCCCCTCTGCTGCACCTTTGTGTCTGCCCGGACAGTCATTTAGCGAGTGCCATTTGTGGCGAGCTGATTCTTAAAAGACAAAGGGGTGAAAAAAATGCAGCTGAAATGAGTTTTGCTTTCTGAGCAAGCTCAGAGCCTTGGTTGGCTGCGGGGGCGGTGCAGGAGTGGAAACCCTGAGTGCAGGGGTGAGAGGTGGTCCTTCATCGCCCAGAGAGAAAGGATGCACAGGCTAAACAAAAAGATGCAGAAGGCAAATGAAAAGGTGCTGAAGTTACATAAAAAGATGCACAAGCTAAACAGAAAGATGCCAATCCTAAATAAAAAGATGCAGATCCTAAATAAAAAAAATGCAGATCCTAAATAAAAATATCCACAAGTCATATAAAAAGATGCCCGGGGTAAATAAAAAGGTGACCCAGGCAGGCAACCTGAAGCATAGAGGACCTGGTTCCCTGATGAGGTAATTCACCTGCTCTTCTGGGCATAAATCAGTGTGTTTTAGAAAAGTGCTCATTATCTCACGAGGTCAAGGATATTTGTTAGTGCAGGGGCTGAGAAAGGTACCGTGAAGCCCAGCTTTCCTCCCTCTGGTTGAGGCAGGGTGGGATGAATTTCTGGAATATTGGGAAACTCAGGAATATCCTTTGCACATAAACAGCAGGAGCTCCAATTGTCACCTCAGTGAAGGAAATGAGGGCAGCCTGGAGTTTGTATTTTTGTATGGACAACAATATTGCAGATTCAATGAAGCTTCAGCACCCCCCCCCAGAGGCATGGAGGGCAGCCCTGGGATGAGGCTGGAATGCATTCCCTGCTTGCCAGGAGAGCCCTGAGGAGTGTGAGGAGCTGGTGGGAGCCATCGGGCAGGTGACAGCAGCCACCGAGGCCAGCGTAGTTGGGGTGCCCCGGTCACTGAGCTGGGCCCACCATAAACACCCGAAGTGATGGGAGCGCACAAGCCAGAGGCGATGGGATCTGGACACCACATGGCCAGGGAGGCTCTGGGAACTCAGGGAATACGGAAGGGAAGCAAGAAAAGGGACAGTGTGGGGCCAGTCGACTGCAGAAGGCTGGAGAGAGGGATGCTGGGTGACACGGCAGTGTGGCTGCCAGCTCTGGTGGTATTTGGTTTTCATCTGGAAAGCCTGAATTACACCCTAATTGCATAAGAATATCAACTTTCATTTAATATAATTGAGTTTCTTAAGATTGCAGAGAAGAGCTCAAAATGATATCCTAAAAAGTTGGAAAAACCAGTTCTAAATACAATTCCATGCTCGATTATGATTATGTTCAATGAAAGCATGGGACTGGAAAGCAAAGCCCTTCACGGTTTGTCGTGTGCATCCTAAGGCTCATCAGCATCTGTCATGAACAAAAGTGTGAAAACCAGCAACAGGATGGCTTTGGGAGTCTAATTTTAGTCTATGAGTGATGAATTGACGAGGCAGGCTCGGGTAGAACCTGTGGAGTCAGGGGTGGACGAGGATGGCTTTAAACAGAAGATCTGAGCAGGATCCAACCCAGACACACCTGGGGGTGAATCGGCCCCACTGATTTGTTGGATGGGGAAGGATCCCTGGGGCAGAGCCGGGGCCACCGTTAGCCCTGCCCCAGCCGCCCACTCCGGGGGGGACGGGAGCTCTCTGACAGGTACGAGCTCATCACTTCAAAACCAAACCTGGCACAGCCCCAGCAGGAGCCTTTTGGGGAGATGAGATCGGCTCGCCTGGCTCTGTTCCCCCCACCCCGCAGCCCGCTCGGTCTCTATTCTCCCCTCTCCCCGCCGATAAAGGAGCAGGGGGTGCACCGAGTTTATTAATTCGGGATGACAATGGGACACCTGGAGCAGCACCTGTCAGAACGGGATGCAAATGAGCCCGGGGAGCTGCTCGTGCTCTCTGCCGCCCTAATGAAGCTCTAATAGCACTGATAATGCCTCGCGCGGCATTCACGGGGCATCGGCTCAATTGCAGTAATTAATGCGCCCGTCCCGAGCTGCAGCTCCCATTCACGGGCACTTCCTGATGCTCTGCTCTGGCTGTTTGTTTCTTAAACACACAAACCCGGGACTTATTATATTTGCAAACAATGGCCTCGTGGAGATGCTCTGATTTACTGCGGAGATAGAGGGGGATGATGTTTGAAATCCTAAATTAAAGCAGGATTTCCTTCTGTTTTCTCAAAGGAAAGGTTAACATTTGCTAATAACTGTCACAGGCTGCAAACGGTCTCGGTGTCATATGATGGATTTTTCTGATTGCTTTTAATCAAGGTTTTCAGATATCATGGGGTGTAAACAGAGAAATGAGCTGAGCGCTCATGAGTTGAACGAACCTCAGGAGATGTGACTCAGATAAGGAAAAACTGTCCTGACAATGCAGCAATAGCAGGTTCTTTGCTATTAGAGTTCCACTTTTTATTCATTATTGTTTTAGTGTTCCCCATTTCGCATCCATGGCAGAGATAAACTGCTCTGCAGGGACGGACATGTGCTTGCAAAGGTTGTGTGGGAGGGTGGAGGGCTCTTTACCCTACAGAGATATTGAGTAGCTGCACTATTTCATCTCCCATATTTGGGGGTTTTTTGCCTCTTCAGGGAAATTTAGATGATGGGAATGAATTAGAAAAAGTCTCTTTGCATGTTCAAATCAGAGAGAGATGGCAAAGGTGAGGCTGGGGATGTGGGGATGATCTATCCATGAAAATTATTACTTTTTGCTGGATGCCTCCCCTCGAGAAAGGGATAAATGGGGAGGTGTTTCAATACCCCATTTGAAAATAAAGGCCAGAGAAATGATCCCCCAAAGAGAATTGCAGGAGAGGAGGAGCCTGTGCTGGAGAGCTGGGTTCTGGCAAAAGGCATTTTGTGCCACCACTTTCTTTGTTAATAGGACCCAAAAGGTGAGAGGCACTTCTGTGCAGTTGCAGCAGGGCCTGCATTTCTCAGCGATGCAGGACACTGAGGTCGTTTTTCTCTCGTGCCATCTCAGGGGTGATTTGCAAACCTGCAGAAACCAAGTTTTGGGCCAACCCCGGCAGTTACCAGGTCTCCTGGGAAGGGGTGGTGGGGACTCCTGGTGCTCAGCAAAGCTGGAAAAGGCCAGGGGGGAAGAGGGAGTCTGGCAGGAGCACACGGGGTGAAGTGCCTGCAAACCTCCAGCTGACACAAGCTGTGTCCTCTCCCACAAAAACCTTCATCATAATCTGTGCAGAACATCACTTCAGGATAAACACAATCCTGCTATAAATACCCCCGGCCATTTCCTGTTGTTCTTTCTGCAGCTTGCACAGGGTTTGTGTCTGGCTGAGGGTGTGACTGAATCCACACAGTCACACACACGTCCCCTGCTCGGTGCTTGAGTGGAAACGGCTTTTTCTGCCTAAAATCAGGCACTCTGAGGTTGGTGCTGAATGTTCATCCTGAATGAACCAGGAATATTCTGTATGGAAAGAATTCAGGGCAGCAAAATGGTAAATTCTCGTGCCGTTGAGATGAGTTGACCTGAATGTTTGTATACACTTAAATTAATTACACTTCATTACTTAATTACACTTTATTATTCACTTCCCATCCCTGGAAGCGTCCCAGGCCAGGCTGGACGGGGCTTGGAGTAACCTGGAATAGCGGAAGGTGTCCCTGCTCATGGCAGGGGGTGGCACTGGATGATTTTTAAGGTCTCCCAACTCAAACCATTCAGGGTTTCTATGCCACAGTTTGTCACATTCATACACATTTCCATCCCAGGTTATTTCCATTCATACCCATTCTTCATTTTGACTGTCAAAGGAAATCGAGCACAATGAAACCTGAGTGGGGAGAAGCAGAAATGCAAACTCCTCGTGGCTTGCTTTATGCCTGATATTTACTGAATTTTGTGTTTTAAGCGGATTTGTTATTTTAGTGAAAAGGGAAGCAAAAGTCACACTTCCATCTGCTTGTTAATCACACAAATACCTCAGGGAGAAAGGAAACAAGCAGAGGGGAGGGCCCTGGATCCTCATGTAGTAATTAAATCTTTAGAGAACCAGACTGAAACTGCAGAATTTTTAACTCAGCAATTTAATTCAAAGCACTAATTTTTTTTTAAATTTCTTTTTTAATAGTGTTGGCAATGTCCTTTTTGCAAAATAGAATGAACTGAAAGCCCGGGTTATAAATACTTGTTGTAGGCTTTCTACCCAAGTTGAGCTAAAAACTTTGGGTCATACGTTAAAGGTAACCTGGGCACATCCAAAGAAGATACGGTGCTGTTTGAGCCTTTAGCAGTTCCTTCCAAAAATGAAAAGCAAACCCAGGTTTGCATTGCCCAGACTTATTAAGTTTGGATCTTTGTGGTTGGTTCTAATCAGAGAGTCAATCCCATCTTTATGAAACTACAGAAATTATAAATTGTTCCTTCAGTTTCTATGAGAAAATGGGAAGGGAATTTTTCAGGAGGTCATGGACAGATTGAAACTGCCCCACTGGAGAAGGAACCAGGGCCCAGCTTTGCTGCTGTCCACAGGAACAGAGAGAAATGCTCAGAAACAGAATATTCTTTAGAAAGATCATTGTAAACCAATTTCCCTATGGCTGCAAAGCAGTGAGGCAGAGTGGGTGTGTGCAATGGAGCTGTTTGGTGTGAGAGGCAAGGAAGGAAATGGGAATTGCAGGCAGGGCTGGGGAGAAAAAGGCCTGATGAATGAAACAGAGACAGAATGTTCTGGCCCTGTTCTGGCTGACTGAGACTTCACCTCCATGCTATTTTATATGAACTGAGTGAAGGCAGAGAGCAGGATTTGTAAAGCTTTAAATGAAGGATAAAATGGATTTGCTTGCCTGATTCAGATTCTCCCCTTCGAAGATGCCCCCGAAGAAAACCCCTTGTTTACACATCCCACCGTGGTTCAGCACCTGAGGCAGTGCCCTGAGAACCCAAATTCTTGTGCTCTCAGCCCGATTTTGCTGCAGTTGTGCTGTGTGACCCCCAGTGAGTGACATCTCTGGGCCTCCTGTGACTGTGTGTCACAGAAAAGAGATGACAAAAGCGGTGTGAAATCTGCCTGTAAATGTGACCTTTAGTGTGTGAGAGAGAGGCAGGCAATATTTTGACACGTTTAACAACACCCACTAACATTTTTCCTTGATGACACTGAAAAAATTGTTTCCCTGGTTAACCCTGAGGCCCCCTGGCCTTCCCAAACATGATCTGTCTGGGGTGGCATGGACGAGCAGGAGGGGACAGTAAAACATCTGTAATGACATCTGTGTAGGATATGTAAAATGTTCTGGCCTCTGCTCCCCCAAACCTACATTTACCTGTATAATTAAAATGTGACAAATAGAGGCTTTTGCCCCAGAAGCTGACTCTATTTCCAGCCTATTCCTCCCCACATCCCTGGGAGTGTCCAAGGCCAGGTTGGACAGGGTTTGGAGCAACCTGGGACAGTGGAAGGTGTCCCTGCCATGGCAGGGGTGGCACCAGATCGGCTTTAAGGACCTCCCAACCCAAACTGTTCAGTGACTCTGGGATTCTAATTTTGAAGTGCTTTACCCATTTTCCCTCTTCCCCCTATTTTGCAGTAGCTCCATCAGGTGTTTTGTCAGCAAGTCCCCAAACAGGCCCCAGGTCCATTCAAAGCTTTGTTCTGTGTGAGAGACTGATTTTCTTACTGCCCACCCTATAAATATCACCTGAAGCAATGTTTGGGATCTCTTTTTTGTCCCCATGGAAGAGAAATTCCTTCACCACCATCACCTCAGAGCCCCAGAACAGGCAGGGCAGCTCCCAGGGAGGAACGGCTGAATTGCTGAGGTCTCACTCTCAGAGGATGCTAATGAGGAAGGTGACTGTCAGACCTGCCATGAGGCACTCCTGCTCCTTCCCCTGGATGTTCCTGTGGGATCTTCCCAAACCAGGGAGAGCCGGTGCCTTCACAGGAGCCCCACTGGACTCCCTGAGTGCTGAGAGGAAATTCAGACCCCCAGAAAACCAAGCTCAGGCTTGCAAGAGCTGCTCAGACCAGTTTGTGTCAGGCATCCCAGGAGGATCCACTTTTCCTTTGGTCTCCCTGAGACAGCCATTGTCCTTCCAGGATAAGAATCTGGTGTAGTTTTAGTTGCCATGATATCAAAATGCCAAATGTTACTGATTTTGAGGTACCTGTGAAGTCAAATGGCATCAGCCAGAGCCAAAACTGAAATCAATTTTCTTAAATTATTTCTAAGCATCCAAAGGAACCAGGGCCCAGCTGATCCCTTTGCTGCTGTCCACAAGAACAGACAGAAATGCTCAAAGCAGAATATTCCTTAAAAAGATCATTGTAAACCAATTTGCCTGTGACTGCAAAGCAGTCAGGCAGACTGGGCGTGTGTTCTTTAGGTGTTCGTATAAAGTATTTAAAATATAATTAAGAGTCTACAGGTGACAACTGCTTGGATATTGAAAGTTTTCCAGGACAGATCCTGTGAGCTGGAATCACTCTTGCATTCACACAAAGCACACAAACACACAAAGAGTTGTAGGGAAGGTTGGGTCACACATCACCCCAAAGAAAAAGGCAAAGCTCCCACTGGCTGTGCTGGCCTGGGGAGCCTTGGTTCGGCCCTGTCCCCAAGGGCTGTGACAGAACTCACCTTGTTTGTACCAGGGACGTGCACAGGAGATTCCTGTGAGGTACAGCCTGACCTTTTGCTACGTGGTGTCTTTTCCTCAGAAAGATGCAAACTGATCCAAGCCCTCCTGCTCCCTGGGAAGGCTGAGTTCTGACACTGCTCAATGCCCGGCTTGGTGCCTTATCAAGTTTTTCAAGTTTTCCTTTGAAACTCCACTTTAGCTGGAAACCAATCGCAATATTTTAAGGAAACTGAAATGGTTAAAACTGCAAAGAAACACTCGGAATATCCAAAACAAACTGGTTAATTTAAGGCAGAATTCTCTGGATAATTGTTTTGACCTTCTGTCCAACACCAGGATTGAAAATTTTCCCCAACTTCCAGAATTTTCTCAGGATACAACAAGGACCTCCCACCACATTCTAGGCTTGCCCATCTCTTACCCCGTGGCCTTGATACCCTTTTTACCCCTCATTTTATGCAGAGAACTTTGGCTAGAGCTGAGCAAACAGCTTTGCTGCCGAGATGGTAAATGAGCGCCTATTTCCCAAATGTCACTGTAGCACTGAAACCACAGGACCATCTTGTGGGCGCTTCCTGGCCATTTCCTGCTCACTTGAAAGCTGAGGAAATGAGGTATGCTGAGGTGTGAACTTTATTTGTTTGTATGGGGACAGCACTAAGACACAGCCCATGACCAAGATACCAGGCTCAGAAAAGAGGAAAAAAAAACCCCTAAGAGCTCATTACCAATGCATTTCCAAATTAATGTTAAACAGTGCATCTGGATAAACCTGCAGGGACTGCCTGAAACTCTTAGTCAGAACAAAATGTGGGCTTGGTTTGGGACTTTGCCAAGGTGTGCCTCAATTGATTTTCTTTGGTTTTAAGCCCTCAGTTTGGTTTGGTTTGATTTGGTTTGGTCTGGTCTGGTCTGATTTGGCTTGGTTTGGTTTGATTTGGTTTGGTTTGGCCTGGTTTGGTTTGGTTTGGCCTGGTCTGGTTTGGTTTGGTTTGGTTTGGTTTGGTTTGGTTTGGTTTGGTTTGGTTTGGTCTGGTCTGGTCTGGTCTGGTCTGGTCTGGCCTGGTTTGGCTTGGTTTGGTTTGGTCTGGTTTGATTTGGTCTGGTTTGGTTTGGTTTGGTTTGGTTTGGTTTGGTCTGGTCTGGTTTGGCTTGGTCTGGTTTGGTTTGGTTTTGTCTGGTCTGGTTTGGTTTGGTTTGGTTTGGTTTGGTTTGGTTTGGTTTGGTCTGGTCTGGTCTGGTCTGGTCTGGTCTGGTCTGGTCTGGTCTGGTCTGGTTTGGCTTGGTTTGGTTTGGTTTGGTCTGGTTTGGTTTGGTTTGGTTTGGTCTGGTTTGATTTGGTCTGGTTTGGTTTGGTTTGGTTTGGTCTGGTCTGGTTTGGTCTGGTCTGGTTTGGTTTGGTTTGGTTTTGTCTGGTTTGGTTTGTTGGTTTGGTTTGGTTTGGTTTGGTTTGGTTGGCTCTGCAGTGCTCCCATCCTCCTACCAAGACAAGAGCAGGACCAGCACTGGCTGTGACCACAGGGGCAGTGTGAAATGCCAGCCCAGTGACGGACACAGCTCAGGCTGCTGAGGTGACCCCCAAATTCCTTGGGCTGGGATAGCCCCTTCTCCTCCATGCCTTGGAAAACCCAAATTGATACCAATTCTTTTAATCCCCTCGAGGGTTTTGGCAGCCAGCAGGTTCTCCCTCGAGCCCTGCAGGCAGAGCTGGGTCTCTGCAGGGTGGCTGCTGCTCCTTGCAGGCAGGACTGGGGAGCAGGCCGGGTAATTAGCAGGGAAAGCTGATTGATTTATGAGAGCAGAAGTCTCTTGCTAGCTCCAGCACAGGTTATTCTCCGAATGCAAACTCTCTTTCACTTCACACACACAAAGTGGCCGAGTGCTGCGTTATGAATGGGCCCCTTTGTTACCCCCAGCCCAACAGGACAGACTGTTTAGTTCATGTCTGTGCTTTAGCAAAGGAGGACGGGGTCTGCAAGACAGATGTGCCCTTTAATTGCAGGGAAATATTAGAAGATCATTAAGCCATTTCTGACAGGGCTTTCCTCTGGCTCATGGAGCAGGGACTTGTTTCGGGAAGGCCAAGGAGCAGCCCTGTCTTGCCAGCCCCACAAACAGGACCTTGTCCTGCTCCCTCACCCCAGCACTAAACAGAACCAGAGCAGGTTCAGTCAGTAGCCCCACTTTTCTGCCAGAGCTGCAGAGCTGCATCTCAGAGAGAGCTCTCCTTACATTGCATCTGATAAAAGGCTTTTCAACACCGCTCGCTTGGGGGACCTGTCCTGCTGGAGATAAGAGCAGCCCTATCAGCTCTGCTAACACGGAGATGTGCTGAGGGTTCTGCTTCTCATTTCTGTTACTGAGCATGGCCTGAGTGTAAGAAACTCTCCAGCAACAGAAAAATGCACTGCAGTCAGCTTGGGAAACATCCCAAAGCGCAGGGAGGAAAGGCAGATCTGCCCTGTTGGAGAGAGAGGTTTTTGAGAGGGCTGGAGTGTGGTCTTGGTTTAGTTACCCTGACTTGGAGCAGTGTTTGGTGGCTCTATGTTGGTTCCCATGCTGCAAAATTCCTGGAACAGCCTCGTGTGTCTGCAGGGCACCCTGAGACAGTGGCTTTTTCTGTTGGGATCGTTGCTGAGACAGAACCTGACAGCTCCCTACTTCAGTTATCAACTCAGAGCTAAGGGTTTTCATTTAAAATCCAGCAAAAGAAACCAGAACAAACCCATCACACTGATTGTCCAGGTGGGGACCCGCTGAGAGATTACGGGAATCCCACAGAGGTCTGAGCAAAGGCCCTGGGGATGACAGAAACCTGAAGAATCAGCCCCAAACTGGCCCTTGGGTACACATTTTTAGTCTCACCTCCAGCCCAGGGGAGGATGCAGAGCTGAGTGGGCTCTGTGCTGGGATTTGGCTCCCAATCCCTCCCAAAGTCACCAGGAGCCTCTGCTGCAGCTCCTGCCTGCCCTCCTTGCAGCATGACATCCAAAATCCCTGCCAGGGGCTCATCCATGGGCCCTGCTGCCCCAGCCATTGCATCTCCCAGGGATAGAAAACTATCCCTGGGCACAGACTTGGACCATTCTGTGATTCTGGGATTACCCGAGGTGGCAAGGGACCTCATTTATCTGAGCTAGGCTCAAAGCCCTTCTCAGGACCACGCTGATAAAGCCAACAGACTTTCTGTTAATGGTCACCGATAAGGGATTTTGGTCAGGGTTTTGTGCTCAGTCTCAGAGGAAAGTCAGTTTTGCTTTGTCTATCAATCCTACTCCTGGGAAAACACTTGTCACTGTGGCCTCTATATCCAAGGACAGGGGATGACTTTACAAAATCTGAGCTCTTTGCGGGGCAGCATCACACAGACAGGGAAACTGAGGCATGGGGACATTAATACAGCGGCCAAAGAGCCCTTTTTTCATCTTTACTCTCACATCTGCTGCTGGGTGAGCCAGGAGCCAGCATTCACTGCCTGGTTCTTGTAGATTCTTGCTGATTCAAGCCTGGTTCTTGCAGATGAAACACCAGAGAAGGCCTTGGATGTGTTTATTTAGTGGGAATGTTTGTCCTCAGCAAAAGCTTCACTCCAGTTAAGCAGCAGCAGCTCGTTCCCTGCTGCAGCTCCCTGGAACTGTTGCTGGGGTTGTGTTTGCTCTGCCATGTTTGATACCAGGAGGAAGAACAGCACCTTGTCAACTCCTTTCCATACTGCAATGTTTCCTTTGGGTTCCAGCCCAGGTGCCAGGATGGGATTCAGCCTTTTTGTTCAGGAGGTAGGAGTGATAGTAATCCCTGAATCCTTCCAGGACCTTCCTCCTGCACCAAAGTTAAAACCTCAGCGTTCCTTTGTAAGGAAATCAAAAGCCCCTGGGAACTTCCACTGGTGTAAACTGGGTTTTCCTGTTCAAATATCTCAATCGAGATTGACAAAGAAAATATCTCAGTGTAATCCTGCTGGGCTGTTTTCCTTGGAATGCCACGGGCAGGCTTGTTCACAAAATCTCTGCTTGTGCTATAGGCGTGGGCAGAAACAGCCCCGTCCCTGGAGCCACAGGGGCTGGGCTCAGTGCACAAGGAAAACACGGATCCGTGCCATCCCAGCAGGGTGGCAGCCCTCAGCCCCACTGCCAGGCTCAGGAGAGCAGCTGGGATGTGGGTCAGGAGCCAGCAGAGTGCTGCACGAGGGCACCTGAGTGTGTCCTGGGGCAGGGAAATGCAAACCTGGGCCAGTCACGAGATTTAAACCTGGTATTTGAGGTTTCAAAGGCACTGTGGTTCCCATCTCCTGTGAATGGGCATGGGATTTGTGTGACTTCAGGCTCCTTGGAAATCTCACCCTCAGGACCCATCCATCCCAGTCAGAACCATTGACAGAACATACTCCCGGTGCTGTATCAGGAGCTTGCATGTGCTTCTTGGGGGACAAACAGGTTCCTGTGAGTCCTGGACCACTTCCCCCTCTCCTCTCATCTCTGGGCTCTGCGTGATGCAGCCTTGACCCAGCTCAAGTAACCTGCTCCAGGCTCAACCCCTGAGTTCATGCTCTGAATGCCGTGGACACCCAGACCCTGAGCTCAGATTTAACCCAAATCCAGACCTGGGCTCAAACCCTAAGTTTGTGCTCTGGATGCCCTCACACCCAGACCCTGAGCTCACATTTAACCCAAATCCAGACCTGGGCTCAACCCCCAAGTTTGTGCTCTGGATGCCGTGGGCACCCAGACCTTGAGCTCACATTTAACCCAAATCCAGACCTGGGCTCAAACCCTGAGCTCAGATTTAACCCAAACCCAACTCTGGCCTCAAGCCCCAAGTTTGTTCTCTGGATGCCCTGGACACCCAGACCCTGAGCTTGGATTTAACCCAAACCCGGCTCAGGGCACAAATAGACTCGAGCCCTTGGAAAACTCAAGCCACATATGGTGTAGGATTCAGCTGCAGGACTGTGTTGGACTTGTGTTCGCCCCCCCGACAGGGTGCCCAGACCCTCACTGTGCACTGCAGATGTCAGTGATGGATCATTCCTTCTATTTCCTTTCAGCTGAGCCCTCCCGTGGCTGAGCGTTCCTTCAAGAGGTGCTGAGGTGCTCCAGCCTCCTGTCCCAGGGAGCAGTGCTCGCTCCTGGAGATGCTGCTGGGATCCTTTCATGCTGTTGTTTTTCCTCGGTCTGGGATAAGTCATCTTGGGCTGGAGGAGCTTGTTTTGTTCTCTGCGGATGGAAACAAAACAGCCCCTGATGGCCGCTTCCTGATGGGCTTCCTCCGATTGTGCAGGGAAGGGTGGCAGGGAACAAAACAGGATACGGCGGCAAGGTTGTGAATGTAACGGGGACAATGGTATCAAAGTGGAATAAAAATAATGAATGGGCACTGCTGGAGCCATGAGTCACAACCTGAAATATTTGTGTCTCCCCAAGCTGCCACCTCCCAGCTCTCGAATTCCTGGGAGAATGCTCTTTTTGCAGTTTGCAGTGCTCTGGCAGTAGGAACCCAAGGAGAAAAGATAAGATTTTGTGGTTTGCACCTATTCCCTCACACTACTTTCTGTCCTTTTCCAAGGCAGCCTGGGAGGAGGCCCAGAGATGGGACAGATCTTCTCTTGTGACAAACCCCCAGTACTTTCGTGTTTCTCCATTTGTTGTTTTCCTTCCCAGGGCAAATAATTTATATTGAAAAGCTTCAATTTATCTCTGTGTGTTGGAAACAACACCCAGCAGGATTGTCAGTCTCAGTTTGTGACACGAGTAAAAACACCCCCCAGAAGCTCTGCTTTGAGAGAAAAGGTGACACCACTGCAATGGCAGATGCAGCTCGGAGTGAGCTCAGCCTTCCTGACACAGAGTGCTGGGTCAGTCTGCAAAGTCCTGATGGAATATTTGCCTCTGGGAAGAGCCTCTGGCAGCACATCAAGGCGAGGGGCCGGGCACTGGGTGCTCCAGGACAGAGCTGAGGTCAGCACAGCGTTTCTGCATTTGTGCTCCAGGATAGTTGGGGTTTGTCAGCAAGCCAGGCTCTGAAACCATCTTGCAGTTTCCCTCCCTGTTCCTTCAGCAGAGAAGACCATAAAAATGCTACAATAATATTTACTGAAGGGTGCATGTTCGCAGTTAGGCCCATGTGTCTCTGTTTACAAACACATCTGCTCGGAGCAAGGCAATTATTTTAAAAGCGTGAGGGGAAAAAGAAATGAAATTAAAACATAAGGAAGGTGAGCTAGAGCTGGGCAGATTTGAGAGGCCAGCCCTCGAAAGCAATCACCCAACAGTGTCAGTCTCAGGGAGAAGGGGATACAGCTTTGGAGGAGAAAAGCTGAGGGCAGAGTGGAGTGGAGATACAAGCACAGGAAAGTGGCTGTGGGGAGTGTTAATACCTGGCAAAGGCCGATGGATTTTCTGGGAACATGACACGGCTTGGAAAAGATCTTGCGGTATCTGGGAGGAGGGCCCAGCTGGTTCATCCATGGAGGTGAATCCTTTCGTGATCTGTGTGACTTCAGGCTCCTGGGAAAATCACCTCAGGACTTGTCCATCCCAGTCAGAGCCATTTCCTGGCTTTTATCAGATCCCAGATTCCCAGGGATGCAGTGAAATTAACTGCCAAGATAAGAAACCTGGGCCAAGCCATGCCAAAGGCAAAGCTTCCAGCACCTGGGACAGGTTTCGCATTCTACTCTCATCCTGAATCCTCTCACGTGTCCTGGCTGGCAGAACTGGGCAGGGAACAGAAGCCAGGGAATTCTCTGGGAACGGCAGCCAGGAGCTGTGGTTTGTCCCAATGGACACACACCTCATCCCAGCGCCAGTCCCAGCTGGGTGGGAAGCACTGGGGGAGGGCAGGAGTGCTCAGGGAATTCCCTGTCCACAGCCCGGGGCTGGGATGAGCCAGCTGGGGACTTGACAGGGCTGTTCCCTGTTCCAGGCACTGCTGCTGCGGCTCATGTTCTGAAGGAAGAGCTGCAGCACGCTCCAGGATTTCAGGATGTGTGTGATGGGGATGGGATGGATCCTCCAGCCTCAGCTTTCACCACATTTACCTTCCAGAGGTCAAGGGGCCACAGAGGTAATTTGGGCAGGTTCTTTTTTAATTCTACCTCCATTCCTGGGCCTGTGCTGAGACCTCATAGAGGCTTCTCCTGGGGATTTCCCACAGGTCCAGGCCTGGTTTAAGCCTCCTTATCATTACTCTTAATGCAGCAACTCGCTGGGAAGGAGAAACTGTCACCTGGCTATTCCCAGTTGGCTGGAAACAAGCCCAAATAGGCCCTGAAACCATTAATGTGAAGTCTAGACTGAGGAAAAAGTCATCAGTCCAGATCCTATGAAAGTGTGCCTGAAGTAAAGTGCTTTTCCAAGAAGTGAAGTACAGAAGAATGATTTATATTTTTATCATTTTCAAGGCTGCTTCTGGGGATCTTGAGATGAAAATAACAGAGCACTGATTTTAGCAGCCTTCTTTTACCCACTTGATACGAAATTTCATGGGAAGAGTGAACATAAAAATAACCCCCAAAAGATAAATAATTTTTTTTTCCTTATGAGGAGTTTTGCAAATCATTTTTGAGCTGTCTAATTTCAGTGTGGTTTTGGTGTTTTTCAGTGTTTTTGCTGTTTCTGCTACTCTGACTCCTGCTTTGTTTCCCCCTAACACCACGTTGTGGTTTCCCATTTATTTGAATTGTGAAGAAATTATGGTGCATTCCGAGGCTGCCAGGCTACCCTTGGATGGAGTAGCTTGGGTGGAAAGGGGAGGAAAGGGAAGGAAAGGCAGCCTGGGCCGAGTGGGTGGCTCTGTGTCCAGGTCACTGTCCTGCTCTGTGGCTCTGAGCAAGTCTCCAGTGCAGACTGGGGCAAAAATCTGCAGTGTGGGATGCCCTAAAATAATGAAATGAAACCCCTCCTTTATGCCCACAGAAATCCTCAGCTCTGCAGAGACTTGGGCACTGTGTTAAAGGTTTGCTGCCTTCTTCACCCTGAGGGCTGCTGCAGAAGGGAAAGGGGCTTGGAGCACCCTGGGATAGGGAAGGTGTCCCTGCCCTCGGCAGGAGGAGGCATGGGATGAGCTTTAAGGTCCCTTCCAACCCAAACCATTCCATGATTCCCTGACAACAGCCTGCATCTCCTCCCATCGCTCCTCCTGGGGCAGGGGTTCCAGCAGTTGGGGTGTCCCAGCCCCAGCACCAGCAGCTCAGCTGGGAAATGCTGTGAACAGCACATTTTGGGACACTGGGCAATGCTGCAGGTGGGTAAAAGGGGGAAGAACAATGCACTTCGGAAGTGATGGCTCTCGTCCTGCTGGATTCACCGGGGGGAATGAAGGATTTCCAGCTGCAGCCTGGAAAAGCTCCTAAGCAAGACTTAAATGGATTGTGAAAGGCACAAGATTGGATTGTGGTTGTTGGCAATCAAATGTTCGTGATCACAATTTCCCAGGGGGAGTTCTGGCGAGTCCCTGCCCCATGATTGGGGTGGAGCAGCAGGAGCAAACCTCAGGAAAAGTGGTCTGGAAAAGCTGCAGAGGGAATTCTTGGTTTGATTAGGTGCAAGGGAAGAGTGAATATAGGAGAGCGCATCCTAAGGATTCCTGTCCATGTCCCAGTGGCAGCGCCCCGGGGCTCGGTGCCCCACAGTGTGCACTGGACAGGGAAGAGGAAACAGGCAGGGAGAGCGGAATGCTCCCTAAAGGTTGTGCCAAAGATCGAGGGCAGGGATGAGAACAACACTGTCCTCCTGCCTCCAGTCCAGTAACTAATGTGCTGCCCCAAGACCAGCACAGACCCTGCTCTTCTCTGAATTTCTTATTTGACTCATTCTCTTGCGAGCTTGATGTTATCTCTGTGCTCATACGAGATGCTGGCAACAGAAGTGCTGACTGGTAACACTACAGTGCCAAAGTTATCTCTACCCCAGGGTTGCTCCTCAGTGCAAACCCTGGGCCCTATGTGAGGCTGCTGGTCCTCAGCTTTTGGTGCTTTTCATCATTAGGTCTAGGATCTTCAGGTCTGTGTTGGCAACATTCTCTTTACAAAAGTATTTCAGGAGTGATTTCCTCACAGGACCAGGAGTGGTGAAATTTTGGGGAGGAGTGAAAAAGGAAAGAAATCAGCCACCCCTCTAGAGGTGGAATCGTCTCTCCATGGTGCAATGGTTCAGGTACTCAGCGCTCTCTTCTCTTCTAAGTCAGTCTTTGTGGAGGAGGATGAAGCTTTGATCTTTAGCAACGCCTTTTAAATGTGGTTATGGCCAGAAAAGTGAATGTAGAGAGCTCAAAGTTGATGTTCAGTGAAATCTCACTGCACACACACAGAATAACCTCAGTTATTGGGGACACGTGGGGTGACAGCACTGCTCACCTCACCAGCCCTTGTTCCCCTGGCCTTTCTCCTTTCTCGAATGCCCTGTTCCATTCATTAACTGAGTGAAACCTTTGTTGAAGTGTGTGTGTCATCTCCCTTTCACAGCAAGGGATCAGGAAAATTTGCTCGAAGCCCTGGTGCATTTTCAGCCCTCCCAGAATCCCAGACTGGCTGTTCCTGCCCTCAGGGCCAAAGCCAAACTGTGCCTCCCGCCATGTCCCACTCCCACCTGGGACCTGGCTCAGGATGGCTCATCCAAGTACAGGCAGACCTGCAAATTCACCCTCTTACAGCTGGAAACTGCTGTATAAATAAGAGCCACACCACAGATTCCTGCCTGAGGGATGCAGGAGTGGGTGCCAGCTCCTCGGGAGCCTCGCTTGTGGCAGTCGCTGGTGGGCTGCCCTGGAGAGGCTGGGGCCGGGCTGCCCGGGGAGCTGGACGTGCTGCCAGATGCCGTGGACGGGACTGGCCACATTTATGCCAGGAATGTGATTGAAACCTGAAAAAACTGAGACCAGCCTATCCCCAGAGGCACTATTAGGTAACATATTTGCCAGAGCAGCACACACAGCCCCTGTCTCAGCCCCGGCCTGGCCGGCCCAAGGCCACAGGCTGAGGCAGCAGCATGGGGGGACCCTGGCAGGCTGTGCCCTGTCTGGGCAGGCTGTGTTGGCACCTGGGAAACCTCAGAGTGTTTTAACAGTCTCCCAACACTGAGTAGCTCTCGATTCTGGGGGAGAGAAGCTCAGTATTTCATGGAGCTGCTGCTCTCTGCCAAACCCCTCCTGACCAGGCTGGGCCTCCAAAGCTGGGCCTGGCCAGTGCTGCCCGGGGGAGCCGAGCCCCACAGTGAGCACAGGGAAGGTTGTACCCGTTCCCTGCAGCCTGAAGCCGAGCCATGGCCCCTTGCAGGAGAGGCAGCCCTGACATTATCCAGGGGGTCCCTGGATGCTGCCTGCCCCCATAGTTTTTCTCTCAGCCGCATGTGGGCACAGGGCTGAGGCAGTGGCAGCAGGGCTGGCTCAGTGCCACACAACTTCCCCTGCATGTCAGCAGCTCTGCTTGTGCCGTGCTCTTGGAGCAGAGCAGGTGTCACCAGCCCTATCTCTCCTCATCTGCTGGGGTGGCTCAGCTCCCCTGGGGCTGAGCCTTTGTGCTGCCACCAGCTCGGTTTAGCTCAAGCCACGCCTGGCCCAGGAGCTGCCACGAGCAGCCAGAGCATTTGGATTTCTTCTCCTGTTTTCAGGACTGAAACTGTTCAAGCAGCACAAGGCAGAGCTCGGTGCCAGTGCCCCAGTGAGGTTATTGCTGTCCCAGTTAACACCAGTTGCACGCAGGCAGGTCTGAGCAGCCACTTTGTCTTTCAAGGAAGATCCTTATCTGAGGAAGTTCTCTGTCACACACTCTGTGTCACAGAGCAGGGTGTGCTTGCTTGTGTGTGTAAAAAACTGTACTTGGTGCAGCCCCAGCCATTGATCCTGTGGAGTGTTGATGGGTTTGGGTTTTTTTGGGACAGCCAGAAAGATCCCTGCTTTCCAACTTCTTTACCACCAGAACCTTTCTTCAGAAGAAAAATGGCTTTAGGCAGAAAAAGCAGCCTGGAATTAAGAGTGCCTGACTAAGCTTGAATTCAGAAGGGCCCTCCAACCCCTGCCTAAGTCCTGCTGAAGTTCCAATAAAAATCTTGTGAGCAACCTCTCACACTGATTTTGTGGGCTAACTGTCATTATAGTTATTTTCCCAGATGTTGTTTCCCTAAAAAAATTCCAATTTTATGTATGTTTTCAGACTGGAAATCTCCAAACCCAAATATTCAGAATCTTTATCTGATGAATCTGTAGTCACGTTTTCCTTGACTCCGCCCAGCTGAGACTGGGTCTAGAGGGCCCTAAGCCAGTCCAGCAGCCCAGTGTGGGGTTCACCCAGCTCCTCAGTTAGGGAGCCTGACAGTTTTTGTACTGGGAGGAAGCAGAAGCCTGCAGAAAACAGATCATTTTGGGAACCCCTGCCTGGCATCCCGACCTCAGTGAATCAGAGGAGCAGCAGATCCAGATCTCTGATGGGAAGACTGAACCATCTCTCTTGTTCTTGTACCTCCCTGCACAGGCAAGGTTTGCAGCCTGGAGATAATCCCAGCCCTCTGAGGGGTTTCTGACACAATCCACTCCCTCCTTTACTCTAAAGCTGAAAAATGGAGGGGTATTTTTGAAAGGTTCTGAATCCACCAAGGAAAAGCTGCTGGGAAGGTTGAACACAGCATGAGCCCCTTTCACCAGCCACCACTGAGCAGTGTGGGGTAAACCCCTCCTTTTTGCTGTTTAAGGGCTGTAACCAGAGTGAGAGGTTGATCACGAATTGCAGCAAATGCTGGAGCTTCAGCAGGATTGATGCAGATGTTTGAGGGCTCCTATGAGTTCAGGCTTAGTCAGGCCCGCTCCAATTCTAGGCCACTTCAGCTTATTTGGGTTTGTGATGTGGTCTAAGATCAGAGATAGAAAAGTGCTGATTTTTGTAAGTGCATAGCACTGGCCTCTCTAAGTGAGTTAACTTCAGGCTGAGGGGGATTTTCGTGTTGACCGAGCAGACTCTGAGTTATTGTTGTTTTTTATGATGGTATCATGAGCCTGGTGGTGTCCGATTTGTGCTTAGATTCTTGTGTCATTGCAGGAGCTGCACTTCTCTAAGCTTTGCGAATTTCTGTTTCCCGCCCTGATTATGGAAGAATTTACAAAACATTTTCAAAACCTCTGAAACAGCTACTGCTGGGCGGGGGGGGGGGGGGGGGGGGGGCGTGGATGGGGAGAGAGCAATAATTTATTACATTTAAAAGTTCCCGGTTCAGTCTGTGCCCTGTGAATGTTGAGCACAGGGGTTAGCACACACCAGCTGTGTGTGTTCAGTGACCCTCTGCTGCCCACACACCGCTGCTGGGTGGCTTTTGAGTGCTCAGTGCCCAGAGGAGGTGAGTCTGTAGCTTTGTTTTGGAGTCTGGTCTATCAGCTCACATTAAAGTGGGGGCTGCTTTCAGTTGCGGGAGGTTCCTCCTTCGGTTTCTGCCCTGCCACTCATAAAGGCAGCTGTGTTGTGTGTGGTTAACTGAGCTCCTCCAGAGCAGGCAGCCCTTGCCAGATGCACTTTGAGTCAGGCAGGGCTGTGCCAAAGCCGTCAGGAGCTCAGCACTCTTTGCTTGGAAAACCCGAGCACATCCACGCAAGGAAATCGATAGTCAGAACTTTTTGTCAACATTTGGAATTCCAGCAAGGGGGGGAAAATTAAAATTAAAAAAAAAAGATAATAATTTCCTGTTTTTAAGCGTTTCAAGAAATGCACAGTTGGGTAACACACCAGCCCTTCACTTCCCACAAAATAAACAAAAAGTGTAAAGTAATGCATTTTTTCCCCCGCCACGAACACCCATAACTCTGACCTGCTCTGGCTGCTTCTCCTTCAGCAGCAACCTCAAAACACAAACAGCACACAAACCCTCCCAAAGGAGACACCACTGCCACTCCAGAGGTGTTCCCACTACACACCAGTTGGGTTTGGAGCAGCAGGTGGGCAGGGGATTCACTGGGACTGGGGGTGAAGCTGCCCCCGTGAGGTGCCACAGCCCCAGCAGCTCCTGCACTGTTTGCAGAGGTCCAGTGAACCTGAACGCTGCTCCCACCTGAAGCCAGCAGCCAGCAGAGCAGAGCAAGTCCTGGTTTGCACAGGGGGGTCCTGGACCCCAAAGGCTCTGACTCCTCCTGGCAGGTGGAAATTGCAGCCAGAAAAGCAAAGAAAAGCAAGGCAGATTAACCCCTGGTTTTCATAGGGGTTCCTGGACCCCAAAGGCTCAGATTCCCCTGGCAGGTGGAAATTGCAGCCCACAAAGCAGAGCAGAGCAAGCCCTGGTTTGCATAGGGGTTCCTGGACACCAAGGGCTCTGGTCCCCCTGGCAGGTGGCAGTGGCGGCAGCCAGCGCGGGGCAGCTGCGGGGCCCTGCAGGTGCTCCCTGGCTCAGAGGGAGGACCAGAGGGCAGTTCCTGCTTTAGCCATGGCTCTGAGGGCTGGCTCTGTCTCTCCCCAGGAGGCTCTGTCGGTGGTGAGCGACGACCAGTCCCTGTTCGACCCCACGTACGGCGCGGCCGCACAGCTCCCCAAGGACATGACGGCCTCCGGCAGCCCCGACTTCGGGCAGCCCCACAAGATCAACCCCCTGCCCCCCCAGCAGGAGTGGATCAACCAGCCCGTGAGGGTCAGTGTCAAACGGGAGTACGACCACATGAATGGATCCAGGTAAGGAAAGAGCCTTTTCCCACTTAATCACGGAATCACAGAATATCCAGGTTGGAAGGGACCCACGGGGATCATCAAACCCAACTCCTGAATCCAAACCCTGCATCCAAACAAAGGCAAAGCACACACTGTCCACTCGTGCTCTTGTCCTCCACATCAGCAAACCTCTCTGTGTCCCACTGTGTCCCACTCTCCTGTAATTCCTTCTTTTGTGGTTCATTTTGAACAGCCTGAGCCCGCTGCCTGGGCCGTTCTGCAGGGTGTGTCCCTCCCAGTCTCCATGAACACTGCCCAGACTGGGCCCAGAGGCTGCCAGGGCAGAGCTCACTCTGCAAACGCTGCTGTAAATCCCACATTTCACCCCTTAGTTCAGCACCCCACGGATGTGCCGTGGTTCCAGGGGCTCACAGAGGGGGTCACGCAGCAATAATTGGAGTTTCTACCAGGGAAGCACTGAAAGCTGCACTGCTGGGCTGCCAGGGCTTCACTGGAGGACACTTTTTATTTGTGCCCTACCAGGGCATAAGCAAACCCCTGGAACTGGAGAGGTTTTTGATGGAGAAGGGAAAAGGAGGAGACTGAGGTGCTTTATGGGACCAAAGGTCTGTGCCCACCCCTCTGTGTGGGTAGAGGTGACACTGGTGACACAGGGAATTCAGGAGCAGTTGGAGAAGAGGTGTGAACCCCCACAGGGTGAGTGGCGATGGTGTAACCTGCCCAGCTCATGGCCAAAGGACAGCCCAGCCCCTGTCATTTGTACCTAGAGGTGAATCATTTCCCTGTTCAATGGGAAATTGAATGGCTTGAAAACATTTTGTTATCCCAGTACAGCTTGCCCCTTTTAAAAACATTTCTGCAAGTCCAAAGCCTGGAAACAAATTTCACCTTCTTGAATGTAATCTTTAGGTGTAAAAATGTCTTTTTCTTTTTTTTTCAATTTTCAATATATATTTATAATATAGATACACTTCTGGTTTTTGGCAAAAGCTTTTAGACCTCACATTAATTTAAAACGTGATTTGAATTTCAAAGTCACAAACCTCTCCAGCATTTGTAGTGTTTAAACAGTGAAACCCTCAAGGGTTTTTCTGCTTCAGGGTGAGTTTAGCAGCACATTTTCCTGGTTTCTGAGAACACAGCAGAGCACAGAGCTGGAAACAGAAAGCAGCCTTGCGCTTTCAGCCCTCTGCAGAGGGATGATGGTGTTAAAGACATCAAACAGCAGCGTGTTGTTTTTTCCTCGTGAGTGTACAGTAGATGCTGATTCTACCCTCAGATAAAGGCCTTTGTGTCAGTTGCTCTCTTGTGGGGATCATTTGCAGGCTGAACTCAATCTCACCCTAATTGTACCTCAGGAACATTTCTTGACTTCATGAAAACCATGTGGGTGTTTGCACTGTGTTCCCAATGCCAGAATTAGGGCTGAAACATGGGAAAATTAGTTATTTCCTGAAAAAACATGACACAGATAAAAGGATGGATCTTGGAAGTACCAGGGGTTTTCATAGTCATGGGGGTTAACTTTGGCTACCAAGGTTTTCTAAGGAAAAGGAGGGAGGAGCCTTTGCAGCACTGCCAGGCTGCCCAAATCAAGGATGGGGCTCGGAGCAACCTGGGAGAGTGGAAGGTGGGATGGGATGGGATGGGATGGGATGGGATGGGATGGGATGGGATGGGATGGGATGGGATGGGATGGGATGGGATGGGATGGGATGGGATGGGATGGGATGAGCTTTAAGGCCCCTCCCAACCCAAACCATTCTGTGGTTGCTGCAGCTGCTTGCACCCACAGTGCCCGACCCACATACACAGAGGGGTTCCTCCCTTAACCCTCCTCTGTCCCAGGGAATTCTGGCAGGGAAAGGAACCCTCCACACCCTCTGAGCTGCCATAAACCACATGTGTCTGTGCTCTGCAGGTCCTGTGAGCACAGGCTCTGTGTCACTCTGTGTGTCTGTGCTTGTACACCCAAACCGTCTGGGTGTTCCGCGTGCTCTGGAATGAAACATCCTGGGCTGTCCTTCCGTGGTGATCCCTGGGTGCCCATTTCCTCCTCAGCTCTGAAAAAAGGGAAATAGCTCTGCCTGGACAAACTGATTCATGAACAGCTGTAGGAGCCCCGGGAGCCATGGGAAGGGCCCTTAGGAGCGTGTTGGTTCTGGGCAAACGGGAAATGCTTCTTTGCAGACTTGCTCAAGACCCCGAGGTTCTTGGACACAAAATGTGTGCTCAGTGCCCCTAAAGAGAGGTGACCCCTGTCAGAAGAGAGGAGAAGGCTGCTGTGAATGTCAGGACCGTGGCCTGCCAGAGCTCCCACCCTGCCTCTGGAGAACTCAGCACAGGAGCTGCAGAGCAGCCAGGACAGGAGATTCCCCTGACTCCTCCATCCCCTCCTGCTTTCCCTGCATGTCCATCCCAGTCCGTGGGGATGGACTGGGCCGCTCCAACCACTCATTCCCCTGCCCATCAACTGCCTGGCCAATCCCAATCCCAATCCCAATCCCAATCCCAATCCCACTTTACTCCAGCTGCAGGCTGAACAACCCCCAGTGCCCCCCTGCCTCTGTCCCTGCCTCTCTCCTGTCCTTCAAGCACCCTCTCCCCATGTTGCAGCTGCCCCTTCAGCAGCATCAGCCTTTGTTGTGCTGTCACCGGGGCTGGAGGGGGGAGGGACACAGCTCAGGCACCTGGGGACAGCAGGGACAGTGCCTGGCTTTCCCCTTCCTCTCAGAGAGCAGAAGCAGGGCTGAGGGTGAGATGAGCTGGTTTGTCCTCAGCAGCGTGGGAGAAGGGTCTTTGAAGGACCTCTAAACACCATGGAAAGCCCGCCCAGCTTCCCACCCCATGTCAGGATTCCCTGGTTTACCCTCAAGCTGGACAGAATTTTCCAGATAAGTGCACCCTAAGTGCTCAGGCAGGTATCAGTGTTTTAGGGGAGAAGATGGGAATTCTGCATTTTTGCAAGATTCAGGTGTAGAAATTTCATGAACTCTTCTACTGCTATCAAACCCTGAGGCAGGTTTTGGCCTCAAAATCTGCCCTTGACCTCACAGACAGCACCTTGCTCAGAGCAAAACCAATTTAAAATTGTATTTAAAAACCAAAACAAAATAAAAAAAGTCTTTCACATTTGAAATTCCACTGAATAAAGGAGGAGCATTATTTAGAGGAGAGCTGAGTAAAGTTTAACCCAATTTACAGCCAATGTTAATAATAGATCTTTCCTTGTAGTTTACATAAATTCCAGATGAACCAAGCAACAGAAATCCCAAATCTTGGCTGTGTTTGCTGAGCTCCCCCAGATCTGCATTTGCAGCTAAACTCAGTGAGCGATTTTTAAAAATCTATTACAAAATGTGTCTGATCTTCAAATGTGAAAGAACCTCCTCCTGTGCTGATAGATGTGGGCAAACATCCCTGGGCAATCCCAGCTGTGGCATAGATTTTGCCCAGCTGAAACAGTGAGGTCAGAGCTTTGGAAATGCTTTGGAGCCGTTCTGCAGAGCAGCTGTGGCCGTCCCTGGATCCCTGGAAGTGTCCCAGGCCAGGCATCTTGGGATAGGGGAAGGTGTCCCTGCCCATGGCAGGGGTGGCACTGGATGGGCTTTAAGGCCTCTTCCAGCCCAAACCACTCCCGGATTCTGGGATTTGATGTTTCTCTTTCTTCAGAACATAAAAATAAGGCCAAGGTTTGGGGATTCTCGAAGGTGTTTGTGCCCCAGGGACTGTGTCAGACCAAGCCAAAGGACTTTGTGTGGTGTCTGCAGGAACGAACTCCCCCTGGAGCACCGTGTGAGCCCTCTAGTGGGATTTGCCGGGTCCTTCTGCCCCAGCATCTCTCTCCTATTGGCCTTTACCTGTCCGGGATGAACAACCTAAACTTTTCCATCCTTCTGGCAGCTCTGCAGCCTTTCAGCGGGAGTTTCCCTCCTCCCAAGGCATTCCTAAGAGCGGGGTTGAAGCGCAGGCAGATGCAGGTTTGGAGGAGCTGACTCTGTTCCCTCTTGCTTCTTCTCACAAGCAGAATCCCAGTGTCTGTCCTTCCTTCCTTCACTCAGCAGCAACAAATTAAAATGGGGCTTTACACCAAAAAGTGGCAAATTTATAAAGTAAAGAGGGGTAGAAGAAAGGAGGAATGAAAGGATAGGAAAAGTGGGATAGAAAGGAGGAAATATCTCCCTGAGTCTGGTTCACAAATTCCTCAAATCCCTTATTTTGCTCTTTCAAGCAGAAGCCAAAGGTGATTCCTAGACAGAGCCCCGGGACAGGGATTGTTTTATTCCCACACCTCTAGAGCCCAGGCTGGAGCTGGACAGGATTTACTGGTCAGTGCCAGGCCAGCTGCTTGTCCATTTTGGCCAGTCTAGGAAAAACATTCCCGAACACCAAACTCTTGGCATCCCCAGAGAGAGCTGCTGGAGTGAGGAGCCTGTGGACAGTGGGAATGAGTTCTGCTTCACATTCCTTGGGCTCTGCCACAGCCACAGGGGCTGTGCTCCAGGGAGCTTGTGAAATCAGCCTGGATCCATTTACCTGCGTGCATCCTGCCAGAGCCTAACAAACCTAGTATGGAGAGCCACCAGAACGCCGGGAGTCTCTGGGAAAAGTCAGGGATGGATCTGGCATCTGAAATCCCCTTGCACAAACCCTCTCAAACAATGAGGGAGGGGATTTCTATAAAATTCTATAAATTTCTATAAAAGATTTCTATAAATCCCAGCCTGCCTGTGGCTGAGGCACGAGTGGAGGAAGGAGCGATATTCCATGAACACACCATCCATGGCTCACAGCTCCCTGCTCCCTCTGACACTGCTGTTGCTCCCCAGGCTGAACCCTTCCTGGTGTGGCCACAGCTAGACCCCCCTGCTGCTGGGATAAATCCCTCACCTGGAGCTGGGGCAGGGCAGGGGTGACTCAGACTGCCAGAACTGCCTCAATTCCCAGTAAAAGGCTGGGTTTGGTAGGAAATGCTGGGTTCCATAGGACACAGAGTCAGGGATCTTCTCGCTTGCTGCCACTGAAGATTCCGTGGTGTTTTCTCTGGCACAGCTCAGTCTCTGCCCAGTTAAGCCTGGGTGATGCTATTCCCAGTTCTGTGTGTCCAGCAGGGCCGGCTCTGGATGCAGCTATCCTGAAAACCTCCCCAGAGGGAAGGGAGGCAGCTCTGCAGTCACATGGACACGACCCTGCCAGGTACCTGGAGCACATTCCATGTCCTGCAGGATTAATGGGGTGGCTCCGCTGCCCACAGTGCCTGGCAGGGGCATCTCAGCCCCTCAGACTTCTCTTCAGACCTTTCTGCCAGATGTTTCTGGTACTTGGCTGTCTGGGTTTGGCTGCTGAGACACAGAGAGAGGGATGGGCAGGGTCTGAACTGCCAGAGCAGAGGCTGTGATGTGAAAATCATCACAGAAACACCTAGGGGATCTCACAGCCCCGGGGTTATTGTGATTACTTCACCGTGAGGGTCGTGTGGGTGTACACGATGTGAGCAGGGAGCACAGCCAGCCAAGGACTCTGCTCTGTCCATGTGCTCCTTCCATGCCAGCAGAAGGCTCGTTTAGGTGTTGTTCTCCAAGAGTCTGGAGATCACCGAATCCCTGAGAGGTTTGGGCTGGAAGGGACCTTAGAGATCATCCAAATCCAAACTCCTGCCATGGGCAGGGACACCTTCCACTGTCCCAGGCTGCTCCAAGCCTCATCCAGCCTGCCTTGGACACTCCCAGGGATCCAGGGGCAGCCACAGCTGCTCTGGGCACCCTCTGCCAGGGCCTCCCCACCCTCCCAGGGAACAATTCCTTCCCAATATCCCATCCATCCCTGCCCTCTGGCAGTGGGAAGCCATTCCCTGTGTCCTGTCCCTCCATCCCTTGCCCCACTCCCTCTCCAGCTCTCCTGGAGCCCCCTGGAAGGGGCTCTGAGCTCTCCGTGGAGCCTTCTCTTCTCCAGGTGAGCACCCCCAGCTCTCCCAGCCTGGCTCCAGAGCAGAGGTGCCTCAGCCCTGGAGCATCTCCATGGTCTCCTCTGGACTCACTCCAGCAGCTCCAGGTCCTTCCTGTGCTGGGGGCCCCAGAGCTGGACCCAGCACTGCAGGTGGGGTCTGTGCTGGAACAGTTCCCCACAGAGCTGTATGAGTGGGATATATGGAACTATTGGATCAGAAATAGTGCCTGTCCCATCTGCAGGGGGTGTTTTCCAGGGAAATTTAACTCCAGAGCAGGGTGGGAGAGAGGACCCCGGTCCCCAGGCAGGGCAGGAGAGGAGGTCGGTCACTCACCAGGGACAGTGAGCACTGAGCACTGAGCACTGAGCACAGCAGCCTGAGCCCCTGGAGCACAGCGTCACACCTTGGAGCACAGAGACACACCCCTGAGCACGGTGTCACACCTGGATCACGGTGTTACACCTGGATCTCCTTGTCACAGCCCTGAGCACAATGTCACACCCGGAGCGGTGTCACACCTGGATCATGGTGTTACACCTGGAGCGGTGTTACACCTGGAGCAGTGTCACACCTGGATCATGGTGTTACACCTGGATCTTCATGTCACACCCAGATCACAGTGTCACACATGGAGCAGTGTCACATCCGGATCTCAGTGTCATACCTGGATCATGGTGTCACACCCGGATCACAGTGTCACACCCGGATCACAGTGTCAAACCCAGATCTCAGTGTCACACCTGGATCTCAGTGTCACACATGGAGCAGTGTCACACCTGGATCATGGTGTCACACCCGGATCTTTGATGCCCCGCTGGCCCTCCCCATCCAGGCCATGCCCCAGCAGGGCTCAGCTCCTCGGTGCTGCCCCAGGGCCGTTTCCCTGCCAGCACAGGCACCTTTCACACCTGACCAGGAGCATTCCCACCAGGAATCAGCTCCATTCCCTATGAAATCCCCGTGTCCCTGCAGCTCCTCAGCCTTTCCCCAGCTGCCTCAGGGACATAAAACCTTCAGCAGTTGCCTCTCTGAGGGCAGATTTTGGTTCCCTGCCTGGAAAAACAGTAGGCGAAATAGTAAACCCTTAAATTCAAACATGTGTAAGTTCTACATCTTATTTCCATTTTCCAGCAACATTCCCTTCGTCAGACATGAGGAAAAAATTACCATCTGCCTTGGAATATCTCAGTGGAGCATTTATCTCCCAGCCATGATAACTGAATTTCAGGCACTTCTCCCTCCCTCCCCCCCAGTTCAGGTTAGGAGACAAATTTGTTTGGTGTCCAGCTTGGAATTCTGGCCAGCTGAGCTCGGAGGGTGGGATTTGTGCACCGTCACCATTCTCACCCTGCAGGGAATGGTTCCTTCCCAAAGCTCTTGGCTTCTGGCAGAGGAGGAGGATGGCCCTGGGATTAAAGCCCGGCCTAAACTGCCCTGAAAACGGCTCTGGGATTGAAGCCTGGGCTTGCTCTGTGCAGAGGCTGTGCACTAATTCCCCCCTGGAAAGGCGAGGGCAATGATGAGCCCTCACCTGGAAGTCCCTCAAGCTGGGATGTGCTGCGTGTGCCTGGCAGGCTTGGGGCTGGGGTTGGAAGGGGCTAAAGGCAGGAGCTGCTCCTGCAGCTGGAGAAAAGCACAATCCCTGCTCCCTGTCTGGGCTTTGGAGGCTCACAAGTTTCCCAGAGCCTTCCCAAGGGTCTGCACTAGGCCAGGCCTTAGCACGGTGCCACCTGAGCTGCTGGACATCCCCTCTTCATCACTCCAGCACCTCAGGAGTTAAACTGGGGCCAGAGCCCTTTCCACAGCCGGGTGCTGCAGTCTGAAGTCCCTGACTCTTGCCTGGGGCACCCAATATTCCCAGATTTCCTCACCAGGTAGCGAACCCTGGCACTGTTAACCAGAGAATAATGGAATAACAGAAAAACAGAATAATTGAATAATCAAATAATTGAACAATAGAATTACGGAACAGGCTGTGCCGGAAGGGACCCACAAGGATCATGGAGCCCAATTCCTGTCCCTGCACAGGACACCCCAGCAATCCCACCGTGTCCCTGAGCATTATCCAAGCCCTCCTGGAGCTCCGGCAGGCTCCAGGAACAGACAAGCTCTCTTCCATTCAGACCCGGTGCTGACACTGACTGTTCCCAGGGACAGCCCCATCATTCTGGGTGGGTATTTGCGGTTCTTTGTCAATGCCATGAAAGGGCTGTTCCTGTGTCCATGTGAGCTCTGCAGAAACGCCTCGGGGCAGGTGAGCAGAGCAGCTGGGTGTGACCGACAGGCTCCACTGCAACACTAGGGGTGTTCTAGCACCACACAGGGTGAAACAGCCCCACAGGGGCTCCCAGGAGCGCCCAGCCGTGCCTGCAGGATTGTTGGAATGCACTGAACAATCAGGGATGGGAAAGTCGGGTATAACCCACAGACTGGAGTGACAGGCACTGGTTTGGGAATGTTGCTGTCTCAGAGCCACTGCACACATTGCCGTGCCTGGAAATCATTCCCCTGGAGACTCCACCTGGTTGCAATATCTGAGATCCCCTGGGTGACTTGTGCCCCCCAGACCCCTCATGACAGCCAGCGACAGGTCAGGAATGGCCTCTCCCACCCAGAGGAGCTCCCCTGACTGCCCCACCATGGGACCGTGCCCGTGTCCGTGAGCTCAACCCCTCCCGTGCTGCAGGGATGGAAGGGGCAGCGATGGTGACCCAGCTCTTCCCCTTGCCTTCCAGGGAGTCCCCCGTGGACTGCAGCGTGAACAAGTGCGGGAAGCTGGTGGGAGCAGGGACCGAGTCCAACCCTATGAACTACAGCACCTACATGGATGAGAAGAACGGGCCTCCCCCCAACATGACCACCAACGAGAGGAGAGTCATCGTCCCCGCAGGTACCACCCCGCCTGGGGCAGCTTTCCTTGCTCTGCCTGGAAGAGTTCTTTGTTTAGTTTGATTACCCACCCCCAGAGGAATTTTCTTTCTTACAAACCACGTGAAAAAATAAGGAAAATATCAGAGTTCCTGCCTAGTGGGAATTCCCATGTCCCAGTGCATTATCTGAATCAGGATAGGCAGCAGAGAATTGGTGCTTCTCCTTTTTTTTTTTCCTTTTTTTAAAATTTTTTTTCCTGGAATGGAGTGTTGTTTGTGTGCGCTGAACCAAATCCATCTCCTGTCATGTGTTAGAGGAGAATCTGCTTCCTGGGACACACAGGGGCTGATCAAAGAGGAATGAAGCAGGCCCAAGTTATAACTCCCCTGGTACTCTCAGGATCCAGCTGCACTTTCAAGTCACACTGATTGATTCAAAATGAGCTATTTTGCTTCCATTTTTTTTGTTAGAAGTAGAAACCCAGAAAAAATTCTATTTCACAGGAACAGCGTTATCCTTCTAAAAATTGTCACACAGAAACATTCCTGTCCAGCTCTGTTTGTGTTTGGTATCCACATCTGCTGCCTGGAACTAGCAGGATGCTCTGGATACATTTGGACACTCAGGGGTGAGAGTTGCTGTGGAGGGAGCGGGTGAAGCCTGAACTGGGAGCGAGGAGCTGTTTCCCTGTGAAGTTTATAAACAACATCCACATAAACACTCAGGGCCAGGAACTTTCCAGCAAAGGAGCCAAGTGCTGGCCCGGTGCACGTCCCAGAACTCGCCCTGGCTCCCAGGGTTGCACCAGGGCAGACACAGCGCTGGCAGAAGGAAATGCACTCGTGGAATTCAGCTCCTTTCTCTGAGCATGGTTTGACCACGAGCAGATGACAATTCCCACATTTGTTCGCCATTTAGGATGAAAAGGAAAAGCCTGAACTGAATGTAGTGAGGAGAAGCCAATAAAAGATTGATGGCAAATCTCAAAATCCCATCCGAGCTGAGGTTGGAGAGGCTGGCTCAGCTGCCTGGGGACGGCAGCACAATCGTGACCAGTGTCACCCTGCCTGGAAAGGTGGAGCTGGCACCAACCAGCCCCTGGACCATTAAAGATGTTCCAGGGGGGACATTTATCCTGCTCCTCACCAGGCTGTTGACACATGTTTAAAAAGACCAAGGGTGAGCTAAAGTTTAGCATTGTTGAAATAGGGGAAATCACTTTCAGTGCCCCCAGTGGAAAAGAAGGTTTGGAATCTCCTCTTTGAAGGAAAGTGAAGAAGAGGACTTTGCCCCCATTATGACCGTCCACAAATCAAACCCTTGAGATACTTGTGAAAGAGCAGAGATTTACCAGTCTTTGGAAGACAATCATGAACATCGTCCCGGCTCTCTGGCTGCAGGAGATGAGGCCCAAGTCATCCAAGAAAGGCATTCGGATATTTTAATTTAATCCAGAATGGAGATTTATAGCGCATTAGGGCGAAGATAAACAAGAATAATGTCACATTAGTCTTACAATAGTAGCAATAAGGAGCTCTAAGCCATGTTTCGAGGAGGCAGATCTTCAGACACCATTCAGTGTCTTTTACAGTGTTTAAAGGGAGGCCACAAATTCACTCTGCCCTCTAGATGTTGGGTTGTTTTCAAAACTCAAGACAAATAAGTCTTTCAATTAAAAAAAAAAAGAATTCTCCCTTGAATAGTTGCATTGTAAAATTTGCAGCCTTTTGCCAGGGCTTAGAAAGCAGAATTTCAATTAACTATTGCCAAAACCTGAAGGAAATCCATCTGCTGTTCCCAGAGCAGACTTGCAAAGGTATGGGGTTGTAAATTCCATGTTCTGAATTCAGCTTTCAGCAGCCCAGGTTTTCTGGAGATTCAGTGGGGAAAGGTCCCAGTTATAATTTCATTCCTCTTGGTCTCAGTTCCCTGTTTGGTGCCGGTATTCCAGAGCTCAGGTACCCAGGAATGCCAGGTGTGGGCCCTTCCTGACCCTCTGTGCCCAGGGACACCCTCAGCCTGGGCACACAATGTACAGCCCTGGGCTGAGGCATGGTTTTCTACCCCCTAAAGTCCAGGCAGAGGCATTTCTTGTCCTGCCCAGAGCACCCCACAGCCCTGTGCATGCTCCTGATCCATGTGCTCAGCTTCCTGGGATCTGAGGTGTCTGAGGTTTGTCTCGGAGTTGGACCAGCTGTTAATGACACATCAGACATCTCCAAAGTTTGAACTTCTCTGCAATCCTCTCCAGCTGCAGTAGAGCACGAATGTGCAGCTCCAGTTTGGCAATGGGATACGTGGGGAGAAGCAGCACAGGAAACATCTGAAAATGCAGATATGCTCTGAAAATTACTCTGGCCAGTGGTATCGTGGCACCAGCTCTTGCTGGGGCTCTCTGATCTAATGCCCTTTTCAGAATTCAAAGGCTGATTTCTTTTTTTAACCACTGATGCAGCCGCTCATCTCCACGGAGCCTGAGCTCCAGCCGGGCTCAGAGTGTCTCTTACGTCAGCACCAGCAATAAAGATCCCACAGCTGGAGCTCTGCTGACAGCCAGTGATGCCTAGACAGCCCAAAATCCACCCTGCCCTCGCAGAGCTGGGTGCATTTACAGGGAGAGTGGAGGTAGAATTGTGTTCCTGCCCTGAGGTGCATAACTCTGACTCACACCCAGGGCACGCTGCTCTGTTTTAGCAACACCACTTTATTTTTTTTTTTTTCATACTTTATTTTATTTTATTTTATTTTATTTTATTTTATTTTATTTTATTTTATTTTATTTTATTTTCTGAGCCCCTTTGCTGACCATAAACACCTCCATGCCCAGGGTTTCATGTGCCAGCTGTGGGGCTCCCTAAGGCCCATGGTGGGACTCACCCAGCCCTGCTGTCACTGCACAGCCTTGCAGAGCCACCATTGGGGCAGCAACACCCTCTCCAAGGGATCAGCTTCCTTTGGGAAGCTTCTTTCCAGGCAGAATAGAGTCAGATGTCACCAGCATGCAGAGCAGTAAGGTTTGGGCAGGTGGGACACAGCCAGGACAACTAACCAGGCCAGGTGATCCACCTTGAACCCTGCTGCAGCGTGGTGCTGGTTCACCCTGCCAAAGGGGGACCACTTCAATATTCAATATATTATTGAATTTCCAATATATTATTGACCAGCCATCCTGGCTTCTCGCTGGGCCCATCCTTGGGATGGTGGATCTGTGGAGCAGGGGCTGTACCTCACACCTCCCACGTGCAGCTGCAATATTTCAGTGATGGTCAATTAATAATGATCATCAAAATATCCTGTAAATTCAATAATATATTGACAATTCAATCTATCTGCTTGTGGAAACAGTGGATAACACTCTGACAGGGCTGCAGGGACCTGGAGGTCAGTGTGTGCCCATCCTCTGCTCTCCCCTGCCAGATCCCACCCTCTGGACCCAGGAACACGTGCGCCAGTGGCTGGAGTGGGCCATCAAGGAGTACGGCCTGATGGAGATCGACACCACCATCTTCCAGAACATGGATGGCAAAGAGCTCTGCAAGATGAACAAGGACGACTTCCTGCGCACCACCTCCCTCTACAACACAGAAGTTCTGCTCTCTCACCTCAGTTACCTCAGGGAAAGTGAGTATTGCCCTGGCTCATCCCATCCCATCCCATCCCATCCCATCCCATCCCATCCCATCCCATCCCATCCCATCCCATCCCATCCCATCCCATCCCATCCCATCCCAACAGGCTGCTGGGATAAACTGCCCTGGGTACAGAACTCCCAGAGCTCTTCCTGCAGCAAGGGGGAGGGAAAATGAACAGAAAAAAGCAAGCAGAGAGAGCAAACAGGGAAATGGGGAATGAAATTGGGTTGGAAAGTTCAGATGAAGCAGATGGAGCTACTGGTGCTATCAGGGAGGTGAAGAACTGAGCAGGGCTCTGAAGGAGATTAGATAAGTCCAACAGATAGCAACAGCATCTGTGGGTATGTGATAAAAATGCACATATTTCCCATGGAGATTAAACCTGATGTTAACTGATGTGGCACAGGCAAACAATTCCATAGCTTTGCAGTTAGAGGGCTGTGCCCTTCCATGAACAGGACCCGCAACTGGCCACGGCTGGAGATTTCCTGTGTTCCTGCAGGCCCAGATTTGCTGGAGAGAGTTAAAAACCCAAGAGTGATTCTCCGTATGTAAATGTGCT
The DNA here is from genome assembly GCA_026261815.1 of Monarcha castaneiventris obscurior. Lineage (NCBI taxonomy): Eukaryota > Metazoa > Chordata > Aves > Passeriformes > Monarchidae > Monarcha > Monarcha castaneiventris. The sequence goes on from JAMPIT010000114.1 coordinate 6,148,620, forward strand.
GGAGCAGACATTGTACAAATGACCCAGGACTCAGAGAAAAGTGTTGTCGAAGCTCCTTGTTTCTCCTTTCTGCCCCACACTTGAGTATGGGATGAATCCAATTCCCCTTTTTGCTCTATTAAGCCCCAAACCCAGGAGCCGTGAGCAGTGTTTTTCCCAGCAGAGCATTTTCCCAGCACAGCATCCACACAGGAGTGATCCCCTTAGGGACGGCCTGTGCACCTGACACTGGGAGTGTCAGTGTCCAGTGGGAGTGTCACCTGACACTGAGATTACAACTTCCCCAAGACTTCTGTGCAATCATGATCACATCCACAACTTCCAAATGCCTTTTCTTCACCTATAAATGGAGCTAAAAGCATTTCCTTGTATCCACTAAGGTGTGCTAAGGGTAATGGTGCTGTGATGAGCCAGAGAACTGGAGCTGGGCCCCACATGCTCTGCTGTTTTTCCAAGTGGAACAGCTTTTTTAGGAGTATCATTATTTAAGCACTCAAAAATCAGGAGAAGGTGCCATAAATCAAGGTGGGAGTGTGGGGAGAGAAAGGAAATAGTGTACTTTCTCCACTAGAAAATCCAATTGTGCTGAAAAGGCAGCTGAAGATGTCTCCTCTGGCCAGTGAAGCAGAGATATGGAATTTATTTAAGGTGTTTCTTCAAAGTTGATCTCTCTGTGCCTAAAATCAGAGGGAGTTTCACGGATTCCAGTGGCACAGGAGTTAGATCACAGATGGGTGCCTCTGGAAGCCCCACCTTTATTTTTCTTGAGAAGTCGAGCCAAGGAAATGATTCACAACAAAAAAAACCAAATTGTTGGATTTGAGCAGTTTCTGTCCCTCATGACTGGACAATAAAATAATTTCCCGTCCAAAATCATTGGCGAATTTCATCCTGTGTCATCAGCAAAGAGCTGCTGCTCCACAGGAAGCTTTCAGAGGTTTGCCTGTGGAATCGCACACTTTCCTGGGAAGTGGGAAGGCAGCTCTGTGCAGCCAGCAGTGCCTTGGCCAAAGCTGCTCACTGGGGCTGGGGAAATCAGGCACTTTGTAACCGGAAACGCTTCTCAATTCCCACAAGATAAACACGCAAGTGAGACACTTGAATCATCTTATTGATAAGGCCTGAGAACTGACAGAGAGATGGAGTTGTGTGGGTTCAGAGCACAGGACCAGGCTGAATTTGGAAAGCTCGGCAGAGGGGTGGAATTCTCTGTTGTTTTAGCTCTGGGTGGCATCTCCAGGACCATCCCCAGTGTTTGTGTCCCATTATCTGGGCTGTTCAAAGCCGGTGTCAGGGGAATTGCATTGCTGATCTCATGGCATCAGCCTGAAAACCTGGGTTCAGTGGCCACCTTCACCACCTGATGCTGCCCTTTTGCTCAGGAGCAAATCCCTGCTTGATCGCACCTACCCTTAGACACCGAATTCTGGCCACACTCCATTGGCAGCAAGGAGGCACCAGGGCACGCTTGACACTCAGGACAGCAGTCCCTGGGTCACACCTTGCATTTAAATACCTGAAATCAGGAGGAATAAACCTCTTCCTTGGTTTTGCTCTCTGTAAGGTGGGCCCAGCCACCCTGGCTTCCTGCTGGGCTCATCCTTGGGATGGTGGATCTGTGGGGCGGGGATTGTGCCTCACACCTCCCATGTGCAGCTGCAATATTTCAATGATGATCATTTAATATCAATTCAATGATGATCATCAGAATATCCTGTCCTGCCAGGGCCATGCCTGCAGTGATTTCTGTGCTAAGCCAGTGCAAAACCCGAGGAACTCTGCTGGATTCAGGCAGATTACTCACTCCCTTTTCAGCCCATGCCCAGCTTTAGGATGATGAATCTGTGCATGCTCAGCCCCAGACGTGCTGCGAATGCCGTGCTGGTCAGAGCAGCTCCTGTCTGCTGGAGTTGGGCAGAGCATTCCTCCCTCCCTGCAGCTGTTCCCAGCCCCAGGACAGGCTGCTCTGGGGAGTGCTGGGTGTCTCCCTCACCAAGGAACACCTTCCAGAGGAGCTGATGGCTTTTCCAGACCAGCTTCCAGCGGATGTTCAGTGCTGAGCCCTGAGCTCAGTGCCATGGGGACATGGGCTTTTATTTTCACAAGGTTCACTTTCTGGAAGGGTGTTTGTCTCACAGACATTCACCTCTGCTCCTGCTTAGGGGAGGGAATAGGTGATGGCAACCAGCACAGGAGGATCTGGGGGAATTGCAGCCCTCCAGGCTGGGTTGCCTCTGCCCAGGCTCTCTCTCTAAAGGTGTTTGTGCTCTCAGGGTGTTAAGCTGGATATCTGATGATTCATGAATCCTCAGTTTTGGGGTTTGTTTTCCAAGAAGCAAAGCTAATCTGAACTTTCTGAGCCTGTTTGCTCACCAGACAAGGAGATCCCCTGAAAATGAGCTTTCCCAGAAGGTTTCCAGCATTTTACACTCCTGATCAGGGTGAAAACTTTCTCAAAGCTGCCTATGAAATACATTATCTTGGCACATCTGAGTCCAGACTGAAAAAATAAACCAGCAACCTCTGCACGACTTCAACAAAAGCTCAGTCTTGGTTTTAGCAATGGAAGGTTCAGGTGAGCTGTGTAATACAGTCGAGAGTAACCCAGACTCATCCCACAGCACCTTTAGTCTTCAGGCAAGGCTTAGGCCTGGATCAGAATGGTGCAGTTGTTTCCTGTTCCCACAACCCATGGAAGCAGGCAGGAATTTCGGCGTCTCTGATCCTCAGGAGGTTTCAGAGCACAGAGCCCAGTCCTGCAGCACTCCCTATCCTTTGCAGCCTCCCAAAACACCCTGGTGGCTTTTTCAGGGAACTCCCTGTCCACCCCCTCAAACAACCATCCTTCTTCACGTTTCTTTTAGTTCCCTGTCCAAAACTGTGAAGCCATGCCCTGATTCTCCCTCTTTATGTCCATCCCCACACACCTCCAGGCTCCAGACTGATCTTTCTCAAGCACACTCTGCCTGATGAATCCTCTCCAGGGAAGGGAAGGGAGTTTTGGATGTATCCATGTTGTGTTCGGGATGAAGATCTAAAGAAGCTGAGCTGCCACCTCCATCCTTTCCCTCCCTGGTGGGGTCAGGGTGTGGGGTGTGCACAAATGAGAGGAGCCCGAAGGGGAATGAGGCTGTGGTGAGAAGCAGAAAACTGCTCAGTGGTTTTTAACATGCCTTAATGCCAAACAAACCCATCCTGCCAAGTGCAGCAGGACCTGGATTCCATCGGGAGCCGTGCAGGGAAGGCCACAGGGCCTGGGGAAGGTGAGGGTAAAAAAGACTTTCAAATTAAATAGACCCCGAGATGTGGAACCAAGATGTTCCTGCACCTCTGAAGGATGAGAGGGAAGGGTTTATGGGGAAAAAACTCTCACGGTTTTCAGTCCTTCTCCATCTTTTTGTAACGAATGTGAGGGAAATAAAAGAAAGGGAAGGGGGGGGGGGGGGGTACCGTAAGACAACGCTTTTGAACAATAATTATGGGAGAGCAGCCCTGCACTGCATTACCCATACAGAGAGAGCTGATCCATCCACGGCTGACCCAGGGAGGAGGAACAGGAACAAAAATGAAAATTCATCACAGCCAAAGCTCTGCCCCTGAAGGAGAGAGGCAGGAGCAGCCTGGCCTGTGTCTGTCTGTCTGTCTGCTCCCCTCTGTCCTGATCTGGGTCTCTGCCTTTCTCCCTTTCCCTCCTCCATTGAAACCTTAATAGGAAACACATTTTCCTCTCTGTGGTGTTCCCACCAGAAACCTCAGACTGCCGGGCAAAGGTGAGAACTCTGAGCAATTAAACCGGAGGAGGCGCCGGCCCTTTCCAGCGGCTTGGGCTGCATTTTTTCGCCTAAAGTAGCTATAGGTTGATCCTGCTCGTTCAGTGCTATTCATCACCCCACCCCCACCGCCCCAGCCACTCATTTGCAGCCCATTTAGTCATAGAAAACCATGTTTCTGAATTCCCCAGCACTTCCTTGTCTGGCAGGGAGAAGCTGGGCTGGGCGTTGCATTCAGGATTGCTTTAAATAACCTGAAAAGGAGAGAGTGGTGCACAGGAGTTTCCCCACAGATATTCAAGAAAGAAATGCCAAAGCCAGAAACCATCTGATGAAAACATGAGTTACGTGGACGGAGTTGTTTCAATTCCTCCAGCAGCCAATCTCTCTAAATATTTCAGCCAATCCTTTTGGCTATTGGCAGCTTTCTGAGCCAGGGTGCCCTTGGGATCCATCTGAACTCTTTACCTCCTCGTTCACCATTCATCCTGGTCTTTGGAAACATCCCCTAACTTGCAGCATCTGATACCATCCATCCTCCCCTCCCTGGGAGCAGCTTTGTTTCCCAACACCTCCAGCCTCCGTGTCCTTGCTGCCTTGAGCAGCCTCTGCCTTTGTTTGCATTTGGGGAAGGAAAGAAATCCGCTGGAGCAGAGGGCAGAGGGCCAGCAGCATCCAGCACCTGCAATGGCTCTCAGTTCTGGCAGGGAACTGCCCAAACCTCAGCTCCCACAGGAAAGAGAGACACTCTGTGAGTACTGAGGGGCAGCTGAGGTCATTTGGGATCATGTGGGCCAGAGGAACGTGGGACTGCAGGGCTCAGCCACAAGATCCTGCTCAGCTGGTGCTGTAATACCTGCAAAGAGGCATTCCTGCCCTGCTGAGGGGTCTGGGGATGCTCAGGGTCAGGACCCCACTGAACCGAGGGGATCTGGAGAGCAGGAAGGGTCTGTGGGCAGGATTGGTCCTGCTCCAGCCACACCACAGGACCCTCTGCCTTGTCAGGGATGTCTCCGACACTGCACAAGCTTCTCCAAGGAGCTGCAGGGAAGGTGAGCCCAGGAGGCTCTGTGAGCACTCATAACCACACAGCCATGAAATGTGCATTTCGTGCTGGCTTCCCTCAACTCCCAGGGTCTCCTACTCCACTTCCAGGAGAGTTTGCAGGAGAAGCAGAGGGAAATGCGCAGAAGGGAACATTTCCACCACAGACTGCACAGAACAGGCCCTTCCAATGGGTTCTTTTTGTGCTGCTCCTATGTGTCACGTGGGGCTGGATAGAAAAGCCTCTCTGATCCAAGAGAGCTGCTCCCAGATCCCCCAGAGCACGGGAGATGGTAGAATCCCAGTGAGATCTGTGCAGCTGCTGGCCCCAAACCAACCATGTGACGCTCTAAAAATGGCCAGGTCCTGACAGTGCAATTCATGTCTTTTCTCCTGCCTGTTCTTCAAACAGGAAATTTCTCTACCACAGCCAGAGAGAGAGAAGCTTCTTCCTTATCCTGGCACACATTCTGTGCCTAAGGCATTTCTGGGATAGATTCTGTACCTAGATAAATGCACTGAACGACCTCACCCTTTTAGATCACTTTTCAATGGGGGACATCAAGGCACTTAGTGAAAGAGACTAATATCTTTATTTTTTGCAAGTGAACAAACAGCAGCATGTGTGACCTGCAGCTACCAAGCTTTTAGGTGAATTTCACAGAAAATGTGTGCCTAATTAGCAGCAAAATTCGTTTTTTTCATGCCATTAACAGCATTTCCTACCTGCCCTCATGGTTCCCCGTGACAGAGCATGCTCAGACTGCTCTAACTCCTTTTCTTTGCCCTGCAGGCAGCTCACTGCTGGTCTACAACACTCCATCCCACACAGACTCCTCACGTCTTGCCACCAAAGAAGGTCAGTGTTTTGCATGTAAATGTCCTGGGTTTGATTGGGTTAAAACTGGACTTTTTAAATAATATCCTTGGCATGAAAATGTTCTGCTCCACTCTGCGTTCACAGCACAGTTAAAAGGATAATTCACACTGTGCAGCCCCAACCAGGCTGGAATTGCCATCTCTGCTTGTCCCGACAGCACCAGGGCATAAACTGTGTCACTGTCACACTGGAGTTTTGCTGAGCTGGTGAGCTGGTGAGCTGGTGGCACATTTTCTGTTCGTGATGTGACCAGTTTGGAATCTCACACAGGCAGGCCTGAGACACCATTTCTCTCTGAGTTCAGAGCTGAAAGGATAAAATCCTCTCACAATAAATTTCACTGCTGTAAAGGCCACTCAGGTATTCCAAACCCATGCGTGGATCTGTGGCTCATTTCAACCAGCAAGGGAGACCAAATGTACCTTTTTGACGCTTTCATTTTGGAACAGTTTGATTATCTTTTTTGTTTCAAATAACCCATTTTTTGTTTATCTAGTAGAAATTCTGACCACGTAGCTGTAGCTTGGAAACCTTGAAGTTTAAAAGTCAATAACCCTCTTGAGGCTCCTTCAGCCTTTGGAGCTGTTTGTGTGTCCTTCAGTCAGGTGCTCCAGGTTTTCCTCTGCAGCTCCAGTCCTGCTCCTTGTTCTGATTTTTATTGACCAACTGGACCCTCAGTCAGGATAAAGTTGTGAGCGTTGGTGTGATGGGTGTGATCACAGAATCCCAGAACGGTTTGGGGTGGAAGGGGCCTTAAGGAACCTCTTGTTCCAGTCCATGGCCATGGGCAGGGACAGGATGAAGCACATCCTGTACTTACACAGAGAAGTTGTTGAATTGATAAAGGCCAAATAAGGTGATAAAGAGCAAAAATCTGTTCCTGTGCTCTGTAACTCCTGTATAGAGTCTGTGACTCCGTGTGTAGGGACAGGAGCCCTAAATGGGGTTTTCTTTGCCCTCTGTGCTACTGCAGGAACATTGAGTTTGTTCCCTGTGCTCTGTTCAGCTCCTCCCTTGAGAAGGTTCTGGGAAGGAGTGAAATCTCCTGCCTCCCCCAGCTGGACCCAGCCTGTCCCTGTGTCACTTCTCTCACTGTCACATGAACTGTGAGATGCAAACACCTCTCTGCTTCTCAGGAGAACGTGGCTGCATGGACGAGCCACAAGTTTGGATTAAAAACAACAGTAGGGAAAGGCAGAAGGTCTTTTATTGATGCAGCTGGAGAGACAAAACCTCCCGTTCCACCAAGGGGCTGCAGCAAACAGACTCCACATGTAACAGCTCCTGCATGGAGGGTCTGGCTGCCTCCTGTCCTTGCTGCTTCTTTCTCCTTGCATTTCATCCCTTGGACCTGGACACGTGACCAGGGCTGCTTTTTCCAGCAGCTCCTTTTGTCCAGCGTGTAAATGCCCACTTGAGCTCCCTGGCACGCTGTTCTCTCCTGAGGCAGCACCAGCTGATAGAACAGGGACAGAGCCACTCAGGTTTCGCTGTGACTGCTGCTCTGACATTAACAATCATCTATTTAAAGTTCATCCGAGCTGGGCTTGCTCCTATGTGAATAAGGCAGGGACACGTGCTCCTCCACAACTTCCCCTCACATCCAAACCTCTGCTTATTCTGTCTCAGGCCAAGCAGTTGCTAAAAATAAAGCCAAGAAAAGTGTGATTTTAATTTTTTTTTTATTAAAGAGAAAATCTCTGAGTGGAACTGCACTCCTCTGAATTTTTAAACACTTTGTGACTCAGGCCTTGAGTCACTCAGGCTGAAAGAAATTTGGGGGGAAAGTGTCCCTCCCCTGCATTTTTAGTGGCCTCGAGAATGTCTCTGCAGTGCAGTTGACAGAGCTCTGGGTTCACTGCTGTCAGCGTGGAGCCCTCAGCTTCACATGGAACTTTCATCACGTGTCAATAAAGGACCAAGCATGCCCAGGGGACAGGCAAATAAAAATTAAGAACTACGTAGAAATGTTGGAATCCCATCTACTCCTCCCCCATTTCTTCCTATAAGGCATAAATTCCATCATTCCTTCCACTCTGGGTATTGGTGTAGCATAAACTGCCCCACTCAGCTGACTGAGGCTATTGCTGAGATAAGAAGTCAGGAGAAGAGGCAGGAGAATGGGACAGACTGGCAGATAAGGAACTGGGGGAGCAGAGTGGAGTGGCTCATCCAATAGCACAGCAGAAACTCGTGATAAAAGTGGACTTGGAATTCCTCAGCCTGGGTTGTTGGGAAACAAAATTTGCCTTGTTTCCTTTTTAATGGGTTCACTTCAAGATGATATTCTCACTCCAAAAGATGATATTCTTTTGGAAAAGGAATTTCAGGTTAAAAATTACAATTTTTTACAGCTTTTTAACTTCTCAAAAGATTAAACATTTTTCTTCAAGTTAATGCATCTGGAATCTCCTAGTCCTGTAAATATTTCTCTTCTCTACGCCTGTGAATAAAAACAGATGAGTTTTTCTAACCACCTTTCCTTGAGGATTCAAAAGCAAGTGATGAAATAGTACCAAGCATGCCAAAGACAGGAAACAAATACCATTCTCTTCACTCCTCCTGTAATTTTTCTACATAACAAATGCAAATAACCTGCTTGTGCAGGTTCCAGGGAGAGACAGGAGCTCTTTGCATACATTTACACAACTGTGTTCCATCCACGCCTGCAAAAAAAGAACCTACCCGGCAAAAAAAAAGTGCAGCTGCAGCACAGACAGCTGCAGATGTTCCAGATGCAGCACATGGCTCTGCTCCCTCCCCCAGGACGACGTCCCCAGGAGCACAGGGAGCCTGGCCCGTGTCCCACCACCATCCCAGGGCTGGGGTTGGTGCCCTGGCTGCAGCTGCAGACTTGACTCCCTTTTTCCCTTCTGTTTTCTGCCCTCTCCCTCCCTGCAGTGCCAGCTCTGCTTTAGGGGAGCCAAAGTGCAGAACTCTTGGGAATCCTTATAGCAGATCCTGTAAGTCCCACAGCTGGGGCACAGGGCAGCTGAGAGCTGTTCTCACATCAGACAGGTAAACCCTGTCCTGTCCCGTCCCTGCCTGAGCTTCTCCCCTTCCCAGCTCATAAACACTCCAAAGGATGGGACTGAGTGTCACTGGGACAAATTGTCTTCAGCTGCCTCTGAGGAGTGAATTGCCCTAATGGAAATCAGTGGTTTTTGGCTGGGAGTGCAATTTTCTGGGAAATGAAAGGAGCCTGCTCTGATGTCTGAATGGAAAGAGCTGTGTCTCCCTCCCACTGCAGAGATGCTCCCGGTCATTTTCTGGGACTGTTTGGAGCAACGTGTGACCTGCTGTAGGTACTGGAGACAGGGACAGGACTCTGAGCCCACAGATCTGCCCCAGTCCAGGGAGATCCCAGACTGCTCTCCTGCAGAATGGTGCCACTGAGCAGGTTTCCATGGGGAAATGGAAAGAATATTCACATCCAACAACATTGGGAGACCAAAGAGCCACGTCCCCAAAGGCCTCTGAGCTCTCTGGCCTCACTGCAGCTCAGTTTTAAAGCGGAGCTCAGTTTTTAGTGTTTTGGGGTCTGTGTAAGTCGTGTGTTTAACACATGAGCAAAATGCTGTGCAGGAGCTGAACCCAGAGCAGAGCTGGAGGCAGATTCCTGGTGTGTGGATGTGGGAAGTTTCCCATGCCCATGTAAGCTGTGGGAATGCCTAGGGTGGGATGTGTGGTGCTTTCCCATACGTGCTAATGCCAGGGAGTGGTGTTTGTGCAGGGAGGTGGCAGAAGGGGTGAAGGGAGGCTCAGCACCACGTGTGAGAATTCACCAGAGGGGTTCCTGGGGCTGCTTGCCTCCAGATCATTTAGGACCTTGATCCAAAACCTGCATTCAGCACAGCTCTGTCCTTTGCACACGCCAGGCTTGGCGCAAGGCAACGGAGTCCCAGAATCCCAGGACCATGTAAATTGCAAAAGCCCTCCCAGACCATCCCTGTGACCGATGCCCACCTTGTCCCCAGCTCAGAGCACTAAGTGCCACGTCCAGGTGTTCCTTGGACACCTCCAGGGGCTGGGACTCCAAACCTCCCTGGGCAGCCCCTTCCAGTGTTTACCAACCCTTTCAATGGAGAAATTCCAACCTGAACCTCCCCTGGCACAGCTTGAGGGCATTTCGTCTTGTCCTATAGTTGTTCCTGGGAGAAATCCCAACCCCTGCCTGGCTCTTGGCAGGGAGCTGCAGAGAGGGACAGGATCCTTCTCGAGCCTTCCAGATTTGGTTGAGGAAGGTGACAAACCAGCCCAAAAGTCTCAGAAATCCAACCCAAACTCAAGCAGAGCACAGGAAAAAGGGATATGGTACTTTTCACAGAGGGAAGAAATCTCTGTGTGAATGCATGAATAGAGATGGAGGGGGGAAATTCTAAGGGTTTAGTCTGTGCCTATCCCATGTTTATGTTCACATTATGGAAGTGGTTGTGTGAACATCGGGGATGTTTGGGTACAAGATGTGTGTTTGTGTATTTGGTGGGGCTGTTGGCAAATTTAGGAAGATAAATAAATCAGTGAACTCTGAAATCCAGCGTGCTTTCCCGGGGGTTTGTGCCAATGTTCATTGTGAGGCCCTAAAAAAGAGTTTCCTGGTGTTGGAGCATCAATAAAATCTCTCTCACACCAACTCCCTGGTACCTCACAAAACCTGAGTCTGTGCAGCTGCTTTCCTCACCATCAGGGCTGCAACCTCTGTTCCCTTTAAACTGGTAGGAACTCCTCAAAACTCTTCTCTCCCACTTGTCAAACTGAGTGATGATTCGGGGCAACAGGTTCGAATTTTGGGGGACTGGGGAGAGAGGGGCAGGGACCGCAGGAAATGCGGTTGCATAAGCACAATTCCTGCAGGAACACACTCTCAAATTCCAGCATAAAACCCTTCTCCTGAAAAAGCCATTTTTCAGATCTAAAAGGTTGTAGTGAAAAAAATTGACCATGTTCAATAAACCCTCCTGTGAGTGTCAGTGCAGCCCCTTTTCCCAGCGAAGGTTTTAAACTTTCCAGCTTCACTTGCGGCAGAGGAAAAGTAGCTGCAGCCTTGTGCCCTCCTAATTGTCTGTACTTGCTAAAACATTTCTTAATGATATTTGCGTGCCTGGTGATGAAATATCCCATTTTTAGCTCGGCAGCAGAAAAAGGGGAGGCTTTTTTAGGTCTCCTTTCATTTTGGCTGTGTGGCCAAGCAGGGATTTATGAGTTCAGGGGAGACAGTAGCCAGCATGCTCGGATTTTGCTTTTTATACTTTCTTTTTTTTTAATTGTTTTCCTTTGAAATTCCAGAGTTAGTGTTTTGTCTGCTTTCTCCCTGACCCTCTTCAGAGGCAGGCGTGTGTTTTTTCACCAGAAAAACTGGAAACAAAGAATCGTTGTCTTTAAGCTGTAGCAGGCAGGAAACCCAACTCACAAGGGATCACCCCGAGCCAGCGCTGTCCCAGAGTAGACTCCAGTTCTCTGAATTCAACCTGACAGCTTGTCTGGAGCACTTTCTAAGTAACCATTATCCTTCCTTTTCCCCCAGCAAAAGAGCCATTATTTTTCTGCCTGGGGTGCAGTGCAAGGAGTGTTATTGCACTGGGGGGGGGGGGGGGGTGGTCACACGTTTGCTGGGGTGCCAGGCCCTCCCTCCCAAAGCCTTGGAAGTGCTTCGGCTGTTTCCTCAAACAAGAGTTAATTTGTTTCCTGATGATGACTTGAAAGCTGTGAAACTGCCACGGCTGTGCATGTGTGTCTTCCCTTTTCTCTCCTGTGTGCGTGGCCTTTTTCTCCGTGGATGTGAGGTTTGGGGTGGTTTTACTTCTGCAGTTGTGCGTTTTTCAACAAGAGCAGCCTCCAAGCGCGCTGATGGTTTGGTTTTATGCCCTGTGCTGGGGGTAACATCCACGCAGTGCTGTGGGCACCTTCCTGCCCACCCCTGGGTGTGTTTGGGGTGGTCTGTAGGTGTGCAGAGGATGTGCAGCTGTGTGGCTGTGCCTTGGCTGTGCCTGCAGCCCTGCGTGGCTCAGGAGCATCTCTGCTGGTTGGAGAGCATCTGCTTTTCCAAGCTGGCTCTGGGAGGGATTCTCAGGACACATTCTTCAGCCTCTGTGCGCTGTGCATTGGGATTTCTGCTGCCAATATTAAAAAAGGCAACAACAAGGAAAAAAAATATTCTCATTCCTTCCTCCTTTTTTTCATAATGTGTCTTTGTGAGGCTCGCAAGGGGTGAGGCAGACGTGGCTCAGGAAGTGCCAGCGCTGCACGGCTCAGGGATGTTTTTCCAGCCCCAGGCACAACTGGGGGCTGTCGCCTCTGGCTCAGAGCAGGCAGGGAGGGAGTCTGAGCGGGGAGCAGAGCTCGAGGCTCTTGGCTGCTGGGAACTCCTTCCCTGCGCCCTGGCTCTGGCCAGGGATAGGGGGCTCAGGGATCAAACCTGTCCTGAGCACACCCTGCCCCAGCCAGCCCAGGAAATCCCCTCTGGAAATCACAGATCACAGAATCCCAGCATGGGTTGGGTTGGAAGGACCTTAAAGCTGATCCAGCCCCACCCCTGCCATGGGCAGGTACACCTTGCACTAGCCCAGGTCACTCCAAGCCCTGTCAAGCCTGGCCTTGGACACTCCCAGCGACAGGAATACTGAATCCCAGGTCTATTCCTGCACCATGCTGAGATCCAGATCTTGTCTGACTGGAAATAAGCAGGCTTCAGCCACAGGGCTTTAACCCATCACTGATTTAGAACAGGAGTTCAGTCAGAAATGTGTGATCCCTCTGATCTGTATTCTATAAAGGCAGCAATTCAGAACCAGGCTCTCAGCTACTTTCAGACATTCCCCAAACCAAATCTGTTCTTCACATCCATCTCTGCAGTAGATTTCTCACCTAAATCCAGCAGTCAGTCCCTTCTCACTTGGTTTGAGTTGACTTCAGGTCAAAACTCAGTGTTGTTCCAGGCCTGGATTTAAGATCTGTAAAAGAGGTTAACAGCAATGGCAAGATCAGAGGATCACAGAATCACTGAGGCTGGAAAGGCCTCTGAGATCATCGAGTCCAACAGTGCACCCAGGTGGATGCAAAAGATGGTTCGATAATATTTTTCAATTGTGAAATAATCAAATAGCCTGATCATGTAGAGTAGAAGCAATTTTGAAATCATTCTGCACTCAGCGAGTTGCTTCCTCTTAGTGAAGAGACTTAGAATTACTGATTTCCACTTCTGACCCCCGGAGCGGTGGTTCCTTAGCTCAAGGAACAGCACATTGTGTCTTGTAGGAGAAGAGAATGAGTTTGGTGCTTGAAGGACGGGGAAGTCTCATGTAACCATGGGAACAGTCCCAGTAACACTGGCCAGGAATGGCAAACAGCACAATGTGTGGCACACGTGCTAATGAATTGTTTTAATTAGCAGAGATAGTGAGTTGAAAAGCAATTCCTTGCAGCACGAGTGATGCCGTGAGGTTTTGAGGCCTCAGTGTGCTCAGTTGTGACACGCGTGTCCCTGGAGATGGGTAAAGGTGATGGGAAGTTGGCAGAGCCATTGGAAAAGTCCAGAGGAGTCCTCAGAGCCTGCCCTGCTCCAGGCCCTGTCCCACCATCCCTGCCCACACCTACAGACAGGTGAGAGCCCAGAGCCTTCCCAGCTTTGTGCTGAGAGGAGCTGGAGCTCCTCTCTGCTGACCCTGGGAGGTTTGCACTGTGTGCAGGGCACTCAGAAATGTCCTCTGTGTGTGTGGGGGGCACTCAGAACGTGTCTATGGAACCAGGGAAGAACTTTTTGGGCTCCACAGCTTTAATGTTTGGTGCCACCATTTAAACCAGTCCACTGAATGTTTCCAGGAGGAGCTGGGGGTGTTTCTGGCTCCCTTGTCCCTGCAGAAGGCCGCAGTCTGGGTTTCTGCTCTCCAGCTGGCCTTGAACACGACCCCAGCTCCTCGATGGGATCTCCAGGAGGTGGAAGGAGGCCGTGGGAGGGCTGGACACACAGACCTTGCTGACGAGCTTGGGTTGCAGCAGGAGGGGCGTTTGTCCCTGTGTTGGGACTTTTCCAAGGCACCAGGGGAGTGCCACACAGCCTCACATGGGCAGGAAAAGCCGTGGGGTCCATGCCCTCCTCTCCTTCTCTCCCTAAAAAGTGGAGACCCCAAGGGACCACTTGGATTAATCACAGGTCTGCATCCCCCAGGACACCTAGCTCTGCTTTCCCCATTTAGGGAAGCTAATTTAAATTCCAGCCACCAGGCCAGGATCCTTTCTTCCTCCTGAAGCAGGAGGACTCCTTGCAAACACCAGCCTGTGCTCTGCACGGAGAATGCATGGCCCAGAGCTGGAATGCAGGAGGAGCTGTTCTGGGATGACCTGTCCCACCTGGATTGGGAGCACGGGTATTTCCAGGCAGGGCTTGGCCTTAGAGATTTCAGTGCAGCAAATCAGGAGAGGGGAAGGAGAAAGCTGCAGATCTGAAGTGGGCTATGAGCTCCACAGGATTCTCCATGTACCTGACCCTCCTTTCCCTCTCTCCCTATAAAGCAGTTGCCACAAAATAGGCCCCTTGTGACACATCACAAGTCTCAATCCCCCAGGACACCTGGGGCTACCTTCCCCTGGTCTCCCTTCCCGGCTCTGTCTCCATGACTTACGACAAGCCCCTTCCCATCCTGCAGCTGCTGAATTTCCTTGGAGGTATCAGCTCCAGAGATTCCTGGGCTCTCCATTCTTTCCCAGCCTTGCCTGTAGTGCCAGCATGGGTGGAATTGCAAACAAGATTCTCCTATAGTGCCCATAAAGCATTTAGTCCATAAATGACCCAGCCCTACTGCATCCATCCTAGAAAAATAAAGGCCTAAAAAGTGCAGGATATTCCAGGCCCAAAGCTCGCTGTTCTCCTGGAAAGACTCACCAGGGCTGGTGGCACAAAGTGGTGCCTGACTCAGGCCTGGCTGAGAGAGCCCCTCCGGAGGGAGCAGGATGAAGGGGCTGTCAGCACTTCCCAGCAGCTCAGGAAGCTCAGGCACTGTGAGCCCATTGTTCAGTGAAACCCCCCTTGCCTCCCCTCTGTCCCAAACTCTCAGATTTATAAAACACCAGGGCTCTTTTCAAATATTTTGAACCTTTTAAGGCTTATCAGAGAGGGTTTGCTCCCTAATACATCATATCTCAAACCCAGACTCCCTAAAGCCGTGCTTGCTGGGCTGCGCTCCAGCTGAAAGGACTGACAAGGATTTGGGATTGTGGTGTGGGAATCCACCTGGGGATTTTCAGGCTGGTATCCTGCGAAGGCAGTCTGTGTGTCTGTCCATCTGCCCCCAGCAATATCCATCAGTCTATTCAGACTAAATATGCCCCAGAGGTGCTGGCAGGGGACAGGGGCTGTCTGGAGAGGTGGGCACAGAGGGTGGTAAGGTAGAAGCTGAGGGAGATTTGGGGTGAGAAAGTGGAGAGCAGGGCTAAAAGGGCACTGCTGCGGCCTGCCCCACACAGCCTGATCCTGGGAAAGACACCTACAGCCTGCAGAAAGTGCATTCATGCCTGCGAATAAATAAAATGATATTTAACCTCCTTCCCAGATGCCCTGTGAGTGTGAATGTTTGCAAAGCTGTGAGATTCTCGGTTGAAAGGTGCTGCGAAAGTGCAAAGCATTATTAATATCCTTTACCTTCCTCCTAATAGACTGAGCATTCGTGCTGGGGAATTCCTGGACATAAACCAGGCAGCTGCAGAGTGACAGTTCGTGAAAGCATCTATGATTTATTTGCTGCCCTTTAATTCCATTTTGTATTGAACACACATTTGTCATAGGGCTCTTGTTCCACGGGGCCTTTTAAGTCTAAACCAGACATGGGGACCTGATCCTTTCTGGGATAAATTTGCCCCCGCTTCACTGTAGCCATTTGCTGATTTACACCGGGAGAGAACCCCGGTCCGAGTCTTTTAATTGAATTTCCATCCCATGGCAAGTTTTGGTGTAAAATCCAAATGGTTTTAATGACAGATAAGACTCTCTGTCACCGTCTGGCTGCAGTTCTGTAGGATCTCCTCGAGCCTGACTGAGCGTCAGGTCCTGGGAATGGTCCTGTTTTTGCAGGAACCCTAGTCTCTGGATGGGTTCCCTGGCTCTGCCTTTTCCATTTTGTTTTAAACACATTCAGCTTTCAAGCCTGGACCTGGAAGCTGGCAGGGCTGTTTGGTTCTTTCACGTTGCAGGGATTTTTGTGAAATAAAAATAGCATCCTGCATTTGGATTTTTATTCTTTTTTTTTTTTTTTTTTTTTTTTTTTGAGGGGGGAGAGAAAGAGTTGGAAACTTGCAGTAGCTGAGTGGTGTTTCAACAGCAGGGCCCGCAGTGCTGGTTATCATATTGAAGCCTTCTTACCATGGCAAAGTCACGCTCGGGGCTAAATCTCCTCCTACAACACGAGGCTGCCCCTATAAATCCCACACTTTGGTCCATAATCCATCTTTATAGAGGAAAAACTGAGGCAAAGGGACTCAGTCAGCCTGGATTAAACCTGGGCTGAGTCACATTCACACCATCCTTCCAAGCTGTCATCTTACATCCTAAGCTCCAGGCTACAGGAAACCCATTCACAGGGGTTTGGACCAGGCTTAGCTAAACTTCCCTGGAGAACCAAGCCTTGATCCTGCACAGCCCAAGCAGCAGTAGGGATCCAGTGCTGGTCAGCACATCTGACTGGCATGGTGTCACTTTTTGGTGAAAACCCTTCTTTCTGGGGGAAGCAGGTTCCTTCTCTGGGACAAAGCTTCTCCATCAGGAGGAGGAGGAGGAGGAGGAGGAGGAGGAGGAGGAAGATCATCTCTCCAAGTCATGGCCCATTTATTTACTCAAAACACACCGATGACTCTGGATCAAGCAACCCCTTTGCAGCAGTTGATTCCCCTGAGTCAATGACCTGACCCCAAAAACTGACCCCAAAAAATCAGAGAAAATTGAAAATTTTCAGTGAGTTCCGTGACTTTGCGGTAAGGAATTTCCCCCCATTTTGAAAAAGATTTTTCTGCTGGAAAAAGAATCTCTGCCTTTCTTTTAACGGGATCATCATATGGCATTTCCATCGATCTCACTCAGGGCAGAACTGTTTATTGATGGAACAACCCAAAATGTACATCAGCATCTCAGCTGGTGGAAATTACTGAAGGGCCTTAATGGGACAGGGATCCCTAATGGAGACAGGGACCCTGAATGGGACAGGAATCCCTAATGGAGACAGGGATCCTGAATGGGACAGGAATCCCTAATGGGGACAGGGACACTGAATGAGACAGGAATCCCTAATGGGGACAGGGATCCTGAATGGGACAGGAATCCCTAATGGGGACAGGGACCCTGAATGGCGACAGGGACCCTGAATGGGGACAGGGATCCCTGATAGGGAACAGAGCTCTCTTCTGGGACAGGGCTTCCTGATGGGCTCAGGGCTCCCTTTTGGGAGCTCCCTGCTGGGACAGTGTGCATGAGGCTGTCACCTCCCTCTTCCCGAGCTGTCCCATCCCACCCTTTGTCCCAGCTGAAACCACCAGGGTTTGTTTTCCAGTCTGATCTATTTGCAGTGGGGTTTGTGGTTTCTGTAAGAAGGGAAAAAAACAAACAAGTCAAATAAAAATAAAACCAGGCTGATGACATGAGCTCTGCTCTCCCCCTTCCTCTCTCTGCCCTCCTCCCTGGCTCCCCCACCCTCCCCTCTCCCGTCCCTCTGTGGTTTCCTTTCCATGCCAGTAACTGCAAGGCTGTAATTCCAAAGCCTCAGCGGCTTTCCCAGAGCTGCAGGAATGTGCCAGTGCCTGGGGTGGATCCACAGCCCCACAGGCAGGAGGTGCTGGGCAGAGGGGCACTTGGGATGGCCCTGGAGGATGCTTTTCCCCCTTTTCCGTCTCCTTGGAACAGCCTCCTTATTGTGACCTCAAATCCTTGGCCTCTCCGGGTTTAAAATCCTCCTTAAATTCCTGTGCAATAATAACAGGGTTCATCTCATCCCCCTCCACTGCCTGTGCTCCTCTGAATCCTGGGAGAAGAGAAAGGGGTCTCCTTCTGGCTGGGATGGGTCACACTGGATTCCACTGAGTGCCATGACAGGATTTCATCAGAAATGACGTTTCATCTGACGTTTTCGTCAGAACGTGTCAGGTCAAATCCCTGTCCCATTCGGGATCCCTGTCCCCATTCAGGGTCCCTGTCCCATTCAGGATTTCTGTCCCATTTGGGATCCCTGTTCACATTAGGGATTCCTGTCCCATTAGGATTGAGAATTGCCCCAAGTGCCCCATTGCTGCATTTCCACCCCTATTTCCATCCTCTGTGAGGGGCCAGGGGAGCACTGGAGATGTGGGAGAGGAAAAAATGCAGCCCTGCAGAATCCAAGCCCACTGGGGCCACGAAGCAAAGCCAGATCCTTGCAAATTTTTGTCTAGGAAAAATTCATGCCAAGCCCTCTGTGCCTGTTGTCTTTTGTTGCTAGAGCCCTCCTAGGAGGCAGGCAGGAGAGCAGAATAGGGCAGTAATGGGAATTCTGGCCTCTCCAAAAGTTGTCCCAATGGGAATCACAAACTGTGCAGTCGAAGATTGAAATGAGACTCAGGTACAGCTGGCCTGTGCTAGGAGAGTCAGAAGGGCAGACGGTTTGGGGACAGATACGAGGTAGAATTGGGGACAGATAAGAGGCAGAATGATTTTATGGACAGAGTAATACTTGATTAAGGGGCCAGGAGCAAATCCTCTGCACAGACTCCCTGGTAACCACGGGCCTGTCCCCTGCTGGGATGGTTTTAGGGACAGATCTGGACAGTTCGGGCACATTCTGAGAGTTTCTGACAACTTTCCAGAAAGGCAAAGCCCAGCAGGCAGATGGGCCCCTCTGCTCGAGCCCTGCTGAGCCCAATTCTTGTTCTTACTGGGTTTAGAGGGCCTGGGATTCCCAGCAGGGGGTTGATATCCCAGATAATTCCCTGTCCCTAAAATCCGTGCTGTAGCTGGCACAGCCTGGTGGCTCTGAGCCGCTGTCCCCAGTGCCACCACTGGAGCTTCTCCCTGAGCAGGGTGGGCACGTTTAGCCCTCAGCCAGGTCCTCCTGGTGCAAATCAACGTGGCAGCACCTCTCAGGCCCCTCCCTTCGCTCTGCAGCTTCCTGAGCTGTGCTCACCCCAAATGGGAGAATTCTTCTTTGAGTCACGGCTTTCTGTCATCAGAAATGATACAGAGAGGAGGAACAGATCTTCCTGTTGAAGGGATTTATACAAATCACCACGATATTTTCAAATAAATATTTGATAAACCCCAATATTTTGTTTGCCTAAAAAAGAATTTGCATTTGCAAAAAATGTGGAAAAAGCTCCAACATGGAAGGAGGTCAGAATTTGTACATTTAATAATCCAGTTTTCTGTTCACAACATGGATGCAAACTAGAATGGAAGTTCAGTTGCAGTAAAAGACAGAAAATTATAATATTTTCCTTGTCTCACTGACCATTTAGAAAATTATAAATATCTATATAATGCTTTCCTTATTGGTGTATTTTCATTTTACAGTGAAAACTTAAATTTCTATGGACATGTCTTAATTTTATAGTGCAATTCCCAAAATATCAGCTTTTAGGCTGAGCAAACCTCTCCCTGGCAGTCACTGTGAGTCCTGTGGGATGGATGCATTTTGTGCTCTGTACCTGTTCTCTGCCCCTATAAACCCCTTCTCTCTTCCCAGGCCCTCCCGTCGCAGGGACACAAAATGTGAATAAGACAACGGAGCAGCAGCGGCCCCAGCCAGGTGAGCTGTGACCCTTGGATTGGGAGCAGCTGGGGGAACTAATGAGGGGAATTAATGTGTGGAATTAACGTGGAGCAGCCCCGGGCAGGGGACAGGCAGGGGACAGGACATGGCCTGAGCTGTGCCAGCAGCTCTTCCCAACAGGCTCCGTTTGGCTGCTCTGCTCCTCTGCACTTCTTTTTTCCACCTTCGATGTTTTCTGGTTGCCACACAGTGCAGGGTATGTCCAAGGAGATCCCAGACTGTGGAAGCAGGCAGGTCTGAGAGCAGTGCCAGAAACCGTGGCTGTGCCGTTTGGGATTCCAGAAATCCTTGGCGGTTGTTTGCTAAAGGAACATCCCCGTGCTAGGGTCTGCAGTGTCCCCGTGGGCTGAGCCCCCTGGAGCATCCCAGCGTGTCCCTTCCCGCTGGAAGTGTCTCCAGACATGCCGGCAGGGTTTCCCCGGCCCCAGAGGAGCAGAGGAGGGAAGCAGCCCCACAGGGCAGAGGAGGGGGTGTTTCCTGCTGCCTTCCCAGGGCCTTGGAAAGGCCAAGCCCACCTTCCCTGGCAGCACAGCTGCTTTCCATCCCCGTCCTCTGTTCCAGGGCTTGGTTCTCTTGGCACTAGTTCAATCCACGAGCAAACGCTGCAAATCCAAAGCACCACAACCAGAGAGAGGCAAAGGAGAAGTGTAGAGATTAGGGCTGAGGAGGCCCCACCAAAAGGGAAGGAATTCATTCCTAATAAATGCTTTGTGGGGTTTTCAAGAACCACTCAGCCTCAGTGGAGCCAGCGACAAACTCCTGTTACTCTCATCTCTCTAATGCTGTGTTTGCTTCACAGAGAGAGACTCGGGTGAATATTTCCTGCCCTCCCAGGGCAGCAGGTGAATAGCAAGTGAATCTGAAAATCTCATCTGCTCTCCTTTCTATTTAGCCCTTTTTTATGAGGAGAAATAAATTTGTTCCTGCTGTGTGGCTGTTCTCCTGTCCCACACTTCTTTTTTCCACGTTTGATGTTTTCTGGTTGCCACACAGTGCAGGGTATGTCCAAGGAGGTCCCAGACTGTGAAAGCAGGCAGGTCTGAGAGCAGTGCCAGAAACTGTGGCTGTGCCATTTGGGATTCCAGAAATACTTGGTGGTTGTTTACTAAGAAGGAAAGAAGGAGCACTTCCAGGCCCTGGGAGAAGGGGCAGAAAAAGTAAAGAAAGAAAATGAAAATTTGGTTTCTAGAACAAACATAATGACCTGGAGTTTCTTCTTGATTAAGCATCCTTTAAATTTTGTTGGGTGATTTTTAAAATATTTCTTTATATTTTAGATCCCTACCAAATCCTGGGGCCCACCAGCAGCCGTCTTGCCAATCCAGGTGAGTTCATTCTACATTTCAGACCCCCATTATCAAAGAGGTGAATTTCCCTTTGGAGCTGCTGCTCCAGCCTGCACTGGGGGAGCAGCTGCTGGTCCCTGCACCCTTGGGGTGGCCTGTGAGAGCCACTGGCCTCTGTAGCTGTGACCTCACAAGGGCTTTTGCCAAAATCCTTACAGAAAAGTGAGGAAAGTGGTGCAACATCACCTCTGTCAGGACAGAATCACCATTCTGGATGTGCTTCCCCAAACCCAGCATTCCCTAAGAAGAGTTTTATAGCAGACTTAAGTGCTGGTCTCTCAGATTTGCAGTACAGGTTAATTTTTCACTGCGTGCTGTGGGTTACATGAAGAAAGGCACAAAACATCTCTGAAAGGTGCAGTGTAGCTTCCCCTAGCACATCATCTGCAGTAAATAATCCTGATTTTAGGGACAAAGGCCTGGAGTAAATCCTGTACGAACTAATCAACATTGAACACGTGGGATGCCTGTAAGGAAACATCCTCCTAAGGCTCTTAACTTACTCTTAACTACCTGTACAACTACACCGAGTAAAATCAGGAATAATCTGGGGAGCAAATCATCCCATGTAA
This sequence comes from Monarcha castaneiventris obscurior, assembly GCA_026261815.1. NCBI lineage: Eukaryota > Metazoa > Chordata > Aves > Passeriformes > Monarchidae > Monarcha > Monarcha castaneiventris. The sequence goes on from JAMPIT010000114.1 coordinate 6,170,010, forward strand.
CTCAGATCACCCGCTGGAGAGAGAGCTGGAGGTATCCAAAACAATCTCATTGGCAAACAATGAGCAGTGGAGGGGTGAAGTACACTGTGCTACCCAGTCAGTGAAAGCTCTGCAGAGCAGTGTCGTCACAGAAAGCCCTGTTTATGAATAGCCCGAGCACTTTAAGGCCAAAGGCGACCATTATGAAATCTAACGTGACCTCAGGCCCGGGCCCAGAACAAAGGGCTGAGTAACTTGTTTGCTGGGAACAGTTTATCCACTCCTAGGGCCGCCTTTCCAAGGCCTGAAGGAGCAGTTCCCAGTCGAGATCGAGATAGTCCTTCTGTTTCCTGCCTTTGTGTGTGCCCCGGAGCAGGAAACCCCGAGTCATTTCCTCTCCCCTTGGCTCGTGTCTGCAGGGAGCGGGCAGATCCAGCTGTGGCAGTTCCTGCTGGAGCTGCTGTCGGACAGCTCCAACGCCAGCTGCATCACGTGGGAGGGCACCAACGGCGAGTTCAAGATGACGGACCCTGATGAGGTGGCTCGGCGCTGGGGCGAGAGGAAAAGCAAACCCAACATGAATTATGACAAGCTGAGCCGGGCACTGCGATACTACTACGACAAGAACATTATGACCAAGGTGCACGGCAAGAGGTATGCCTACAAATTTGACTTTCACGGCATCGCCCAGGCCCTGCAGCCCCATCCCACCGAGTCCTCCATGTACAAGTACCCGTCAGATCTGTCCTACATGCCATCCTACCATGCCCACCAGCAGAAGGTGAACTTTGTGCCCCCACACCCCTCTTCCATGCCTGTCACATCATCCAGTTTCTTTGGAGCGGCCTCCCCCTATTGGACCTCCCCTGCAGGAAGCATTTACCCCAACCCCAACGTGCCCCGCCACCCCAACGCCCACGTCACACCACACTTGGGCAGCTATTACTAAATGCTTTCATCTGCCAGTGGCCTTGAGCAGTCTGGTTGGACTTTTTCTTTACTCCTGGGATTTTTATGGTTTTTGGGGGGACCCTTAATGGATAATTGTGGCCTTTCTGGGGAAGAATTAAAACTGGATATTGGTTTTTCCTGGACCAAACCTTTTACTTTTGTAACTTTGCCTCTTGTGTCTTGAACTGAGAGATGGAAGCTCCTGTGGGCCAGTACTCTGCATTTTCTTTGGGGTTTAAGGCTTGTGTCCTCTGTAGAAGTGACAATGAAGATGGTTCACCATTCCCTGGGATGAGTATTAGCTTTTGGATGAGAGGAATTTTTGAAGATTCAAAGGCTTTTGACAAGGCACAGATCCAGCAGTGGGTCGTCGGAAAAGATGACCCAATGGGGTTTTTCTCACTGGCCATTTGACCATTCAGTGGAGGACGCTGGGCTGCAGGGGACCACAACTGGAATCTTAGCTCTAAGGCAGAGGAGGATTCTCACCCAACTGGAAATTAAATATATATATATTCATATATATATATGTACGTGTATATTTTAAGAAGTAAAGGGCATTGAAGGAACTTCTCTAGAGTACAACTTCGTCTGACTGTGTCTGAACTCAGAAAGCAGCAGAAACCAGAACAAAGCGTAACGCAAAGTCCAGCACAGACATTCCTTGGAAGCAGAAATGAAGTGAATAAACGACAGCAGGTCCCTGGCTCTGGCCGAGCCGCGGGGCTCTGGAAGCACCGATTCGCGAACGCTGTGCGTTTGTCAGCCCGTCAAACCAAGGGTCAACAAACCAGAAGGCAAATTACTGTATAAATTATGCAGAGTTATTTTTCCCTATATCTCACAGTTTTAAAAGAAAGAGTAAATAAAACGAGTTGACCTCGGTCACAAATGCAGGTTTGTTTTTTACTATCAGCTCGGTTGTTTTTGTTTATTTTTTTAATGTAATTTGTACATCTTTTCAATCTGTACATTTGGGCTGTAGCTTTGTACTTTTTGCTAAAAAAAAAAAAAAAAAAAGACATGAGTAATGTATCTGTTGGAGATAGGCTTGGTCCTGCAATGGGATCCATGACTGACCCCCAAAGTCTCCAGAAACCTTCCAGATTGCCCTGGGTTTGTCTAGAGGAGAGGATTTTCTGTATTAGTCAGTTGTAGCTGTTGGCAAATTAATTCCACTTACTCCCATGTTTGCATTGAGGCTGATTGAAAACAGGCCCGGCATCTCAAGGCAACCATTGCAATTTTCTGTGATCACTTTTCACCCAAATCCTGAACTTTGGGAAGACCTGAACCACTTCATAGATAAAAAATGACGAAATACTTCTCTTTTTGATGGCTCCTGCTGGGAGGTTCTGTGGAAATCCGACCCCTTCCAGAATTCTCAGCCATCCCCAGCTCTGCACGTGTGAATGTGACGCTGCACAAGCGGCGGTTTGGTGCCATAAACAGAGGGTAAACCACAAGCATTTGGGGTTTGGAACAGATGTCTGGGGGGTGAGATTTCCATGTACAACCCATTAGCTGGCTTGTATTAAGTGGCAGCCAATTAACAGGATCACAACTATCTAGTCTAGACCAACCCCTGGGACTCTGTGGGGGCGGGATTTGGTCCATGTGCATCCGATTGCAGGAGGGGAGGCTGAAACCAGAGCGTTGGAGTCTGCTCGGAAAGTTAAACACAAGCACTGATGCCATTATTTAACAAAGTGGGAAGAGAAAATCAGGCTAATCCAGTTAGGTCTTAGTGCTTTCGGGGTGTTTTTAAGTAACATTTCTGCAATAATCGCAAAATTTAAGTATGGAGAAACTACCCATGGAAATGGGGCTTTTGCTACTATATATATGCAATGTACTTTTTGGATATTAAAATATATATAATTTTGCAAGCTATCTTGGTGGGTTGTGTTTTTTTAAAAATGTATTAATGTTACAATGAAACAGTTGTATGAAGAAGATGATGTAAAAAAAAAAGTGACAAAATAAATGGTGGTTTTCTTCTCTAAGATATCACATTGTCCCACTGTCTCCCTCCCCTCTCACACCTGCATGAACTTGAAATTAAATTTAGCTAAAAAGGGCAAGAAAGCAGCTCCACAGTAGTGGCAACCCATCCTGATCACTGTAGTATTGACCACTTATTCCAGAAAATTGTTGCCAGAGTTGATCAGACCTGATTTAGTTATTGGAGGGATAAAAACCCAGGCTCTGGCTTTTGTCCATGGAGAGAGAGAGAAAGTGGAAGAGCAGCCAGAGCTCAGGAGCTGAAGTGTCGAGGTGGCTCTGGGGTGCCCCAGGGCCCTCCAGGAATGTCAGTGTGTGCCCAGCCTGCTCCTGTTTCCCACCTATCCCCAAAGCCCGAGGAGAGCCAGTGCTCCGCAGCATTCCTGAGGTGGAGGCTGCAAAAACAAGCGCTGCCAAGGGATCTTCTGATTGTGGGTAAAGGTCAGGCCGAGGCACTTCCTGCAGCTTTGCACGGTGGTCCTGAGAGATATCTGGAGCTCCTGCAGACCTGATAAAGCCTTGGGAAGGCAGGGCTGCACCAGCACAGCACTTCCTTCCTGCACACAGACTTTTGTTGCTGAGCGCCAGGACAAGGCTTGATTGGCTCAGGAAAAGGGCCACTTCCAGCACCCCAGAGTTGCTCCCTCTGTGGATTCCACCGGAGTTGCTCAATTTAGTCACAAGAGCGAGTGGTTTATTGCTTATCTCCGTTGTTTTCCACTGCAGCAGCAGCGAGATTAATTCTGGCTGCACAGCATCAGTGGAAATATCAAGTGTTTTATTTGAATACCGTGTCCTGCCTGCCTGTCAGTAATAGGAAAATCAGAAGATGAGATGCACAAAAGCATCTAAAGGCAGAATCTGAAGGTTATCAGAGTGCAAAGATGTCCCTGATAGCAAAATTTGGCCAGCAGGAACCGTGGGGGGAAAAAAAGACATTTGAAAATAACCAACAATTTGAGAAGCATCTGATTCTGGCTGCCCAGTGTGTTAAAGGAACCCTCCTGAGAAGGGAGGTGATCAGCAGCATCCCAGCTCAGGTCCACTCTGCCTCCTTTCATCCTTCCCTTCAGGGTACTTGCAGGCATTAATCTTTTCTAGTATTCACTAATATTTAGCTTCCGATATTAATTTTTTCTAGTATTTGCTAATATTTAGCTTTAGACAGATTTTTCGTCCCACTCCAGGCATTCCCATGGAATCCAGAGATCTTAGAGCAAGGAGATCTCACCCCAGAATGCCAGACAGCCTCACACTCCTGGGGCACTTCCCAGGCACCTTTTAAAGTATCTTCATAAGATCTCAATAGTTTACATTCCTCAGGTAGAGAAAGTGCAGTAAGACAGAGATTGGAGTAGTTGATTTGTACCCTCATGGCTTTGCCACGTTGGAAGTACCAGGGGTGGGACCAGGGGGATCTCCCCTCCCAGCCCAGGTTTCTGGGGCACACTGGGACACAACAAAGAAAGAATTTGACAGCCCTAATGCTTCTTTCTGCTTTTCCCAGGAGAACAAGGCAGATGGAATTAAAGTATTTCAGGCTTAAAGCAGAAAGTTTACCAGACAGATGGCTGGGATCACATGGCTGGGAGCTGGGAGTCAACAGGGGCAGCAGAAAACCTTCTCTGCATCGAAGCTCAGGACTCCAAGCTCCCCAGGACATCCAGCTCCCATTGCAATCAGGGTGAATTCAGCTGCTGATTTTCAGGGATCTGGTATTTCCCCCGGATTTCTGTTCCACCAGCCTCAAACCCTGAGTGGGATCTGGCTCAGAGATGCCAAGCTGGAATTAGCCCCACATTCCTCTGTCTATAAATAGAGGATGCAGCCTGTAGGTTGAGTAGAGTCAGCAATGGCTTTACAGGCTCAGAGCTCTGGCTGCTTGGCTGGATCTCTGTGCTGGTTTTCTCCCTTTGATCTGGTCCAGCCTCTGTGTGTGTGAATTCCTCCTGCTTAGTTACAGCCAGCAGGTTTAGAACCTGCTTTGGACTGGATTTTGAAGCAGCCTTTGTGTCCCCACTGCTGGGAGTCTGGAGGATGGAGCGCTCAGCTTAAGCAATTCTTAGATGCTCTAAACTGAGGGATGACAAATCCTTCCAGAGCCAGGCACCTGAGATCACTCCTGTCCAGAATCCCTGGATGCCACAACCCACCCCCTGCACACACTGGTGCCTTCCTCCTTTATATACCTGTCTTGGTTTTGAAAGACAGGTGTCAGACAGGAAAGGCAGGAGCCTCCCCTGAAGTGGAAAATGCAACCCTCTTCCCTCCGAATTATTATAGATTCGAAAATAAGGGGCTTTCAGGCAAAGATATGAGGGATAGGAATAACAGTTCTTTACTAATAAATATATATGTATAACAACACAAACAAACAGCAATAGCTGTGGCAGTCACAGCAAACAGCAGCACAAACCCAGTGCGGCCACACTCGGCCTCGGGCCCTTTCCCCTGGGTGCAGTTCCTGCGGGGCGGCTCCCGGTGAGCAGGGCAGGTGCGATGGTTCCCCCGGGGCTGCAGGGGGCGCTCCGCAGCGAGCTCGGGCAGCACCGGGAATGGCGGAGCGGGGTGCTGGGCAGGAATGGATGAGAAAACCTCACAAACTCCTGGGCGTCTGGCTGGATCCTCAGGAACAGCAGGCTGGAACAGCAGGGGCGAGCGCAGATCTCGGGTGGCAGTGAGAGGTATCAAACTGCGGAGCTGTGGCAGGGAAACCCGGCAGGTCTCTCAGTCGGCAGAGCGTAGGAGCTCCGTCTCCAGACGGGACAAGGAGAAGAGCAGGCTTAGGAGCCCCGGGGTTTGCCCGCAGAAAGCAAAACAGCCAAAGAAGCAGGAACCCGCAGTGTGACCGAGACGTCCACACCGAAGGGAGCCAGCTTCCAGATTAAACCCTGAGCACACCAGGCAGCCCCCCGGGTGTCCCAACCCCCAGGTGACAAAAGGGTGGCCAGTCCCACCCCGCCTCTGTGGCCAGGTCTTTTGTTTCTTTGAAGTATCCAGCGGTTTGTCCCCTAGCAACTAGTATGGGTAAAATTCTTTAAGAGAAAAAAAAAAAAACAGGCTAAAATCCTAAGCCCCAACAATACCTAAAGATTGTATTTTGGCCCTGAGAATGATCTTCCAAAAAAGTGCAGATTTCTAACGGAGTACTGTGGAAAAGGAGAGGAATTTCCCTGTGCCAGGACAGGGGAGAAGGATTTCCCTGTGCCAAGACCTTCCCTGACTAAAGACAAAGCCAGATTTCTCATACTCATGCCCAACAAGTGCACTCCAGCCCAAATGAGACATTAATTATGGGGGAAATGTGCCATAACTTCTGTTGAGGTAAACATTTAATGTGAGGCTGGCCTTGCCTAGCAATATTTCAGGCACATTGACAGCAGAAAATGCCCGGGCCTGAAGCTTTGTTCTCAAAGGAGGATGAACCCAGCTGCTGTTTCCCACCTCTGTGTCACAAGGAAAGAGCCATCAGTCTGTAAGTGCTGGATGAAAGCAGCCAGCTTCACTTCATTATCCTATTACAATAATAGAGTTTTTACAAGCTGCTTTGCTGTGCTGATCCAGTATTTTTAATAACTTCTGTGAAATTAGTTGGTGAGACTTCAGCCTACTGCCTACCAAAGTCTGTTCTCCACATCGAACCAAGCGTGGCTGCATTTGGTGTTAATTAGAGCTGCAGTCCAGAGGCACGTCAGGGGCTGGCATTTATAAATCCACTTCAAAGACCTTATTTGTATATTTTTGCACAATACCCAGCATAACATACACATGACAATTTTCATCTGTGAAATCAGAACTCACTGCAAATAAAGCTCAGACCTTTCTGTCGTGTCAGAAAAGAACTGAGAGACGTCTGGCTAAGGTCATGTGGAGAAGGACAACATGTAGTGTGTGTTATGATTGTTTCCACTACAGAGGTAGAAATCCCTGCACATGAAGGGATTCTTCTGTTATATCAGAATAGAATTAGAGATCCTTGGCAAAAATCAGCTCTTCAGGCTCCAAGAGCAGCAAACAGAGCCTGATACCAAAGCCACTGAGTGTGAAGACCAAAGGCAGAGCAGTTTTGAGGCCATGACAGCAGTAACCCCATCAGCCCTGCACCCCACGGGGGGAGCTGCCCCAAGGACCTGCCCTGTGCCTGCAGGGGATGGCACAGCTGGGTTTGCAGTGGAGCAGCCACCCTGACCAGGACAAATAACTGCAGCAGGAAGGGCTTTGGGCAGGGCAGGTTTCCCAGGTGAAGGTACCGTGCTGCTCCTAACCAGGGCCAGGCACAAGAGGATTCAGTCCTGGAGTTCTGATTTGAAGCTGCAGTGGTGAAGGAGGATGAGGAGCCAGGGGCTCTGGCAGTTTGGTGCAATTTCACCACCAGAGCTGGCTCCTTCCTTTCCAGGAACTGCTGCGAACTTGTTATTTGCTTTGGCTTTTCCTGAAGTTTCTGTCTCCTGGAGCTGTAAAGTCCAGTGCTGGATGCACCTCCCCTCCCTGCTGCTGCAAGTGCTGTGCTTGGGCCAGCAGAGTCTCTTCGTGCAGCCCTGCTGGCAGCTCGGGCTGGGCATGGACATCTCCGGCCCTTGGGAGCACAGGGTCGGTGTCGGTATATACATATATACATATATATATATATATGTTGCTTATATACACTTGCCACACCCTTGGAAGTGTCCAAGGCCAGGCTGAATGGGCCTTGGAGCACCCTGGGATAGTGGAAGGTGTCCCTGCCCATGGCAGGGGATGGAACGGGATGAGCTTCAGGGAAGGTCCTTCAGGGAAGGTCCCTTCCAACCTAAAGCATTCAGTGATTCCATATAGATTTATGTCTATTTCCTAGAACAGTATATATACACATATGTATTTGATATAATTGTGTGTATATATATATATGCATATGATATAACAGTGTGCTGTAGTGTTAAGGTAAACCAAATTAAGAGGGGGTTCAGTTTGGGGCAGATGTTTCTGTGGAGGATTTAAAACTTCCCTGAACACCCCACTTCTGGAGCCCCAAGGCTGAGCAGGAGCTGAGCAGCTCCCCAAAATCCTCAGCCAGCACATTCCAAGCTCTGCAGACCCAGGGGTACCGGCATCTCAACCTTGCTGTGGGAATTTGGGGAGCAGCATCCTTCACCATGAGGGATAGAGGGGAGCAGAGGTGCCTGGCATGAGGATGGAAGAAGATGAGATTTAAGGTCCCTTCCAATCCAAACCATCCTGGGATTCTGGGCCGGTTCCACAGTGGTGTTTGTGGAGCTCCAGCACAGCAGCACCAAGGGATGTGATCTGGGCTTCCAGAACCATCCCAACGGATGTGATGGCTCTGCAGGCTCTGCCACAGTGACAGTGACTCCTTGGGTGGGGGTTGGCTCCCTGCTGCACCAGGAGCACTTACAGAGCACAGAGGGGCTTCATCTGAACAGGAACCTTGGGCACTGCTGCAAAACTAACCCACATCGAGGACTCAGGGCCTTCCCGAGGTGGTCTGTGGCAGAATCATGGAATCAGTGAGACTGGAAAAGCCCTCTGAGGTCATGGAATCCAAGCATTAACCCAGCACTGCTGTGCTGTTGGGTTTTAACAGCTGGGGAAACTGAGGCACAAAGCAGGGAGCAGTGTCTGGTCTGGCGTTACAGAGCAGAGTTCCCTATGGAATATGGGTCTCTTCAGACCCAAGCTCGCCGTCCCCAACCCCCCCGCTCCGCTTTAGATGCAGCATCAGCCGATATTCACAGCCCCCAGCCCTCCACTCACACACCACCTTCGAATTCACTGCCGGAAATTCCCAACACTTCTGTGAAGGGGCTAAATATATCCAGCTAGCACGGCCCGTGCCAAAACCGAGCCACTAAGTGCACTGAACTTTGTATCATAAAACACGGAACAGTCCCAATAAAGTCCTGCTTTGCTTTTCAAGGCTGCCGTGGCCGCGCTGTGGAGTTTGGGGCTGCGAAGCGGCTGATCCGCAGGTGAGCGGTGCCATCCTGTGGCAGCGGCACAGAAAACATCGCTGAATCCCTCGCATCCCCGATGGTCCCCAGCATCCCTGTGCTCTCCAGCATCCCCGATGGTCCCCAGCATCCCCGATGGTCCCCAGCATCCCTGTGCTCCCCAGCATCCCTGTGCTCCCCAGCATCCCTGTGCTCCCCAGCATCCCGACCTGCCTCCGTGCTGGGCTGTCCCCACAGATTCATGTGGTGGCTTTGCACAGCTGAGTTGGGATGTGGCTGCCCCGGAGAGCAAGGGCTTAATGCTTTCTGTGCTTAAATTTGGCCGGCAGTGTGAAAAAGGAGACACAAAGTGAGCCTGTCTCATCCCAGCCACCCCTTGCTCGTTCACCTCCCCTGAGCAGGCAGAATTGATGTCTGCCTCATGCAGCAGCGAGTTTGTTCCAGTTCAAGTGTCCCCAGGCAGATGCTTCCACCACAGAAATGTCAGCTTGGCCTCAGGAAGTGTCTTTTGTGTACATTCAAGCAGCCACGGAGAGAGTTTCAGCCTTCCTCACTCTTGTTCCAGTGATGCTGTCACGGGCTTAAATGGGATTTAGGGCCAGTGCTGGTGGCATCAGAGGTTCCCCAGGCTGCAGCAAGAGGATTCACCAGAGGGTTCAGGAATGTGCACAGTTTCCCTCTGTGCTTCCCTTTCTATGCTCACATTTCTGGCCTGGTGCTGTGGTTTCTCCCTGCCCCTGTGGGGAGCAGGAGCTGGGCCAGCACCATGACTGTGAAACAAGGCAGGGGTGTTTTTAGGGGGAAAAAATGAGGGGAAAATCCCAGCTGTTCCCAGTGGAATTCCCAAGGATGTGACCACCTCAGTTTGCCTGGGGAGCAGGAAGGCAATGGGACACCTCGGCTTGTGTCAGGCTTTGCTCACTGCTGACTGGTTTGTGGGTGAGCAGCAGAGTTTCTGGGGAATTGTGTACAGGCAGGAGCTACCCAGGCATTCGCTGGGAGCCTGTGAGCAGTGTCTGCCACAATCCCACAGTGCAAGCCAGTGGGAGCATCTGAACAGTGTGCCAGGGGTTGTTTCAATTATTATTATTATTGTTATTATTGTTATTATTATTATTATTTAGGGGTGTCTTTTCGCCAGTTCCTCCCAGAGCATGTGTGCAGACAGACAGCAAACCAGCACATGTCAGTTTACCAAAAGCAGTTATTTTAATTCATGGCCCTTTCTCCAGCAGTCAGCAGGATGCCTTATTCATTTGCCAGCAGGAGGGTAAATCTATTTCAAAATGATTGAAATATTATGCACAGCTTGAATGAATGTTTAAAATAAATACAGTAGAAGAAACATGTTGTTTGTGAAATGAGAAGATAAATTAAGTTTAGTGCAGACACATTATTCCCAACCCTGGCTGCTTAGCTTTCCCAGCGAAATCCTTTAGGCTTTAATCCAGCAGGAAGGGTCTGATTGCTCTCCTGAAGGGGCAGGACTTTCTCCTCAGACCTTTGCAGGGTTTGGACTAGGCTGTGGCCTCCATGGTGGCTGTGGCCTCCAGACTGTGGAAAGGCCTAAGGCAGGATGGGCAGCCCAGGAGGGAGAAGGGGCCTGCGAGGCTTGGGCAGACCTGAACAAGCGAAGCCCTGCCAGGGTGAAGAACCCGGCCTTTGTCTTCCAGTATCGGCTCTGTGGTTCCCTCCAGCCACTTCTGCTCAGCAAGATTAAATTTATTTTCATCCTCTTAACTGAACTTTCTTTTAATGGCAGCAGGGGTGACAGTCCCCAGAATAGCTTTCCTCTGGAGTCTGTCCCGAGTGGCCTGTCCCCGATAACCTCCTTCCCAGCCCGGCCTTTATCTGCCGGGTGACAAACAGCTCTCCCTGGACAGCCAGAGGAAATTCCACTCATTGTTGTGCTGCTGCTGAGCCCTGCCTCGGCTCTATCTCCTGCTGCTGCGGGGCTGGCAGAGCTTCCTGGGGTGACAACCAGTGGGAGGCTCACTCCGGGATTCCCAGTCAGCTCCCAGTATGATCCCTCTCTAAGGGAGCCTGATAGCTCAGCCATGGCCCTGTCAGCTTTGGATCCATCGCCTTGAATTTCCTCTGGTCCTGGATCCCCTCCGGTAACACCAAAATGTGCAAAAGAACACAGTCACCCTTCCCCTGGTGCAGCTTCCTTGTGTTGCAGGTTCGAGGCAGGTGTGGCTGTCAGAAGAGGGAACACCAGGCAGCCACCCCTGCAGGGGGATCAGGAGTTGTGGTAGCACTTTGTACCTCTAGAAATGGAACAACACATCCTCACGTTCATGCTGCAAACAGGGCAAAAGGTTCCATCGCTGGGTCGGGAAGAACGTTGAGGTTTGGGATTTTGAGGGAGCTTTCCTCAAAAGTGCATTGTTTAGGGACCCCCCAGGCTTCGGAGGGTGTGCACCACCTCTTGGACAGGCACTGCAGAGCATTTGGTTTATTCTCCCCACCAGCACTAACATCCCAAACCAGCACTTAAAGTAGGACTCTTCCCTGGCTCTGCATTGCACAGCTGGGTTTGACCTTCCAAATGGGTTTCCCTAGTCCAGTGGGGACACTTTTTTCTGTTTCTATTAAAGGCATCTTGATGCGTCTCTTCTCCCAGGGGTAAGGGGTGTAGCTTGCAAGCCTTAAGCACTGACAGTGGCACCTTCTGGGGACATTACCCCCAGGGAACTGTACAGGAAGCCTTGGGAGGAAATGCAGCAGCTCTGGAAGGATGGAGCAGTTTTTGGTCCAGACCAGTCTGGGACTCTGGACGCATCATTTCCCTTCCCTGCTGCCTCTGAGATTTCTGTGCTTGGCCACTGATCTCTTGACGTTTGTTTTGGGGGATCAAAACTGTCCTTCCAAGCTGATAATCTGAGGGGCACTAAGGCTGAAGGTTCAGGTGCTGCGGTGATTGAGACTGTAAAATATTTTTTACATTGTTGGTTTGCAAGGTTGCAAAACCAGCACAATTGAAATATCAGGAGGTATCTGTGAGTTACCTCAAAGGCCTCACTCCTGCTTCTCTATTCACAGTCCTGGCCCTGGTGCAGCCACTTTTGGTAGCTCTGATGTGTGATGAGAGCAGAACTTTGTGTGCTGGCCTTTCCACCCAGAGGTGGAGAAGGGTGTGGCAACGGTGCACTGAGGAAAGATTGACACAGCTGAGCATTGGCTTTTAAAGTGCTTTAGTGACATAATTGTTCATAACGTTGTTTTCTGTGCAATGTCAGTGGTTATGTCCTGTGTTACAGATGGCAAACTGGAGATGCAGACTAAAGTGATTTGTTCTGACCCTAGAGGAGTTCACATCACACTGGGACTGAGACCTGAACACTCCTGGTTCCCAGAGTTTGATTTCCATACTCACACCATGCTCATTTGCAGACAACTTTCTCTAGTCATCATCTGACCTGCGAAATTCTCCCCTTCCTTTAGAACCACTTAATCCAGCAGCTTTTAACACTATTTCCATTTTACCACAGCATTGAAAATTGATGAGCCAAGTTACATCACTGGGAAGAGTTCCCAAAAACTCTTTGGCCTGCCACTAGAACTCTCAGTAACAGAATGAACTGAGGGGAAAAAATTGCCTGTGAGGAAGTAGAAATTCACTAAAAAAGTATTGAAGCTTCTTGTTGCATTTGAAGCTTCAATATCAAAAATCATCCCCAGAAAATGTTCAGCACTATTCAGCTCCCACCGAGCAGGACTTGTTTCCTGTAGGGATGCACGTTTGGCTGTGGGGAGATGAACAGTTTGGAACGAAATCTGAAGCCAGAATGTTGGTAGGAGGCTCCTGGGCTTTGTTTTTGTTTGAACAAGACCTTCATGATACAAAGGGGAAGATAATCTCTGTTTGCATAGGGGATTTTTTGGAAGGATACATCCAGAGCTGGGAATTTCCTCTCTCCTCCCAGTGGAGTGCTTTCTGCCAGTTGTGAAGGAATCAATGTGCTCTCCATCTCCCCACCTTTCTGGAGAGTTGTCTTCAAATGTTTCCCTATTCCCCAGCCAGGCAGCTCCCAGGGCAGTGAAGAGCAGCTGCAGGCTGGGACAGTTGGGAATGAGCAGCCGAACTCCTCTTGTCCCAGAGTGGCTCTGCTTCTCCTTGGTTTTTCAGTTTTCCTTTCCATTTGGCTCTTTTTCCCTGAAAGGAGTCAAAGGCTTTCAGAGGGGAGAAGTCCCATTTTGGAGTTGGAGATGCAGCAGTTTGGCCCAAGCTCTGTCTTCTCTATTTCCTAAGCTTGTCCCATCCCCTACTGCTCCGTCCTGCAGCTGTACAAGCCCCAAAGAAAGAGGGAAGGAATTGTTTCAGAACATTCAAAAGTGCTCAAGTTCCAGAGCCAGAGTCTGTTTTCATAGAGGACTTTGGCAACCAGAAATAGACATTTTTTTGAGGTTTTGACTCCTAAATCCCTTAGGTTTCTTTAGCTTTGCCTTCTGTCTCTCCTTCTCACGTTCTCATTCCAGCAGCTGTGTATGTTTAACGTCCTAAAATTTCTTTCCATCTTTTCAGGCTTTTTAACACCTTTTCATGCCCCTGGAAACTTCAGTGAGTTGGACATTCCAACATAGCAGCTTCTTTAAATGTCCCATAGATATAAAAATATAAATTCTATGAAATACATATAGTGTAGTTAAATAGTGATCACTGGTATGCTGCTCCTCTTTGATTGAGGCTTTTGAGAAAACAAATGCTGCGTTAGAGCAAACCCAGACCTGTGTTTCTGTTTTGTTTTACTGAGTTATTTATTAATCCTCTCAAGACTGAATTCTCTCTGAAAACTCAGTCCCACAAATACCTGGCACTACATTTTTGTGTCGCTGGTTTCACTGACTTCAGATAAGACAAAGCCAGGATTGTCATAACCTTTCTTCTCTTTGGCTTTGGCTTCCTTCTCGTTGTAGAGACAGAAGGCACAGTGGGGAGTCTCCACAGCCACTGTCTTGCTGAAGTTCTGAAAGTCCACTCTGTATTTCCCTTCTTTGGTCTTGGACACGATGGGAGCGAAGCGGTACCCCCAGAGCACCTCCTCGGGGATGTAGGACGTCCTCACCTGGCAGGTGGCACTGGTGGCCTCCACGGTGCCATCCAAAAACACCACCAGCTCAAAGTCCTGCTGCAGGAGGGTTTCTGCTGCCATGTGGAAGAAGGGGCTGTTCTTGTCTATGATGTGGTAGATGGTGAGTGGCGAGATGAAGAAGAGATTCTCGTTGCCAGCGTCCACCACGAATTCGATGTTGACCTGGTCCAGGATGATGGTCTCCCCCTCAGGGGTGATGGTGGTCTTCAAGAGCTTCCCATAGATGTGGCTCCCGATCAGCAGGCTCTTCCGGAGGTTGGCCACACGGATCAGGAGGCACAGCTTCCCCCCACGCTTGCTGATGACGGCGTTCTTGCTGAACGTGATGGTCTTGGCCCGGTTTTTGGACCTGGAGATCTTGGCCAGAATGGCCCCACACATGAAGGAATTGATGATGACTCCCAGGATGGACTGGAAGATGAGCAGGAAGATGGCAGTGGCACACTGCTCTGTGACACACCTAAAGCCATAGCCGATGGTCACTTGGGTCTCCAGGGAGAAGAGGAAGGCTGAGGTGAGGCCGTTGATGTTCTCCACGCAGGGGGTGTGGTTGATGGAGGGGTTGAACTCAGGCAGGTCTTTGTGGATGTAGGCCACAACGTACCAGAGCAGCCCGAACAGGAACCAGCTGCCCAGGAAGGCCGAGATGAAGATGGTCATCTTGTACCTCCACCTGAGGTCCAGGATGGTTGTCCATATGTCAATCAGGAAGACAAACCTGGACTGTTCCACGTTGCCAAACTCGATGTTGCACCTCCCATCCTTGGAGACGAGCCTGGCCCGGCGCCGGCTGCGCTCCCGGAGGTGGCTGGTGAAGCGTTCCCGGAGGTAGCTGAACATCCCCGCTGCTGACAGGGCTCTGCAGAGCAAGAAACAATGAGCAGTGGGGTTTAACCTGTACCTGCAGGCCAGGGGGAAACTCTGACACAGGCTCAAGACACTTGTTCAGGACAAAGTTACATAATTTGCATATTTCCCCACAGCTGCTGGGGAAGAGTTCCAGTAAGCTGATGAGGAAACTCAGAGTTCCTTGCCTAAGGAGCATTCCAGCAAAAAACAATCATTTTGGCTTGCTCAATAAACTGTGAGTCAGTCAAGTGTTAATATTGTCCTGTGCTCAGTTGTGTAAGTGAAGCCTGGAGCAGCAGTAACTCCACTGTGGGCATGTGTGGGGAAAATGCTGGATTTGGAGACCTTTCTGCCTTTTAGGAGATGAATCCTGGCCTGTTGATGCAGTTTTGTGTGTATCTCGACATGAGAAGACCCTGGATGAAACGTGGGTAGGAAATTAAGGGACAAAGGGGAGCAGATGCAGAAGGCATAATTAAGCCAGATACGCAGTTATTTTTAGCGTGGTTAGAGACGAGGTTTGGAGGTGTGAAATTCAGACCCTGGAATCACACAAGCATCTCAAATAGGATTATTAGGTGAGAATAAAAGAAATTATTAAACTCCAGCAGGAGAATTTGGGTGTTTGCTCACCACAAAGGTGATGCTGAGACTGAGGATGGATTTCTGAACCTGATCCTTTAAAGGAAAGTGTAGCTTGGTGTCCCTCTTATTTTGTCCTTTATGACTGGCCATGTTAACAAGAGGCCTAGGGAATAAGAGTCATTGATGGAGAAAATGCTACAGATGTGTTCAGACTGCAATGTGGATCAACCTACGTTTGAAAAATTCCCAGCCTTGGAGTTACTCAGACACACAGGTGTGGGGAGAGGCTGATGCACTGCAGAGTCAGACACTGCCTGGGATGTTCATGGACCATCCCAGGGCCTGATTTTGGTCCAAAACTTAGGAGTGTTTTTAGAAATAATTGATTTCTGAGTTTATCACCCTTCAAGCATAAAATGTGTTTGGTTGCCAGGGAGGATGTTGGATCAATGCACACTGAGCCCCCGTGGACCCATGTATGCCTCTTTATTTAGCTTCTGTTGAACAAAATCCTTCTCGGGTGGCTGAATGAGCTGTGTGCTGTGGTCACATGCCCTGGGGCAAAATGCTGCAGCTTCCAAAGTAAGAACTGCAGGGGAAAATATTCCCAGTGCTGACTCACACAGGGGTGTTCTGAGCCTGCTGGGTCTCCGAGGAGGAGAATCCCCAGCCACACAGGGCAAGGGTTTGGGGTTCCTGCAGCTGCCATGGGGGATGTTTCCTTTGGGAAAACCTTGAGGGCACCTCGAATCAGGAGATGTTGAGGGCTTTGTGCTTCTGTTGTTTCTTTACCTTCCCAATAGGAAGGGATGGTAAAAGAAGCCTTAGGAGTGACTTTTTTAGAGCAAGCTAAAGATGCTACACCCCTTATCTCAAGCCTTACCTCCTATCACCAGCCCACCCGGGCTTCCTTTTGGTCAGCAGCAAAAGGCTTGGACTCAAATTGGTAGCAAGTGGACTGCCCAAATTTTGCTTGATTTCATGTGCTTAAGTATTTGTGGCAAGAGCTGTTTACCTCCCTTAAGCTCCAGTTTCATATGTCCAAAATGGGGATATCCCGAGGGATCCGTCAGACACTGGTGGGAATTCAGTGGGAAATGTGTCTCATTTAACTGCAGCCATTTAAGCACTGGAGAAGTGTCAGTGCCAGCTGTACAGCTGACACAGGAAAGGACCAAGTGCCCCCTCTGAGGGTCCCCTTGCAACCACAACAGTTTTATGAAGTCAAGAATTGATGTTTGGCAATGTCCCTTTACCCTGTGATATTAACTTAGAGAAGCTGCCTGATGTCTCAGCTGACTAAACCAGAAATCCTCCCATCAGACCCAGCTGCAGGCACAGAAAACACCTTCACATGTGTTAATCAGCAGCAAAGAGAAAATATTAAATTATCAAGGACAGAGTCTAAGCACAAATTAATTGCATTTTGTAAAGCCAGAAGTAATTCTATTATTTAATGTCCTTGTTAGTATCAGCAGCCCTAAGAGTAAACTTATTTCTGTGTCTCACAAAGCTGCCTTCTTTCTGCACTTGGACTGGATCACCTTCCTCTCCTGCTCAATAAAATTATGGTGAAAGAAATGAAGGTCACTTTCTACTGTACCTTTTCACCCTTCTGCTGCTGAATTTATTGGTTGCAAATGGAGCTGGCAGAGGTTAAACTTTAAGCCCACATTTGAGGAAAGGAGAATGAGGTCACACTTTCCTGAACAATTCTCAAGTTTTATTTTCCTGATGCACTTTTAATATATCCGTGTTAATGCATAGTTTGAGCAGAAATAAAACATTCCTGTGTAACACACTATCCCAAGAAGTTTTCCAGGGTTTAGACTTACTGTGCAAAACCACCCATCTTCAGCTGGCCCCTGTGTTCCTTCTGTTCTTTTCTAATAAATGTGAACATTGGCTTTACCAGAATGGCAGGGTGAAATTTTGGGATGCCTCATCTTGTCCATCGTGAGCTGCACACACACTCCTTAGGCAGAGAAGGGCTCCTAACCTCAGGGAATGGGTGTGAAGGGGAGAAATCTGCAGCAGCTCTGGTTTCTGATCTGCTGGTGTCCTCACACCAGGGGTCATGATAAATTACTATCACAGTTCTGATCCAGCCTCCACTGGAAACTTCCCAGAATTTGAGTGAGGATCTGGACACACAATTGAACAGATAACAACCACAGAATAGTGGAGAACAAGGTGATCAGCCTGGATCCTTGAAAACAGGCCCCCAGCTCCACCATTCTTCTGCCTCTTTAAATCATCCACAGCCCCTTCCAAGGCTCCTTTACAAGCCCTGCTTAAGCTACCCCCGGGCAGATCAAAGAGGCAGAAGAATTACACCTCTCTTCAGGCAGGATGACAAAGGAATTCTCCTTTCAACAAATCCCTTGCCCCCACACACAGCTGAAATGTGTTGATTTGCTTCAGCAGGAGAAAAATTCCCTCCTGGATAAGCATGCTGTGAGTATATCAGCGACTGTCTGGAGGAGATTATATAAAGCAAGTTATATAATACAGCAATTAAAGCCCTTTTAATTCAAATCAGCAGAGGTGCCCGACTACATCCTAGCTAATGTTTACCAGGATGTTTCCTGTTCGGCCCAGGTAAACAGGGCACTGCTGTCTGTCTGGAGTGGGGAATTCTGTGCTGTGGGACTTGGGGACGGTGCTGCTGTCCCCAGGCACCGAGTGTTTATAGAGGGTGCACTGCTCCTGTTCCTACACAGGGGGACATTCACCAACACAAGCTGCATCAATAAACATGACCTGGCAAGGTTAGCTGTGAAAACAAAGAGTTCCCACTTCCCTGGCCCAGTCTCGTATTTTCCAGTGATCACCAGAGTAAGCAGAAACTTTCGGGTTTCCATTCTCAGCTTCCCAAGTACTCCGGCAGTGCCTCCATCCCAAATATCTGAGAGCTATTACCTCTATTTCTACCTGTTCTCTGCAGCCCTGCTAGTGGGTGACACCAATCCTTGCAGTTCCTGAGCAGCAGGAGCTCCTCTGCTCCCTCAGGAATGTTACTGAGCGCTTCTCTTTGCTCTTACTTCCTTGCAACTAGTTTGGTTTGAAAAATTTGGATGTGGAGGATAACGACATTTAATCATTCCTCCGGTAGGTTTTATCCAGGGAAATGGCTTTAATCCCAGCCACGTGCAGCCCTTGAGGAGACCAGAGGGGGAAGGGAGGGGAAGGTGCTGAATGTTTGATAGGGGTGTGACAAGAACAAGATTCCATCTCCTGCTCTCTCCCTGGAGTTCTGGTTTCTGTGGCTCCCTCCCTGGCAGCAGTGGATGTGGGAGCCAAGCTGGCAGAACGGGATCATTAGGGGGAGACAGAGCAGCTCCATGAGCCTGCAGCCTGTGCTAGAAATACATCTTTGTTAGGGATTCAGAGGAAGTTCTAAGCAGCTTAGGTAGAAGAAAGGGGATACAGAGTTAAAGGATTATTTTTTTTTTCAGTCCTGTTCAGTTCTTTGCAAAACTCAGACCTTTCTGTTTCTCTTTCTGTTGAACTTTCTCTGAACAAAGTATGTGAAATATCCAATTCCTAATACCTTATCAAATCCTTTTTTATTAGAAAAGCAAACTCTAACACTCAGTCTCATGGTGAATTAGCTGCTGGCTGCTTTACTACCAAGCCCTGTGGGGAGTGGAGCTCATTTGCCCTTCAACAACTGCCCTGGGCAGAGCAGGAATGGGTCTGTTGGGATGGGATGCAGCAGGAATGGGCCTGTTGGGATGGGATAGCAGTTGCACCATTCTGCCTTGTTGCTTATATCAAAATCAGGATCAAAGACTGTCACAGAGAGCTCAATCAAATGGGAGTGGAGGAAAATACGAGGTCCCTAAAGCAGCCAGTTGGTCTTTGGGTCTGTCTGGAAAGAACCTGATTTGAACCATCCTCTGAGCATCCTCCTGAGGGACACATCTGCCAAGAGACCAGACCTGCTGGGCCTGGCAAGGTTCCTTCTTGGCCCTGGCAATGCCACCATGGAATATTTATCCCTGGCAGCAGCTTGGAGCGCTGAGCACTGTGGCTGTGCCTCCAGAGTGCTGCCTGAAATGCCAGTTCCATGTGGGAAATGTGATCCTTCCATCCGGCTCAGTGCTAAGCTGGAGCCTTGTCACAGCTCCAGCCCAAGTGACTGCATTTGCTAAAGTCCAAGTGGAATTTCAAGTGGATACCCCAAAGGATCTTATCCCCTGCCTTGCGCTCTCTCCTGCTGAACAGAATTACTGTGAGGAGCCCGAGCTGCCCTTTTGCATGCAGGAGGGGCAGAAGGATCCCTGCTTGCCTGCCTGCCTGCCTGGGGGCTGGGCAGCAGTCCGTAATATCCACTGGGAAAATGGAATATCCTTCATTAGGTGTGAGCACCTAATGAAGAAATCCCTGAAATGCCAAACTGTCCTCCTCAGAGTGGGGGAAGGAGGGAGGATTCATCCACCTGTCTCGGACCTGGATGAAGCAGGACTGGCCCAGCCCAGCCCAGCCCAGCCCAGGCAGCCCAGCCCAGCAGGGACATCACCAGGACATGCACTGTCCCCTCCCTCCCCTTCATGTCCTGACTTTTAGGAACAGAACCATGTTAGCTCTGACATTTATGGGATGTAGGGACTCGACAGGAGCAGCTGGTTGCTCGAGGGACTCAGTCAACTCAGAAGTGTTGTCCTGCCCTACCAGGGGCGGTCTGCCCCTCTGCCTTAAATTGGATCTTCTCCTTGTGTTTTGTCCCCATTTTGTAGGGTTTGGCACCCATTGTGCTGTTGCTGAGCAGCCCCAGCGTGACTCGAGTGCCCCTCAGAGCCTCCTTTCAATCGTATTTCTGTGATAACAAACAGTCACTAATCCCACCCAGGAATGCTGTGCCCTGTACACATGGTTTGGAAAGATGGGCTGCAGTTCCCCCCACAAAGCTGAGGGGAAGAAATAATTCCCTCCTGGGAATAAATGAAAGAACAGGCACTGCAGCACTGGAGATGCAAGCAAATCTTGTTTTCTGAAAGCTTAGGAGTGTTTGGGGTCCTCAAAGGTTAAAATACTTACCTCAGACGTATAAATAAAGGATCAGCAATAAAGACATTACTGTCATTGTTAGCAATTAATAATGCTGTAATTAGTGCTGCACAGAAATTAATCCAGGGCTGCATTTGCTGGGAGAGAGTTTAAAGGCTTCAGCTGACTGAGAGCAAAGGACATATCCCCAACACAAACACCAGGAAAGGTTTGGTAGAGGAACAGAAGCAGCATTTCCTCCTGGCCTGGCCCACGGTCCCTCCGGGAACGTGGCACTTGGAAACCTCTGGCTGCACAAAACCCAACAATCACTTCACAGGCACCAAAAAAACATCATTATTGGATATTTTTGCAGTGACAGGTTAATTCCACGGTTGGACTGAACCTGGCACTGCACCTTCTGCTGGGACAAAGAATTCCCAGGCACCAGCTCAGGGTGCAGCTGTGCTGGGATGTTGCCTCTGGAGACAGAGAACTGGGAACTGAGCTGTCTTTCCAGCAGAATTTCTCAACAGAATTAATTTCTATTTTCAGACAAATAGGTTTCCACTGAAAATATTCAGTTTTTAGTAGGAAATGGCTGTCTGGGAGAAATTACTTGTCAGGCAAATTATATCTTTTTGGATTTTTAATTTGGCCAAAAAAACCCTCCCCAAACAATTCTCATTGTAGTAGAGTTGTGTGTGACGTGTTGTGGCTGCGGGAGGAAAAAAAATTGGGATTTAACTCCCCACCAGTGTTGTACTAGATTTGTGTTCTGCTTTAAGAGAATTGATGTTGATGGGCTCAGAAGCCTTGAACATAAAGCTTTTTGCTTTTAGCTGAAATTTTGCATGGAGAAAGGCAGGGTTTGTGTGGTTACTTCTGCTCTGTGCTGCCAGACAAAGGCACTGCCCTGCGAGTGTGTGAGAAGGGCAGACGGAAATGGGTTCTCACCTGGACGTGTGGGATTGATCTGAATGCAATGAACCCTCAGCAGTGAGGGCTGGAAGGCAAATGCCACATAAACACCCCCGAAAAGCCACTGGGAAAATGGGCAGAGTCATGTGAGCCAATTCTGCACATTCCCCATTCTGGTGTTCTTTGCTGAGGCATTTAAGGGGTTGAATCATTAACTCCCATTTGGTTTCTCCAGGATAGCAATGTCAAGTGTCAGTCACCAGTTGCTGCAGGAGCCCAAAGGCAGCTGGTTCTGGGCTTGGGGACACAGCAGGGGACAGACTTCGCCAAGGCAAAGCCACCTGTGGGCACTGACAGGTCTAACCCAGCTTTGCTGTCAGGTACCTCAGCACCCAGCACTGCCCTGGCAGATAAAAGCCTCTGCTCCTTTCTCTCCAAAGTGCTGCTGAATTAAGCTGATATTTATGTGGCACTGCCCCAGACAGGCCCCAGCTGTGGGGTGAGGGCAGAGAACTCAGTGGGCTGGGAAAGGGTAGGGAAAGGGGGACCCTGGTGAACTCAGTGGGTTGGGAAAGGGTTCTCTTTACTCAGTGCACAGGAGGAGCGTTGCAGCTGCTCTGTCTGGGCTCTGCACAAGGACGAAAACATGACAGCAAACGTTGCTGTGCCATAAAGGCTCCCCACAGTCATTCAGACAGCAGCCAATTCCAGCTCTGGGGCAGAGACACACAGTAAAGGGGCACTCAGAACACACCCAAGAGCCTGGCTGGTCCTGCCATGGCCAAACTGCATCCTTAGGGGCAGGATATGATGTGCTCTTGGGATAATCCCTGTGTGTGAGCCTGAGGAAGATGAAGGAAAGGCAAATAAACCCCTGCCCTGCGTGGGACTGCACAGGAAGAGCTGCTCTGTGCTTTTAGGATACAGACTCCAAAAAGATGCTTGTAGCCGCGGTGGGAACCCCACCGTGGGGATCAAGCCCTGCTGCCATCTCTGCCCTGCTTACGGCACCAGGGAAAACCCCAGTCAGCAGCTCGGGAATGTTTCCATGGAATGTGAAGAGCACTGCCCTTTCCTTAAGCTGTAATTCCAGCAGCCCAGCCTTTGGTGCTTATCAAGGTGACTTTGGTTTCTAAACTGGCCAAACTCCCCCTGTGCAGTGCTGGTTTGGTGCCAATAACCCAACCAGAGCACAGAGCTCTGTCACACTGCTCTGGATAAGCCAGACTCAAACCCTGCTTTACCAGGCTTCCACTGGGAATAGTCCCTGAGCACCTCCCAGACAACAGGATTGGGAGAGGAAAGACTCGGGGATGTACAGGATGATGTGATAGGTGGTAGCTGCACTCCCCAGCCCCCCCGAAATGGTTCATGTGAGGATTCACTGGCCTGGAAACAGCAGTTGTTGAGCTGGGGCCTGACTCTGTGGGCTCAGGTGTTTCCATTGCTCTCTAACTCCTGGTCCCTGTCTGCAAAGGAAATAAGAATCATTTCTCTACTTTACATGCAACTGTAGGCTATTTTAAGGCTGAGGCTGGGGTTTCACCAGGTGTTATTTTACTGCACAGCACCTTCTGCCCTGCCCTGTTAGAGTACTACAGTTGCTTCAGTAGTAACTGCAGCAATCCCTGAGCACAGCTGTCAGGGATTTTGAGGCCTTTCAGGAGCACTGGTGTGCTATAAATAGAATTTATTGCTACTTGTTTCAGGCAGAAGGCAGCTCTTTCACACTTTATCCCTTTCTTCAGGTAAACACAGAACAAAGTGAGGAACGCTTTCTCTCAAGATCAAAGTGTATGTGGAGCTCTCCCCTTGGATCATTTACATCACTGAACTGAGCATGAGGCATTTTGCAGCTCTGCCTGTCCCACCTGCCAGGGATTAAAGGCTGCACTGCAGCCTGAGTTCTGTGCAGCTCATCACTTAACACCTCTCATCCCCTTCCTTTAATAATAGTACTCTCATAGTAAAACCCACAAACACGTAGTTTACAGAGGGCTTTTCTACTCTTAGTTCTTCTGCTACTGTTCTGTCTATTCGTGGCTCTGCTGTTGCTTGGATTTGGCTTTGTTTTGCAATCAAGTTGTCCTTGTTTCCTGAATTTCTGTACTAGGATCACAGTTTCTCTTGGACAGGAACATTAACAGACCCTTTGCTTCATGATCATATGCTGAGTTCCTCTGAATGTGTCCTGCCTCTCATTCAGGAGTTTCCCAGCAGATGTGTTGAAAGGAACATCATTCCAGACTCGCTCTCCATTAACAGATGTTTTGAACGTCAGCTTTTGAACTCACTTTTTACCTCAGAATTGTAAAGGCCCTCCCTGTTATCTCTGGCCAAAGTCAGGTGGGCTACAGTGGCGCCACAGGGAATGGGAAAATGCAACCTCTTCATTCTCACTGTACATCCAGAAAGCAAAGAAACCTCTGGTGACCCCACAGAATTGCTCAAAAGGGAAAGGATTTGTTGCATTCCTGAACAGATGCACTTTTCCTTTGGATAATACAGGTTTTCTGCCCCATGAATTACTTTCAGTGTCTGCCCATGTGATGAGCTGAGCTGACACTGAAGCACATCAGCCCCCACCTGCTGATTTTCTCTGCTCTCCTTTTGCTCCCTGGCCTCGCTCTCCTGAGGTGCAGCAGCTCCCTGGCAGGCTGGCACCTGCTGCCTGATGCTGCACCTTGAGTCAGCCCAGGCTGCACAGTCACAGATCAGACCAGTGGCTGGCAAGGTTCCTGTCCATCACAAGTGCTCCAGCCTGGGACTGGCGGGTTTTGTCCTGCCCCTGGTTCCTGAGGCCTGATTCCCATGATTTTCAACAACATCTTGTCCCACTCCAGTCTCATCTCAATGATTTCCATCCCTCAGCTCTCCCTGGCTGCTGCCCCAAGGTGTGGATAACAGCCCTAATTCCAGGGATGCACAGCACAGCCTGCAGCCCCTGCCATGGCCTTTAGACTCAGCTTGATGACCCAAGACTTGGGCTGTGAAAGGCCTGACTTCAGATGTTCCCAGCTGAACTCAGAGCTGCTGAAGGCATTTTGTGCTCTTTCCTACAAGGTCTGATGAAGCAGATTTCATCCATCTGAATTAGTCTGCTTGTGCCCAGCAGATTGGTTAAAATGTTCCTGGATTTATTACAATTTAATGCCATGAAAGCTAAACAAATTTCAGGAACAATTTTGAGGATCAGATCTCAGCAGGCAGCTATTTGTCTAATGTCCTACTTTTTTACACATCTCCTGTAGGAAGCAAATAGCTTTTAGTTACATGGGAACCTGATTATTCCCTGAAATACTGGCACTGAAAATTGCCCCTTTTCAGGTCATTTCCTGCTGTCAGGGCATGCTCAGCACCTTTGGAAGGTGCTGGGGAGCACGAGCTGCAGATCTGAAGGCAGGAAGGATCTGCTTTGCCTGGGATATGCAATATTTCACCAGCAGGGCTTTTTCTGTCCCAGTCCTCCAGTTACTTTTGTGTTTCTAATTATTTCTATGAGTGTAATTGACTTGCAAGACATTCTTGGCTCGCAGAGTGCAGGGAGTGAATTATTGACCCGTCACATGGGTCATTGATGTGAGGAGACATCAGAACAAACTGGGTGCAAAGCAGCTACTTTGCATTCCTAATAGCAAATGTAAGCCATTAATAACTGTGCTGCCTGCTGCACTCAGAGCCTGCACAATTCGGGTTTGACATGCATATGGCTGAGTTCATCCTCAGTGTAATTTGAAATTCATTGGGCACGGACTTCATCTCCTTCTGCTGCTTGAAAATCTCTCCTGCGCCAAGATGTGCTATGCTAATTCCAGAGTTTATGGCTGACTTGAGATGTTACATTTGAAAAATCAAATCCAATTAAATCAACTTATTACCAACGTCAGAGACCAGCATTCAGTACATTCATTCCTTGCTATTTCACAGCAAGGAGTAAACTTCGGGAGCAGATTCTGTCTCAACCCAGAACCAAACTCATCTGTCCTAATCAAATGGCTTTTGGCTGCAGGACTTAGGAAGTACAGTCAAGTGATAAAGCATCCCCCAGAGTCCAAATAGCTGAGCTGAATTCCCAACTTTCCACATTTTTTTTGTGTACTATGAGACAAATATTCTCCTCTTTCTGCCTATTTCCCCATCTGCTCATAAGATGGAAGAGGAACTCAGGGGCTGGGTGGTTAAATTCAATGAATGCAAAGTTTTGAGACCTCTTGAGTGTGGAGCTGTGGACTGGCAACAGCATCAGCGTGCT
Source organism: Monarcha castaneiventris obscurior (assembly GCA_026261815.1). Classification (NCBI taxonomy): domain Eukaryota; kingdom Metazoa; phylum Chordata; class Aves; order Passeriformes; family Monarchidae; genus Monarcha; species Monarcha castaneiventris. The sequence continues at coordinate 6,195,587 of JAMPIT010000114.1, forward strand.
GTAGTCAGAGCTGAAATGGAGCACGGATTTTAGGAGAATCTCAATAAAAGATGCCCAGTTGCTCTATTGGCAAGCACCTATTCGTTATCAGAAGAGTTCTGCGTGTATAATATCTCAATATTCTCAGCAAGGAGTGAAACAGAGGGAACATGCAATGGCTTCTGGAGGGGGACAAATATAAAGCTGATTTGCAGATCCTTTGCAAATGAAAGTCTTCAGTTTAGATTGATGATGAGTTCCCACACTGCAAGGCTTTGTATTTAAATTACACCCTCACCAAGCACCCAGGGGCTCTTTCTGCCTCTTATTGTTCAGCACCTAATGCAGTTCCTGCAGGAGGTCCTTGTTCCAGACAGAACCAGACAGAAAAGTGAGAGTGATGTTGACTTCTTGGATGCCCTTTACGTATATCCCCCTGTTTCATTTCCAGGGAAAAACAGCTTAACTTGCCCAGGCATCTCACATCCTCTCCATTCATTCACCTTAAATCTTGATGGAATTTTCTATGGTGGTGATTCGTTCCAGCAACCTGAGGAAACTTACTCAAGTGGCTCAGGTGCCTCAGAATTCCTCTCAGTTCTCAGAAAATGGCATCTCAAAGTGAATTGCTTCAAACTTCCCTGGATCGCCAGCTACACAAGCAGTTCTAGGTACCAAGATTCCTATTTTAAGTTTCTGCTTCTGTTAAGTGCCTAAGTTGAAACTGGGACTAAATTACTTCCAGAAGTGAAGCTCTGACCTCAGCCATTAATGAGCTTTTAAAAATCTTGTATCAGTTGTGCCACTTCATGTAGGATTCAATTATGCAGCAAACCTCAGGATGTTATTTGAGCTTTCCAGAGTCCTGCTAAAGTGGTGTAAAATCCATGAAGGATTTACTCTCACCTCACTTTACCTCTTCAAATGTTTGAAAAGCCCAGGCGTCTCATTTAAGAGAGGCACCGGAGCTGCGGTTTATATTTGAGGGCTGACAGAGCAGTTCTTCAGGGCGTCTCCTCTCACCCTGGGTGATACATTAGACACAGCCCCCAAATTTAAATGAAAAGGGGAAGTGAAATGGACTCCTCTCGATATTAACAAACATCCACACACAGGGTGGCCATTCAGGTCGCAGCAGTTCTGCCCTGTGATGCACATGTCACTGGGTAACTGCTTGTTTTCCCTTTGGGATGGGCATTCCAAGGGCTTCCAGCGGTATCTGTCTGCTTGTTACCCATTCTGGGGTCCTCTGGACCATTTCTGCCCACAGCACAGAAGGTGGTTGGGAGAGTTTATGAAAGCCTGAGCCAAGTTAAATTCCCTTACCTTTCTCATGGAATGCTGCAGAGGAAGCAGATTCCCACGTCCCAGCCCTGCGTGGTGAAAGCAAGAAGGGAACAAACCCTTACCTGAGTGAGGCTCAGCAGGGAGGCTGTGCCCTCACTGGCCCCGTGCTGCTCCCAGCTCCTGCTCTGGGACAGGGCTCCTGAAGATCTCTGGGGGCACCCAGAGCACTGGAACTGAGCTCTAAAGCTCCTTTTCTCTGTGGGCAGGCTGAGCTGCAGCCCAGGCAGGGCGTGTGGTGCTGGAGCAGCTTTGGGATTGCGCGCCCAGGGAACACACAGTGGGCACTCCTGGGGCAGTCTGGCTGGGAAGGTGAAGTTCCATTCCCGCGTCAAACTGCCCTCATTCCCACTGTAATCCAGAGATTTAGGGATGTGCCTTGGTCACAGGGGGCTGAGGTGAGCTGCTGCTAAGGGCTGAACCCAGAACAGCCCTCTGGAGCTCTGAACTCTACCTGGGAAGTGCCTTTCCCACCACCACCCCTGCCAGAACCCTCCAGTTCCCCGGGATGTGCTGCTCACCAGTGCTGGGGTGGGTCCACAGGACTTCTGCCAGAGAGGTGAATTCCCAGAGCTGCACTCTTACATTTCTCCTGAAACAGTCAAGGACAAACAACAAATCTGGATGGAGCTGGAACCCAGCAAGAATCCCATGGCAGGAAATGAGGCATGAGAGCCTCCTTCCCCCAGCTGTCTCCCCACCTCCCACCGCCGTCTCCTTCACACCCAAACACAAATCCATGATTAAGGCTTAGTGCCCTTTGCCCTCATCCTTCCCCACTCCACGCATCACTCCCACTAAGCAGGGCTGTGTTTCCAGGTCTCCACACGCTCTCCCCTCACTGTCTCCTTGCCAACCTTGGTTCTGTCTGGAATTAAGGACCTCCTGCAGGAGCTGCAGGAGATGCTGAGCAGTAAAAGGCACAAAGAGCCACTGGACAATTAATTTAAGTACCAAAGAGCCCACCCCTAGAGTTCCATGCCCTCCGCCTCCACCCTCAGCATCCAGCTCCTCACTCACGTGCTCTGTGCTGCCCTGTTCAGCTCCCCTCTACTCTGCCAGGCAAAACCTAGTGGGATCCAGCAGTCCCAGCTGTGATCAGGGATCCAGAGCCAAAGGCTCTGTCCCTGTCTCAGGAACACTGCCCTGTGCAGGGAGAACACCTGGTAACTGTGAGAAACTCTTACACTGCACCTTTCTGGGCTTTTGGGACAGAGTTTAACACAAGAGTGGCAGCTCTCAGATCAGCAGCTATGGAAAAAGGCTATGGTATAGGAAATACAGGCCAAGTATGAATGGCCCCTTGCTCTTTCATGATCATTCAAACCATTACCTGGTTATTTTTGTAATTCTATAATGGAGATTTTCCCCCTCTTGTGCACTGAAGTTGCATGATGTAGAAAATTGGTTTGTTCAAGTAAGAGCTCTTATGGTGTCTTTCATCAAATGTTCTCCGAGAACATTACTAATAATTCATTAAAGCAGCACTGTCAGCTGGAACACTTTTAATTACCATTTTCTGACAAGTCAACCCTTAAGTGGTATGCCCTGATTTTTAAATTTATTACTAACACATATGCAGATTTTTCTCTTTCCCTGCTGATGTTGGTTGAGAAAAGCAATTGACTGTGAGATTAAGGAAGTGAACCATGCACTACACGTTGTCATGCCCAAAATGGAAGAGAATTTAAGGGCGGTTACTTTTTTTTAACTTCAGAAGTTCTGAGAACCTTGTTCCTGGAGCTCTGAGCATCTCCTGCAGCTGAGCTGGGGGAACTTCTGCTCTGAGCTGTTGGTTCTGGGTGACTGAAATACCTCCCAGTTCAGGTAGGGTTGTGAAAACCCTGAGCTGATGCTCATTAAGTGTCCTCTTACACACAATTAATTAGCCCTTCAGTTACTCTGAAGTTACTCAAGTCACTCTGAAGCCCAGGTGGCTGCTGCTAGCACAGGGTTAAACAGCAGTGCTGGCACTTCCCCCACAAATCTAACAAGCTCTGAGCTTGCACCAGCTTATCCCACCCCAGTTTTTCACAGAGCTGAGGTTTAAGGCCCTTCCAGCCCCATGTCACTGCCAGAAATCCACTCAGCATTCCCAGAGAGGAGCAATGCCTGAACTGCCATTGTCTGCGTTTGGTGTCTGAGGAGACTCCAGCAAATGCAGAGATTTTCTTTGGCAGTGTAGCTGACAGTGTAGTGGGAGCAGAAATGGAGGCAGAGAACTGGCAAAGGGCTGCCCAAGGAGAGGTGAGCCAGTGACAAGGCAGACTAGAACCCACACATGCTATTCCACAAAGAAAAGGATTTTTTTGTTCCCTTGCTGTAGTCCTGACATGACAAATTTGTGCAAGGAGACAGAAGGGACAGTCTGCAGGGAAATACGGTGGGAAAAGAATAGAACAGAGCCCCTTACCTTGTGCCTTATCCAACACAGGTGCCTGCAGAGGGGAGGTGGGAGAGGAGCTGCCTGTGTCCCCCAGACCAGGGAACTTCCACAGAACTTGGGTCCAGCAGCTCCTGCATCAAAGAAAGAGAGCCCAAGGCCCTGCTTGGCTTTTATGTGTAGCTGTGGCAGCTCAGACTGGCTGCCAGCTCATCTGTATGCAATGGCTCATTAATGCTGGGCCTCGTTTGTGCGGTGCATGTCAAGGCAGGGGAAGGGGCTGCAGGATGGAGGGAAAGTCAGCGGGAGAGTTGGGCTGCCAGAGGTAAAAAGTAACGCAGAGTTACCTGGAGGAGCTGGCGTTACTCCTGCTGCCACCAACACCTGAGTGTCCCGTCCCAGCTGGTGGGATGGGCATGGACACAGCCACCAGTGAGCATCAGGCCTTTCCTCGGCACGGGGAGATGGTTTGGGCAGGAACCAGGTGCCTCCTGATGCACCCCCCTCTGTGTTGCAGAACCCTCTGCAGCCTGATTTAATGGGGCTGTGCTCTGGGAGCTGGGTGTGCCCGCGCCCAAACTCCTGCTCTGACTTCTCCCCCAGATCTGAGCTGAACCCCTGAGTCCATCTGAGCCCTTTGCAGAGGGGGCACTGCAGGAGTGACCTCAGTGCTGTGGGGCTGCAGGAGTGACCCCAATGAAGCTGCAGGAGTGACCCCAATGAGGCTGCAGGAGTGACCTCAGTGCTGTGGGGCTGCAAGAGTGACTCCAAAGAGGCTGCAGGAGTGACCTCACTGCTGTGGGGCTGCAGGAGTGACCCCAATGAAGCTGCAGGAGTGACCCCAATGAGGCTGCAGGAGTGACCTCAGTGCTGTGGGGCTGCAGGAGTGACTCCAATGAGGCTGCAGGAGTGACCTCACTGCTGTGGGGCTGCAGGAGTGACCTCAGTGCTGTAGGGCTGCAGGAGTGACCCCACTGAAGCTGCTGTCTCTCTCTCTCTGCACTGCTGTCACCTTGGAGCTTAAACAAATGTCCATCTCTTGTAGTTCTCAGACCTCTGCATCCTGAAGGACCAAGTAACCGAGGCCTGGGATCAGCCCACTCACCTGCAGGCACACAGAAATGAGGTGTCTGATAAAGCCTGTTCTGGTTCCCCTCGTGCTCAGGAGGCATCTCCTCGCTCTCAGACAGGTGTCCAAGGCTGCATTGCTTTATGGAGGTGCCCGTCCCTCTCCATCAGCAGAGAGAGGACGTGCATGGCTGGGGCGGGTCGTATCCCTGAGTTCTGGAGGCCCTGCTGTAACTAAATGAGTTCTTCCCTCACCAACCCCCAGCCTGGAATCTGCTCCTCCCCTGGGGATAGAGCAACAAGCACCGGGTGCCTCTGGCCATCACCACGGACAGCTGGAGATGGGATCCTCCAAGGCTTGAGGAAGTTGGGAACATGATTTGTATGTTCAAAAGAAGTTATTTAGCCCTTGGGCAGAGCCAGGTGTGCTCAGAGTTGAAGCAGAGGAGCTCTGTGGCTCAGGGAGGTGGCGTTTGCCCCGCAGCACTCAGAGGACAAAAGCCCTGGAACAAGGAATTAACTCTGTTATTAGACACCCTTTGTTTTAATAGCTCCGTCATTAATAACAAATTCGATCCCACCCAGGCAGCCCTTTTCATCTGCAGACCATGTCAATGCATCTGTTTCACCTCCTGACACTCCTGGCAGGCAGGTGTGTCACACCAACCCCTTTGGGCTTTTCCAGCACCAGGAATTTAGCATGGAATTGCTCCAGACCCTTTACCAGGAGCTGATTGATGAGGTACACCCTGAAAGAACCTGGTTATTTTTATACCCGACCTACTACACTCAGGATTCCCATCTTTTTCACCTATTGGCAGTTCATGATGGCACAAATTAATTTTCTTGCATCACTTAACACACTGCAGATTGTTTAACATAATTTTCCAAAGCATCTGGCTGGTTCTCCTGCACTGAAACTCAATGGGATTTTCCCCTCTAGCTTCAAAGAGCATAGCTGAGCCCTTAAAGGGATTTACTTCTCTTAAATATTATCCTCAAAACTGAGAAATTAAAAGCAAAGGGGCTTTCTTCCTTTTTCCTCTAAGACATGTCAAAAGAGTATTGTAAGAAAGAATAGCCTTCCCCAGCTTTCAGAGAGTGCCCAAGTGAATTTCAATTGCAGGTTTTTAGGAAAGAGTGTAATTAACAACTTTATTCAGTCTGGAGCCAGAAAATACATTCTATATTTAGCATGGAAAAAAGCAGAGCGGGAGGAGGGGAGTACATGACCTAGATTTTCACAAGTGACAAATGACTCCAAGGTGCTTGGAGCCCCCTTGGATGGCAGGGATTCCCGCAAAGTGCAGAAGGATTTCTCCTCCTCGTCTCTCATGTTGGACATTCCAAACCACCCAAGGCACTCTTGGGAATCTAAGGGGCTGTGTTTGTGAAACTGTTTATTTTATTCACCTCGGGTAATATTCCCAAAATTGCATCCAAAACCAAGCAATTAAATCCCATTTTCAGCATCGACCTTGGTGTGCTGGCAGCTCTCCCAATTCCCAATATTGCCCACTTTTCTGAGCGTCCTCCATTGTTTTCCTGGAAATGTGTGCCATGAGAGCATCTCCCACCAGGAAGAAATGGGGAAAACAAGGCATGACTGAGCTCCCATTTCCAGAATGTCCCTTGCTATATTTGCATTTTCTTGTCTCTCAGTGTTCTGTTTGCCACGATAAAGGCAACATTTTCTATAAAAAGCTAGAGCCTGCTTGCCTCCCAGCAGTTTTTCTGTCTAAATGCTGATAATCTCTGTTCTGTCAAAGGAAACATCCAAAGCTTTTATCTCTTGGAATGGTTATTTATGGAGAGGTCTCTCGAAGATGCAATCAAAGATATAGATGTTAAAAATAGGAGGCGAGTGAGTCCTGCAGGCGGTTGTTTGTTCATTAACCTCCGTGCAGGAATCCTGGCAGCCTCCCAGTCCTTATTTTACTGCGTGCTGAGCACGGGAGGGATGTGAGTTCCAGCGCAGTCCCGGCAGAGCTGATTCCATCCTTCCGGGGATGAGGCAGGCGCTGAGCGAGCTCCAGCCCGTGGCGGAGCCGTGCGAGCAGCAGCTCTGGGGGGCTGAGCACTCGCTCTGCTGCCGGAGCGCCTCTGAGTCACTCCCCGGCCTCCTCCTCTGGGAACGAGCGCCGTCACAGCCCAGGCAAACAGGAGACCGGGGCTCTGGCTCCCCTTGGCTTCCCCGCCAGCCTGCCCTAAATACAGCAAGCACGCAGGCAGGGAGTGTCAATCTCTGCGTGCCTGCAGTGGAAGAACAGTCTTACAGATGGAGTAAATTACACCCCCCATCCGTCCCAGCATCTTCAAGCCTTGCTAGTAATGAAAGTAAAGGGTTTGCGATCACTTCAGCCTCGCGTGTTCTTAGGCAGCAGGTTGGTGAAGCCTCGTCCTCCTCTGCTGAGTCTAATGACAAAATTTAAATGCATAGGCTGTTTAAATGCTGGTTTGTAGCGCTGGCCATGCATGTGGGAACTCAGAAAGGCAGAAACCAGTGGGAGTTGACTCCTCGAGATCAGAAACAGCAGCAGGGCCCTTGTGTTCTCTGCCCTGTTCTGTACAGAGCACTGAGGGCGGGGGGGGAGAGGGGAAATCCCTCCTCAGACTCGACAGCATGAGAGATGCCCTGGTGAGTTATCACGGAATCACAGAACCATGGAATATCCTGAGCTGGGAGGGACCCACATTCAGCCCAGCTCCTGGCCCTGCACAGACACCCCAACAATCCCTCCCTGTGCCTCAGAACGTTGTCCAAACCTGTCCCTCCACTGCCCCTTGAGAGGATGCTGAAGACCCCCCTGAGGTCTCCCCTCAGCCTCCTCCGCTCAAAGCTGAACAAACCAAGTTGTTTTGTGTCTTTCTGACACGTTCATGCACTTCATTATTCTGTGACTTTTCAGAGAACTGATGACGAGAATTTAGCACTATCTTTAAGTTGTTAGGCTGGAGCAGCACAGCTGCCATAAAGAATTCCTAAAACTGTGGGATCTGGAATGCCCCCGGGTCCCTGGCAAGGCCTCAGGGGACAACACCTCTGCTGGCAGTGCCACGTGGGGAAAGTGGGGCTTATGCAACTCTGCTGATGGAGGAAATTATCCCAACTTCTGCTGGAAGGAGCAAAGCTCCTTACCTGTATTTATTTGTAACTCAGCTGCTTGGTAGAGCAGGGGGTGCCAGGGAAGTCCTTACCTCCCCTGAAAATGTAGGGCAGGGGTGCACTGCACAACGGCACCTCTCTCCATCCTGGCTGGACTCAGCTGGAGTTCAGCACGGGGAGTTTGGCAAATCCATCAGTGTGGGATGGGGCACAGAGCAGGGAGTGGGATTGGAGCAGGGAGCGGGATCAAGGGCTCGTGGCACCCCGGGTGGAGGGTGTGCAATCCCCCCTGCACAAACAGCAGGGTCACTTCCCTTTCCTAGTCACTGAATCCTCCTTTCAGAGAGTTAAGCCAAGCCTACAGAAGAAAAGATAAGGCTTGTACTGATAAAGAGCCATGTTCCTGCATTGGCAGCCATGTCCTTGCCACCTGCCCTGCACTCCTAAGCAAAGGAATCCGTGATGGAAAAAATGAGTGAGTGCTCTGAACAGTGGCACTGGCACCTGACTCAGAGGTATCTGAAATCTCTTTTTCTGCTTGAAGCTCAAAAAACAGAAGTTTGAAACCCTCTGTGTAGGAAAGTGTTTGAAGCCCTTGAAGAACTGGTCAGCAGCTAACACCTGCTGAAGTTTCATTTCCAGATTTTCAGCTGGGTTTGTCTGGTACTATCAGGTTTCTGTGGAACATTGGAGCCCTCATCCTTCTGGTGTCCATGATGGTATTAAAAGTGTTAATTAGTAGCTGCAACTCAGTGACAAAATTAATTGGGTAGAAGAAGGAGCACAGATGTCCCAGGTACACACAACCTACCAAGGTCTTTCTGAGCAGCAATTATCAAATACTGTGAAGCCTTACAATGAGGTCACACTTCATTTCATCCTCTGCATGTTTCCTCTCACATTGGTTTCCAAATAAACACACTTCTGGAAGCTCTAGAAAGGGCATTTAGGGAAGTTTAAGTTGTTCCCAAGGGCCTGAGATGTTTCCAAAATGCCATTTGAGAGGTCTTGTCCCCACACCAACCCCTGGGAGCCCCCGGGCTGTCAGATCCAGCTTTGCTGGGAGCACAGAGGTGTCTCCACACAGGTTTTCCTCTGGAGCATGGGGTATCCTGCTTGCCTGAGCCAGCCTGGGAGCTGGATAAGGAGCAGGCTGGCACAGCCAGGTATGGGGACTGTCTCCTGTCTGCCAGAAGGACAATATCCAAACAGGAAATGAGCAGATTAGGGTATATTTGGCTTACTAGTTGTCTTCCTGGGGCTGTGTTCAACATCACCGGCAAAATTCAGTTGGGAATAGAATATGATCTCTAGTTCTGGAGAACGGGTTCTGGAGAACCAGATACGGACTCCTGGTAAATCTGCTGTCTGCCTCAATTTTTCCACCCCTTGTACTTCCCAGATGAGAAAAGGAAGAGTTCTGTGCAGCTGCAACCCTGCCTCACTCTGCTCAGCAGCTCGTGCTGAGCTGTTCCCCAAGTCCCTGGACAATCCAATGAGTTGATCTTGCTCCTCCTCAGGAGTTCCCAGATATTGTCCTGCCTCTGGTTTCCTCTGCAGCTGATGGGGGCTGTTGTCCCCCTCTGAGGTCACTTTTTGGGTCAATATCCAACTGACCATTTTAGTCTTCCCGTCCTTCCACCTTCAGGAGTTCATTCCATCTGTTCCCCAAACGGGCTGCCTGGCAGGCCTCAGCTGCATTTCACAGACTGTTAGACTCAGGTTTTCCTTGGGTTTGATTGTTATTGCTGGTTTTACCTTGGACAGTGTTAGTGGGTGCTTTGAGAAGAAACAGTGCAGCACAATCCTTCTTCGAGGTGGAACATTTAGTTGTGCTCCACACTGAGCCTCTTTATCTGCTCAAGGGCTCCATCAGCATTAACAAATGAAACTCACCCTGTTTTTGGGAATGCAGGAGAGGGAGAGAACGAGGCAGGAAGCAGTCACCATCCGATTTTTCAATGAGGATAACCAAGGCAGAGAGAGGCAAAGCAAAGTTTGATATCCTGCCCCACTGAAGTCAAGTCACTGATCTCTCCTGGGAGCCATGAAGAAAGTGAGAGCACATTGTGTGAAGGAATTACAGCCCTGCTGAATTCCCTCTGCAGATAATGGCTGGGATGGAGCCCACGGTGATAGGCAGAGTGAGGAAGTGAGCAAGTTGTGTGGAATGACTGTTTATTTAGTCATCTCCCAAGAGGAGGAGTGAGGTCCCAGAGGCTGCAAAGACACACGACAAGGCAAGTGAGGAAATCAGCACATCCCCTTCACATGTTTTATGCTCTTTGTTCTGCTCTTTCCCTGGGAAAAGGGTTATCTTTGATTGGTGTCTGGGTGTAGTTCACAGGCCTGTGGAGCCTGGCATGTAGGAAGAGCTGGATCCAGGAGCCAAGTCTGCACTTCAGAGCAGCTGCAGGAGTTTGTGCTCCATGAAGGCAGTGCCAAGGGGAATTGGAGCCCCTGGATTCCTGCCTCCCTCAGGAACTCCCCAGCCCTTTATCCTGGGAACAGCATAGCTGGGTGGCAGCTTTGTCCTTGCTCCTCAGGGCAGCAGGGTGGGCTGGCGGTCCCACACTGCTCCCAGGAAAGTTGCCACTTCTTTTGTGTGTGGCTGCTGTTACCAGAAAAAAAGAGCATGGAGCATCCGGCAGGTTTTTCCCCTCAGCTGAGACCTGCAGGTGCCTCAGTTCAGGGCTCCCTTTGCAGGAGCACATTCCCCAGGCCTTGCTTTGGAAGGCCAGTGCTTGAGGAATGAAGGACGGCTGTTTTCCAGAGGAGTGAGCCCATCGAGGCACTGGCCCTGGAGGGCACTGGGAATGGGCAGGGAGCTGCTGCCACCCAGGGTAGGAGAAAGCAGCCTCAGGTATCAGCTGGACCCTGCTCGATTTGCATCAGCACTGGCAGGGGGCTGGAAGAGAAGGCTGGACAAACCACAGGGACTGTGACAGTGTGGCTCTTCCTGGTTCAGTTTTGGCCAAGTCGCTCTGGGTGCCACAGAGCTTTCCTCAGGAGGCAGCTCCAGAGCCTCTGCCTTCCTGCTGGGATAGGGAGCAGGAATTCAGCCAACTCTGAGCCAGGTTGGCTCCTTATCTCTCTCGACCTGATAAAAGCCTACCAGGCTGGGTAGATGAGACACTCCTCTGCCCTTCCTCTTACAGTGCGTCCATACTCTGAGGTCTCTTTGTGCCAAAGTTTCCCCTTTACAAAGTTTTTATTCCACAGAGACTCTTTCTGAAGAGGAACTTGATTTATGCTCAGGCAGGCACCTCCAGCTTCTGTGCCAAGATTTTTGGGAGGTCTCCATCACTCACACTGAGGTGAAACTTGACTCTGCACAACCTTTTCTGTCCATGGTAGATGTGCCAAAACACGTTTGTCCTGCACAGGACTTTAAAAAACTGTGAACTCTTATCTAGGCCTCATATATGGGTAAAGAACTTAAAATCAGTGTGTCTTTGCCATCAAACTATGGACAAAGACCTTACTTCAGTAAAGCTTCTGCTTCATGCTTAGAACCATGGAATGGTTTGGGTTGGAAGGGACCTTAAAGATCATCTGGTTCCAACCCCTGCCATGGGCAGGAGCACCTTCCACTAGAGAGCTTACGCTTAACCAAAATTAAAATGCGTAATCTTTCCTTGCAAACAGGGTGTGTGGTTAAATAATGTCCTAGAGATGTTTGGCTCTACCCTGAGACTGGGCAGGAGAGGAAAAACCAGTGTGGTGGCCCACTCCCCTCTGCTGGGCTGTGCAGGCACTGCTGGAGGCAACGCTGGCTGCTTGTGGTGGGAAAACCTCTGGAAAACGTGAAATAAATGTGGAGGGGAGTGGGGGGAAGGCAAAGCTTAGGGCAGGAAAGGTTTCAGCATTTTCCTGCCATACCTGCCTGAGCCCTACAAAGATCCATCGTGCTCCTTAAAACAGGGCCGGTGTTATCAATGAAAAAAACAGTCAGCCTTTTCTTAGATGGCAAAACCCTCTTGCACAGCAAATGGAATCAGAGAGGTTGAACTCTTCATGCAGCTGTGGTTGTCCTGCTGATGTTTTGGGGATGGGGTGGCCACACTTGGGAGCTGAAGCAAGGGTGGTAGTAGCACTCCCTCTCTGTTGGCTTGAACAGTTTTATCTCAGATTTAACACAGCTCAGACGAGAGCAGCATCTGGTCCAGGCACAGCAGGGAATTTTCTTGGCCTTGGCTCAGAGTGCTGCGTAAGTCTTGGATAAATCACCCAAAGCAACAATCGGAGCCTTTCTGGCAACTCAGGGACTTTATTGGGTGACAAGGTGTGTGCAGGCTGTCAGCACAAATGAATCAATTCTCCATGAATGGGACAGTGCAGAATCCACAAGTTCCAGTGGTTTTGTCAGTGTGGAAACACCACAGCCCAAGGCAATTTCCGTGCTGAGCTGACATAACCCAGTGCTCTTGCTCGGAAACGTTCTGACATGGAAACGCCTGGGGAGCTGCGAGAAGCCTCACCAGAACAAAGACCATGTCCATATGGCATCATATTTCCTGGGAAAGCTTATCTTTATGCTTTTTGACATGTCTACAATTCTGGTGTTATGCCTCATTTACACTGGTACATCCTGGGAAATCCAGTCAATAATTCCTTGTGTCTGTTCCTGCACGGAGCAGAGGGACCCTGGAGCTGGCTGAGTTATGGCTGTGGTTGTGTTCCATGCTGAGAAGGTTTTATAAAGCTGAGATTACACTGATCTCCTTCATCTTGGGCTCAGATACATCAAACAGAGGATGAAATTCATGACTAACCAGAAAGTAAAGTAAATTTCATCCATCTGGGTGAAGCATCTTTTCTCATTCAATTTTAGCACTGAGCAGCACTAAAATTTGGAGTTGGTGTGTGGAGTGGCACAGGAAGAAGCCCCTGGCAGATCCAGGCAGAAAGGAAAGTTCCACTGAGGGGCTGCGGGGTGAATCCAACAGTTTTGCTGCAGTTTTAGAGAGGTGTTGCTGCACAGTGAGAGCAGGGCAGGGAGCCCTCCAGTGTCACTGAATCCTGCTGAGTTCCAGGGAGGGGTGGAGGTTGCAGAAGACCCCGTTTGTCTCCCAGCAGCACAGCCCCGTTCCCAGGACTCCCTGAAAGGTCCCTGACCCTGACCTGCAGCAGGTTCCACACAGGTCACAGCAGAACTCATCTGTTCACTCCTCAGGAGGACTGGGAACACTTTGAGGGAGGTCTGTCAATTAAGGGTTCCCCAAAAGTGGTGGGGCACTGGAACAGCCCCCCAGGGAATGGGCACAACTCCAAGGCTGCCAGAGCTCCAGGAGCCTGGGAGCTGCCAGAGCTCCAGGGATGGACAGGGATGCACAGGGTGGGGTTGTTGCGGTGTCTGTGCAGGGCCAGGAGTGGGACTGGGTGATCCTGGTGGTCCCTTCCAGCTTGGGATACTCCATGGTTCCATGAGAAGCCATTGTGCAGCTCGGTTCCAGGAGGAGCAGCCAGCTATCCCACCTGAGAGGGGCAGGGTCTGGCAGGCCCGAGCAGCAGGTGCCTGCATCCCTCCTTGTTCCAGGGAATTCGGATCCCACAGCGCAGCGCCTTTCTCCTGGGCACACCAGTGTGCTCCAGAGGGTGTCCCCCCCGCAGCCTGGTCTGGAGGACGGCAGGGTATGTTTGGAGAGGGCTGCCAGGCCCTGCTGTCACAGCCACGGGCTCTGAGGCACCTGAGTCCCATAGCAAAGGCTCCATCCTCTCTGCCCTGTGGGAGAAACGAGGGACACGGAGCCTCCCAGCCTGTGCAGAGCCAGGAATTCGGGGGAGGCAGGAGCAGGGGCACCCCAGAGCTTTGGCACATTCTGTCCTCAGTGCTGGAGCCAGTCACTGCTGCAGTTTTATATTTATGAACCCGTGCCGGGGGATTGCTGGAGAGGTCTTTAATTTCCTCTGGTTTCGCTCTGAACATGCCTCTCTCGGGACAGAGGGAACATTTTCGGTGTTATTGAATGTCATTTCTGTGCAAACTGAACAGAGGAAAAATATTCTGATAATAACTGGAATATATGGAGGGTGGTAGCTCCTGGCTGCTGATTTTTTTTTTATTTTTCTCCCTCTGATGAGAGTTTCAAGGTCAGCTGGCTCCACAGACACAAATATGCCAGGAACAAAGTGTGCAGATGCTCAGGAGTGTGGGACAGCCATACTGGCACCGTAAACAACCCTGGCTTGTGGCCAGCACTGCCTGCACCCAGCAGGCAGGAGGGTTCAGGAAAAAGCACTTTATTACAGCCAGCTCAAGAGTTATCTTTTCTCTCAGCTGCATCATTAAACGTGAGTTATTCATGTTTTTATGGGAAAACCTGGATTCAGCACAACCTCAACATTTTATTTGGAGGAGGAGGAAGGGTTTTATTCAGAACCCAAAAGCAGTATCTGAGTGCATAACAGCACTGAATGAGTGGCTGGAACAAAAACAGAAAAAAACCATTCTTTTCCTGATTCTGCTGCTGATTTATTGTGTAAACACAGACAAATCTTCCACTGTAGCTGTTGCAGTTTCTTATACGCCCTCTCTTTTCCCTCCTAGATATGTCTCCTTTTGTCAGTTACTTGTGTGAACTAAATACCAGCCAGTCAGGCAAGAGCTGGCAATATCTTCCTCCAGCAGTCTCAGGCAGACTTAAAATATTAATGCATTTTATAATGTACTTATTTTTCGTAACTGTCAGTCGTTGCTACCAAGACAGGGAATTCCTTATAAATATTGAATGCTGCTGCAAGCTCTGCAAATAAAATTCTAGAAATGGTTCTCTCGAGCTCCCAAATGACTGAAAAACTGCTGAAAATCTTGCTAATTTTAGTAAACTGTGTGGAAATCCAAGTTGCGTAACTGTTTCTGGGATTTTCTAATGAACAGCGATAGGTTTTGAATTCAAGCGGTACATGCAGATTCCTCACTGGACACAGACACTTTGGGGAAAAAAAGTCCAATGGAATGATTGGTTTTGCTCTGTAGGACTCCCTTGAAGGTGTGACTGCATCTCAGAAATTGGCATGAAGGTCTATTACGTGTAAAAGAATAAACTTAATTGCAGAGGAGATCCAGTGCCCAGCCCAAGGGCTGGAATTGTGACGAAGCAGAAAATCCCCCTGGAGAGCATTTCCAGCCCGTGGAGGGGAAAGAGAGTGCAGCCAGGGATGCTGGGCCAGGTGTAGCAGCAGGAATTCACGTTTTGCTTCTTGTGTGGACCCTTATCCCACCTAAAGGACCCCAGGGCAAGGCTGAATGGGCAGCAAAGGTGGGTGAGACCAGCTGCAGGGGCCAAGCTGCTTTTAATTCCTGAGAACGGATTGCAAAGGGCATCAAAACGTGTCCTTTACACAAACTGGTGCTGCAGGGCCTCTCACTGCTGCTTTTGCTCCATGGATTGTGCTTTCTGCTCAGTGACCACAGCACGTGCTGGAAGGGGCTGGCTATGGTCCCCTGATCCAGGGGATCCTTGGTTCAGAGGGAACACAATCCAGGCCTGGAAGGAGCACACAGGGCTTTGGCTGAGCTGCTTCCAGTGCCCAAAGGCAACGTTCAGTGTGTGACACTCTCATGCAGAGACATTTGTGGGCTCTCCCTGAATCACCTAAATCCCCTGCAAGGGGCAAATGCAGGAATTGCTGGCTCTGCCTCCTGCCTCTCTCCGGCCGCCGCTGGGAAAGCCACAAGCTGGAGGTGAGACCCGTTTTCAATTAAGGGGTTAATGACTGGGTGATTTGAGAACCGGGCTGCGCCCTCCTGGTTACACCCTGTACCCACCCATCCCACCCCGCCCTGCCGAGGGAGAGCTGTCGGTGTTAGGAGGGAGTTAAAGCAACAAGATTCCCACCTGAAAGAACCGGGGCGTTTGCGTTTGTCAGAAACCTTTTGGAATTGTGACAGCCTAACAAGGAAATTGTCTCCCTAAATTCGCTGGCAGCAGATGTGCTCAGGCTGCTGTGTTTTGCAGTTCCTGGGCTCGCAGGCAGGGAGAAGCCAGGCTCGGGAGCGGTGGTTTATTCCCAGAGGTGTCACACGTGTCCCGGTGCACACCGTGCCCCTCGCACCGATTCCTCGCCCTGCAGGCACCGGGCAAGTTCAGTCTCTGGGCGCCCTTCAGCCTTAGGTGCTGCTGCCGCACCTGCAAAACGAGAGCTTAATTAGCGTTAATTACCACAGCAGCTCGCTCAGAACGGGACTAACCCGCTCGCGGGCAATCCCGAAGTTCAAAGATCCAAGAGGGAATCCGTGCCCGGCCCCGGCCCGGTGCAGCCGGGAGAGGAGCGATCATTGCCGGGATTTGGATGGGATCCTCATTATCACATCAAAGCACACCCAGGCTCACTCCTCCACTGCGCCTCGCCGAGCGGGGGAGTTCACCGAGGAAACTTACCCTCGCCTGCGTCCCAAGTTTTGTTTTGATTTCGGGGGCTGGATAAGCCCCAAACACAAAAGGAATCCGAGACAGAGTGGGTGACTGTCACGTCAGGATTCTCAGAGCCTCAGCTCCCGTTCAGGGAAGGCTGGAGGTGGATGAGCAATCCTAGGAGCTGTTTCCAGCACTGCCTCTTACAACTCTGTTTTCTTCTAGTGGGGTGGTCGGGTCACGGCTGACAAACGGAAAGAGGCATCTCTCATTCCAGAGATCAAATTGCACAACGAATTAAAACGCTCCCTGCAGGCACCGCTGCTCCCTCTCCTCTCAAAGCCAAAGCCTGCTCTGACTGCAGAGCAGGTACCCCCTTGTCACCGCGGCTCACTGTCCCTTTGGATGACGAGTGTCAGGGCCAGTCTGGGCTCAGTAGGGACTGTTTATATCCCGTTTATATCCCGTGAAACCTCAGGGGAATGCAGGTAACTCCTCGTTAGGTCCCTAACAGCTCAAAAATGGGGCTGCCCTGCTGTGTTCTACAGGAACCTGCAAAAATCCAAACTCTTCATTTTCGGCAAGCTTTTGATATAGGTAACATCCTCAGAGAGCAGTTTAGTAATACCAAAATGAGATTAGAGGTTGTTCTTCCACATCTTGTTGTTCTGCTTGTAGTTCCAGGAGCTGAGCATTCCACGGTTGCCATAAACCCCCCCCCCGTAAATAGCCCGGGATGTCCTTTGAGCAGTACAGCTGTTAGAGCTTATGAGCACCCTCAGGAAAATCAAGATGTTGCAGTGATGTGAAATCTGCACCTCCGTGCTCCTGGAATTGGATCATTCATCCCATTCCAGCACAAGGTCCAATTTGGCTGTCTCCTGCTCCTACCTGTCTTTCTGCATCAGCTGGGAAGGAAGGAGCGGGGCTGTTCAGACTCAGACCAGCGCACCCTGGATGCCACTACCTGAGGTGAATCCCATCCTGAACAGAAAATCAATACCTCTGCATTTCCATGTTTCCATCCCAGCCCAAAAATACCCAAACTGTGCTGCCATTTGGTGTTAAATCAGCCCTTCTGCAGCCCGCTGATCCCTGCAGGTCTGGAACATATTTCAAACCTGTGAGGCCATTGACAACTTTTTCACCACCTCAGCGGGGACACAGTGATGTCACTGGAGTTGGTTTGCAGCTGAAAAATTGTTCTTGGGTCTGGCTGGTCTTTAATCAGCACAAATTGGGAGATGTCTGCTGAAATAATACGTGAAACAAAGCAGAGTTCGCAGTGGAGGGATGAGGAAGGAAAGCCGGGACTCACAGGGACCAGGGAGAAGGTGCTTCCTGCCTGGGGATTAAAGAAATGTTCCTTTATTGCTGATTAGTGCCTCTCGAGAGCCCCGTTTTGTGTGGCCTCTGCTGTGCTGGGTGATGTGTTTGGCGCATCAGCCCTGGTGACAGGCACAGAAAGGCACAGGAAGGCACAGGAAGGCACTACCAGCGTGTCCTGGGTGGGTCAGGAGTTCCACTTCGTTCCGAGCTGACACCTGGGCGGGGGAGGGGGGGGCACAGTGCTGTGTGATCCCGCAAGGTGGGGAAGGGTCAGAGTCATCCACCTGCTCATGAACAAACGTCCTTGGGGGAGAAGCCTCTTTTCCCAGCGGGACAATACGTGTGGGATGCCGGGGAAGCTGGGATTTCTGCAGCCTCAGGGGCTGGGGGCGCTGTGAAAATACAGACTCCCGATTAAGCCCTGGCGTAACCCCGCTCATGTCGTGGTTTTGGGGCTGGTTTGGAGGGACGGGCGCGGTGCCGGCAGATGGCAGTGCCTGTCAGAATTCCGCTGTCGGGAGTGTTTGTCGGGAGCCCCGGGAATGTGCCCAGGCCGGGAAAGGTGTCAGTGCCAGGGCACGAGGCACAGAGCCACTCCTGTCATGGGAGCCGTGCGGGGCCGGGCAGGTACCCCCCCACCGCAGCAGGGACCCTCCCGAGCACACCCTGCTCCCCGGGACCCCATCCCAGGGCAGACACGTGGGATGAGCGGGTGGGATGAGGGGAGGGAGGCTCCCCCAGCCTTGGCTATGACACACCAGCCTTGTAGTGACTCTGCTCCTCCGGGGCTGCCGGCTGGGCAGCACAGAGATTCCTTCTGCATTTCCTAGCACAAAAATTCATTCCAAATCTTGTTAACTGAGATGAGATGAAGGAGGAAGCAGAGCTGGTGCCCTTCTGAAGGTGGCACTGTCCTTAGTGCTGGGGAAGCAGCATCCAGGGACCTGCTCGGAAAGCCAACGCCGTGATTTAGTGGGGCTGACTCTGCCACTGGATGAATTTACTCTTTAGTGCTTTTGAAGAAAGTTTGAATGCTCATTAAAAATACCCGAACTCCAACTGTCCTCCCCAAACAGCACTTTTGTAAGGTCATCACAGACATACCCTAAAAGGTAAAAGTAATTCTCCTAAGAAGACATTCCTGGCAGTTTTGAGCAGGCAGAAGATCCAATGGAATTTCCCAGGATTTGATCAACAGTTCCTTACCATGGCCTTTGCTTTCATTGCAGGTGGGTTCGCTGCTGACTGGAATTCAGTCCTGTGCCGTTGCAGCCTTGCTGAGCCCCCTGTGCTGCTCCTGGGGGAAGAGGAGCCAGCCTGGCTGGGCCAAGCTCACTGCCCACGCTGCACTGGACTGGCAAATGCGAACTAACATGTGGCAAAGCAAAATTACATCTGCAAAACTGATTTTTGATGGCTGAAATCCTTGGTCTGGCTCCAGATTACTGTCCCGTCTGGACAGATCCAACATCCACATCCAGAGCAGGGAACAAGAGCACTGATAAAATCAGTGTGTGTGTAGAGATGGACTTTCTTCTCCCAGACCCTGGGCAATATGACTATTAATAATCTTCAAACCTGTGGTTATTTCCCTTTCTTCAGCATGTCTGTCTTTGATTTTTCCAGTCTAGTCTCCATAATAAAGTGTTATGTAGCCTAGATTTAAGCTGGTTAAGAATCAAGTTTTCTATCTACATGAAATTCCATTAGTTCCCTCTTTTCCCATTCCTGAAAAAAAAAGAGAATGCAAATAATAAATTGCAAAATGTCTATATAGGAAAATAAAAGTATCGTTCCAATGCTGATGTATTTCATTAGTGATAGTGTAACTTTTAAAAAAGAAAAAAATTAAAATCATTCAAACCTTGCAGATTCCAGCAATACCTGCACTTTCCTGCACAGTGCTTTGGTTTGGGTAAGTTCTCTTTTCCTGACCAGACAAATGTTTTGGGAAGGCTTTTCTGACGGGCTGTAATGTGTGTGCTCCTGGAACAGGGAATTAGGGAGGACAGGGGGACAGGACTGCAGGAACAGGGCAACAAAGCCTGGGGGTAACCCGCAGTCACCAGACAGATCTGTCTCAGATATGCAGCTGGCCTGACATTTGCTTTTCAGAAAAGGAAATGTTTCACTAAGCTGGGAAGACAGTGTGGTATTATTAGTGACAAAGGGGAAAAAATAAAAGAAGAAGAAAAAAGAGAAAGACGAAAAATAACGGCAAAGCCCTGAAGTGCTTTGAGAGCAGTCCCAGGCAAACCCCACAACTCCGTCAGCAAACACCACGGCACAGCCTCACGGGTGCCAGGCGAGGGAAACGTGCCAGGGGAGTGATGCTCTCCCCGTTCCCCGCTCTCCCCACATTCCCCGGTCCAGCCCGGCAGAGTTTCCCCGGTGCCGGTGACGATTTTCACACGCGTGAAACGCGCGGCTCCCGCGCTCTCCCTCCCTCCTGGTTTTTAAGAACTGCTTTCCGTTTGTGTGATTTCGAACCAAAAGCACAGCCCCCACCCCCAACGAACGCCGGCCCACCCCGCGCTCCGGGAAAGGCGATCCCAGGAGAAGGGAGCGCTCAGCGCTGCGGGAGTCGCTCAGGAGCTGCCCGGGAGCCCCTCGCTGGTCGCGCCCGGTGAGCTCGGAGGTCTTTCCCGAGCTCAGAGCTCCTGCGATCCCGAGCTCCCGAGGCAGGGATTCGCCTCCCTCCCCTCCTGGCAGCGCCCAAACCCCTCCCTCGCCCCCCGCCCCTGCGCTCATTGAGAACAGATAAGGCGCCGTCACACGCAGCCTCCGCGCCCTCCCTCTGCCCCAGCCCTTCAAAAGCTCGGGGCCACCCCGGATCCCTCGGAACGGGAGAGGAGCAGGGAAACGCAGGCGAAGGAGAAGCAAAAGTGGCAGCGCAGCGGCGGAGGGTGAGGGCTTGGAGCGGAGCAGGGGAATCAGGGATACCCAGGGACAGGGGCGTGGGCATCCTCAGTGCCACCTCGATGTTTGCTGCGGACGGGCAGCGGCCAGGAGGCGGGAGGCAGCCCGGGGCTCCGAGGACTATCCCGGCTCCCTGGTGATGGCATGGACCGGCCGCTGCTCCCGCAGCAGCTCCCGGCCGCGCTCCTGCCCCCGACCAGCCGCCCCCCGGAGCCCAGGCGCGACGCTGATGCGGAGCCACTCGTAGCAAGTAAGTTACCGATTCCCTTGTTATTCCAGGTCACTCCCGGTCTTCTCTGGCTGCAAAGGATCGGGAGCCCAGCAGGCAGCAGGACAAACGCGGAGCTGTTGGGCCAGCGGGATGCCAGGCTCCTGTGCCCGAACCTGCCGGGGTGTGAGCTGTGGACATGCTGCTGCCTAACTCCCAGCTGCCGGGGAACTCTTTGGGAAGGCAGGGATTGGATGCTGATCTTGGGCAAAAGCACTGTCAGATCTAGAGGTGGGATGCAGGAAAAGACATTAAAAAACAGGAACTGCTCAGATACAGGATTAGTGGAGATCACTGGAATGCAAAGGGCACCAGGAGACTGACCAGTGAGCAGCCCCGAATTGTGTGGAGTGACTCCACAATCCTTATCTGGAGTCCAAGATTAAATTCTTTCATAATTAGGATACTTGCTAGTCAACTTGGAGTTAGCGAGCCCAGGCAGGGCAGTCTCCAGATGAGGATGTGGCATGTTCAGCCCTTGGAGGGGACAGGGAATGCATTGCACTGGGAATCCCTCGGGGGTTATGGCTCTGGGAGGTAAATGCATGACTGATTTTTTTACCAGTGTCCTGTTGCATCACTCAGAAAGGCGCCTGGGGTTCTCTCTGTGCCAGCACAGGGTGCTTGGGAGCACCAGGTTAACTTTTACACAGCATCTCTCCTTTGGGTTTGAGCAGGGAGTTTTAGGAACCAGCTGAGAACTGGCAGAAACTGGCCCTGTCCCAAAAAACTTACCTCTGGCTTTTGGAGATTCTGTCATCAAGCAGCTCCTTCCTCCTGTGCCCTTTTACTTTAAGGTAGACCTTGGAGTTGTGGAAGAGGGGCTCAGGGGAATCCAAACTGGCTTTTCTCACTGGTTCTCTGACCAGTCCGAGCAGCCAGGATCTCCCTGAGAAGGTGGGGAGTGTGTGGGGCAGTGTTTGTGCTGGGGGGTTATTTCACTTCTGGGGTTCAGTTCTTTGCCTCACCATTCCTACCCAGTTGGAGATAAAGGATCAGGATCATTTCTGATTCCTGTGGCAGAATATTCTCCATCCCTGGAAAGTTCCAGCCCATTTATTTGCAAAAAAAGGGCAAACAGAGCTTTGGAGTAACGTTCCAAGGCAAATCTGCAGACTGCAGACTATTTAAGTCACCCACTTTCTATTGGGTTTGAGGTCAGGAGAGACACTTGGGGTGAGCACAGGCCCCTGCCCAGCAGCTTGGTCTGAGGTCAGTTTGTCCCTCTGTGACTCCTGTGCCCTTTCTGCAGTGGGTTCGAGCACTGCTGAAGACCTTGGGGCAAAAAGAGCCTGTGTTTTGTCAGTCCATTTGTGAACTCTCTGGGTGCAAGGTACTGCAGAAGCGTGAAGTGGTTCAACAGTTTTATTGTATTTCTTTGAAGCAGATTACAGAGTGATTCTCTGTTGCTGCGATGGTGAATTCCTGAACAATGGAGAATGGGAACATTGGTGCTCCTGGGGCAGGATTTTCTCCTAGAACTGAGATTCTGCTTTCCCAACATTCAGTGTTTGCTGTTCAGTATAAACAGCCAGGAGCAGGAGAAACAGAGAAACAGAGAAACAGGAGTGTCTGATGAGGACAGAGGTGTCCCTGTCTTTGTTCAGGTTGAAAGACAATGGTCAGATTTCCAATGACACCAGAAGGTGTCCCTAAAAATAGAGTCGGGGTGAGAGGCCAGGGACAGAGAGGCTGCAGAATGCCTCAGGCACAGTCACTTCCTTGGAGGTGGAAGAATCAAATTGATTTATTTCTGGGCTTTATTTGTTGTTGGTAGAGAAAATATCATTTGAGTGTTCCAAATCAAGGAAAACACCTAAGAGCACAATATTGTGGTTGCATCCTTTGCACAGGGACTTGTCCTGCTCAAGGTCTTGAATACAATGAAGTACAGGAGAATTGCTTGGGAGTTCCATGGATTAAATCCTCCATGGATTGGAGAATTGGTGGAACTGTGCCACAGAGATACTCCCAATCTTATAGAATCTCCATATTCTTCAGTCCTTGTGCTCTAACAAGTTGTAAAAGCCTGAATGATGCCTCAAAATGCATTTTCTAGTTTTCATCTTCTTCTTTATCTGTAAAAAAACCTCCAGTCTCTCTCCTCATCACAGTTTTGTGTCTCCACTCTTTTCTGTATAGGTCTGCAGTCATTATATTTAATGCAGCTGTGAACTTGTGTTATGTGGGGGGGTTTATACTTCAATCCATAGTTGAGGGAAAAAACCTATTTGAAACCTGTAGCTATTTGAGAGAACAGAAACTGCCCTCATTGGCTTTGGAAATAATCTTGCTGGGTTATTGATCTGAGGGATCCGGCTGTGGGGGCTTTGCAGAGCGATCTTCAGACACACCTGAGGCAGGCAGGGATTGCATTCCCTGCCGCTGGACTGAGGGAAGGAGGAAGTTCTGCAGTGATTCCAGGGGCTGATTTAGGATTTTGAAACTGCTAAATTTAATTCCTGCCCTGCCACAGACTCCCAGTTGAGTGTAGAAGAGCTAAGTGTCTTTGTGAATGACTCCCCCATCCTGAAATATGGGAAATAGAGCCCTTCCTTGGTCCAGGCATCTTGGGAAATACATAAATAAAATTTTCCAGCATGTGATAGCTGTGTTGAGTGCTGTGAAACACTTGGATGCTCTGGGAGTGGGAGGGTCACGTCCCTCCCTCACAACTGACAATGGAAGGGCCCCAGGATATTGGAGGAGAAGGGTGGATTGGGAGGTAACTCGCAGGTAAAAGGAAAGTGCAAATAAACCGTTCCTTGGGGTCAGGTTGGCTACCTGGCCAGAGAGATTTTCTTTGGAAAGACCGAGCACCTTCTGTTTGGGTATTTCTGAGCCAGGGGCACTCTGGGCACACAGGAGCTGTCACAGCCCAGTTCTGTGACAAGCACAAAGCCACCCTGCCCCTTCAGGCGGACCAGCAGCCACCCATCTTTGTGACCTGGTGGTGGGGTGAGGTCTCCTCCAGCCCCAGAGGAATCTGCTGTCATATCCTGAGTGCCAGGAAAGTGGTGCTGAGACTTATCAAAAACTCACAGAGGAGATGAGAGGCACCTTTCCACCTCAGCACTGAGTGCAGTGACACTGGGAGAGGCAATTACTGGGATCAGGGAGCTTTTGAAGTGCCACAGGTCTCCCTTCTCATGCAGTGTCTTTGAATCTTTTCCCCTGCCTTTCAGTAGCACAGCTCTTCTGCAGCCTTCCCTCCACCTGTGGACCCCCAAGCACTTTGCAAAGAAGCAACCACCAAAACCCCAGACCTCTATTTATACAGAGTCAGAAAGATGGAACATTCCATGGTTTACCCCAAATCCACCTGCCTTTCCTCCCCTTGCATGCACAGCTCTGTGTGGAAGGGCAGTCTGGTGGTGTTGGCTGTTCAGTCCCACTCACACACAGGCAGTGAAGACAAGGGTGGAGGAAAGGTGCCTTTCTCAGGGAAATCAAAGCCCCACCTAAGCCAGAGCCTATCTAAAGTCTTTTTTTTTTGGATTGTCAAAGGCCGCCTCCTAAGATTTCCCCTTCCTCCATCTTTCCATGAGCACTCAGTGTTCAGCAGCCAATGCTTTTATTCTCTTCAGGTGCTGCTGCTTTCGTTTCCTTTATTCCTGCACCAACTTCCCCACGTTGCTCCTGTCTGACAATTAAGAATTTCATTCCCTTGCAGCACTGTAACCTAAAGCAGAATTATGTGGCCCAGAGGAACCTGGGCACAGTAGCCTGATTTATGTGATGTGGGCCAACGGGCAGCAAAAGCACCAGGTCAGGTTTTTCAGTAATCTCTGTTCAGTATTATTGGTTCCTTGTTGAGTAGTACAGGACTCATTGTCTAGAAAAAAATGATGACAGGGTTAAGTAAAAAAATACTCTCTTGGGAAGGTGTGGGAGGTTTGCTAAAGAATGGTTGCTCAATTATTCTTCTAATGTGAGAAAACACAGGCATCAGGTTTAAAAGAAACAAAAAGAAGTCTGCTTTGACACAAACTTGATGACAAATTCACATCCTCAGACTCCACCTGCCTGCCAGTTTAGTCCTTTCCAGCATCAAATCCCATCTCCATGGAAATCTGTGTGTTTACTGCAGCCAGAACAGGAATTGTTTAAATGGGAAAAGCCCCCTGGTCAGCAGGGAAAGAAGTTTCTTCAAATGTTTTGTGGTTTTACCTCCTGTGATGTCTCTGGCGAATTGCTGGAGCTGCCAGGAGCACATCAGCTCTGTCAGGAGGGGCTGGGAGCTGCTCTGCCAAACGCTGCCTCCTGGAGATTCTCACCTAACCCCAGCCTGACTCTTGTGCAGCAAATCCCAGCCCCTAAATGTCACCACCTGCCCTGAGTGTGTCATCTGGGCAGAGCTGAACATCAGCAGGGCTGATAAAAACCTCTCTGCAAGGCTGATAATGCACTGACTCACAGCTCCTTGTGCAGTAGCCTGTCCTGAAGGAAGGCAGCTTTGTACAGAAGTGACATTTTTATTATCCTGGCCTCATTTAACCGAAGATGGTAAATGCCAAAGAAACAGAAGAGTGCCTGTGACTATAAGAGGCAATTTCACCTCCTGGCTCTCTGTGGTGGAGGGAGCAGGGATTTACAGACTGGAGCTGAAATCTCTGGGAGGTGCATGAGCATATTTACCACAATGTGGCAGGGCTGTTTATGCCTGGCAGCAGTGGCTGTGCATGACACAGTGAGGAGTTAACCAGGTCCTTACCTGGAGAAGATGCTTTCAGAGCATCTTCTCATTTGGGCTATAGTTTCCCATGGCCATTAAAATCATAAAGGAATGACAGCAAATTTCCTAGAAGATTCTCATGCCTGGGATCTCACAGACCATTCACATCCATATCACAAATTTTACTGCTGGGGAATTAAGGCAAAAGGAAAAGCAGTGATTTGCTCAGAATTAGAAAACCCTGGAATCCTTTGGAGCAGAAAGCTGGATAGTGTGCAGCCATCCAGAGCTGTGCTCAAACTGCTAACCAGGAGCATTCTGTTTAAAGACTGAAGCAAAAATTCATGTGCTTAATTATTTTGCATAAGCACAGACTGAGGTTATGCTCACACTACAATGGGAGAGTTACAGATGAAATATCGGTAGGAATTGTAATGCCACTGAAGCTGTCAGTGAAGTTCTTATCCAGCAGGAATTTTTCTGCTTTACTGGATCACTTGGAAGGTGTTCCTGAAGGTTTGCAGAGATGCTTCAGCTGAGCTGTTGTTGGAGATCAGTAGCACCACCAGAGATGTTGCCAGTCCTTGTGAGTGCTTTAGTTAAAAAGGTTCCCCTATACGTTCATTAATGGGCAGTTCCTCAAGCCTGCTCTGTCAGAGTGGTATTTCCAGTGATCTAGGATTTTTGGTTGCTTTTACTCTATTCTGTTCTTTGTAATAAGTTTTAAGATGCTTTTGGTCTCTTTGCTGTGAACCTAGAACATGAAACCTTTCACTCCAGATTGATGTCTGGAACTGGATTGTTCTCTCTCCCATGGTCCCAGTGAAAGCTTTAGATTTACTTTTATAACAAAATTATCTTTAAAACAAGTCTTTTAAAATTGAAAACATGCAACCCTTGCCTGGTTTTACATTTAGATTGATGACAAGCTTTTTAGTCCAAATGGAGTAATTTTAGATTAATCAATCAATGCAAACATGCATCAAGAATATTGTTTGTAAGAAGGAAGCGAGGAGGTTCTTCACTACCTGATTCCCAGTGGATAGGAGGCTTCTTTCTCTATTAAAGAGGAGAAAAAGGTGTGTGATTGTTCTGCCATGTGCTTTCACATGCTGGGAAGTGAGAGTCAAGCTGTGCCCTTGTCATTTTTCAGCATCTTGCAGCACTTTGCACACGTGTAAAGAGACAAACTTCAGAGTGCAGAGACAGCCAGACCAGAGGGTCGGGAGGTTTCGGTTACACCAGGCAGTGAAAAGCGGCTGAGGACGTGCGTGAATACACCCCGAGCCAGTTCTCAGGAGGGACAGGAACAGAGCAGGGATCACTATTCTGTCAAAATCGTGGATGCTTCCACCGGAGGAAGGGAACACACAGCACTGGGATTATCCACCCCATGTCCAGAGCGGGTGGCAGACCTGATCCCTCCCGATTTCCCCTCCCAGCGCCACGAATCCCCATTCTCTGCCTCTCGCCGCGGCTGCAGGGGCTCAGCCCTGGCCCCGGCCCTGCCAGGCAGGCGCTGTGGCAGCAGGAAGCCGTGCTGGGCACAGATGGTTGGGCTCCCTGCGGAGCAGAGCCAGCGGGGCTGGTTCCAGCAACAGGCTCCGGCTGCTTCGTTGGAGCAGTGATTGATGGTGACTTAGACAAGGGCCACGAGGAATTCTCTGCCATTAACCAGACTTGGCTGCACCCGAATGGAAGTGAAAATTTGTTGCTTCATTTATTCATCCTGTCTCTGCTTCCTTCCCGCCCACCCTTTGTGCTTTTTAATACCGAAAAGATGAAGCTACTTTGCTCAGTCTTAAAAATTGTCTCTCCCAAGATACTCTTAATTGTATCTCCACACCTTTTCTCATTCACAGGCGCATAAGAAGATTAAAGATAGAGGGAGCAGTAATAGATTTAGTTAGGTTTTAATAGGATTTGCAGAGGACAATGCAGGGAATGAACGCCATACAAAATATTGCTTCTCTATCTTTGATATCCCTAAGGCTCCTCAGGTAGTCTTTGACAAGATATTTTGTCTGTGCCCTGCATCCAGAGTCAAGACTCTAATTTTTTAAAGGAGTATCTAATCATCTCAGTAAACAGGATGTTACATTATAACTGGCAGAAAGCATTGCAGCCTTCATCTCGTGTTACTTATTTGTATCCTGGTAAGCATAACTCTGAATGTCGACAGTGGGATTGTTAACAGCTCTCTGATGCATTCCTAAGAGTGCCCAGTGGTTTTGTGTAATGTCAGGTGGAGCAAAGGGGTGAGCTCTGATAGATCTCATTAAGAGCAGGCCTGGGTTCATCACACCTTCAAATGTGGGATTCAAGATGCTCAGTTAAATGTTTATTTCACGTTTGAAGCCCAGGCTTACGAATAAACTTCCAGAAGGTGATTCAGCACTCCTGAAATCTGAATTATCCCTGGAGATGCCTTTCTCTGCTGACTGCAAGGGAAGCCTTCATGCATAATTTAGACTCATGTGAGATTTAGGCAGACAGTGGTGCTCAGTGCTTTCTCTTAATTTCTAAGATTTCTCTTGATATGCACCCAAAACCTGAGGCATCAAAAAGCTCCTCCTGAAAAGATGTTGATGTGTCTTTACTTTGTTCCAAGTTGTGATCTCAAGCAAATTTAGTGTGTAAAAAAATCTAAGGACAAAAAGAAAGCCCCAAAATGTTCCAATGTTTAACTTTTCCACACTCCCACAGCATGCCCATCACCCCAGCAATGGCTGATGTTTGAAGGGCCTGTGTATTATAAATCAGTCTTTATTTCCAGGTCACTGCAGGGCTGTGTTTAACAAGTGGCTGTTGTGGGAGAAGTGTGAACCCTCCAGAAACAACGTCCTGATAGTCCAGACGATGAAACAAAATGGCTTTTGTCCCTTCTGTCTGAAACTGTCTTTCCTTGTTGTGCAGCCCAGCCATGGCTGGAGATTCCCGGATCTTCATGAACCAGGACATGGACATCGGGGTCACATCCCGAGAGCCCAAGAAGATCCCCAAGCAGGCTCGGGATGACGTCCCCATCGCCACAGACAGGACCCGGCTCATTTCCGCTGAGGGCAAGAAGCCACGGCAGCGGTACATGGAGAAGAGCGGGAAGTGCAACGTGCACCACGGGAACGTCCAGGAGACCTATCGGTACCTCAGCGACCTCTTCACTACCCTGGTGGACCTCAAGTGGCGCTTCAACCTGCTGGTCTTCACCATGGTCTACACCATCACCTGGCTGTTCTTTGGGTTCATCTGGTGGCTCATCGCCTACATCCGGGGAGACCTGGACCACCTGGAAGACGAGAACTGGATCCCCTGCGTTGAAAACCTCAGCGGGTTTGTGTCGGCGTTCCTGTTCTCCATCGAGACCGAGACCACCATTGGGTACGGCCACAGGGTCATCACAGAGAAGTGCCCCGAGGGCATCGTGCTGCTCCTGGTCCAGGCCATTCTGGGCTCCATCGTCAACGCCTTCATGGTGGGATGCATGTTCGTCAAGATCAGCCAACCAAAGAAGAGGGCGGAGACCCTCATGTTCTCCAACAACGCCGTCATTTCCATGAGGGATGAGAAGCTCTGCCTCATGTTCCGGGTCGGGGACCTCCGCAATTCCCACATTGTCGAGGCTTCCATTCGAGCCAAACTGATTAAGTCCAAACAGACCAAAGAAGGAGAGTTTATTCCCCTGAACCAAACGGACATCAACGTGGGATTTGACACTGGAGATGACAGGTTGTTCCTGGTGTCCCCTCTCATCATCTCACACGAGATCAATGAGAAAAGCCCCTTCTGGGAGATGTCCCGCACCCAGCTGGAGAAGGAGGAGTTTGAGATTGTGGTCATCCTGGAAGGAATGGTGGAAGCCACAGGTAAGGATCTGTTGACAATCAGTCACAGTTTTGAGGAGGAAAGGGGCACAATGACGGGCAGTTTGGCATTAGGATTTCATTGCCCATGTCACCTGGACAGGGAACACAGTGGGATTTGCCCTTGGGTAGTGCCTGACTCAGGCAGGGTGTCTGAGATAACCAGTAGTGAAAGGTGGGACCTTTAGCTCCTGTTGTAAGGCTTCACCCTCTTTTTTGCAGTGTTTCACACTCTTTTATAAGTCTGGGATTGAGGTGAAGGGGTCAGTCCTGGAGCTGCCCATAGTCACTTAGAACTGATCCAGGGGAGAAGAAGGCAATGGGTTAAAGGCCTTCATGAAGTCTCTGGTGGTCCTGTTTCCTGTGATCAAAATTTATGGTGCAAATAATTTCCCATTTCTCCTCTGTATTAAAGACTGGCTGTAACTGTGCTATTTTAGGTACTGCTGTAGTGTTGATTTTAATGGAGGCTATGAAGTGCCCAAGTCTCACTGTATCCCATAAAGCAGCACGTGCTGAGGCTGAATGACTTGCACGTGGTGCAGGACACACATCCCCAGAAGGAGCTCAAAGAGGAAAAATACAGAAACTGCTTTTGTGACTCTTGCAGCCCTGCAGCTGCTTAACAGCTCAGACAAAGCTGGGTAATGGGAGATTAGGAGATATCCTCAGCCCATTCCCAGTTTCCTCCTAGGGGTATGTTTGTGGCAGGTGATGAAAGAACTCTGTGTCCATGTAGAGTTAATGTGGAAACGTGGTGAGCCTCAGCTGTCCAACGAGGGGGAAAGGCAACTGAGGGGAGGGATGGGCACAGAGGCTTCCCGGCTCCTTCCCACAGGTGTCTCCCACATCTCCTTATCTCCCTATCTCTCTGCCTGGGGAGCAGGCTGCACCTGGCAGTGGTGGCACCGTGGGTAATTTCCACTTGCATGAATTACTTTGTTCCAGGTTTCAGGAGGAGCTGGCAGCTCTTCCTGCTGCACTTGTGGCACAGAGAGTGTGTCCAAGCCCCTGAGATGCTCAGGTCCCTTCCAGGCAAGGTTTTCCAGCCTGGGGTGGGCAGAATGCGTTGGTGGAATCAGGGTCTGCAGGGGGAAAAGGGCTGCAGGCAGCTCTGAGGAGAGAACTGCTGGCTAAAGATGGACAAATGAAGTCAGAGATGCAAAAAAAGCTTTTATGAGCAGGTTTCCCCCTTTGGTGTTTCAGGATTTTAGTTACGAGCCCAGGGTTTTCCTGTGATTGGTGGTTGGATTTTTTTCCATTCTCTCTGAATCATTAGCGGGGGTTTTCAGCTTGTTACAAGTGCTCAGTGGTGTCAGCACCCTGTCTCACAGATTCTGCCCCTTGCTGACTGTTAATGTTATCCCCTCCTGCAGATTTGCTCATTAGTCTCCCAACAGCCAGAGGAGGAAAATCTCTCAAATTCCTGCATCCCAGACCTTTGCTCCTAGAAGCAGCTGTCTAGAGAGGTAATTCAGTGTCCCTGAGTCTCCCTTTAGGTGATTAGCAGTAGCTGGCTTTCCCAAGCAGAGCTGATGGGAGGTGATGGGTGAGTTACATTCCACCGAGGCTGGAATATGTGCTGTGAACATGGAACTCACCTGGCACTTCCAGGGAAATGTTCTTCC
Source organism: Monarcha castaneiventris obscurior (assembly GCA_026261815.1). Lineage (NCBI taxonomy): Eukaryota > Metazoa > Chordata > Aves > Passeriformes > Monarchidae > Monarcha > Monarcha castaneiventris. Next base: position 6,226,503 of record JAMPIT010000114.1, read on the forward strand.
CTAGCAGAGCATTGTAGAGATGTGGCAAAGGAAGGGGTGGGTGGAAAAGACTGTCAAAGGCAAGGATTTATAACAGTGACTTATTCTGCAGCCTAAACATTTATTAGAGGCTGGAGCCTCCTGATCTGAGCATGGAATGCGGCTCCTTGTTTGTCCAAAGCCTCTTTCCCCGTCACACAGTGACACCAGAAATGCTTTGAACCCCTGCTGCTCTGCCTTTCTCACAGGAAGGCTCAGCCTCTGCTGGGGATGTGTGAGAGGAAGTCATTATCAATAACAACCTTGGAATTAAAAGCATGGCATGGGAATAATATTGCCTTACAAATGGGCTCCTCTCCCAGAGGGATCGCACAGGCCGGGGTGTAATGACGTTAAGGAGCACACATCTGTGGAAATTAATTATCCTGGGCTCAGAAGGCAGCCTGGGAAATCCCACACTGGAGCTGGGGGAGGCACTTTGCACTGAACTCGGAGCTGAGTGGACCTTGGATGATTCCAGGATCCGATTTGGAGGCTGGGATTTGTCCCAAAGGACCTATGGCAGCCAGGGGGGAGGGATATTTTGTCACAAGAAGAGTGGCCTGCAGAGACAGTGTTTGTGCTTTCCTGCTTCGTCCTCACACTTGGGAATACTAATAAAGCCGTTTGGGGTTATTAATCCCTCCCTCCACACCTTAAAATCTGCTCCAAGCAAATTCTTTAGGCTGTTCCCAGCCCATGGCACTGCTCAAGCTCCATCTGCTCTCAGGAGTGGTATGATATTTACTCCCAGCAGGACTTCTGTTAAATGCTGACACTGTCACAGCCTGGTCGGGTTCAGGGCAGCGTAAAATACAAACAGAGCATTTGTTCCCTTAGCAACCCCTACGAAAAATTAGGAATCCACCCCCCAGAGTTCAGAGGTACCACTGGTCAGAACATACGGCTCTGTTTCCCACCAGGTGTTTGGAAAACAGGTCAGAATGGTGACTGGCAACATATCAACGACTACAGAAATTTAAGAATGAGTAAAAGCGGGGGTGTTTTGCACTGATAATTCGGGACAGCGATTTTATAGCTATTTTCAGTAGCTTTAACCAGGCACGCATGTATTACAAATGTAATGTATTGTCTCCTCTCAAACAAGCAGCTCTATTTACTGACATTTATTTCTGACCCAGTGCAAGGCAGAGATGGTAAATAGCTTCAAATGAAAAGTGTAGAGTAAATTCTGAGGAGTTCACACCCTTCAAGACATTGGGTTTTTTACAAAGTGAAAGACTGTGGCTTAAAACTATGATTTTGTGTTCAGGTTGCCTTGACTTTTCAAAGGCCTGAGTTACAGGACACTGAAGAACAGCAGCTCGCCAGCCAGCCTAAAGTGCAGTGGGTTTATTTTGCTGAAAAAGACAATAAACATGGCGTTATTCCAGCGAGAGCTCTGGGGGCACCCAGGGCTGCCCTGCTGCCTGATCCTCAGAGCCAGCTGTGGCACAAAGCCAGATGTGGCTTTTCCCATTGATATTTGGCATGGGCGAGGCACTGTGGCTCCTCAGCAGATAGGAAAGGCCAAAGGGAGAGTGAGTTTCTGGGCAAATCTGTTGTGGTCATTGCTGGGTGAAACAAGCACTGTGAAGACAAAATCAATATTGCTGACAAGTGTTCTGACTCCCGGGGATGCTTTGTGGGTGTCTCAGGGGCAGCAGCATCGCTCCCAGTGCTCCTGATGAACTGGGCACAGGGATTACTGCAGGGAATACATTATCTCTGCCTTATCAGAAAGGGACTCTTGTCAAGATCAGCTGCCCCAAATCTGACCTGCAAGAAAAGGGAACAAAGCAAAGGTGGAAAATCTGTTTGCGCAGTGAATACATTTTTGCTTTCCCTGCCTCTCTGCTTCCCAAAATCTCAGGGCCACCCTGGTGACAGGACAGCTCCTGGCTGCTGCTGGCCAAAGCTCCTGCCCTTCCCCTCCTGATCCCAAACTGAACACAGTGTTCCGAAGCTGCTAGGACAGGGCAGAGCAGGGCAGGTCCAGCCCCCTGCCATGTGGTGCAGTATCAGCTGGGCTGTGATGAAGGATTTGGCTGATCCAATTAGGGAGCATTAGCAAGTCCAATTTTTTTAAATACTGTTTTTCCCTGTAAGCCATCATTCCATGTGCTGACACACTCTGCATATCCTACCAGACTTCCTGGCCAGTGATTTGAAGGGACTCTCTTCTCTTCCAGCTGTACCCTTCCTCTGCTGTTTGCTGACAGTTACCCAAATCCTGCTTTTTCCTGCTGCCCTCGTTCCCTGGGCTCAGCCTCCAGCACTGCTGCTCTCTGGGCACGGAGGGGGCAGAGCTTGTTACTCCACTCCTGGTCTTCCCTGGTTTTCATTGCCTCTTTTCCCCAGCACAATTAAATAAGGCACAAGAGACACTCCAGATGTCTGATTAGTCCAGTCACTAAATGAAGTTTTAATGAACTCTTATGTAAGTACAGGTATATATTCTTCTGGCTTAGAGTCAGTGTGATAAAAATGGATTTAGTGATTAGAAGTAATTAACCCATCCTGTCCCTGTGGGAGAGTAGGAAAACAGCAGAGTTTTCACACCTCAATTTACCCACCTTTCCAGAGGACAGAGGGCAGTTTCCTGGCTGTAAATGCAGGGCCAAATGGAGTAGTCACAACAAAAGATATGCTGAAATTAATCATTATTTTTATGCGAGAGCAAAGGAAGGGTAAAATTACTAAATTGAGTTTCTGGGCATTCATCATCTGATTTGGGTTGTCTTGTGTTGTTTTGCATTTTGCATATAAGTAACTTCTCTGCGAGGAGGACCTTGCAGACGTGTTACAGAAACTGCCTAAAACATTATAGGGAAGAGCTGTCTCAGGTCATTGTGTTCATGAGCTGGATTGTCCTGCCTGAGGTGCCCTGCAGTCACTGTAAACCCCTTTGGGGGGGACCTGAAGTTACCTGGTGTGAGCTTGGCTCCGGCTGGGCCTGGTAGAGACATGGCAATTGAATCCAAGGTCTTTACATCATAAAGTCCTTTTATTATATTTTTTTCCCAGTGCCTAGGAGCTTTTGCATGCCTGGAGAGCATTCAGATAAATTAAAATCCTATTACTCTCCTCTGGCATAAATATCAAAGTGAATCAAGCCCAGCCATGTCCTCTAAAGGAGACAAGCACAAATAATTGGAGGACCAAGCTTCTACCTTCTAATATTCCTTTTCAAGTTGGAGGAATATTGATTTTTTGGAGGTTACAGTGTTCTTTGGTCTAATTAACACAGAGGGACTAATAACTTTTATAACTTACCATATGCTAGTGCAAACTGAAAGACATGCATTGCTTAATTACAGCAATAGAACTTAAATTTTTTATAGCTTCTCCTTGTCACCCCTAAACTTCCATCACTGCTACTGCACCTCCGAGGCCATCAGCTCCTGGGGTGTGGGTGTTCCACAGCTCCAGAGCAACCAGGAGAAGGGGAAAAGTCACCCTGGACACAAGAGAATGTGCAAACAAGGGCAGAGGAGGGAGATCACTCCCAGCAGTGTCCGAGTTGGAGGGAGCCGAGCAGATCTGGCCCAGCCCAGCCCAGGCACATGACATTTCCCAGCAGATAATCACTGAGCTCCCTGGAATTTCAATGAGCACAGTTAATTTTAGCCTGATGAAAAATGTGGTCTTGACAGCCCCAGGGGCTGGGATATCTCTGCCCACTGAGGAGGTTCAGGCCATGGAGCAGCACTGGAAGATACGCCTCTGCTCGGGATGGGATCCCATCGAGGCCTGGGGATTGCAGAGCACCCTCTGTGTCCCCCTGTGCTCTCCCATTACCCCTCCGGTGGGGCCACCTGGCTCGGATGGGATGTTTGCCAAAAATCAGCATCCCCCAACAGCTGGGGAGAGCCTTTGGTGGCACAGACAGCTGCAGATGCAGATTTGGGGCGATGAGGGCTGGTTTTACCTGGTAACCAGGATCGGCGTCCCCTTTCCCGGCATGGGGCAGCCCAGAGCTCTGCTGCAGGTGCAGGATCAGCGGGATCAGCTCGGAGCAGCCCCGGCCCCGTGCTGAGCCGACTTCTCCTGCCCTTTGTCAGCACGTTCAGACATTCCCAGCTCTTTGATAACGCGGGAGCCGCTTGATCCCGCTGATTGTGATGACAGGAAGGAGCCTTATTGGAGAGTTCCTGGCGCTTGTTTTACACCCAGCGTTTCCTCTGTTCTCAGACGTGATGAGACACCTGCTTTAATGCACATCACAATCTCCTCTGTATCTTTTCATCTGCTGGGAAGCAGAACAGAGGGTTAGGGAGGATCCCTGGCTGCCTTCAGCAGGAACAGGCACAGCTCAGTTATTGATCTGTGGCTCCAACCCACAGACAAAATATCCACTTTTTAGGACTCTGCTATAATAAAATTATCATTAAAACTCTGGGAAATGTTTATTGCACAACTTGAAACCAGGACACAGTGCCCTGGTCTCCAGCTTCTATAAATCCTGGGACTGGTTCCAGCTTTATTGAAAACTTGATGCATCTGCTTCTAACTTCAAACAGGTTTTATCTCTCGTTTCTATTAAAACTGAGTTTTGTTTGCAACATGAAGCCGAGCTGCTCATCGAGAGATGAGAAAGCTGCAACTAAAAGTCAACACCTGAAGATTTCTCATATCATTCCATGTTTTCCACAATGGACAGATTGCAGACATTTATATTAAACATACACTTTTTCATGTTTAAACCAGATTGTTTAGGAGTAAAATGAAACTTTTAATGGTCTTACAACCTGGAAAATATGATAAGAGTTGAAAAATATATATCTGTGACTTCAAGTATATCTACCTGGACTGAAAAAAGGAAATGAGGATACAGGGCCATGAAGATGATGGCATGGAGCAGCTCTCCTATGAGGCAAGGCTGAGACAACTGGGATTGTTCAGAAGAGAAGGCTCCAGGGAGACCTCAGAGCCCCTTCCAGGGCCTAAAGGGGCTCCAGGAGAGCTGGAGAGGGAGTGGGGCAAGGGATGGAGGGACAGGACACAGGGAATGGCTTCCCACTGCCAGAGGGCAGGGATGGATGGGATATTGGGAAGGAATTGCTCCCTGTGAGGGTGGGGAGGCCCTGGCACAGAGTGCCCAGAGCAGCTGTGGCTGCCCCTGGATCCCTGGAAGTGTCCAAGGCCAGGCTGGACATTGGGGCTTGGAGCAGCCTGGGATAGTGGAAGGTGTCAATGTTTGATGTCCCTTTCAACCCAAACCATTCTGGGATTCTGTATTCTTTTGGCATGAAGTTTGTTTAAATGAAATCTCCAAATACCACTTCTCTATATCTGCACCATTTAAACCCAAAATGTGCAGTTATATCTTCTTTAAGGAAAGGATTAACAGCCTTTATCAGGGCCATACGTACTATGGTTAATAACACGGCAAGAAATTTGGAGAGTTTGGAATCTCTCTTGAGTTCTTGTGCTCCCCGAAGTGTCAGGGCTTCAGGGCTGCACGAGTGATACGGAAGAGCAGTGATGTCACAGCTGGTGTGGAACCCAGATCTGGGTCTGTTTGCAGCTGGGAGCTGCACTGGGGGATCCTTGTGGCTTCCTTCCAACTCAGGATATTCTGAATTCTGATTCTACTTGATGTGTAGGAGCATATGGCAAATGATTCCCTTTACCCATGGCACCCCACAGACTCAGATAAACAAGAATTCTGCAGTTAAGCAGGTGATTTTTTCAGGGATACACAGAGGTCTGAGTCCAGGGGATTGCTGTGCCCCACTGCAAGGTGAAACTGCCATAATCCGAGCATGGAGGGCACACGTTGTGTTCCAGTGGCAAGTGGCTGCATCCATGTGCTCTTAATAAAAATAAGGTTTATTGTTTCCACACCTCTTCTGTCATCTTTTCGTAGTCACAGAGGCAATAATTAGCTAGGGACATTACAGATGCATTAATTAACCAGGCTGGAGAGCACAGGGCAGCCTGCAAAGCAGGCACTTAATGGAATTTGAAGCAGAGACAATGGTGTTGTTTACTGGGTGATGTGGGAGTTGCCAAGCAGTGTGTCCCCACGCAATTAAACATCACTGCACATGTGCTAAAAAGGAATATTTGAATGGGATTATGGAGCAATTACAAGTTATCTTATTGTGCTGCCTCAGTGTCCCCCTGGGGTTACAGAAAGCAGCTCCTGCAGGAAGCTGGCAGCAGCAGTGTTTGGTTGCTGAAAGCTTTCCATTGTTCCTGCCCTAATTGAATCCTTGGAGCAGGACTGGGACGGTGTCCCAGAAGCTCAGGTTCACTCAGGTGCTCCCCCAGGGAAGGAGCTATTTCAGGCCCGGATTATAAGGCAAGAGTTCCCATGGGGAGCTCCAGGCCCCCACGTTTCACAAGGACACCCATCTTTGCCCCAGGGACTCCTTCGTGGTACCTTGATGCAGCATTTGGAGAACCAGGATAAGAATCAGCTGGTTCATTTACAGGGCTGATCCTGGAGCCTGTGGGGTCTCCTCTCCTGCTCTCCTTGCTCGCTCTGGAGGAGGCACTTGAGGTCTTTGGGATTTCTGGTGCCAAAGCAGCTCTGTCCAAAGGGAAAAAGGCTGGTTCATTTTAGCCAGCTGCTGGTTTCCAACCTCCTGGCATGAGGCAGCACCAGGAAATGGGATTAGCCCTGCAGCCCTGACCTCCCACACTCCAGGAATAAAAGCCCTTGCCCAGGGAGGTCAGTGTGTGATCAGTGCCAGTGACGCAGCTGCCCTGGGAAAACCTGTACCAGCACTGGCAAATCAGCAGGACTCCGGGCTGCCAGGGAGAGTGGAGCTGGCCCAGGGCAGGAGGGCTGGCCCTCTTCACCCCGAGGGCGGGCGATGCTGCACCTTGCAGAGCCACCAGAGTCAGGAGTGGCCTCACCCTGTTCTTTAGCTCTAAAGTAAAAGCTGAGAGTTTCCTGAAAAGACGCTGAACTTCACAGAGCTTCTCCTTAAGGCAGCAACACTTGGGGTGATTTTTAATTCCCTGGCTGTGTTTTTCATGGCAGCCTCTGCACTTCCTGGTTCCTTCCAGCCCAGGAAGCAGGCACGCTGGAACACTGTGACTAACGCTGTACTTGTTGTTCCTGCCCAGAAGCAAACACTCCTGCAGATCTTCTTGCGGGGAAGAATTGGGTTTTCAGTCTGTGCTACAGAACTGCAGATGTCTCAGCATTGCGTGTGTCGCCGTGTCTCTTCCCCTTTCAAGGAACAAAATACTCCTGGCCTGGTAGCTTTAAACCAAAGAAAGCAGTAAGAGACTTTCCGCTTTGCAGAGCACTTGCATGCGTGGGTGTCTTTTAATGGTCTGTAGCAATTCTGAGAACAAAATATTCCTCTTTTCACAAAGGTGGGGTTTTTTTAAAAGGAAAGGGGATTCCTGATTGCTCTGAGATTTCAGTCACTTACAAGCTCACAGAGTGAGAATATGTGATATGCTCTTCCCTGAATGATCTGACACTGAGACTTTTCCCCCTATCCATTACTTCAGATTTCTGTCCGTGTGCTCTGGGCTGCAGGAATTAGACTTGAAAGTATTGGCCAGAAACTGGATCGAGTGCATGTCCTGAATGTATTCCAGTCTGGCCAATCTCTCACCCACCATGAGAGAACAGTGGGAGGACTTAGTGAGGTTAGGTTTTCACTGGAAATTAATTCCAAAATCAAAACATAATTAGAACAAAGAGAAGACAAATGTTTGGAAGAGAAGTCAGCCTTGACATTGTGAGGTGATTCCAAGAGGATTTGCTCACAGGTGTGCTTATCCTTGCTCTGCAAAGCTCCTCTTTAAACTTTTCCAAGGTAAATGAACTCTGATCCATGGGGCTGAGAAGCAGCTTGACAAGTATCAGTGCCCTGTTAGCCACTGTTCATTCAATCCACAACCCATCAGTACAAGGGACTGAACCCTCCAAGGGGATTTCAAAGCCAGCTTGGTTGGGAACCTCTCACCTTGCGGGCTGGACATCCGGGTGTGTGCGGCTGTGTGCACAGGGAATTGTGGCACTGATGGAGAGGGAACTGTGGCACTGCTGCACAGGAATTGTGGTACTGCTGCACAGGAATTGTGGCACTGCTGCACAGGGAATTGTGGCACTGATGGAGAGGGAATTGTAGCACTGCTGCACAGGAATTGTGGCACTGCTGCACAGGGAATTGTGGCACTGCTGCACAGGGAATTGTGGCACTGATGGAGAGGGAATTGTAGCACTGCTGCACAGGGAGTTGTGGCACTGCTACAGGGGAATTTTGGCACTGCTGCACAGGAATTGTGGCACTGCTGCACAGGAAATTGTGGCACTGCTGCACAGGAATTGTGGCACCGCTGCAGAGGAGGAGGGATGGGCCCAGCCCCGGAGGAGGGCAGGGCAGTGGCTCCCTGTGCTCAGGGCTGTGTGGGTCGGGGCTAGGGCAGCACTTGCAGGGCTGCAGGTTATTCCAGCAGGATCCGCCGGGAGCTGTCGGTGTCAGTCACACAAACAACATCTCAGCAGAGCAGGGGGAGGCAGAGAGAAGCTGCTTAGAGGTCCCAGCCTGCAAACCCCTAAGTACGAGGTTCAGGAGGAGGAAGATGCCGAGATGAATGCATCCCTTTCCCTTTGGGTGCTCAGCTTGTTCATGATAGAGGCTTTTGTGAGGCTTATTAAGCGAAGACTTTTCTGTGTCCCAGAGCAATCAGGTATGAAAACGACACGAAAGTGCTTTTAAGTGCCAGGCGTGGTTGGGTGAGCAGGTAAGGGAGCTTTGCCTCTAACATCTCTCTCTTTCCACCCAGGGATGACTTGCCAGGCTCGCAGCTCCTACATGGACACCGAGGTGCTGTGGGGACACCGCTTCACCCCCGTGCTCACCCTGGAGAAGGATTTTTACGAGGTGGACTATAACAGCTTCCACAGCACCTACGAGACCCACACGCCCGTGTGCTGTGCCAAGGAGCTGGCCCAGTCCCGCCGGGAAGGGCAGCTCCTCGGGGCCCTGCCCAGCCTGGGCCGGGACGCAGGGACAGCCAGGGAGGACGAGAAGAAGGAGGAGGAGGAGGAGGAGGAGGAAGGCAGGGAGCCGGCGGGACTGAGCGGAGCCAACGGGACAGCGGGAGAAGGGAAGGAAGAGGTGCCGGTATAACCCCGGCCCGCCGGAGCACGGACACCGCACACCGTACCGGGACACGGCACCGGCCAGCCGGGAACTGCCTGCGAGCCAGAGCTGGGGCTCGCGTCCCGCTCTGCTGCCTGCTGCTCATGCTGGGAGTCACTGCCCTGCACCGTGCCTCAGTTTCGCTCCTCTTTCCTGAGGCGCTGAGCTTTGCCCTCCTCTGCAAAGCATCTCCATGGACAAGGCTCGCTCACTCTTCTCATCACTGTTAAAACCGAAATCCCCACCACTAGCTGTGTCAAACGGTGTTCACTGGACGTGCAGAACTCTGCCCCTCCTGAGAGGGTGTTTAACCAGTCCAGAATGTCCCATCTCAATATGAAGAATGTGATTTCATACCTTCACTTAATTCGTGAGTCAATGTATTGTAGACATTGTTACAGCTAAATTAAAAGAAAAGGAAAAAACCTCTCTGCTATGTAGTGAAGTGTTTTGCCCTCATGAATTTTACAAACAGATTTTAGTGTTTTCTTCCAGGATCGCAGCCATTGGGATTTATTTCCTGCAAAATGCCTGATATGAGCAGGGCACCTTTCCCTGCAGACTTGTAACATGTTTATCCAGTGTTTTGTCTTCTCCAGCTGAAGTGTTTCGTGTACTCTTTTAATGGAATCTCTAACACATTTCATAGGCTATCCATGGTCAGAGAAAGTTTAGATTTTGCCCCAGTGAAGGCTTTTTTCTGGCCTCAATGTCCCAGCTGCAGTTCCATTTGATGATTTAAAACAAATGAAGTAGCCCCTTGGGGATTGGGATGTTCTGGAATTTCAGAGGGTCTGGAGTAGGGAGGCTGGGTAAGTGGCAGTTTGCAAAATTCGCTGCTCTTCTGCAAAGCACGTATTTACAATAAAGGTTGAGGTGCTGATGTTCCTGCAGCTAATGGGAACACACACTGACATAACTGAAGCCAGCAATTTTGATCTTTAGAAAGAGGCAGAGAATCAGATTTCCCAAAGAGGATTGTCTCATCCAGAAAAGGAATGAAGAAAAGCAGTCTGTGAGATGAAAGATTTCCACAAATTTCAAGAACACAGGAAAAAAAATGGCCTTGTTGGGGAAAATCTCTTCCCTTTCTCCTCAGACTTCAGTGGGAAAAATAGGATACCTGCAGAATTACTTTCATAAAATGAAATGAAGAATACATAATGTGCAAGAGTTATTTTCCACAGAGAAAGGACTGTATCTTTATCTGGGGAATAAATGTGCATTGTCTGGACTGAGCTGAAATACAGTTTTTCCTCTTGATTTTAACACAAAGACAAGATAAACTGGAAATAGAAAGCAGTGGTCTTATTGACATGGAAACAAGGAGGAGAATACAATCTGGAGGGGTCAGAGATAGCATTTACTTAGAGATGGAATCTTGTAATGTAGGTGAAAGAGAAATTCGTGGGGGTTTTCCTGAGGGGGTGGAAGAATGACCACAACATGGCTCTGTTGTACTTAAACCATGTTAGGAGCCAGCAGCCAGCTCGGCTTCCAGGGTACAGGAATTACCTCTCAGTTATGCAGCACATTTCCAAGGGAAATAACTTCACTGGAAATGCTCAGCAGTTCTAGAAAGCATCTTGCAGCCTTGGAGTGGGCAGAACTTTTTCAGAGGTCTCACTTCTCTTTTTCTGCTCAGGTCCTTTTTCTATCCTGAGTCTCAGAAGAAACAGAGAGAAGAAAACAGAAAAAATGAGATCCTTAGAATGGCTTGTTCTTTTTCTGAGACCTTCTCTCCTCACCCAACCTCTGTGAGATAATTATGTGTCAAAAATCAAAACTGGGTTTCAGATTTTTTTCCTCTGGAGCTGAAGTGATCTCCTAATGCAGGAGATGGAAATGGAAAGTAAAACAGCAGAGGGTCCGTGCAAATCAGAGGCAGTTTGAGCCCTCAGAGGGATGTTACGTAAGGTCTGCCCGATAAGCTGCCTTGTCCAGCTCGGCTGACCACGAGAGAGGTTTGATGGGTCCCTGCTGTGAGGCCAGAGACAGAGAGCCTGGAAAATGGCACTGGACTCCCTCTGCACCTTTCTCCTTCCTGGCTCTTGCCCTCCAGAGAGAAGGTGGCCACCTGCAAATACCCCAAAAGCTTTTTTGTCTGCTCATTGCCCTCAAGATTTCATCCACAAAACTGCTCCTTCCTAAGAGTGCCAAGTCTGGGAATTCATATATCCTCATGTAAGGAATTTGGGGTGTTGCTGAAGGGTGGGTTGTGCAAATCCATTCCAGGGCATGGAGGGAAGCACAAGGCTTGTTCTGTATTGGGAGTCTGCAGAGACACCCCAGTGACTTCCTGAACTGAGGCTTCAAACAGTGTCTGCATGAGCTGAGCCCAGGAACTTCCCAGGTTCTGGAGGATGGGAGAAATACCCTCCTGCATTCCTCACTGAGCTGAGCAGATCCAGGACAGGGATCCACCAGGGCTGGGGCACCCTGTGTTTCCCGTATTTCCAAACCATATTTTCAAGTTGTGCAGCCTGGCCACCACTTCTGGGAGTTCAGGGACCCTTTCCAAAGCCTGGCAGGCAGGCTCCAGGGTTGTCCTTTTCCTGAAAGAGATTTAATTTAGTGAGTGTATTGAACTTTTCTGAAAGTGAGAGAGAGCACCTCTTCCAGAATTGTCATCTCTGACAATTGGATCCATTTCCCTGCTGTTCACCAGCATGTGCAGGACAATAAACCATGGGAATAAAAGCATAACACACCCACTCTTTGCTGTAATGAACATTTAATACAAAGCTGCATCTCTTGTGGGAGTTGAAATAGCTCACACAGATACATCCACCCACATAAATATCCCATGTAAACTCCACACTCATCAGTGTACTTTAAAAAATGTTAACTAATACTCCAGAAGAAACATTTGTAACCTGTAAGCATGCTGTTCACCCACGAATAACCATTCACAGTTCTAGAATGGACCCAGTAAACAAGCTAAAAATACATATTCAAAACATGGAAAACACCTGCTTTATGAATGTATCGCTGATAAGCCAAATTCACAGCAAGATCCATCCACAACTCATGTAGGAACCACATCAGCATAACGGGAGCTCTCAGAAGCTGCCAGTGTTGTGTGTGCAAACATTTCCACCTGAATCCTGCATTTTAACACAGCACCTGAGGGCTGGGTTATTACACACGAGCCCAGGTGCCTCCCCACACACAAATGTGCACATCGTGTCCCCAGCAGGCAAAGCTGCACCTTCAGAGGGTTTCCCAACACCACAGAGCCAGAGCTGCATGGCACAGCACAAACACCCTCAGCAGTGCAGAGCAGGAAAGGGGCTGAGTTCCAGGGTGTGCTCCTGCCCTGCAGCCATCCATGAGAGCTTTGAAGCAGCCAAAAGCCACGTTTCCTGTGCTTAATTTTAAATTGAGCTTTGTGCTCAGCTGTGTTTTGAGGGAGGCTTTGGGAGTGCACTGGGAGGGAGCCCTGCACATCCCGTGGTTTTATTCTATCAGTTGCTTTCCCAGATCCAGCCTTTGAGCTGTTCTGTCCCTGGGCAGTGCCACTGGTGCTCAGGGAGGGTCAGGCTGTGTGCCTTGGGTGCTTCTTCCTCCTGTATGAATTCCCATATTTATGCTTATTAAGACTTTTCATTTTAGTTGATTTCTTGGACTGATCTGAAGATATTGTGGAAAAACCCAGCCCTTGCCCTGGCAGATGGTTCTGGGCAGGGGTGAATCAATATCCCTCTTAGAAATGTACCTTTATTTTTCATTTTAATTATCCTGGCTTTAATTTTCACTCATTGCAAGACTCATCACTCATTTTAGACTTAAATTTGCTGCCTCATTGTTTTCTCTCTCTTGTTACTGTGAATATATTTCCATCAGAAAGGGTGGATCATGGGGCTGAGAGAAGAGGGAATGTTATTTATGCTCAAGTAATTAATACCCAGTGATAAGCTCTGTTTGCTGCCAGCCATATCTCCTGCAATATATGAGGGGCAGGTTGCCAGGATGTGTTAAGCAGCAGTTTGGAGGATGATGGAGAAGATGCTTAATTAAGGTACAGGGAAAGCAGGCAGGCTTTCAGAAGTGATTCCATTCCAAGGCCGGTGAAGCAGTGATGAGCTATTGAGAGTCTGCTTGGAGTGACACCAGTCAGGGCTTCATTTCCAGGGGTGCCTGGTCACTGTGGTGGCTGTGAGGAGCAGCAGAATCCAGATGCTGGCATTTTATTCCATGAGGAAGTCAGGGCCGAATTCTGGTTTCATTCTGGGTGATCATTCTCTCTCAGGAAAATGGGGAAAGGTTCCAGGGGAGCCCAGTGGGTCCCTCAGCTTTGCCAACAACTGTCAGACCAGAACTTGATTCTTAAATCCTGCTGTGGGGAATGGAGGGGAAAGTTGCACTTTCAGACACTGTTGTGCATAAGAAAATGCACACAGGGGTGTCCGTGCTGAGCAACTGGTGCTGGGGGATAATTTCTGCTGAAAAGTAAAGCCCAATTCTGCAGCTTTGCTGAAGGAAGTTTGTTATTCTCCTTGCAGGACTGAGCTGTCCTGCTTAGCTGGAACCAGGCAGCACAAACATGCAACTGCTTTCCTGAGAAGGGGAAATCCAAGGTTCCACTAAAATCTACTAAATCACGTGTTGCGGTGAATGCAATTGCAGAGCTGCTTCAGTTCAGCAAGCACTGAAGGTGTGGGCAAATACAGACTTTGGTTCAGTGGGGTGATATGAATGAATGAATGAATGAATGAATGAATGAATGAATGAATGAATGAATGAATGAATGAATGAAAAAGCCTGGTGTCATTAATTCCAGTAAAACCAGGAGTAACTCCTCGGAATCAGAGCTGTATTTTGGTTGGATTAGTGACATCAGAAGTGGTTGTAAAGCTCTGCTTTAACTCACAAGTATTTGCATCCTGGTCCATCTCTGAGTAGGACAGAGGAGGAAATCAAGGACCTTTCTGTAGCTGGGAGTAGAAACAAGCTGATCAATGCAGTGGAGTGGGATTTGCTGCTCTCTGGGTGTCTCAAATCCCAGAAGAACAGGATGACCTCCTGGTGCAAAGAGGGGCAGGTGCAGCACTGCGCAGCAGAGAGCTGAGCCTTCCATTTAACAAATACTGTGAATAACAGTGGGTGAGGAGAGAAGGCCTTGGGCCATCACACAGGGCTCGCTTGCCCCAGGGGTGACAAGAGCTCCGTGTCCCCTCAGTGAAGCCAGAGGTCGTCTGTTCCAAGCAGCAAAGGGGGATGGTGAGGGGGTTCCAGCTCAGGGAGCTCCATCCTCACCCAGTTTGTGTCAGATTTAACCATCTCATTTCCTACAAAATAGGGCAAGTTATTTAAGGAAGGGTGATTCAAAATTGAAACAACTCTATCCTTTCAAGCCTCATATTGTAATTGAAATATTCATAAAGCCCTTCATTCAGCATAAGACCATCACAGGAATATTTTAAGGATTTCATGCCTTTTGCAGTTACAATGTGCAAATTCAGCAAGACTATCCTGCATTTTAGGAGTGCAAATGCATCATATTTTTGACCCATCTTTCTTTCATTATATTTTCCTTTACGGGACTTTCATCAGATTGAAAGAAATTGTGGTTTTACTGTGTGTGCAAACAACAGCTCTGAGTTAGGCTGAGAACCACTGAATTCACTGTTCTGGTTGATGAATGTTTTGGGGATGGAGGACAGAAAATACTAATCTTAAAATCTGTTCTTTCTTAATTTTACTCAGGTCCTCATATCCTGCGTGGATTTAGAGATGAAAACTAAATGCAGATAAAGCCCAAAGTTAATAAAAATGTATTTCCATCCCAAAGAGGAGCAAATGCTTCCACAATTCCACTTTTGTTACCCCAGTACCCAGAAGTGCCTCGTGTCCTGGTATGCAGTCTGGGACACAGCAGTTGCCACTGCCCAAAAGTGCAAGAAATGCACTGTAGGAAACCAGAGCAACAGAGCTAAAAGCACCTGAACAGAACCAGGCTGACAACTCCAACCCTCCACTTTTCTGCAGATTTATCACTGAATGAGGAGGAAAACTCACAGTAACAGAAAAATTATTGATGGTGAAAGCTTCTGGGTGCTCACCCCTCGTGTGTTCGCGTTGTTCCATCGCGTGTCCATCATTTTTGTGCTAAACAAATGAGCAGCACAACCACACTGAATCTGTGCCCCATCTGCCTCCCGTTCCGAGCAGGGCTCAGCTGCTTCCCTGCTCCCAGAATAGAAGGAGGGGAGGCAGTGCCAGGTGGAGGCAGAGACAGCCTTGGCCTGCTGCACCCTTCCAGGGAGCCCAGGAGGGGTTTGTCCTTCCCTGGCAGAGCCTCTCCGTGCTGCCAAGGCAGATAAAGGGACAGGAACAGCACTTGGGAAGGGAGAGGGAACAGGGCCGGGACCTTGATTTCGTGGGGCAGCTGGGACAGGGCTTCCAATAGTGGAGAGGAGGCATTTTTCCACCCTGAATTTCAGGATGTCAGGTTCTATTGGATATGGGGTGTTTGCTGCCCTGCACTTCACCCGCCCGGCTCCTCTCCCCATCTGCTGCCGGGAGAGCTCGGCTCCCGGGGTTGTGTCTGCAGAGCCTGAGTTGGGCAGCTCCTCTTGCATTCCACATCCAAAACTCAGCCCCTCTGCAGCTCCTCCTGCATTATACCCCAGCCATCAGCCCCGTGAGCCCAGCGAGGAACTGGTCCTGGCTGGTGTCCCTGGGCAGCCAGCCCAGCACAAAGAGCTGCCCCTGGCTCCACACAGAGAGGGGAAGGCAGCATAACTGGGGGCTGACTCCAAGCCCTGGATTTGCCCCTGGCTCCCACTGACCCCGCACAATTAAGTGCTCACACGTGTGGCTTTGTGGGATCTGTTTAGGCTCTGGCTCAGGAAGGCCCACGAGCATGTCCTGAATTTTAAACGGGTTGGTTTTAGAGCTGGGGCTTTATGGCTGCAATTTAATTGAGGCTGGAGCTGTTTCTTAATCCAGGTTTGTACAACAGAGGAGTGGGAACTGGCACAGGACATGGTGCAGCCCTTGAGTGCAGGGTGGGACATCTTTCTGTGACTGTGCTTCATCAGCATGGGCATAAGAACTAGGAAGAACTGTGTCCCAATAGGGGGGACTGGCTGGGGACTCAAACAGGGGGGAGGAAAGCCCAGGGAATATCAGACCATGCAAACTTGGGACATCTCCCACCCGCAAAGCCTGCAGGCCCTCGAGATTTTCTATTCAGAAGGTGGGGTCTACAAACTAAATTCCCAGTGGGATTTGGGAGATATCTGCACGAGGCAGCCTGGAAGAGGTGGGAATGGCTCCTCATCCCCAGGTCTGAGCTGTCCCTGCACAGCCCGGTCCATACAGGGAACGTGATCAGCCCCTGCTGTGTTTTGGTGGGGGACAGGGGGGTCTGCAGTGTTCTGAGCAAGAGCAAGTTCTGTACCTGGAACAGAAATTGCTCCATTTACATAGAACATATCCACTACTTGCCTGAGTTTCTGTACTCCCTGACGAGCTCCCTGCCTCCCCAGACCTCGCCTGCCTCAGGCTTTATTTATAGGCTCCCCTGACCTTTTCATTACTCAGAGTCTCTCATGGATCCTGTCCTCTGTATGTTGCCACATCACTTTTTCTTGTCCCGTCTGACATTTAATTTTTATTAACTGTGGTGTGAGGTAAAGCTGGTTTTCTTTGTTTTCCACACTGTGTTCTTCTCCTGCTCTAGCGGCCATAGAAAATCATTCCAGAATCACTTGGGAGATTTTTTTTTTCCTTGACATTCTGAGATTTTCCAGCAGGACATGGAAGATTAAATCTGGATTTAAGGTTAATAACGTCTCCCTGAGCCCATGAGGACTGTAAGCTGGCTACATGAACATGAGCCTCACACCTGCAAGGGTCTAAGTGTGGGTCAATATCTTGTACACACCAGGTGACCACTGGTCACTGGAAAGCCCCTCTGCACCTCCTGGTTCTCGAGTGGCTGGCTCTCATTCCAGTTTGTGCAAAAAGTAGGAGCATATGGTGGGAATTTGGGTATGATGGAGACATGTTGTAGTTTTCCAGACATGCTTGACGTATTTGCCACACCCTTTGCTGAGGGATCTCTTGTTGTTACTCATTTAACTGAATAATCACATTAACTCAAACAGTTTAAGCAGAAAACATCCAAACCAGGAAAATTTGTGAGTGACGGATGAAAAAATCCTTCCATTAGCTGCTCTACATTTGGGAGGTTCCTGCCAATTAACAGCAGCCGTTGTTCACTCTTGGATGATGTGTTGTCTCCTGAACTTCACTGGCTACTTAAAAAATCCTTCCCTCAAAAAGATTAAATCCTCCCCATCTTTCTGGTGAGTCACTGTGCGTGTTTCAGTGAGAAGTGCCTCATGCTGAATTTACAGCCTGCATGAATCTGTATACAAACATGTTTATACAAACATTTCTTGGAATGGATCCATGGCTCAGCTCTGACACTAACGGACAGTAGAGAAGCACGAACTAATGCCAAATCTCACTAAATTAAATCCTTTAATTCTGTTCAATAGAGCAGCTAAATTCCCAAATGCCAGGAGGGAGAATCTCAAGTGCAGGCACTGGGATGAGTGGCTCTGAAGCAGAGCTCTCCAGGGGGGGTGCACAGGGGGCTCCCAGCCCAGGGACCCTCGGGGGAGCAGAGGGAGCTGCTCAGAGCCAGGAGCAGTGGTGGCCAAGCCCCCACAGCCATGGAGAGGCCCTAAGGAGAGCCAGCACACACTGCTGGGGGAGGGACAGGCTGTGGGCGCTCAAAGCTGGGCTATGGGAAAGCCTCTGCCACCGCTGCCCAGAGGGTTCTCCTGGGAAACCCTCTGCTCGTGGCTTGGCCGAGTGTGCCCAGGGAAAAACCTGACTAATGCCAGGCCCAGAGGGTGGTGGGGAATGAGTTAAATCCAGCTGGCAGCTGGTCAGTGTTGGTGCTCCCCAGGCTCAGTCTGGGACCAGGCCTGACCAATGTCTTTATTGAGGCTCCAGTGAGGGGATTGATGGCACCCCCGGTCAGTGCATGGTGACACCGAGCTGGGTGGGTGGGGATGTGCTGCAGGGGGAGATCGGCACTGGCTGGATCCATGGGATCCATGGGCTGGGGCCAACAGGGTCACCAAGGCCAGATGCCGGGTCCTGCACTGGGGTCACAACAACCCCACAGAGCTCTGGGCTGGGGCAGAGGGGCTGGAAAGCTGGGAACGGCCCTGGGGGTGCAGTGCCAGCGGCTGGACATGAGCCCAGGTGGGCCAGAGGCCAAGGGCACCTGGGCTGTACCAGCCATGGGGTGGCCACAGGCCCAGGGCAGGGATTGTCCCCCTGTGCCAGCCCTGCTGGGGCACCTCCAGTGCTGTGTCCAGCTCTGGGCCCCTCAGGACAAGAAGGACACTGAGGGGCTGGAGCGTGTCCAGGGAAGGGTCTGAAGCTCCCGGAGCGGCTGAGGGAGCTGGGAAAGGGGCTCAGCCTGGAGAAAAGGAGGCTCAGGGGGCTCTGCACAAGTCCCTGACAGGAGGGGGTGGCCCGGGGGGTCAGGCTCTGCTCCCAGGGAACAGGGACAGGACGAGAGGGAATGGCCTCAGGCTGGGCCAGGGGACGTTTAGTTGAATACTGGGGACAAAATCATCACTGAAAGAATTGTCCAGCCCTTCCAGAGCTGCCCAGGGCAGGGTTGGAGTTCCCATTCCTGGAGAGATTAAAAAGCTATGTGGATGTGGCACCTGGGGACATGATTTAGTGGTGGCCTTGGATGTTCTGGGTTGTTGTTGCCAGGTGGCTGCTGTTGGACTTGATGGTTTTAGAGAGTTTTCCCTGTTCTGTGTCTCTAAATACAAAGTTTTCTATGTGAATATTGATATAGTCTATATTCCAAAATGATGGAATATTTCACATTGCTTTTAGATTAAAAGTTGAAACCAGATCTCCAAATTTCTCATGGGACTCTGGTATTATGTACTGAGCAATAGTATTGTGCTACTGTGTGTACAGAGGAATATCAGATGTCTGGAAGAATTAATGAATATTCAAGGCGTTCTGCTTTGCAATGAGCTTCAGCTGAGAGCTGTGTTCATTGATATACATTTAAGTAAAGCTTGGATTTGCTCGTTTTTCATAAATCTTTCGAAGGGAGGAAAACAATCAGGCTGTGCTTTTACAGAGTGAATTTAAAATTAAAATTAGACATTTAGGTGTCATTTCAGTTGTAAAGTAGCCCTTAGTCTGATGGCTGGAACAGGGGTTCCAATTATGTTTAATTTGTATGCACAGGGCTTGGTTAGACAAAGTATTAAGGGTTCTTACTTGTTCATAATATTTCTGTCATGTGCAGGGCTTTTCAACACCCTCACTAAATTAGTTCTTGGAAGCCCTTGTTCACTATATTAACGTAATCTATCCCACACACAGTAAAACAAACTGTTTGGCCTTCCCAATGAGACGACCCCAATCTTAATAAATATTGAATTATAAAACCCCTGCATGGGGAATACAAGCTAATTCTTTTCTCTTTGCACCAGCTGTGAGCTGCTCCGTGTGATGTATGGCACAAACTCTCCAGGAAAGAGGAGCAAATTGAAAACACCACCCCTGTGGGTTCCCTTATTAGACTGGAAGTGACTGTGAAATTTGCAGGACACAGCTCATTAAAACAAGGCTGTCAATCTGTGACCCCTTGAGTGGAAAGAGGAGATCCATGCTGGAAAACAGGCTGTTGCTCTGACTGGGGGGAACTCAGCTAAGGAGGAGGAAAATATGTGTGGCTGCTTGTTAACCCCCTCCTCACCAGAGCTCCTTACAGGGTTCATCTCCAGGAGATTGGGGCAGCAGTGGGTTAGAAATGAAGGGGTGGACGCCTGGAGAGCTGCTGGTGTTCCCCAGCCCAGCTCCCAGGGATGCTTGTGCTGCTTGGGCACCCGAATGGTGCAATGAAAATATCAGTGCCCAGGTGTTTAACCAGGCATGTGGGAACAGCACAGCGCAGGAGCAAGGGCTACAGAGCTGCGTTTTCATTACTGAGGTATTTCATTGGTATTAATTTGGTGATAATCACAGTGGCCCCCCTGACCCAGGCGAGTGTAGCAAGACGAGCAAATTTTCACAGAATCCAAGGATGGGTGAGGCTGGAAGGGACCTCAGAGAGTCAGCAGGTTGCAGCTCCCCGCTCCAGCAGGGCCATCCCAGAGCACAGGGCACAGGATTGGGTCCAGAGGGGTCTGGAGTAGTCCCGGTGAGGGACACTCCTCACCGTCCCTGGGCAGCCTGCTCAGGGCTGGGCACTGCCCAGGGCAGGAGTTGTGCCTCCTGTGCAGGGAAATTGCTGGGATCAGTCCTTGCCGTTCCTCTGGTGCCATTGCTGGGCCCCGGAGCAGAGCCTGGGCCCTGCCCTGAGCCCCCTCTGCAGCCAGGGACAGCCAGGGCTGAGGGCCCCTCTCAGCTGGGGCTCCTCTCGAGGCTGAGCAGCCCCAGCTCCCTCAGCCTTTCCTGGGCACAGAGATGCTCCAGGCCCTTCCTCAGCTGCGCAGCCTCCACTGGCCCCGCTCCAGGAGGAGCCCAGAACTGGACACAACGTTCCAGATGTGCCTCACAGGGCTGGGCCCAGGGGCAGGATCACTCATGTGCTGGCAGTGCTCTTCCCACTGCTTTCCTGGATATGCCATTGGCCTCCTTGGCCCCCAGGACAATGTGCTGGCTCATGGACAACTCCATTCCATCCTGGGCTGTCCCATGAAATGACCCCTTGGAGTACCTGGTGCTGAATTCCATCCTTTTGGCAGCTCAGAGCACCATGCTCTGTGTGTGGAAAGCCTCAGCTGCAGAGGAGCTGTCCTAGCTCTGTAAATCAGCTCCCAGCACTGTCAGAAGCCAGACCAGACCCAGACTGCACAGCCAATCTCACTTGCCCTCAGGCACAAGTCCTCAAAATTCCTCTGCGTGAGTGTGCATTACCCGGGGTGCTCCCAGACCTGGCCTAGTGCGGTTTGGTGCTGAATATTCAGCTGTCAGCTGTTTGCACTGAAGAAAAGAACAGGATAATTTACCCAAAACTTACTCCAGGTTCTAATAAATCCCATGTTCATGCCACCAGAACCCAGGGAAAAAATAAGGCAAGAATGTTAACATTTTCTGCTTGAGAAAGCAGCTCTCTTAGTAGTTAAGTTCAATCCCTTAAGTGATCATCTAATTCTAGTCTGACGTTTTCTGTAAGTGAATAAACCTGTATCTTAATTCTCCCCCTGTCAAAGATTAAATAATGCTACATCAGCTTTTAACATGATTGATCCAAATAAAGACCATGAAAAATGTAGCCCGGTTGGAAACATTCAATGAAATAATACATTTGGGGAGGGCTCCCCCCATCCCTGCTGATGTGAAAGAGCTGGGTTGTGGGAAGAGAAAAGCTGGGATGACAACACTTAAACTGACGTTGCTCTGCATGAGGGAGAGGAGAGGCTGAGTACAAAATGAGCTCAGTAATTGTGAGTGAGATCCAGCATGGATGCCTTGGGAAAAGCAGGTGCCCTTGAGGCAGATCCAGCTGGATTTCCAAAATGACCCCTCAGCCACAGGTGAAGATTTTGGCCCAGCTCACCATGACAGAGGAAAGAACCAAAGCCCCTTGCGTGTGAGATGTGGGAGATTGGTAACTTTCCCTTGGACTTGGAACTTTCCCTTAGGAAGAATGGGAAGTGGTGGTGCAAGAAATGAAAGTCTTACACATTTCTCATGCCTTTTGTGCCAATAATGCTGCACTTTTAGGGAGATGGAGGGGTGGAGGGTCACCTGACTGGAAGTGACAACAAGGAAAGGGCTTCATGATGTTGAACTTCATATTATTGTGGTAGTTGTCCATCATCTGCCTTTGAGTATCCTGTAGTCTCAGAACCATTTCATTTGTTTTTCAGTTGAAAATAAGTTCTAAATTCTTCCTGCTGTAATTCTGATGTGGAAAAGCTGCCTTTTCCTCATCCAAATCAATTTAGTGATTCACTCCTTACACAGTCTACCGATGGTTACAAGGATGGAATTACAGGCTTTGTAAATGATTGTAGAACACAGGTCTGGCTCCAAAGTGGTTTATTTTCATATCAGTGATTTAGAAAGTGAACTTAAAAGTGCTGTAGTTTTCCTTATGCGCTGGGAGGCTGGAGAGAGGATTTTTGGAATATTTGATCTGCACAAAGCGCAGATGAGAAGATTGCTGGATAGGTGGGCAGAAGAGAGAAAGAAAACAAAGGAAGGAAGAAAGCCAGGAAAGCAAATGTTTATTTTTAGGAAGTGTTTATTCTTAGAGTGGGAACTCACAGCCAGGCTGCACACAATGTTCTGACCTGCAGGTGCCCAGATACCCTTCCAGAGCCCCACACAACCCCAGCAGCTTTGGGTCATCCCAAAAGAAGTGGCTGATTGCTTTTGCACCTATGCTATTAATAACTGAGGTGGGAGGGCAAAACTGATAGGTTTTAAATACCGAGGTCATTCCTTAAAGTCAAATTATACTGGGCTTATGCATTTGTTCCCATCCCAATTAAATTTGTGGTCCCCCATCTTTGAATAGTGCACGTTCCAAAGATTAAGTAGAAAGTTACTGGAAAAACGCCGAACTGATAACAAGGGATTCATATTTCTTACATAATTGTCACTGAAATGGATGTTCTGGGAATATTTCCAAGACTACACTTGGTTTAGTAGCCACACTTTGAGCACATCTTGCTGAAGCCTTAGGAAGTGGTGAAGGACAGGGGTGTGTTTCCTGCATGGCAACCCTAAAGACTCCGGGACAAGCTGACCCAGCCTGGGCCCCATGATCCCAGTGATTACACAGGGAATCTTTAGCACATCTGGAAAGTTTATTCAATAATGAAATTACTCGTTTGGGACTGTAAGTCTTAAACTTCCTCAGTTGTTGGGCATTCGTCAGTGAATATGTTGGACCCCTTGCTGGAAGGTTGTGCTCCCATATGGAAAATTGCAGGAAAGTCACAGCCTGGATGCAGTAATTCAGGCCCTGGCTGAGAGGATGCTTTTCTTGACGGCTCCCACTCCAAACTGGTTACAAGGAGAGAAGGGATAATCAGGAGAGCAGCTGAAGGAGTGAAGATCCCCTCCCTCGCCCTTTTCCCTGCTGTCCACCCTAGAGCCACAAGTGCTGACAGCAACTCTGGTTCCGATTTGTTTTTCCGTTCCTATCGGAGCCCAGCGCTGTCCAGGGGAGGGATCCTTTCACGCCGATCCGCCTGGTCCTTGAGGGGTGCGAAGAGTAAACGAGGTGTGAACAACACATCAAGTGGGCAGCACAGGGAAGCGGAGCCGTGAAAGGATTTGCTCCGTAAAAATAGAACGGGGCTGTTGGCAGCAAGAGGTGTCTGGAACGGATAAACCCGGCCGGGAGTGAGTGATGGGAGCTGAGCTTGGTTTATTAACGCCGTAGTCTGAGCTTCCTGACCTTATGAGAGAGGAGGGAGTTGGGCAGGACAGGTGAGCTGGTAATTTGTTCTTTAACGCTGCAAGGATTGCACCTCTCCTGATTCTGTACACAACAGCAGAGAGCAGTTTTTAACCCCGGATCGTCACCTCCCCTCTCAGCTGGAGTGGGGAGTACAGGGTAGATTAACACCTAGCAGTGATCCCATGGAAAAAATGTGAGCCACACTCCCGTTTGTTCTAATGGGCTTCATTGTAGAGGAGCTGCAGCTCTGGAGCCCCCAGCATCCATCCAGCCGATCCTCTTTGATTATCCCTGGGCACTGGGAAGCTTGTGTGTGTGCTTGGATTTAGCATGGATGTTCTTCTCAGGTGAAATATTTATAAATCAAGGGGAGTTTTTCTGACTAAACAATAAATCGCAGCGTGGGTTTGCTATGAATATCCCTCAGGTATAACTGTCATAGCACAGCACTGCCTTCAATCCAGGGATCTCATCCATCCCCATCCCACAGAGATCAGCATATTACAAGCAGAAAGTGATTTACCAGACAAGTCCCAGTTCCTGCCTGTATTATTCCATGATTTATGGCCCATCTGATGTGGCTGTAGCTGGAGTGCAAGAGAGAAGCTGTTTTGCAGCACAAGCAAAGGGTATTAGGCTAACAGATCTGATATTGAAAGATGGGTATCTCTTTGCATTGCAGCTCTCTGGCCTGCTGTTTATTTGCTGTCTCACTCAACTCCAGCTCCAGCCTTGCTGCTCTGCTGCCAGAAAGGCTAAAGCATAAAATGGAATTACAGGTATTAACAGCTGTGGGTTGTGTCACCTAGGAGCACACAGAAACCACTGGAAGGGCCACCAAGGATGAGGAGGGACAGCAAAAGGGTGCTCAGCACTCAAACCCGTAATGTTTTCCCCATTGGCTCCAGGATTTCAGGTTTGGCCTGATGGGAGCAACCACTCTGAGTGAGATTTCAGCCACTCTGTGGCTTTTAAAGGCGTTAATAGAGCATCTAAATTTAGAGCATTGCACTTTTGTTTCATTAAGAGTTCCAGACTCTGCCCCCGGAGCAGCCCCACGCACCACTCTGCTGCTGCTGCACGGATTAACAGGAGCTCTTGCTCCTCACAGGGCCTTCTCTCACCCTCAGCTGCTCACAGCTTGGAGTCTTCTTCACTCATTCCAGGACCTTGAACCTCAGCTGACCCCTGTTCTTTAGGTGTCATGGGGCAAATGCTGCTCAGCTGAAGCCAATGGAACAAGAGCTGGTTTTAGCCCAAAATTGAATGAGGAGGCCTTGTGTGAGTGCCTGCAGAGAAAAGAAACACATGCAGGTTTGCAAACATCACTGGTGCTTGAACTTCCCTTCTGTGCCATCTTGGGGTGAGCAGATAGAGAAATTCAGGGGTTTCTTACAGATCTCATAGAAG
Source organism: Monarcha castaneiventris obscurior (assembly GCA_026261815.1). Classification (NCBI taxonomy): domain Eukaryota; kingdom Metazoa; phylum Chordata; class Aves; order Passeriformes; family Monarchidae; genus Monarcha; species Monarcha castaneiventris. The sequence continues at coordinate 6,251,481 of JAMPIT010000114.1, forward strand.
CTGAGATTCAAAGGTGATGAAATCAGGCTTCAAACAGCACTGCAAAGAGCCCAAATCAGGCACCCGCCCCTGGACACCCCAGCTTTGGGCACTGGGCCTCTCACTCAGAGGACTTTGGATGCTGCCAGGTGTCCTGCTGGTGGATCGTGTTATCCAGGAGCCAGCAGGAGCCCTGGGGAAATGAGCTGAAACTTCAGGAAAGACAAGTACTGGTGTGACAGATGGGACCTTGGCCCAAAGCTTAGAAATAGTGAGAATTAGAAGTGTGTCACCAGGGAAAAGTGAGCTCAAATGCTTTAAATCACAATATATTACACTTCCCTCCAGCATTTTAGCAATATACCAGCTTAATGCCTCCTTTTTCCCCCTTCTGGGGGAAGGAATGCCTCAGTATGGACTTACCTAAACAGCTTGGGAATTTTTTAGCACTTGATTATTCTAAAATACTGAGGGTTTGTGACACTTGAGCAGGTGGACTTGAAATCCCTGCTTTGCATCTTGATTATTTTTCTCTTTGGCCTCATTTCTTAAAGGGATTGTTAGGCCAGAGGCATTTCTGTCATCTCTTGGGAGATGGTGCATGTGACTTTCTGTGTTCCATGGAAACCAGAGCAGGAAATAGTTAACAAAAGGCTCCCAGCTCTGCAGTGTTCCAGAGCAGGTTAAGAGGTTTGGGGGAAAAACCCAGAAAACAAGAGCATCACTTTGAGCAGCAGCCAAGGGCAGAGCTCTCCAATCTCCTGCCAGAGCCTGTTCCTGGGGCAGTCAGGCTCACTCTCTCTTCTCCAGAGCCTCATGTGGTTTGAGGGCTCCATAAACCTCCCTCCTCTTCATCCTGAAAATCCTCACCAAGGAGCTCTGACAAACTTGGGTAGATAATTTGGTCTAAAGCTTGCAAAAGCACCTGTCTGGCCTCCTCAAAGCAAGAAATCTCCCTGGTTGAGAAGTGATGAATTCCTGGCCACCCCCATTTAATTGGAGGCTTACTGCAGAGCCAGGGGCTTTTCCTGGCTTTGGGCATCACCCAACCCAGCAGGCAGCTGGTGCATGGGGCTGGAAAGCAGCAGAGAGATGCCGCTCATAAACTAACACAGCTTGGCTTCCTGGCAGGAAAGTGTCCACTGGGGGTGTTTGTTGGGAAGGATTTCCATCCATATGGACCCCTCTGGTGCCTCAGCTTCTCCTTTGGTGTGGGATGGGAAATGTCCCTCTCAGCTCTTCTGTGACCTCACTGATGCTGATTAAACGTTAATGCTCGAGAGGGGTCATTGCTGGAGGTCTGCTCTTGGTTCATTTTCTCCTCATGGCCATGGACTGTGGAGGAAAATTTCCCTGCTGCTCTCCCTTGGTATTTTGTCAGAGCTTGTCACGTCCCCTCCGCTCAGCAGCTTTTCCCTGGGGAACTCCCAGCCTTCGCTTTTCCCTGGCAGGTCATGCAGGAAAGAACGGCTGTGATTTAAGAGCAGAGCAAAGCACTCAGAGCCACAAAAGTACCCGGAGATTCAAAGCCTCCCCCACCTGTGTTCCCAGGGAGCTCACAGAGTCTCAGCAGGCTGTTCCTGAACACAATTGTGCCTGCAAAGAGCCTGTCTGAGCACTGTACAGCACAGGGCAGACTTTTAAGTCATTTTTTTCTTCCTTTTGTTCCCATATCCAAGGTCTTTCTCTCTTTGATTTATGGATTTGGACCCCATCTTTAATTATTTGCCCTGAAAAGCTGCCTGAAGCAGGGCTCAGCAGGAGTCAGACAGAGGCAGCTCAGCCCTCCTGGCTTTGCACAGCAGCATTCCATGGGAATGACCATTCCTACGTATGTGTGAGGGGCACAGCTCCCTGGCTCCTGCCCTTGGGCTGTGGATGTGCTTGGATGTGCTGGGCGAGCTCACAGGCTCCAGCACTTCATGTGCTTGTCCACCCCATCCCCCGGCTCCACAGGGCACACAGGGACTGTCACAAGGCCCACGATAGACACAGAACATTCCAGCGAGACAAATCACCCTGGATGTCATGCCTAAAGGCATTTTCAGTGCTGGGAAATAAGGGCTCACTTATTCCCTTTAAAATTTCTGCTCCAGGATGAATAGCAGTGATGAAAATCTGCCACAGAGCAGGCAGGTCTGCACGGTCACCCTTGTACTGCTTAGCAAGACCTGTTTGGGTCTGGGAGCTCAATTTCCCTGTCTCAAGATGCTTTGAAAGGCTCTGCCTTGATTGCACTTCCATCCACTCGAGATAAATAATTGTGTTATCTGTCCACAGCAAAGCCTGAGCCTCCAGGGCTTCCCAGCAGCAGCACTGGAGCTCCCAGTGCTCACACAAGGTGGGGGACCCAGAGAAGCTGTGGCTGCCCCTGGATCCCTGGCAGTGCCCAAGGCCAGGCTGGATGGGGCTTGGAGCACCCTGGGATAGTGGGAGGTGTCCCTGCCATGGCAGGGGGTGGAATGAGATGAGCTTTAAGGGCCCTTCCAACCCAAACAGCTCTGGGATTCCGTGATTCTCTTCCCCACTGACTGCAGGGGTCATCCTCCACTGTGCATGGTGGGATGCAAAACTGGACCTTCTTCCTCTATGGGTAAATCCTATTTCACCTCCCTTAAATCAGTTCTTCCCCAAAAAAGCTTACAACAGCTTTCTGCTGGAACCAGGGGGGTGGTTGTCAAAGCCTCAGGAAACCCCTTTGATGTGGGGCAGGCAGCTGGGAGAGGTGGTAATGAGGTGCTGGGAGAACTTCAGTCACCAGGGAGGGAGCCCAGCAGTTCTGAAGCTGCCCGAGCAGCAGGGCCCCTGCGCTGACAGACCACAGGATGAAGGGATGGCTGATTAAAGCTTACAGGCCTTGAGTGCTTTAGGGACAGACTCATTCTGTGGCTCTGAACAGAATTTCTGGACTTCCAAATTTATGGAAACACTTTTTTGGTCAGCAACAGAGGGAGCAAACAGGTATTCAGTTATCAGATCATATTTGTGTGTCCACCTCACTCCAAAGTCTTTGTCCCTGCCTGCACGCTGCTTAAATTGAGAATTCTCTGGGGCAGGACCTCTGTCCTTCTCCTCTTGCACGGCTCAGAATAGAAAGGGATTTCAGGCCTGGGTGGAGTGCCCTGATAGCAGGTTATAAATACAGTGGTGGCGGCACTGCTCTCTGCTGAGGGGCTTCGTGCCAGCCCCAGCCAGTGAGGGCCTGACTGAAGCTACGGCAGCAAAGAACAGATCTGTGGATTGCAGATGGTCCTGCTCAGTGGCATCAGGGTCACCTCCCTCGTGCTGCCATCACGGGCACCTCTGAGGCCACTGCTGCAGGCACACACGTGGATCAGGGACCTGGACCAAACTGTTTCCCAGCTGGGGACACGCAGGGACAGCCAGCACTGTCCCCGGGATGTCACCCACTGCAGCGCCACAGCTGAGGCAATGCCACCTCCTGACATTTACCCTGCCCCTTCCCACCTTGGCTTTCCCCAGAAATGCTCCTGCTGCTCTCTGTTCCCAGGCCGTGGGGTGTGGCTGTATGTCGTGCTGCTGCTAGCCCTGTGCTCCGGGGACACTGTGACCTGGCTGTGACAGCTGAGCCTTCCTGGGAATTCTGAGTTATGGAATGGTGAGTGCTTTACCTACAGCATCCATCTGGACAAAACCTCTGCCTTCTGAGAGCTGCTGTGAGACAGAAACACTCTGAATGCTTATTCCATGGTGTTTTCTCCTGAAATTTGTCTCCAAAACTGAGAGAATTCCCCATCCAGATTCCTCCCTCCACAGCCCTGCTGGAATCACAAAGGCAGGACCACAGCTCGCGTCCTCTGCTGAGTAAGGCAGAGCTGAGCTTTGACCTGGGCTAAGCCTCCAAAGCCTGACCGTAAATCACAAATGTAGATTGTGTGCCAAGACAGAATTTTATCTTTTCCTAACTAAAGTACTGCTGGTAACTCCAAAGTACTGGCAGAAATTTTTCCTGCTGCAAGTGTAGACACTGGGGAGGATAACAAAGTGTGTTTGTGTGGCTTGGGCTGCTACTTAATAACTTGAGAAGACTCCAACTTCTCATTAGAAAGTACCATTTTACCTTTTTATTGTTTTTTAATGAAACCATTTCTTCCCGAAAGGGAAGAGAATTGCCTTATTCCTAAGTGGACATTTTCATGAAAAAATAATCCCTGAGTTTTCATTACAGTCTTGAACAAGAACTTGAAAATAAAATCTGCTTGTTTCTTCCCCTGGTACTCTGCAAAAGGGAAAAACAGAAGAAAAAGAGAGCAAATGGGAATTCTCAACACACATTTTTGTGGACAGAGTGGAAACATGTAAAAGCTTCCTTGGTTTTGAGATGCTATGAATTGAGTTGACATTTTCCAAAGCCCTCATAAACCCCAATGGATTATTTTGGGTGGATTTCAGCTCTAACCCCCAACAACCAGAGTCACTGAGTGGAAGCAATGTGGTTTTGCTCCCAGGTAACTCCCTAGGCCCTCAGGAGGACTCCCTCCAGCTGCTGAGAGAGCAGAGGTTACTGAGGTCCCTCTTTTGTGTTTTCCTGTGATGAAAAGTGTGGGTTGAGCTTGGTTTTGCTCTGGGAAGAAAATAGCTTTGGTTTGGCTGGAGGGGCTGAAATCTCCTGATGGACATGGGGGCCTTCTCCTTCTCTGCTGTTTTGAGCTTGGCAGGGACAGGTTCAGGCCCCATGCTGCCTCCTGCCCTGCTTCCCTGAGGAAAAGGAAGGGAGGAAATCTGGAAGGGGGTTGAGTGCTGCCCTTATTGTGTATGTGGAAAAACCAAGCTGGCTTCTTTCTGAGGGCCTCAGCCTGTGTGTAATTACTTCCCTTAGGGTGCCCCATGCTGGTACCTTTCTTGAGGTGGGATTTGTGCACTTGGAGTGGCTGTTTGGGTGGTTTTGCTGTGCTTTAGGATCTGGCTGTGCTGCCAGTGTTGGTGTGAAGGACGAGTGCACCAGGCAGTGACCAAGTTGTGTCTTTGTCAGAAGGTGCTTTTTGCTTTGCTGAGCACTGAGATATGGACAGTCTAACCCAGTTCCATCCTGCTCTGCCCCTGGGGTTCTTGCCAAAGCCCATTTAGCCCCTGCCCCTCCAAAGGCTGCATTCCTTGGTCACAGCAGTCACACAACCTGTAGCTGGCATTTCAGGGGTTTATGTTCCAAAGCATTCCATGGGTGCCTGGTGCCACTTCCCACTTGTGCAGAGGGCAGAACTGAAGCATAGAGCAGGCAGGTAATGGGATACATGTTAAAAACAGGTTTGTATGGAAACTTGCTGGGTCTGAGAACTCTTTATGAGCCCTCTGTTAAGCTCTCTGGCCTCCTTCTCTGCTGCTGACAGGGCTGTGATAGCACAAAAAGCAGTAACTCCAGTAAGTTGCTGCCCACCTTGCGCTTAGACCTACTTAGGGCCCACTGGCCCTCCGTGACCCATCTGTGAGTGGGAAACTGAGGCATGGAGCTCCCAGGGCTTGCAAATCCCCTGCTTGTGCAGGCAGGAAAACTGCTGGAAACTGCAGCACTTCTGGAGAGAGATGCTGGTCCTTCTGTTTGGCAGAGCTGGCACTGAGGTGGCTTTGGGGGTTTCTCCTTCCCTTTGGCACCACAAGGGCAGCAATTTTCCAAGGCTTTGCCTCCTGCTTGTCCCACTGGATTCTCTGGACACCTGGAAGCTGTTGTCTCTTCTCTCCCCTCCCAAATTCAGTACAGTATGCTGCCTGAAATCCCTGACACAGGAGAATTTCCACCCTGCTGGGATCATTAACCTTCCTGCCTTTCCAGTATTTGCAGCTAATGGATAATTTCCTTGTTGTTTTGGTGATTGTTTTGTTTTTCCAACTATTATTCATTTGGGGAAGCTCTGGGACTGCCACCTACCTGTCGTTGTCCATGGACAGAGCCTTCCCTGCACCTCAGCAGGGCTCTGAGAGCATCAGGTCAGGCCAGCAGGGAAATCACAGCAGTGACACCGGGTGCTCCTTGTGAGGGACTTGCAGCAGTTAAAACTCACCTCATCCCACTTCAGGGCAGGGAGCAAAGAGCAACCCCACACCATCACTAAAGGGAGGGGCACGGGGGGCAGCTCGGTGCTGGCACAGCAGGACGCTTCTCCTGCCCAGGAACGGGGAGAGGTGGGGTTTAGGATTGACCTGTGCAGTGCCACAGAGCGATGCCTAAGTAGGTCAAGCACAGGTGTCCTGGAAGTGCCAGGAATGTACCTGTGGAGGCACAGAAAGAACTGCAGTGCTGGGCTGAGCGTGTGCTCCCTCCCCAGCACTCGGTGGGGCTGAAGTGCCTCTGGGGGCCTTTTCTCCAGCCCCAAAGTGAGATCATTTGTGTGCTCAGGAGGCACCAAACCCCTCTCCTGACAACAGGAACACTCAGAGTCACCAGGAGCAGGCAATTCACCCTGCCCTGGAATATTGGGCAGAGTTAGCAGCAGGGTTGCTGGGCCATGAGGTTGTGTTGTCAGAAATCCTTTCAGGCTGTCACAGTGCGGTAGGGAGGGTTTCCAGTCATGAGGGGGAACTGAATTCCTACTGTATGGAGATTAATTTGCTGCCTCAGCCACCAAGTGGGTGAAAAAGCAGCTGAGGATGCAGCAGTGCAGCTATTAATGTGTTTACTAGGATGAACAGTGTGCTGAGAACATGCCTGGAGTGGTGGCTTCTGTTTCTTTGCAGAAGGCATGGAACACACCAGCAGGATTTAGGAATGTGGAGCCCCTGGTTACAGCCAGGGACAAGCCCATGTTTCCATAAAGCCATGTTTGACTGCAGGACACGATGGGGAGTCTGTCACATAAACATCCAACGTCAAAGGCTGTGGTTGAAGCTGCCCTGTGATGCTGTGGAGCTCCTCATGTTCTTCCATGCTCAGCCTTCCCACTTCCTCATCCATTCCCAGCCTGCAGGCTTCCCATTGCTGACCAGGTTTCTCCTTACAGATTCATTATCTGCATTTCTTGTTCCGTGGGGAATTGGACCACTCTGTTTCCCTGGTTTCCCTGAATTCCCCAGTCCCCACTCTGCTGTGGTTGTACTCCATGCCCCATTTCCGTCTCCCAGACTCTCTGCTCAGGTGTTTCCAGTTCCCTGCCTTTCTTCCTCGTGCTCTGCAGCTTCTCATCAAATCCTGTGTTGTCCCACCCCCAAAGGCTTCTCCTGCTCTCCCTTTGGGGTGTCCCGTTTTGCCCTTCTCTCATCAGGTGAGTGGGGCCCAGAGGGGACATTGCAGTAGTGGGGGATGCTGCCTGTTACCTCTCCAAGGGCTTTGCTCCCTAGGGAAGGGGGAGTTTTGGTACTGCTGTCGGAAAGGGAGGAATTTGGGGCTATTTTAGAACCTTAAAGGAAAATCCTACTTCAGGTGCATTGTTTGGATGGGCACTGCAGGCAAGGAGGTGCCTGGATGCAAACTGGAACCCAGTGGATGTTTCTCCATATCCTGTGATGCGATGGATTTTCAGCTGAGGCTTTGCTGGAGAGCCCTGTTGTACTGCTGGGATGTGCTGGGCTCCACAGTTAAGTTTTTATGGAAGCTTCATTCTTTTTAATGTAGCTGTAGTTCGGTTATAAATGAATAATCCCAGCTTCTGGGACTGCTGTGTAGCAAGATGGCTTTGCTGAATGCGTGTGTAAATAATTCATGCCATTAAATTCATTGTGTTCCCTGTCCACAGCTCGTTTACCTGCTGTGACTACAAATACTGCTCTGCACGTTGGAGAAGGTGTTGGGAGATGCCAGGCGTGAGAGGTCCGTGTGTGTCAGGAAGAGGATCTTCCCTGGCTAAATGGATCAGAAGCTCGTGGGACAGGGAGGGCCAGGAAAGTGTGGTTTGTGAAGATGACGGGGTGAAGATCTCACCTTGGGTTTGGAGATGATGGCAAGGTCCAGGCTGTGGGAGATGGGCTTCCCTGGCACATCCATCCTGGGGATCAGGAGGAATTTCTTCATGGAAAGGGGCTGCCCAGAGAGGTTTGGAGTCCCCATCCCTGGAGGTGTCCAAGGAAGGCCTGGACGTGGCACTCAGTGCTCTGGGCTGGGGACAAGGTGGGGATCAGGCACAGGCTGGACTTGATGACCCTGGAGGGCTTTTCCAACCTCAGTGATCCAGTGATCACAGCTCTGCCTCCTTTCCAAGCTCTCCCTCTTTGTTTATAGCTCTTCTGGAATTATTTCAGTGGTTTTCCCTACCAATAAACCAGGAACAATTGGAATTCTTCCCTGTTTCTCATGCAAATTCCATGTGGTTTCCAATGTCTTCTTTTTATTTAAATTCCGCCCATGTTTCCTTGGAAAGCAGCTCCCACAGAAGTAGTGAAGAGTCCTTTCCAGCCTCAGGCATCACCGTTCTGTGCTGCAGTGAACAGAGCAGGGTAATGACACAAGTCCTGCCCAGTTAAAGGTAAAAAGAGTACAAAAGAAAATAAGAAAAAAAATATTATTGAGTCTAAGAGCTGTTTTCCAGGGATCCAAGGCACAGTCTCTAAAATGTTTGCATCTCTGTGGCACTACCTGATGTTTCCAAGAGCTTTGATGCTGTTTTATTTCTCCTGTATTGGCACATTATTTCAGACCACACTGGTGATGCTTTTGCTGGTGTGATGTTGTCAATTCTGGTTTGTTTTCCCTCAGCCTTGCTACTGCTCTCATCTGCATGTGATGATTCAGGGCAAGACTTGAGGGAATCCAGGGAAGACTGTGCTGGAATAACTCCATCTTCTCCCCACACACCAGAAACCTGATCCTCTGACAGTCAGTAATATTTATGTGCTTTTATGCATCATACATAACCTGTAAATTTGTGTTATTGTCAAGTTACCATCATATATTATCTAGAAGCAACTTTAAAAGCTTGGTTTAGCTTCATGTATAAATATTGATGAGAAATCTGAAGCATGTTTTTCTGCAGAAAATACTTACTTTTATATCAGACTCAAATTTATCTGGAAAAGATGTTATTCCTTATGTTCCTGCTGAAGTCTACTTAGGAGATGGCCTGAGCAAGGCTGTATCTGTATAAATAATGAGGACTATTAGTTTGGGACCAATTTATTCACTGAAAGGCTTCTGAAGAAATGCATCAGCATATTGGAAATCACTGCAAAAGGTTTGGGTGATGTTTACTGGGGCTGAAGACAAATGTTTTGGATGGAAGGAAACAAGAAAGAAGAAGTCCCGTAGTTACAGGAGCTGAACAAAATGAGGCAGGTGCTTGTTGACTTTGAAATAACTGCGAGTTCTTAAAGTTTTTTATGAGTGAAGTTTCACTGCTGTTTGTTTTGGTTCAAAAACACGTTTATGTTTAGCTGCAAAAAAGATTTTTAAATAATGAAGGAACGAGTGACATTGTGATTGGAAGTTTAGCACTTGGCAATGAATCTGTTTGTTCTGGTTAAGCTTTACTTTGGGATTTACAAGTGATGTCCAGCGAATGTCCAGCATGCCTGGCCAATGCTCCCAGACAAACTGGAAAAGCAGAGCAGTGACCACTGCAGGTTGCCCTGGGAGGACACCTCTTGTCCCAGTCAGTCAGCTGGGACTGACTGGGAGGAAGCAAAGGGATGGAGCAGCTACTCCTAAACAGGAAAATGGGCTCTAAGAGCTCCTTTTAAAGCTGCTGCAAACAGGCTGGGGAGTATTTTATTGCAGCCCTGCAGCCAGACAGGAGTGACCTCTCGGACAGCCCTGCACTGAGGGGCATTGCTGCCTTGGCTGGGTTTGGTGTGTGATTTTGGAGGCTCCCCCAGCCCAGCACTCTGTGTGATGCTGTTTCCACAGAGCATGGGCCGTAATGGAACGTGAAATATTGTGCTCTTCCTTAACCTATTTACATGACTTCATTACCATTGAATTTTTACTGGGCATGTCAGGATTGGAGAGGGAAATCTAATCTAATAGGAAGGAATGTACCTCTCTGGAGCAGTGAGGCTCTGAGATAAAAAATGGGGTTTAGACAGACAAATGAACTGATGCACTGGGGAAGGAAATGATCACACTCTTACTCTTCCCCCAAAAATGAGTTAAAATTCCTCCCACAACTTAATGTTGTGGCAATATTCAAATGTCCCAACCAGTATATTTTGCAAGGATTGAAAGGAATAACAAAGCCAAAGGTGATGGAAATAACTGGATGATGCAGTGGATGGGAGTCAGCTGGGACTGGGATGTCCATACCCCTAAAATGCATTGATCAAATGCATGAATGTATCTCAGTGTCCCAGACTGTTTGCCTTGAAATGGAAGCAATTTAATCTTAAAAAAAAATAATGAAAGAGCAAACTGTAAATGAGACCTTCTGGCAGCAGGACAGGCTGTGGTCCCAGAGGCAGCAGCACAGGCCAGGATGACAAATGAGGTCATTAAAGTAAATAGTGTAAATTGAGTTTTGGCAGTGGGAAGGAATCCTTATTATGATGAAGGGCATTAATATGGGAAGAAGAAAAGGGGGAGGAGGAATTCACTGGTGACAGGCTCATCTGGGGCAGGAAGCAGTATAATCCTGTGGCTGTTCCCGCTGCCTCCCTCATTGCAAGGCAAGGAGCCCATTTAATTTCACAGGGTTTTCAGCAGGGCACCATTTCGAAGTGCATTAAAGATTATGAAGTGTCATCTCTCCAAACAGCATCCAAGAGGTGCTGAACCAAAGCCTGGGATTCTTTACTCATTTGGTCTCATCTTTGACATCACATTTGCAGCACAGTTGTGCTTTGCCTGCTGATTTTTCGTTTTTGAAGAGTTTCTTAATATGAGTGTTCAAAACCTGACCACTTGGTTTCCTCTGGGTAGTCTTTGATCATGGGAAGTGCAAACCATGGTGTTAAAGGACTGTGGCAGCCAGTTCCCAGTGACTGGCCAGCCAGGGAGTTCTGGCCTCTAAATCTGGGCTTCTTTAGGTGCTGGTGACAGCCAAGTTGATTATCCTGCTCAGATTAACAGGGAGTTGTGGCAGCCCTTAAGCTCATAGGGACTTTTTAATGTTGCTGGGCTCTTTGAAAGCTGCTGTGAGAATCAGTGGGCAACTCAGAATCCTCTGTGCAAAGTCTTGGGGTTGTTCTTTCTCGTTCAATGATACTGAAATGAATCCTTGCTCTTGTAAGAGTAGATGTAACTGGAAAATTTGGGTATTGCCCTGGGAATCTTGAGCCCTGAGTGTCACTGTCCTCTGGCCTTTCTGTGGCCACTGTAATGACCACGGAGGTGTGTAAAGGCACCTTACAGGATGTTACTAATTAGATAAAAGTTCATATGGTCCCATTAGTACTCTAAAGTTCTGTGGTTTTCATTCTTGGAGGTTCAGTTCCTGTGCTCATCCTATTGTGAGGATAAATCACTTGTGAAATGCAGTTTGAGTTAATGAAAAACACATTTTGCCTTATACGAGATGGTCTGTGAGGTCCCTTCCAATCCAAAGTCTGTGCCTAGGGCCAGGTTTTCCTACACACTCCTGAGCTATCAAAGAGGGCTCTGAGGCATGGAAAGGCATGGAAATGCACTTTTCCTGTTTAGCTTGCAGAGGCAGATTTATCTCTAAGAGTAGCTCTTATTTTTTCACAACATGCCTTGAAAAAATGAAAGCCCAACCAAAACTAAGCAGAAATTTTCTCCCTTTGCCCTGGAAATGCTGGTTTTTGTTGAGCCCATCATGGTGTTCAAAGGGATGAGCTCCAAAGCTGCTGGGAATGGCACTGAGCTGTGGGAGAAGGGGAGGAGGAGCCTCAGGGACAGTTCAGGGTATTTGCATTAACAAACACTGCTGGGGCTGGGGCCGAGAATTTGAAAAAGTACACTTCACACCAACATCTCGTGTGAGTGCAGCAGGATGGAGGAACACTTCCACAGGGCTTTGTGGCACACAGTTGGAAGAATTGCTGCTTGAAATCATGATGGTCCAGACAGAGAGGAGAGAGCTGCATTAGGGAGTCCTCTAAAATCAGTGTTCATCTAAAGGTGTGGAAAGACTCTTGGGTCAGGTTGGGTACCAGGAAAGGCTCTTCCCCCAGAGGGTGCTGGGCACTGCCCAGGCTCCCCAGGGTATGGGCACAGCCCCGAGGCTGCCAGAGCTCCAGGAGCGTTAGGACAGCGCTGCCAGGGATGCCCAGGTTGGGGTTGATTGTTGGGGTGTCTGTGCAGGGCCAGCAGCTGGACTGGATGGTCCCTGTGGATCCAGCTCAGGATATTCCGTGTGATGTGATCTTTCTAGACCCTTCTGGAACTTGGGATTATGTCAGTCCCAGCTGCTTTCTTTGGCTCCAACCTGTGTGTGCCTGGCCTGGACTCCCAGATGTCCCACAGGTTTGGGGAACACTCCACCAAGCGGCCTCACCCCCATACACTTGGGTTTTCCTTGTAAAACTCCAATTTCAGGCACAGGCAGCCTGTTCTGCCAGAGCCCAGGGAAGCATGAAACAAGGGAGTTGAAGGTGGAGAGTTAATTTACTCAGGTTTTGCCTCTAATTGCTGCAGAGTGGAAGTCTGCTCTGCTTTTCTGGGGGTGGTTGAATCCAACCAGAACTCAAATCTGAGGGCAGTAAATGCTTCTTGCAAATGGGGGTAGGAGAAAAGTGCTGATTCCCCCAGCTCTGGGAAAAGGGACCTAAGGAAAATTTATGGTGAGGGCTCAGCACTCCCTAAGTGAAACCCCGGCCCTTGAGAGGATCAGGTGGGGTTTTTGTTACACTGGTTTGAGGAATCCCAGCCGCGTGCCAGGTCCTGACACTGGGAAAAGATTGTGTGGCACGTTTGTGTGAATTATGTGTGGTTTTGTAACAAAAAGTGTGTTGGGTGGTGTTTTGATGATCGGAACTTTTCTGTCATGAGAAGAAGCAGGAAGCTGAGCAGAAATGAAAACTCTGTCCCCAGCTGTGTGCCCTGCAGGGTCAGGAGAAATTCAAGGACTCGCTTAATGCTGTTGTTATTAGTTAGAACATCTATATGCTGGGAAAATGCTCCTAGAGTATCAATAAAATAACTATAATTTTTTGCCAAGAAATATTCAAAACCTTTTAAGCAAATACTGGAGAAAAGCATTTATTGGAAGAAGAAGGGGAAAAAAAGGATTGATTCTGAAAAATGGGATTTCAAACACCTCTCTCACTCATGGAGAAACCTGAAGTTGTGCTTCATCAGTAGGAAACCAAAAATGTGGCTCCAGTGCCACAAATCCCTAAACAAATGTGGCTTGAATAATAGATTGACTTGCTTAGGAGAGCTTTTCCCTAAGCAAACTTAGGAATCAATAACTAATTATTTGCAGGAATAGCCTTGCGAATTTCCCATCATAAACAGAGCCAGGAAAACTCTCAGTTGCTCCAATCCATTTGTGAACAGAAAGAGGTAAAAGTAATTGTTCTCTTAGCTCACACACTGATTTATCCTTGTTTTTTTCTCTGCTTGTATTTGATGGAACAGCTGCACTTAACCCATGGCCTTGTTTGTGCTGGGAAAAATGGATCTTTTAACTGCAAACACATCACTTCAAAAGCTGAACCAGTTCCTCGGCTGCAGGTTTCCACTGTGGATTCAAACTTCATTGCTGTTTAGAACCCGAGTGCAGCTGGGTGAGGATTTGGATGCGATGGACGAAGGAACTCCCCGTCAGACCCGGGGTCTTGGGGGCTCTGCTCTGAGCAGGGGCTCTGCGGCTTGCTGACATCTGCCTGCTGTGAAAGCCTTTCCTGCCACAGGGCTGCTGCTGTGGGCTCTTTCCCTCTGCCTGGCTGCTACTTCCATAAAACTTGCCAGAGCTTCATCGTCTTTGGGGCTTCTCTCCTCCAAAATGATGCCCTCCCATGAGCTCCTGGGCCTGGTCAAGGTGCAGCCAAGGTGTGGCCTTGGTCCAGGGGAATGCACTGAAGCTGAAAGCTTGTGACCAGCAGTGTTTGTGGGTGTGTTTTCCCTTGCAGAGGACAGAACCTGTCTCAGGTATTTATATGTGTTTGTATTTGTTCTTTCCCCAAACATAAATCAGCTTGAAGGGGCCAAGCAGATCATACATTCTGATGGGTCTCTGTCTCTGCAGCCGAGCTGCTGCTTATCTTATCTTGATAAAACCCCCTCCAGAGCATCTCTTTCTGGCTCAGTGAATTGCGGTGTAAGATCTCCAATATTCTGTTGCTGCTGTACTGGGAACAGGCCTGTGGAAATCAGCTTGTCTGTGGAAAATGGGGATGTGGGAGCATGAGTGGGATAAGCATCACCTGCCTCGTCTGGAGCTGCTCTGATCAGCCCGAGGCTGATAAGGAGCTGCTGTTCCTGCGTCATGTGCAGAGCCTTTCCTGGGCACCTCTGCTCTTCATTCACTGCTTTCAGTGTCTATTCAGCCCTTTCATTTCTCCAGTGCCAGCCTCTGACTCTGTCCAGGTAACACTTCCTGGGGCTCAGGCTCTTGTCAGGCACTTTCTCTCCAGGGTATTTAATTTTGCTCATTGATAGCAGCAGCTTTCTCTGGAGAAGCAAAATCCCTCCTTCCCTCCCCCTTCTCCCCTGGGCTCCTGTTAAATAACCTCATGCACAGCCAAGCCAGAAATGGCTCCGGGAGAAAACCAGGCTGAAAGCCCCAGTGTGGCCTGGGCACTAAATCCAGGAGCAAATCCAAAAGGAATCCAGAGCTGTGAGGATGATGAGGGGACCGGACCATGTGTCCTGTGAGGAAAGGCTTGGAGGGTGGCAGAGCCCCGGAACAGCTGCCCAGGAGGCTGTGGAGTCTCCTCCTCTGGAGGTGCCCAACCCCATGGGCTCCCTCCTGTGCCATGGGGTGACCCTGCTCCAGCACAGGGCTGGAGGTGACCTCCAGAGGCTCCGGTCTGTGATCCTGGGATTGTTTCACTGGCTGGGCTCTGCTGTGGCCTCAGCCCAGCCCCAAGGATTGAGGCAGTTCAGTGTCATTGCAGAAGGAGCTGAAGGCATTCCCAGCTTGCCTGATCCCGTTGCTGGTTGGTGCTGGCTTTGTTTTGGCTGGAGCCAGCTCAGGAGGACTCTCGGTCTTGCTTCAGGTTTGTTTGATCAGAGATACTTGGGTGAAAATTAGTCCAGATTAGCAAAGAGCATGGATTGAAGGTGGATCACGTAAACTGCACTGTCATGGCTGCTCTAGGTCAGAACAAAGGTGGCCTTTAGTTATTTACCTCAGAGCTCAAATCAATGAAACCTGCTTCTAGCTGTGTCCACACTGGAGTTTAATCCAGTTTTTCTATGCCAATCTTACTCAGCTGGACGGCCTTGACTTGTCAGCAAGTCTCCTCAAAGCAAGGATATTCCAGAGGGTGGGAGAACTTGGCCCATGGATCTTTGGTGTGTATGTGTGTCACACTGCACTCATGCCAAGGTCCCTGTGGGAGCCTGTGGGGTGTGACAGCTTTTGCCATCCATGGCAGGAGTCCAAGTGGGAACTCTGTAAAATAGGCTTAATTATTATAATAGTAATAATTGTAGTTTTAGTAGCAATACCTTGTATACTTCAGTGTGTGCAAAAATTGACAAGTAAGACTGCATCTAATATCTTAGTTGTTCAACAGAAAGGGGGAATTGTGGGAGAACAGACTCATAAATGTGACTGCCTGGCTAAAGATGCTGAGAATATGAAAACTATAAGCGAGATTGACATGAAGACAAGCTTTGAGTTACCCAACTCCAGTTACTGAACAACTGGAAAACAATGGCATGGCCGGCTGAAGATAATCCCCTTTGATTGAACAATGCCCTCTGCTTGCAGAAAGGTCCAAGGGTCAGAGCAGACCCTGCCAGCCTGGCAGAGAGTCCAAAACGTAGTTTTTAGAGTTTAAAATGTAACCCCATATGGTAATACAATCATTCCTATAGGCTGTATGTAAATGTTATAAGATTTGTAGCTTGTCATAGATTGGTTAATAGAAATTAGAATATTCAGCACAAAAGATGATTTATTGTGCTGCAAACGGGAACTTGCTCTCTTGCCTTGCGCTCTTGCGCTCTTGCCCTTGCTCTCTTGCTTTTACTCTCTTGCTTTTGCCCTTGCCCCTTTTCTTCCTACACCACTTCTGCACCCCTGCATCTTTTCACTGCTTCTCTGACCTGCTTCGAGCTGCGTCTGGCAGCTCCTAGCAGGTCCCCTTTACACCCACGCCTTCATCAATAAATCTCATGCTCTAAGACCAGCTCCAGAGATCTCCTGTCTCTGTTTGTCCTGACCGTCCAAAACCCTACACTCCAGAACCCAATAGGGTGGGAGAACTTGGCCCATGGATCCTCAGTGTGTATGTGTCACACTGCGCTCGTGCCAAGGTCCCTGTGGGAGCCTGTGGGGTGTGACAGCTTTTGCCATCCATGGCAGGAGTCCAAATGGTCCTTTTTAAGACATCTCTGTACCCCCTTAAGGCCTGGAGCCCCCCATCCCTGCTCCCCTGTCTTGGTCTCTTTGTCCAAGACCTCTCAGTTGTGGATAAGCACCAATTTCCTTGTCTAGAAAAGCTAGAGAAGGGAAAAAACCAACCCCAATTTGTGTAAGTATAGAGAAAAGTGAACACTGCTAATATTAGTATTGCTTTTGTATTAATAATTCTCTGATAAATGCCTGAGTTTTTTCTTTCCCAGTCTAAAAATACTTGCCCAGCTTGGCAGTGTGTTGTGACTGTGATAATGAAAGTGCAGCAGCATATGCCTGCCACAGCTCCTGCCCTTTCCTCCTGGGCTGGCACAGCTCTGGGGTTGTCTGAGGGAAGAGAGGGCACACAGATACTGAGATGAAGGAAAGCTGGTCCTGACTCCTGCCTTCCAAAAGGCCACAGCCCAGGAATTATCTCAATTTCAGTGGAACCCAGTGTATTATGGAAATGTCACGTCCCTGAGCCAGGGAGACAGGTGGAGTACAAAACCAAACCAAGAATGCTACAAAATTTTAAAAGAAACAGCTCATTTTGAACTGATTGAGGTTAAATATAGGTTTTTTTAAGGTTTTTTTTAATCTCAAAGACTGTGGAACTCCCTGCTAGAAGTACTTGTGGAGTCAAAGGGACTGTGCACATGTTCAGGTGATTAATGTGTGGTTTGGTAGTGCCCGTGGCTGGGAGAGGACCCTGTTGTCATTGTCATTGGCGCTGCACCTGTATATCACGACAACTTTCACTCTGAAAGGACATTAAAAGCAGAAGCTGCAGCACAAGGTTGCTGAGTGCCTGCCCAGATGCTGGAGATCATCTTTCTGCTGGCTTATGGCAAGTCCTGGACCTACACAGGATTTTTGGGGTGTTGCTCTGAGTGCCTGTGGTGGCTGGGTGGGTTTGGGGTGTGCTCCTGCTGGGAGGGAGCTCCTTGCTGGGAGCTTCAGCTGGTGGGAAGAGGACTCTGCTCTGCACTCGGGTGTCATTCCCTCCCTCACACTCTGTGTTTTGGGTTCTCCATGGGAACAGAACCTTTATCCTCCTGCGCCAGACCAGACCAGAGTCACGTCCTGCAGTGCCAAAGAGGAGTCTAAGCTTCGAGTATTGAGCCATCCTCAGGTACATGAGTTTTAGGAACCCCCTGTGGGTTTTGGGCCAAAGGACAAAGGAGGGGACCAGGCAGATGCTTTGTGGGACACAGGGACCTGCAGAGGGGTCAGTGGTGGCACCCATCCCGTCCCCTCAGCTCTGGGCTTTTGCTTTCCCAGCCCCTGTCTGCTCCCTGCAGAAGGTGCCTGCTGCATTCCCAGCCCAGGCTGGAGCCAGCACTGATGCCTGAGACAACTCCTGGCACTGGGAGAGGAGCCAGGGGAGGGGAAGCATGGGCTCACAGTGTCAGCCCCGAGCCCTGCAGAGATGGGTGTCAGGGGCTGTGTCCTGTCCCTGTTGTCCCTCAGCTGGGGCAGCAGAGCCCCTCAGGCTGTTGTGGTGCTGAGCTGGACTGGGGTGGGGTGGATTGGGGTGGTTTGGGGCTGCATCCAGCAGCTCCCCTGCTCCCTCTGCCTTTCCTGTTTCAAGAAACGAGGCTGTTTTGTTTTTATAAACATGGAAGTCAGGGAGCTGGTGATCCTGGTGGCACCAGAGAGCCCAGCCTGGGGTATTTGTGCCCCCAGCAGTCTCCTGGTAGGAAAGGGGAGTGGAAACGCCTTGTCCTAGAAACAAGGCACAGCTCTTGGACCCACTCTGTGGCCTCGGAGGCTGTGGAGAATCAGTTTGGGAAGCAGCTGAAGGGTTTACTGCTGCTTGCAGAGGCCTTGGGAGAAATGTCCTTATCTTGCATGTTTTCCTTGAGGTTTCAGTCTTGGATTGATCTCTGAAAGGAAGGGATTGCATTTATTTCCCCAGGACTCAGGCTCAGGAGGCTGCTCAGGACAAGGGGAGCCCAGACAGGGGATGGCTGAGGGGCTGGCGGGATTTGCTGTGACCACAGCAGCTGGGCCAAAGGAAGCTGGAAAGGCCACGGGAAGATGAGGTCAGCTGTGCCCTTGTCCGGGTCCTGCCTCTTTCCGCAGGGACACGGAGCTGCCTTCCAGGACTTGGATCCTGGGAAATGCCCACTGGGGGTTTCCTCTGCAAGAAACATCCACCACTGACAGAGTGCTTGTCCTTGACAAAGCAGGGCAGGAAGAGGCGTGGGACCAGCAGGGCAGTGACAGCTTTTTTGCACAGGGAGAGCAGAAACTCAGGAGTTGGGACCCAGGGGAGGTTCCAGCATGGTCAGGGCGGGTTGGTGCCTGGTTCGTGGCCTTGGGCCCCGTGACTCCTGTTCAGAGCTTTGGGGCTCAGTAATTTGGCTTTTCCCCACTGTCTGAGGTGTGTCCAGTGGCACAGGGTGGTTTCCAGGCACATCCCAGCAGTTCCTCTGCAGAAAGGGGAATGTTGCCTCATCCCCTGACTATGGTTCAGGGAAAACACTTGGATGAGTGTTAAAATGAGAGACGTTTTGTGCACACTGGAGGGAATTCACCGGATTTGAGTGGATAGAGAGAAAAGGAACCTCTTCAGCCTTAATTGCTTTGACATTTCTATTCCTCGAGTGCAGAGAGCCCTTCTGAGTTCAGGACACTTCAGTGGGAGTCCTGGGAGTGTCCAAAAGCAAGCCTGCAGGATGGGAAAGGCTGGGCAGGGCTGTGTCCCAGCTGCTGGCAGCTCTCCATCCTGCTCTTCTGCCTGCTGAAATAAAGGGGATAAATCTGATTTCTATGTCCAGCTAGTGATAGAGGCCCTGAACTGATCAGGTGCTTAATCACCTCTGAAGGTACTGGCTTGGGTGCTGGTGCCATCTGAGCCCAGGAACTGGGCTTTGGGAGCTGAGGAGCCTGGGGAGGGTCTGCAGTGTGACCTGATCCCCATCACCGTGCAAGGATAAAACAGGCGAGAATAAACCTGGAGTCTGAAGCCAGGAAAATGAGCTCAGTCACTTGGGCAGGGTCTCCTGGGAACCCTGTGGGGTCCCACTGTCACCTCCCAGGCGCTGTTTGACTCCGTAAATTCACTGAGCTGAGCTGAAAAACTCTGGCTTTCCTTCAATAAAATGGGGATGAAACCTGCTTCCCAAGGCCTGGGAATAAGAAACTGGAGTGTTTTGAAATCCATCTTCATGGAGTGCCAGAGTGGTTTGGGTAGGAAAGGGACCTAAAAGCTCATCCAGTTCCACTGGGCAGGAACACCTTTCACTATCCCAGGGTGCTCCAAGCCCCATCCAAACTGCAATCATCCATTCCCCAATCCTGTAGGGATTTTTGACAGACAAATTTGATGTCCCTTTGTCCCGGTTTGAGACAAATTAGGAGGAAACATCTGAAATGAACGTGTCCTCTGACAGAAGGCAGGTTTCAGCAGCCCCTCCCCCACAAGGTTCAGAAAGAAATTTCTTGGAGGAAAGTGAAAAAAAAGCTGTTTATTTAACAAGCAGGGTGCACGCAGGCATGAGAGGGAAGAAAAAAATGAATCATGTTAAATAAGAAAACCTCTCACTGTGGAGAAGACCTGGAAGATTCAAAGTCCTTTCTGTAGGTGTGGCTCTGCTCTCTCCGGTGCTGGGGTGCGGCATGGGCCCCTCCGGGCTGCGCTGTGGGACCTCCCGGTGATGTGCTCTGGACCAGAGCTGAACAGTTCCAGGAGAAGAAGAAGAAGCCACAGTCCCGAGAAAACTCCTTGCTTCAGCTAACGAACAAGAAGGTAGCTAAAGAGCAAAGAATTTTAACTCTCCGTCTCTCTCCTGAGAAAAGGAGCTGAGAGCTGGGGAAAAGCAGGCAGGTGCTGCCTCGGCTCTGCAGCGGTGAGAGCGCGGGGGAGTCTGTGAGTCCTTGAGCACAAACCACGCTGAAGAATTCGCTCGGCGTCCCCCCTTTCTCTGGGACCCGACTTAAAGGCACAGAGAGGCACAGAACTCATGTCTGGGCACAGAGCAGCAATAGGGGATACACATCATAAAGTCACCCCGAGACATTCCACCCCATATCCCAGCTCGTCGGCTCAATGCCCAAACCAATACATTCTAACTCTACACACACACACGTATGTGTGTACATACACACACCTCACCCCAGGACACCCTGTCATGAGCTGGGCATGTCTGTGAAGGTGCTGCTGGCCCAGGTTCCCACTGCAGGTCCCCTTCTCCTTAGAAACGATGGATTCTGTGAGCAGGGTCTTACTGTTAGTGAGTGGTCATTAGCCTGTGGTAATGAGGTCCTGACGAGGGAAAGGCCTCCTGGAGGTGAGGACGGATCATCCCTAAGGCACTGCCCAGCTCAGGGGTGCTCCAGCCCATGGCACATGGCAGGACATGGATGCTCTGGGTCTGAGTTTGTCTGTGTTACACCCAGAAAGCCACAGCACCTGTAGGGGGAAAAAAGAATGTAAACCTAATCCCTTGTTCCCTTTCTTCCCTTTCATGATGAGGGGCTTTGCCAGAGCTTCCTTCCCACTGGTGCTTTTGTGGGGAGACACAAACCATCAGAGCTTCCTGCTAATTCAGGTGCTGAGCTCCTCTCTGCCTGCTCTGACTCGCCACAAGGCGTCTCTGCTCCCTCCTTGTCCTCGCTGCTCCATGGTCCATCCTCCCCGAGCTGAGCTGAAAGGGAGCAGGAACAGGGACACAGCTGCTGGAGCTGTGATGGGAGTGTGCAGGAGCAGGGAGCAGAGGTGACATCTACAACACAAACCCATAAAAAGAGAATTCCCGAGGTTGCAAAGTGAGGAATTGCCAGCAGAGGGATGGCTGGGGAGTCTCAGTCTGCACCTTTTTGTCTCAGCATTACAATGGTTTTCATCTGTGCAGCCGCACTGTCCTTTTCCAAGGCTCCCAACCCACCTCTTGTGGGGTGCAGAATGGATCATATTCACCTGCTCAACCCCCATTAAATATTTTTTTCTCGTGGTCTCAAGTCTGTCCCTCTGTTACTCAAATCTTGCTCTGGAGATGGGAGTGGTTAACTTAGAGCCTCATAGGCTTTTATGCCATCAGTTGCTGCTTCATCAACAGCAAATAACCCCTCTGGCTCTTGGGAAGGGGCTTTTCCCTGTTTTCCTGATGGCCCACCTGTCCCTCAAACCCTAATGTCAAAATCACTCGGTTCAGTTGGATTAGGTGAGCTTGAAGGGTTCCCTCCCACCTAAACCATTCCATGATTCCCAGCTGCCCTGCAGATTCCAGACTCTGACATGTCGCAGTGTCAGACACGAAAGAAACACGCAGGGTCAAGCAGCAGGTCAGGACCACCAAGCAGAGCAAGGGCCAGAAGGCAAGAGAGAGCCAAAAGACCCTTCTTTATTCTCTCATTTTTATATCTCTCTTAAAACAACCATACATTGGTAGATGAGGTTAACACCTCTTCAATTCTACAGGATAGGAACACAGTCTATCATCTTTCTGCGCCTTGGAGAAAGGAATGAAAAACAATCCAGAAGTTCAAAAACAATCTAGGCCGATTACAAAAACAAGGACTATGTTTACAGAAAATGCATGAGAAATTCTATTACAGAAAGTAAAAACAGAACACTGCAAAAAGCAGGACGACATCTCACCCTTTTTCCTTTAAAAGAAGAAAAATGAACAATGTTCAGTTTCTGCTTGTGGAAGGACCGTCGGAGTGAACACTCACATCATCTGCATCTGAGTCATCACTCGATGTTCCACCCACTTGATCACTTTCATTCTGGTCACGGTCTCTACCCTGCCTGTTGGCTGGATTGTGTCTCTGTGGTCACAGGTCAGGACAGACACACTTCGCAGGTGCCCAGCGCACCCCAGTATCTGTGGATACACAAGCATACCCGCGCCCCGAAGCGATAAGGTCATAGGGACCTTCCCACTGTTTGGTGACTAAATTTCTCACCCGAACCTTCGCTCGAGGCTGCTGTGCCTCATCCAAAGCCTGCAACGAGAGGTGATGGTTCAAAATGACAGGATTATTAGAGTTCTGCGGCACCGTAAGGTGATTGATGGTATACAAAGCTTTTGCCAACCGACTGTGTGGGGTTTCATCCTGCATTCCCTGTTTTTGTTTTTGAAGCACCTGCTTCAGAGTACTATGAGCACGCTCTACAATAGCTTGACCAGTCAGAGAATGAGGAATACCAAACTTGTGTGACACACCCCACAACTGCAGGAACTGCCTCACCTCTTTCGAGACTGTCTTGGGGTGACTCTATGATGTGTATCCCCTATCATGGCTCTATGCCGAAAAATTAATTTTGTGCCTTTAAACTGAGCTTGAGAGGGGAGGAAAAAAAAAACAAATGAACTTTTCAAAGCAAGTTCCCAAGGACACAGAGATAGAGACTGCTCTGCGTTCTCCGGCTGCAGGAGAATGGGGGGAGCACCCTGCCTGTCTCTTCAGCCAGTTTTTTGGGGTTTTTCTTCCTTCCTTTTTTTCCTCCGGCGTGTTTCCTAGGACTTTGGTGAGGTTTTTTTTCTTCTTTTTTCCTCTTCTGGACTGTTTCAACAACATCAGAACACATCAGGAGAACTTCTCTTCAGGCCCGGAGGCGGCTGAAGGCCACCCCCCACGGCAGCTCCAAGAAGGAGGGACCACACCTACAAGAGGACTCTAATTTCTTCCCAGATTTTCTCGTTATAGTGAGGGGTTTTGCTATTTAGTATTGTTGTCCTTTTCCTGTGTGTTTGTTAATAAATAGGTTTTATCTCTTTCACTTTCCTTCGAGGAATTTTTTTCCCGAACCTGGTGAGGGGAAGGGTAGTCGTGACTTGCCTTTCTCCCAGAGGATATATTGCTAGATTTTGGCCAAAACTGGCACAATAATAGTGGCGCCCAATGTGTGGCTCAAAGGAAAGTGAAAAAACCTGTACTGATGACATTTTGGGTTTAATTTAATTGCTTTGTGTTGGGGTAAAGTGGTTACAATGTTGGTTGAGTTCATGATGTCTCTCTGGCTGGATATACTCGTGTCTTTTTGGTCCCTGTTTGCCTATCCACAACTTGCTCCGATCGTATTGCTGATAAGAAACTTTTACAGAGCAGGGGCACAAATCTGAATTTCTATTTTGCTGTGCTTAGTGATAATGGTTTATATGAAGTTAGCAGAGGTACAGGCAGCTGTCTGAAGTGTGTATGATAGGTGGTTTCTCCATCCTAACCCCAGTCCTGGTTCCAGTAGCCTGTTTTGGGGGTTTATTGGTAATTGCACTCAGTTTGTTAGAGGAGGAGATGGGGTTTCCCAGCCTTTCATCTCCCTCCCCTTTAAATTTGATACATTATCTTTTGAGAATGTTCAGTTTCCCCTGGATGTTAAAGAGACCACCCTCCTGGCCACCCCTCTGATATTTAATCTGGTAATCTTCCTCTATATTCTTGGCAGCTTGTCTAGAATAAGAGCTCAGATTTCCAGGGTGACTGATGAGACACCTGACCCAGAGGTGGAAAAGCCTGAATGGAGTGGAGAATGGGAGCGTATGGGCCAAATCCTGAAGAAATTCTCTGACCCAATAGTTTGCAATTACCCCCCTGAACAAATTCAGGACCCAGATGAGGTGGGGAAATATCTGCAAGAGAAATACAGTGACAATCCTAAGGAGGAAAAGGTCATTGCAATATGCTGGGCCTTGGCATATGCCTATCGCACACTGCTAGGTATAAAGGCAGAAGGGCAGGAAGAAAAATCAGCAGACACCTCAGTCACTCAGGCTGCAGCCAAACCAGAGGGAGAGCCTAAGCCATTGACAGTTGCTCCTGTCACGAGGAAAAAACACACCACCAAAACCGATCGCCCAGTGAAAGATGGTGATGATGCAGGGGAAGGAACCTCAAAGCCACTGTCTTAGTTTGAAAGACAGTTGTCAGACAAGAAAGGCAGGAGCCTCCCCTGAAATGGAAAATGCAATCCCCTTCCCTCCGAATTATTATAAATTTGAAAATAAGGGGCTTGCAGGCAAAGATATGAGGGATAGGAATAACAGTTCTTTACTAATAAATATATATGTATAACAACACAAACAAACAGCAATAGCTGTGGCAGTCACAGCAAACAGCAGCCCAAACCCAGTGCGGCCACACTCGGCCTCGGGCGCTTTCCCCTGGGTGCAGTTCCTGCGGGGCGGCTCCCGGTGAGCAGGGCGGGTGCGATGGTTCCCCCGCGGCTGCAGGGGGCGCTCCGCAGCGAGCTCGGGCAGCACCGGGAATGGCAGCGCGGGGTTCTGGGCAGGAATGGATGAGAAAACCTCACAAACCCCCAGGCGTCTGGCTGTATCCTCAGGAACAGCAGGCTGGAACGGCAGGGGCGAGCGCAGATCTCGGGTGGCAGTGAGAGGTATCAAACTGCGGAGCTGTGGCAGGGAAACCCGGCAGGTCTCTTAGTCGGCAGAGCGTAGGAGCTCCGTCTCCAGACGGGACAAGGAGAAGAGCAGGCTTAGGAGCCCCGGGGTTTGCCCGCAGAAAGCAAAACAGCCAAAGAAGCAGGAACCCGCAGTGTGACCGAGACGTCCACACCGAAAGGCAGGCAGCTCCAGACTAAAACTTGAGCACCCAGGCAGCCCCCCCGGGTGTCCCAACCCCCAGGTGACAAAAGGGTGGCCAGTCCCACCCCGCCTCTGTGGCCAGGTCTTTTGTTTCTTTGAAGTATCCAGCGGTTTGTCCCCTAGCAACTAGTATGGGTAAAATTCTTCAAGAGAAAAAAACAGGCTAAAATCCTAAACCCCAACAGCCACTAACTGACTCAGGCACAGAAACCATTACTGAGTCCATGTCCATAAAGGACCTTCGCAGCCTAAGAAAGGACTACACCCGCCGGCCTAATGAATCCATCATAGGTTGGATGGTCTGTATTTGGGATGCTGCAGGTGATGACGTAATGCTGGATGGTGCTGAAGTGAGGCATTTTAGATCCCTGTCACGTGATCCAGCTATTGACCAAAGGATGATAAGGGGGGCTGACTCTGCCAGTCTCTGGAGATGGCTCTTGAGTGGTGTGAGGGAAAGATATCTGTGTGGAGATGATCTCTATATGCAGCAAACCCAGTGGAAGACCATGGAACAAGGGATACAATGCCTCAGAGAACTAGGGGTGGTAGAGGTTGTCTTCACAAATGACCCAGGATTGAGAAGTCCAGACCAGGCCAGAGTTAGTCCATTCATGTGGCAAAAACTTATACAACTTGGGCCACGAGAATATACTTCTGCTTTAGCACTGATGAAACCAGATTACGGTGCTAATGAGACCGTGCAGGATATGGCAACAAAGCTCCGGGCATATGCAGACTCCGTGCATGGCCCAACACATGCGAAAATCGCAGCTGTGGAAACACGTGTGCAGAAATTGGAAGATAAGATAGAGAAGAATTTCCAGGACCTCAAGCAGGAGATTGCCCTTGCAGTAGCCCTTGGCCCAGTCAGGACAGGACCCGAGGTGAAGAAAGTGCTTTACTCTGCAGCCAGGAGCCATGGTCTATCCTGGAGCCTTTGGCAGAAGGTGTCTGGTGAGACTCGAGGCCGACCACTGGGATTCTGGAGCCGAAGTTACAGAGGGTCCGAAGACAACTACACTCCCACAGAGAAGGAAATCTTGGCTGCCTATGAAGGAATCCAAGCCGCCTCAGAGGTAGTTGGCACTGAAGCACAACTGCTGCTGGCACCCCAACTACCAGTGCTGGGATGGATGTTCAAAGCAAAGGTTCCCTCTACCCACTATGCCACTAATGCCACATGGAGCAAATGGATTGCCCTCATCACACAGCGCACCCATATCGGAAAACTGAATCACCCTGGGATTTTGGAAATAATCACAAATTGGCCTGAAGGTGAAAACTTTGGTCTCAGTGACGAGGAAGAGCAAGAACAAGTGACACGTGCTGAAGAAGCTCCACCGTACAACCAACTGCCAGCAGAAGACACCCGCTACGGTCTTTTCACCGATGGTTCTTGTCGCATTGTAGGGATGAAACGAAAGTGGAAAGCAGCTGTATGGAGTCCCACACGACAGGTTGCAGAAGCTATTGAAGGAGAAGGTGGATCAAGCCAACTTGCTGAACTCAAAGCCGTTCAACTGGCCCTAGACATTGCCGAAAGAGAGAAGTGGCCAAAGCTCTACCTCTACACTGATTCATGGATGGTAGTCAATGCTCTGTGGGGATGGCTGGAAAAGTGGGAAAAGGCTAATTGGCAGCGTAGGGGAAAACCAATCTGGGCTGCTGAAGAGTGGAAAGACATTGCTGCCCGAGTGAAAAAGCTACTTGTGAAAGTCTGCCACGTAGAT
Organism: Monarcha castaneiventris obscurior; assembly: GCA_026261815.1. Lineage (NCBI taxonomy): Eukaryota > Metazoa > Chordata > Aves > Passeriformes > Monarchidae > Monarcha > Monarcha castaneiventris. The sequence continues at coordinate 6,278,097 of JAMPIT010000114.1, forward strand.
GCTCATGTCCCCAAGAGTAGGGCTAATGAGGAACACTGAAACAATGAACAGGTAGATCAGGCTGCAAAGATAGAGGTGTCACAGATAGACTTAGATTGCAAACACAAGGGAGAGTTGTTCCTAGCTCGATGGGCCCATGATGCCTCAGGTCATCAGGGCAGAGATGCCACCTATAAGTGGGCACAAGACCGAGGGGTGGATCTAACCATGGACAGTATCTCCCAGGTGATCCATGATTGTGAGACATGTGCTGCAATCAAGCAGGCCATGCGGGTGAAAACCCTGTGGTATGGTGGGCAGTGGTCCAAATACAAGTATGGGGAGGTGTTGGGGTTTAGGAGTTAGCCTGTTTTTCTCTTAAAGAATTTTCCCCATACTAGTTGCCAGGGGACCAACTACTGGGTACTTAAAAGAAACAAAAGACCTGGCCACAGGGGTGGGGTCCAACGAGCCACCCTTTTGTCACCTGGGGGGTTGGGACACCCAGGGGGCTGCCTGGTGTTCTCAGCGTGCAGTCTGGGAGCTGCCTGCTTTCAGTGTGGACGTCTCGGTCAGCACTGCAAGCTTCTGCTTCTTCAGCTGTTTGCTTTCTATGGGCAAACCCCGGGATTTCTAAGCCTGCTCTTCTCCCTGTCCCATCTGGGAGCGGAGCCATTGCCGTCCTGCTCTGCTGCGGCTCAGCGTTTTCGCTACTCTGTAGCTCGTGCACCCTGCCGACTGAGACCTGCCGGGTTTTCCTGCTGCAGCGCGGGAGTTTGATACATCTCACTGCCACCGGGGATCTGTGCTCGCCTCTGCTGTTCCAGCCTGCTGTTCCTGAGGATCCGGCCAGACGCCAGGATCAGCTGCCCATGGGTTTGTGAGGCTTTTCGTCCATCCCTTCCGGGGACCCCGTGCCGCCATTCCCGGCTGCCCCCGAGCTCGCTGCGGAGCGCCCCCTGCAGCCGCGGGGGAACCATCGCACCTGCCCTGCTCACCGGGAGCCGCCCCGCAGGAACTGCACCCAGGGGAAAGGGCCTGAGGCCGAGAGAGGCCGCACTGGGTTTGTGCTGCTGCTTGCTGTGACTGCCACAGTTGCTGTTGTTTGTTTCTGTTGTTATACATATATATTTATTAGTAAAGAACTGTTATTCCTATCCCTCATATCTTTGCCTGAAAGCCCCTTATTTTCAAATCTATAATAATTCAGAGGGAAGGGGATTGCATTTTCCATTTCAGGGGAGGCTCCCGCCTTTCTTGTCTGACACCTGTCTTTCAAACCAAGACAGGAGGTCTGGCAGATTGACTACATCACACTGCCCCAAACACACCAAGGCAAGCATTACGTGCTCACAATGGTAGAAGCCACCACAGGATGGTTGGAGACCTACCCTGTGCCTCACGCTACGGCCCGTAACACCATTTTGGGTCTTGAAAACAAGTCCTTTGGAGGCATGGTACCCCTAAGAGAATTGAATCTGACAATAGGACTCATTTCAAGAACAGCCTTATCAACACCTAGGCTAGGGAACATGGCATTGAGTGGGTGTACCACATCCCTTACCATGCACCAGCTGCCGGCAAAGTGGAATGGTGCAATGGATTGTTGAAAACCACCTTGAAGGCACTGGGTGGGGGAACATTTAAAAATTGGGAACAGCATCTAGCAAAGGCCACCTGGTTAGTTAACACCCGAGGTTCCACCAATAGAGCTGGTCCAGCCCAATCCGAATCCCTGCCTACAGTAGATGGAGATAAGGTTCCAGTAGTGCATATCAGGGGACTGTTGGGAAAGACTGTTTGGGTTAATTCTGCCTCGAGTGCGGACAAACCAATCCGTGGGGCTGTCTTTGCTCAGGGACCTGGTTGCACATGGTGAGTAATGCAGAGAGATGGAACAACATGCTGTGTAGCACAGGGAGATCTGATTGTTGGGTGAAAACCATCTGTAATGTGAAATACCTGTACACCACTGCTTGCTGAGTGTCACTGTCACTGTTTGTACACAGCTGTATATATGTATTAATGTGTGTGTGTAGAGTTAAATATATTAATTTCGGCATTGAGCCAATGATATGGGATAAGGGGTGGAATGTCTTGGGGTGACTCTATGATGTGTATCCCCTATCACGGCTCTATGCCGAAAAAATAATTTTGTGCCTTTAAACTGAGCTTGAGAGGGGAGGGAAAAAAAAAAAAAGAACTTTTCAAAGCAAGTTCCCAATGACACAGAGATAGAGATGGCTCTGCGTCCTCTGGCTGCAGGAGCAGGGGGGAGCACCCTGCCTGTCTCTTCAGCCAGTTTTTTGGGGTTTTTCTTCCTTCCTTTTTTCCTCCGGCGTGTTTCCTAGGACTTTGGTGAGGTTTTTTTTCTTCTTTTTTCCTCTTCTGGACTGTTTCAACAACATCAGAACACATCAGGAGAACTTCTCTTCAGGCCCGGAGGCGGCTGAAGGCCACCCCCCACGGCAGCTCCAAGAAGGAGGGACCACACCTACAAGAGGACTCTAATTTCTTCCCAGATTTTCTCGTTATAGTGAGGGGTTTTGCTATTTAGTATTGTTGTCCTTTTCCTGTGTGTTTGTTAATAAATAGGTTTTATCTCTTTCACTTTCCTTCGAGGAATTTTTTTCCCGAACCTGGTGAGGGGAAGGGTAGTCGTGACCTGGCTTTCTCCCAGAGGATATATATTGCTAGATTTTGGCCAAAACTGGCAGAGAGACATAGGCCGGACCATTGTCCGTCTTCACAGTAGAAGGTATGCCTAGAACGGCAAAGGCCTGCCTCCAGTGGGCAATGACATCGCGGCCCTTCTCTCCAGTGTGAGCAGAAGCCCACATGGCAGAGGAGCAGGTGTCCACCGTGACATGCACATACTTGAGCCGGCCAAATTCGGCAACTTGGGTGACATCAGTCTGCCAAATCTCTAAGGACCTACGGCCCCTGGGGTTCACCCCAGCCGGCAAAGGCGCCGCAAGCGCGTGACAGTCGTCGCACGACTCGACAATGTCACGGGCCTCAGTTGGCGTCAACTGAAACTGCTTCTGCAGGGTATGTGCGTTCTGATGGAAAAACCCATGCGATGCTTTGGCCTGCGCGAGCGTATCAGGCTGAGGTGCTACCCACGCCGGGTTAGCCAACTTGTCAGCCCTCGCGTTACCTTCCGCTATGAACCCTGGCAAATTGGTATGACTCCTTACGTGCAGAACATAGTAGGGATGAACCCATTCCTGAATGACACACCACAGGGTCTTCAGCAAATGAAACAGAGCAGCATTGCCGACCTCCTTCAAAACTGAATAACTCGACCGCTTTGCTATGTCAGCCACATAGGCGGAATCCATGACCAGATTGAAAGGTTCCTGGGAAAACTTTTGAAATGCCGTAAGAGCAGCCCTCAGTTCAACCAATTGGGCTGAGCCAACCTCATGGCCTTCCAGAACCTGCCACTTAGATCCATCCCTGCAAGTAACAATGGCCTTCCCGGTTCTGCCTGAATCGTCAGTAAAGACAGTGGGTCCATGCACCGGCTCCTGACTGTGTTTGGGTCTCAGACAAATTTCTGTGTGTTTCGCCACTTGCAGCAACTTGTGGCTAGGCAGATGATACATAATCTGCCCTGAAAAATTCTCTAGAGCACTTTGCAGAGAAACACTGTTTGCAAAGCTCCAGTCAAAGTCCTCCCACTGTACCGGTAGTACAATCTGTGCGGGGTCTGCACCCATCAATTGCAAACACCATTGCGGGCATTTGACTATCAAGCGAGCCATCAGCTCAAACAATGCAGTTGCCGTCTTCTGCGGCTGATGGGGCAAGAAGACCCATTCCAGGATGTGCAAAGGATCGGACCATTTGTCACTCCATTGGCCAATGATACCTGTGGGATGCAAATCTGGAGTGGTGATGAAAACAGTGACATCAACGGAGGGATCAATGCGATAAACCTGTCGAGCAGAAACAGCTCGCTGCACCTCCTCCAGCACCTGACGTGCCTCTGGGGTCAATGTGCGAGGCGACTTCAAATCAGGGTCTCCCTTCAACAAATCAAATAAAGGAGACAATTGTGCCGTGGTCAGTCCCAAATACGGACGTAACCAAGCAATGACACCCACCAATTTCTGGGCATCATTCAGTGTCTTCACTGATTGCACAAATTGCACCTCCTGGTGTTGAACTGTACGTTCCAAAATTTTGACCCCCAAATATTTCCAAGGAGGTTGTTGCTGAACCTTTTCTGGAGCCACCTGCAGCCCGTGCGAATGCAGAGCATCGAGCAACTAAGGCTGGATCCTCAGCAGCTCATCCTGGGTGGACGCAGCCACCAATATGTCATCCATATAGTGATAAAACTGAGCAGCGGGGAACTGCCTGCAAACTCCAGACAAGGCTCTGGCCACATACATTTGGCATATGGCTGGCGAATTTCTCATCCCTTGGGGAAGAGTCCTCCATTGATATCTCTGTGCAGGACCAGCATTGTTAAGTGCTGGCACCGTGAAAGCAAATTTCGTCCTGTCATCAGGATGCAAAGGAATTGAAAAGAAACAATCCTTCAGATCCACGATGAGGATTGGCCAATCTGCTGGAAGCATGGTGGGCGACAGCATTCCAGCCTGCAACGTCCCCATGCTCTCCATCACGGCATTAACCTTTTGAAGATCTTGTAATAACCTCCAGTTCCCAGACTACTTTTTGATGCAGAAGACAGGAGTGTTCCAGGGACTGGTAGAAGGTTCCAGATGACTCTGGTCCAATTACTCCTGAACCAATTTATGAAGGGCCACTAATTTGTCTTTAGGCAAGGGCCACTGATCCTGGCAGATTGCTTTGTCCACTAGCCACCGGATAGGAGGCGTGGAACAGTCTGTGCCCTTCCCCACAGTGGCCCCTAGTAAAAATCCGTCCCGATGCGCACCCCCCATGCAGCCAAAACATCCCTCCCCCAGAGCTTAGTAACAGTCTCAGTAACATAAGGCCTAATCACGGCCGTCTGTCCCTCTGAGTTCGTTATCACCACAGGCTTCTGGCTCACATAGCAGCGCTTCGTACCTCCCAGTCCCACGACAGGTGCCCCCACCGGGTCCAACAGCCACTGGGGAGGCCAAGCAGCGAGAGAGAGGATCATGACGTCCGCACCGCTGTCGAGATCTCTGGCGGTGTAGCATCAGGGATGGACAGGGTGCACCGCATCTCAGGATGTTTTCCAGTCATGACAGCAGTCCAATGAACCTGAGGCAGCCCAGTGTAACCAAAGCAGCCGTCTCCTTGTGACCTCGACTCTGTCCTGGGAACAGAAGACTTAAAAGGGACAAGTTGAGCAATGCGAGTCTTTTCAGGAATTGTAACCGGGGGGGGTGGGTGTGGAAACCTTGGCATAAACGCATCCCATATAATCTGCATCAATGAGTCCCCGATGCACAACGATACCCTGAACTAGACCTGTCCATGAGGAAAGCACTCATGCCACTGCCCAAGGGACCAAAAGCATCCAAGGGGACCTTGTGCACTGCGCAAGAGTCTAAGGCGACCATTGCTGCTGTGCAGACATCCACACCTGCCAAGCCGCTGTTGCCGGCTGCGAGTCAGCCAAGCAGACCTCCATCGGCTCCGGGCTTTGGAGAGCTACTTGTGTCTGAGCACATCTCCCCCGCGTGCTCCGCACCCTGTTTCCCGAGCATGATGAAGACCAAACAGTAACAGAAACGGCAGCCTTGCAGTCCCTGGCAATATGATTCGGTCCCCTGCACCGAGAGCAGAAACACAAGACAGCCGTGCCTTCCCGCACCTGCCTTCCCGGTTTCCTGCTAGCCTGAGCACTCGCCTGCTCCCACCGCCTGCCCTGCGGCCCTGTCCAGACAGGCCATGGGGCAGCAGCCACTGCAACCACTTTATGACTGGCAGTGCCCACATGTTTACAGGCTTTAGCCATCTGCAGCACAGTAGGATCACCAGGCAGTGCCTCAATAATCTTCTGACACTCAGGAGTACAACGAGTCCTTACGAGTTCTTTGAGTATCATCTCCCTTGCAGTTGGATCATCCACCTGCCTTTCAACAGACCCGATAAGTCTGTTTGCAAACCACAAGAAGGACTCACCATCCCTCTGTGCAACATCTACACACTTCTCTGCAGGAGCAGCCATCTCAATGGTTTGAACCAACACTGCCATGCCTGTCTCTCAGCATTGATCTATCACAGCACGATCCATGGAAACCTGTATGTCAGTATCTTCAAAGGCACTAGTACCCAGCAGGACATCTATTCCCATTCCATGTCTGGGATCCTGTTGGTCCAATGTGGCAATGTACACTACTGCCCTAGTTGCTAGCTGATGCCACTTTGATTCAAACATGTCATATTCCAAAGGGTCAAAGATAATACGAGCTATATCGCGAATATCATAAGGAATCAGCAAAGAACCATTAAAAACTCTAAGAAGCCGCATAACTCCACGAGACCCCAGGCCATATTTTTCAGCCTGGTCCCAGATTTCCATCAAGGACTTCCAGGACAAACCCTGATAAGAGTTTTGACCATCACCAACGACAACAGGAAAAGTCTGCAGTCCTCCTGGTGAGGCTGCAGCACCTGCCTTGTCCTGTCCCTTGCTTTTCACAGGGACTATGATGCCTTCTCCAGCCACCTAGAAACAGAGACTAGACAAGAGTAAGGGAATAAAGATAGGTATTTATTTGAAGGGCCTTCAAGGTACACCCTGGGGGAGCCAGAGGCCGCTTCCATAAAAAATGGACCCCAAGATGGACGACAGGTCACGAGTTCTTCACACCTTTATAGGTGTGGTTCATTTGCATACCACGGTTAATTCTCCAGTTAAAGCCCCAGTTCAATGATGTAACTCCCCTCAGCTTGCTCCCCCCTTAGAGTCTTTGGTTTACACATTTTGGGCCTAGAAGAGCCTGGCTGTCCTTGAAGGCAAAGCCTGGAGAGGCTTTGTTATGTCTATCTTGCACGAGAGAGCAGAAATTATAGGCTACAAGGAGCTTAGAGTTACACTCTAAGCAGCACAGAATTTGAAAAATACAAAAGCTAAAACCCAAGGCATCAACTACAGCTCTAGGACTAGGGGATCGGGAAACAGGAGCCTTATGGCTTCGGGCTGTTTTACTGTCACAAACGTCCTCAACTTTCACCTTAACATCTCCCCAGAATTTCGTTTTATTCCTCAGACGTACAGTTACCCTGCACTCTGGTAAAGTCCAGAGACTTCCGGACGCAGAACCGCCTGCCCAGGACTTGTAATCCCTAGAAGACCGCGGCTCCCCGCCGCATTACTGTCTGCACCGAAAATAAACACCTCAGGACTTCCCCCTGCAGTTTCGGTACGCTTGGAGCGCCTCACAGGCGAACCCACTGGATTTGCACTGTTGCATTCCGTGGCGTCCGAAGACCCAGCGCCATCCATGTCCATGGCGTCCGGGGAGGCGCCGCCTGAAAGCTCGGCAGCACCTGCCGCCGCGGCCGGGGATGCGGCGCAGGACCGGGTACGGCCGCGCTCCCCCTGCACATGTGCAGGGAGGGGCAGAGACCCGGATGTCGGGGGTTCGGGCTGCGGGAATCGAGCTGCCGGGAGGGTAGCTGTGACTGCCCCTAGAAGGGTGACACCTGTAGCGTGGATGCCCAGGGTCAGGACAGCTCGCCCTGGGCAGGGAACGACCCCTCCGGCGGCCGGAGCCAGAGTCATCGCCGCCGCCGCCGGGGCGGAACTGTCTGTCCCTGCCCAGTCAGTCCTCCCAGCACGGGATTCGCCATCCGACCCAGTGTCACTGCCGCCCGAATCTAACAGCTTGGCATCCACCTCATCATCAGACTGCAGCTCTATGCTCACCCCTGGAGCGCCAGGGGTATAGACATTACAACTGCCACATTTCGGGCACTCTGCCCTAACTGTAGCCCTGGGCTGCGCCCCCCCTAAGCCACTCAGCGCTGGGAAGACATGGGGTGTCTTGCAGCCCCCCTCCCCCCGCCGTGCGGGGGCGAACCCCGCAGCGCCCCCTTTCCAGAATGGCACTGGGGGGGGGGGGGGAACACCTACCACGCCACCCCCCCAGCGCCGCGCCGGGGGGGCGAACCCCGCCGCGCTGCTGTCCCGGGGCTGTCCAAGACTGATCCTTCCTCGAAAAATTGCCAATCATCTGAGAGCGGCGGGCTAGCGGACAGCGAGCACCCTGGGAGGGAAGCGTCCCCCCTGTCCCAGGTCCGGGGTGGCAGGTGGGCTCAGACGCTGTCTGTGAGCCGAGTTCTCTGTCCCGCTCTAAATCAGACAGCTCAGAGAAATCTCTGAGCGAACTGACAGGGGTAATAGCGCCTGAAGAGCTCTTCTGGCTTTGAACAACAGAATTCACCCATCTCCAGGACAATAGTAGCTTAACCATATCCTGGTCATAAGCCTCTGCTAAAGCAGAATGCCGGGCTTTACCAACAAGCACCCATTTGGATTTTTCAAGAACATTACAACCTTCTGGGAAAAACCCATTTTCCTTGGTCCAAAAATATAAATTTTCTAAGTCTATCCTGTGAATATCCATGTTCTCGCCTTCTAAAAACACCTCGAGAACCTCTAATGCCACAGAGTCGTGAAAGGATCTCTCCTTAGAGACTCCCATATTTTCTAATAAATTTTTTTTTATCTGTGGTGTACGTGAACCTGCAGTTCCCCATATGGGCCACCAGATGTCGCAGTGTCGGACACGAAAGAAACACGCAGGGTCAAGCAGCAGGTCAGGACCACCAAGCAGAGCAAGGGCCAGAAGGCAAGAGAGAGCCAAAAGGCCCTGCCCTTCTTTATTCTCTCATTTTTATATCTCTCTTAAAACAACCATACATTGGTAGATGAGGTTAACACCTCTTCAATTCTACAGGATAGGAACACAGTCTATCATCTTTCTGCGCCTTGGAGAAAGGAATGAAAAACAATCCAGAAGTTCAAAAACAATCTAGGCCGATTACAAAAACAAGGACTATGTTTACAGAAAATGCATGAGAAACTCTATTACAGAAAGTAAAAACAGAACACTGCAAAAAGCAGGGCGACACTGACAGCCCTGAGGGAAACTTCCACCCATGAGAAGAGCTCACTGTGAGTGGGGACACTGAGCCTGCCCTCATCCTTCACCTTAAAACCATCCCTGAGGTGCAAGGGAAAAGGTTGTGGGGTGAGGGTGTTGTTACAGGGGATTTGTTTTGCTTTTGGACCTATTTTGTTGATAGAGGAAAGTATTTTATAAAGTGGTGGCACTTTGGTTCCTTTCCCAAGAGTCTTTCAGACATGGGAAATGTGAGGAAGTTCAAGGCTGCCTCTCCTCCTCTCCTCCTGCAGTTGGTGCCTTTTGTATTGGAGATTAGTTGGGAAGTTGCTGTGTTCTTAGTGAAATTTCACTTTCTCTGTATCAGTGAGAAGAGAGAGGGGTTTCTGGCCAGCACAGTGAGGTTTGTGGTGGGATCCATCCACCTGCCCTCCCCAGCTGTCTTTGGCCACAGAAGGTGAGGCAGATCCTGCTCCAGTTCCCACCCTTGTGGGGCTGGATCAAGGGTGAAAGGCTGGCAAAGCTTGAGCTGGATTCAGAGAAAAGAAACCAAAGGCTTGAAACAAAAACCCCACGGGCGAGGTGATGTAGGTCCCCCTCAGAAAGCCACCAGAGGGAATGCAAAGAAAAGAAATTAGAAAAGATGGGAATAAATAAAGAGCAGGGATGGGGAGGAGGAGGGGGCAAGGCAGCTGTCTGCCCGTGCTCAGTGTGTTTGTGCTGTTGGCTGCCTGCCCGCCTGTCTGAAAACCTGGCCCTGTCTGGCACATCTTTTTTTATTCTGATGTTTGAATTTATAGCTTGAAGTGCAGCAGAATGAGGTTCTCTGGAATACTGCTGTGGATGGGATTGGCTGCCCAGGAGGGCGAGGGTGGATTTGGAGGAGGGAGGACTTGATTTTCCCTTGCAAGTTTAATGTGGGCTGCTGTGTTCTCCTTCCTCCCTCCGCCTCTGCCTCCCTGCTGCCTTTCTGTGTGTTTGCATCCATTCTGTGTGACACGGGTGGCTCAGGAGCGGCTCCTCCCTGGGTGTATCCTGAGTGCATCCCACTGGGATTTTCGGTGTAGTCTGGGGGCAGAGGGGAAGCAGGGCTGCTGTGAAGTGCTGAGGTGCAGAGCGGAGCCAGAATCCATGAAAACCGCTGCAGCCGCCTCCTCTGCCGGGATGACACGGATCACCCACACTTCCTCCCTGGGAGCATGCCAGGAGACTTGTTCTCAGTGAAGGTTTTCAGGTCTCCAGGCTTCAAACGTTCACATGGTTTGAATAATGCATAAAGCTCCAGCACTTGCTGGAGTCAAATATTCTTCTCCAGCATCTTTAAAAAATGGATGAACACATTTTTACTTTAAAACCTCCCTCTCTGTGTAACCTGTTTCTCCTTTCTCACCTGGCACACCTACAATCCTTGCATCCTTCTATATGCACAGCCCCCATCAGGGTTAGATCTGTTCGAGGATCTCGCTCTTCCCCACTGCCTTTGGTATTTGGAAAGGCAACTTTCCTTGTTCAGGAGGTGGGAGCCTCCTGACTGCATCTGCCTGTAATTAATGGATTCAGTCATTCTATACCAGGAGGTTTCGGGGCGGATCCATCTTCCTCTTCCCTTCGTGAAAGAATCAGAGCAGAGAAGCTCCCCCTGTGCTGCTGGGCAGGTGGCACAACAAGGACTGTGTCACAACAGGTGGGACAGCAGCTCTGGGCAGAGCCTAGAGGAGGCTTCGTGGGGCAGGGAGACCTTCCCACGCAGATCCTGGAGGAGCCTGTCTTGCAGTCTGGCCATAAAACACAGACACAGTCTGGACTCAAGGTGTCTGTCTGAGGCTGGTGACTTTCCTTGGCCCACTGGGAAGGATCTGGAACTGGAAGGATTAAGATGCACGGGATGGAGTTGAGGCAGCATTAATTTCCCTGTGAAATGCACCAAGCCCACCTTTTTTCCAGGACAGCCCATACCCTATTCCAGAGATGCTTTCTGCAAATCACACCTTTGGTTTGGGCTCTGCTGCCTCTTGAATTAAGGACCTTAGGTGTGGGGGTGTGGTTTGCTCACCCCACAGGACGCTGCAGTGACTCTGTGTGTGCTCAGCAGCCCCCAGGTTTAATCAGGAGGGGGGATCCCTTCATCAGGACACCTCAGCCCTTCCCAACACCCCTGACTTCTCCCACTGCATCTGAGCACCCAGATGGCACAGGATTAACAGAAATCCTTCAGGAAAGGGTGATGAAGTGATGGCAGAGGGGCAGGGGAGTGTCGCTGTGACAACTCCTGATGCAGAGCTGCCTCAATGCTTTTGCAGAGGAAAAGCAAAGGGCAGGACCTTGCCCTCTCTGCTCTTCCCGAGGGAGGAGTGGGAGGAGGCTGGACAGCCCCGGAGCAGGGAGCTTGCTCCGGCTGTCCCCGGGAAGGATGAGAGGAGCACAAAGGACTGCTTTTCCCATCCATTTTGGTTGTTGCTGTTGGCCCCACATCACGAATTCTCCCTTAGAAGAGGCCGGTCTGGCACTCCTGGGCCGTGCCTGGGCAGGATCCTTGCCCTCCGTGACAGCTCTCCGGAGGGGCTGGCAGGCAGTTCCTGCACCAGGAATGCCAGTCCAGGGGATTTGTGTGACGTGCCGCATCCCTCCCCCGCTCCTGTGACGCTGCCAAATTTCTGTCAAGCCCTGCTGGAGAGGGGCACCAGCAGCTCCCAGCTTGGAGGGATCCAGGGCAGTCACCTCTGTCCCCCTGCCCTGCCTGGCCCCTGAGCCCCTGCGGCATGGGAAGATGAGAACACAAATGCAGGCTTGGGTTTGGGAAGGGGGTTAGGGAAGGGGAAGGGGAAGGGGAAGGGGAAGGGAAGGGAAGGGAAGGGAAGGGAAGGGAAGGGAAGGGAAGGGAAGGGAAGGGAAGGGAAGGGAAGGGAAGGGAAGGGAAGGGAAGGGGAAGAAGGGGAAGGGGAAGGGAAGGGGAAGGGAGGCTCAGGCGCGGCATGTCTGGCAATGTGTTTGCCCAAGCCTTGCTCTGGCAGATGCTGGGGGCACTTCTGGCTCTGTGGGCTCATCATTAATCTTAGCAGGGCATCCGTGCACCAGCTGGAGGGAGGGAGGGAGGGAGAAAGGACTCAGCATCTCCCCAGCTTTTCCAGCATCAGTTGCTGGTTTTGGATGACTTTTAGTGTGGAAGTGAACATATTGTTGTGTTGCTTAGGGACGGGGCCCTGAACAGCCGGGAGCTGCTCTGGGGAACAGCAGAGCCCTGCGAGGTGTGCAGGTCCCTTCCCAGTGGGGATGCTCAGGATCTGGGGTGAGCTGGGCTGCTCGGCCAGGCGCTCACACGGGGCTGCTCCTCAGAATGCTGCCGGCATTGACCACTCTGCAGATCTTCTCTCATATGAAAAAATTTAAAGGAAACCCACCCCTAGACGCAAGGAGCTGGAAACCCGAGCAGAAACTGCCAGAACGGAACATCATCATCATCCTTTTCAGCGGCCGGCCAGGTCGGGTTTGAGAGGCGGAGGCGATCTAACAGCGCTGCCTGCTGGAAACTCCTCGGGTGGAAAAGAGATTTTGCGCCCCGGGTTTCACCAGTCCTTCGGCAGTTTAAATCCGTCCTTCTCCCTTTTCCTCAGCCTGCTCTACCCACAAACTTCAGCTGCTCGGGACAGGCTGTCAGAAAGCATGGAGTTTCCATCCTGTTTATCCTCACAGCAGAAGCTGGAGAACTGGGTGCACCCCGAGCCCTCTCCCGGCGTGTGGAACCCCGGGCACGGAATTCGGGGCTCACTGGGATCTCGGTGGCATTAAAGGAAATGCCCGTGGTGCTGCTTTTGGAGCATTTCAGGCCAAGCCAAGCTGGGGAGGTAGATGTCACTTCTGGGGCTGCTCCCTGAGGAAACACCCCTGGGGCTCATCCTCCTGCTCTTACCCACCCAACCCGAGTGTCCTGGCATAGATTTACCCACCCCTCTCGGCAGTGTGCAGTGCAGAAAACAGGCTGAGCAGCCACCGACACTTCAGTTACAATGTGAATTTGTCTACTGGACTTAAAAGTCAAGATTTTTATTTGCCAAGTCAGCCTGGTCATGTCCTGCCCTCCGAGGGCAGCTCTGGTGTCCTCCCACGAGAGGGGGGACACTGAGCACAGAGGGTGCTCTGCAAGGCCTCCTGGTCCTGGCTCTGGCAGAGCAGGAATTCCTCGCTCAGACAGGAGGGCTGGGCTGCTGAGTTTGCTGGTGGAACCCTACAAGGATGGCAGTGCCGAGTTTGGGTGTGCATTAATGAGCAGATCTGGACTGGAAAGGGAAGATTTGGGAGCTGTTGGGGTTAGGATTTTAGCCTGTTTTTCTTTTTTTTTTTTTTTTTTTTTCTCTTGAAGAATTTTACCCATACTAGTTGCTAGGGGACAAACCACTGGATACTTCAAAGAAACAAAAGACCTGGCCACAGAGGCGGGGTGGGACTGGCCACCCTTTTGTCACCTGGGGGTTGGGACACCCGGGGGGGCTGCCTGGGTGCTCAGGGTTTAGTCTGGGAGTTGCCTGCCTTTGGTGGACGTCTCGGTCACACTGCGGGTTCCTGCTTCTTTGGCTGTTTTGCTTTCTGCGGGCAAACCCCGGGATTCCTAAGCCTGCTCTTCTCCTTGTCCCGTCTGGAAACGGAGCTCCTACGCTCTGCCGACTGAGAGACCTGCCGGGTTTCCCTGCCACAGCTCCGCAGTTTGATACCTATCACTGCCACCCGAGATCTGCGCTCGCCCCTGCCGTTCCAGCCTGCTGTTCCTGAGGATCCGGCAGGACGCCTGGGGGTTTGTGAGGTTTTCTCATCCATCCCTGCCCGGGACCCCGCTCCGCCATTCCCGGTGCTGCCCGAGCTCGCTGCGGAGCGCCCCCTGCAGCCGCGGGGGAACCATCGCACCCGCCCTGCTCACCGGGAGCTGCCCCGCAGGAACTGCACCCAGGGGAAAGCGCCCGAGGCCGGCGCTGGGTTCGGGCTGCTGTTTGCTGTGACTGCCACAGCTATTGCTGTTTGTTTGTGTTGGTATACATATATATTTATTAGTAAAGAACTGTTATTCCTATCCCTCATATCTTTGCCTGAAAGCCCCTTATTTTCAAATTTATAATAATTCAGAGGGAAGGGGGTTGCATTTTCCATTTCAGGGGAGGCTCCTGCCTTTCTTGTCTGACACCTGTCTTTCAAACCAAGACAGATCTTGGCGCCCAACGTGGGGACTGAGGGCATTGAGAGAAAGGGCTGGAAAAGGAATAACAGTTCTTGGATAACTCAGTTCTGTGTGCTGAATATAGAAACCTTGCTAGGCAGCACTATGTGGTCCAGTTTGCCCTGGTTCGGGTGGCATGTGGTCGTGGCTGTATTTCTCCCTTTTGCAGCTCCTTTCTAAACATGGGTCCTCTGACTAAGGCCACTGTTGCTGTTATCCAGTTTGCATTATGGGTTGATAAGGTGAGGAATTAATGGGTTTTTAACTTCCTCCGGAATGTGAGCACATGGATACAGGGCTATCACACGCTAACTGTATGCTTTTGGGGTTACTTTAATAATGGGACCTACTGTGAGGAGATGACACCGGGAGAAACTTTCTCGCAACCCTTAATCCATCTCTTTGGGTCCACTCCACCAGTTTTCGAAGGATTCAGATCTTCCCTAAATGCTAATGATATTGTACAGTGGGTGGTGTTGCTGGTAGGCCTATTCTACTTACCGCTCAGAGATAAGGGGAGATTGACTTGGATAACCACCCTGATACCTACATCAGGGGCTAGGGATGCTGCCACAGAACCTGACAGGGCCCCAGACACTAGAGATCCTGTCCCAGAGATGAGACCCTGCCGCAGAGACTAGAGATCCTGTCGCAGAACCTGACAGGGCCCCAGAGACTAGAGATCCTGTCGCAGAACCTGACAGGGCCCCAGAGACTAGAGATCCTGTCCCAGAGCCTGACAGGGCCCCAGAGACTAGAGACCCTGCCCCAGAGACTAGAGATCCTGACCCACAGCCTGATACTGCCCGACAGCCCACCTCAGAAATGAACCACCCAGATTCAGTGGGGGCACTGGTAAAGGAGATACGTGAGATGTTTCAGGTGCTGCTGAGGGAATACACCTCCCCAGCTAGTGGAAAACCCTCTCCCTGCCCCAGTGAGGGAGAGTCTGATGGTGAAGCAGTGGAACCTGCAGATGTTACAACTGTCCAGGCTCCAGCTGAACCACAAGGGCAATCCCAGCCAGCAGCAGTTGCCCCTGTGCAGAGGAGGAAATACAAGGCCAAATCAGTGCGCCCAGTTAATGATGATGGGGAACCAGGGCCCTCACAACCAGCAGGGGAGCCAGAGCCTGAAATCATCACCGAGTCCCTGTCATATGAGAGTCTCCGTAATATGCGAAAAGACATCGTGCGGAGGGGACGTGAGGCTTTTACAACCTGGTTACTTCGGGTTTGGGACCTTATGGGTACAGGTGTGCAGCTGGATAATGGTGAGGCAAGGTATTTGGGATCTTTGACCCAGGACCCAGGGGTGGATCAGATATTTGTGAGGGAGCCAGGGCCCCTTTCTCTGTGGGAGCGGCTTATAACGAGTGTGAGGGAGAGGTTTGTCAACAAAGAGAGAATGCAGGAGTATCACCACAGAATGCAATGGAAGACACTTGAGGAAGGGATCCAGCAACTAAGAGAGGTGGCAGTATTAGAAGTACTCTTTGGGAGGGATGGACAGCATGATAATGACCCCGACAAGGTCAGGTGCACAGCACAGATGTTGTGGAACCTGGCAAAGCTAGGGCCGCAGCAATACACCACCTTCATTGCAACCATTAATGCCAAGGACAACCGAGAAACAGTGAGTTCTGTTGTCAACAAGCTCAGAAATTATGACAGTATGGTCAGTGGCCCGCTGAAAGCTCAGGTCTCTGCTGTGGTTAAGGAGCTCAAAGAGGAGATCAGGGGGGTAAGGGAGGAGTTTAAGGAGGAGTTGAGGAGGATCAATATGGCACCAGTGCGAGTCACACGGCCCCAAATCAGAGCCCGACCTCCCCCAGCTAGAGAGAGAGGGTACCCATCACGAGATGAGCTGTGGTTTTTCCTGTGCGACCATGGAGAAGACATGAGCAGGTGGGATAGGAAACCCACTTCTGTCCTGGCAGCACGGGTGCGTGAACTCAAGGAGAGAAATGCTAACCGAGGGGGTTCTGCTAGGGTAAAAGTAGCCTCAGCCTCCCGTGACCAAGCTGCCAGGTATTACAGAAGGGAGGATGATATGTCAGATCCCCTTGAAGGAACCTCAAGCATGTATGCCCAGGGAGGAAATGATAACCAGTGCGAGAGGGGCCCTGCCTCTGGCCAGGAAGAGGCATGGGAAAATCGGGTTTTTTGGACAGTGTGGATCCGATGGCCTGGCACGTCAGAGCCACAGAAATATGAAGCCTTGGTTGACACTGGTGCACAATGTACTTTGATGCCATCGGGACACGTGGGGGCAGAACCCGTTTCTATTGCTGGGGTGACTGGGGGATCACAGGATTTGACACTGTTGGAAGCTGAGGTGAGCCTGACTGGGAAGGAGTGGCAAAAGCATCCGATCGTGACTGGCCCAGAGGCCCCGTGTATTCTGGGCATAGATTTCCTCCGGAATGGCTATTACAAAGACCCAAAAGGACTCAAGTGGGCATTTGGAATAGCTGCTGTGGAGGCAGAGGGCATTAAGCAACTGAGCACCCTGCCTGGACTATCTGAGAATCCCTCTGCAGTTGGGCTTCTGAAAGTGGAAGAGCAACAAGTGCCAATTGCCACCTCGACAGTGCATCGCCGGCAGTATCGGACAAATCGAGATGCTGTGATCCCCATCCACAAAATGATCCGTGAGCTGGAGAGCCAAGGGGTGGTCAGCAAGACCCACTCACCCTTCAACAGCCCCATCTGGCCTGTGCGCAAGTCTGACGGGGAATGGAGATTGACTGTGGATTATCGTGCCTTGAATGAAGTGACTCCACCGTTGAGTGCTGCTGTGCCGGACATGTTGGAGCTCCAGTATGAGCTAGAGTCCAAGGCAGCAAAGTGGTATGCCACTATTGACATTGCTAATGCATTCTTCTCCATTCCTTTGGCACCAGAGAGCAGGCCTCAGTTTGCCTTCACCTGGAGGGGTGTGCAATACACCTGGAACAGACTGCCCCAGGGGTGGAAGCACAGTCCCACCATCTGCCATGGACTGATCCAGAATGCACTGGAAAAGGGTGAGGCTCCAGAACATCTGCAGTACATTGATGACATCATTGTGTGGGGGAACACCGCAGCAGAAGTGTTCGGGAAAGGGGAGAAAATCATCCAGATTCTCCTGGAAGCCGGTTTTGCCATTAAGAAGAGCAAAGTCAAGGGACCTGCTCGAGAAATCCAGTTCCTGGGAGTGAAATGGCAGGATGGACGGCGTCAGATTCCCACTGAGGTTATCAATAAGATCACTGCTATGTCTCCACCGACTAACAAGAAGGAAACACAAGCTTTCCTAGGCGCCATAGGTTTCTGGAGAATGCACATTCCTGAATACAGCCAGATCGTGAGTCCTCTCTACCTGGTCACCCGCAAGAAGAACGATTTCCACTGGGGCTCTGAACAGCAGCAAGCCTTCACCCAGATCAAGCAGGAAATCGCTCACGCAGTAGCCCTTGGCCCAGTCAGGACAGGACCCGAGGTGAAGAACGTGCTCTACTCTGCAGCCGGGAACAATGGTCTGTCCTGGAGCCTTTGGCAGAAGGTGCCTGGTGATACTCGTGGCCGACCACTGGGATTCTGGAGCCGGAGCTACAGGGGGTCCGAAGCCAATTACACCCCAACCGAGAAGGAAATCTTGGCCGCCTACGAAGGAGTCCAAGCTGCCTCAGAAGTAATTGGCACAGAGGAACAACTCCTCCTGGCACCCCGACTACCGGTGCTGGGGTGGATGTTCAAGGGAAAGGTTCCTTCCACCCATCATGCTACTGATGCAACTTGGAGCAAATGGATTGCCCTCATCACTCAGCGCGCCCGAATTGGGAACCCAAATCGCCCTGGGATCTTGGAAATAATTACAAACTGGCCAGAAGGTGAAACTTTTGGGTTATCTTCTGAAGAAGAGGACGAGCAAGTAACTCGTGCAGAAGAAGCCCCGCCATATAATGAGCTGCCGGAGAGTGGAAGACAATATGCCCTCTTCACTGATGGTTCCTGCCGAATTGTAGGGGCTAGCCGGAAATGGAAAGCTGCAGTATGGAGTCCCACACGACAAGTTGCACAAGCTACAGAGGGAGAAGGTGGATCGAGCCAGTTTGCTGAACTCAAAGCTGTCCAATTAGCTCTGGACATAGCTGAAAGAGAGAAGTGGCCAAAGCTGTACCTCTACACTGACTCATGGATGGTAGCCAATGCTCTGTGGGGTTGGTTGGAAAGGTGGAAGAAGGCTAACTGGCAACGTAGAGGAAAACCAGTCTGGGCTGCTGATGAGTGGAAAGGCATTGCCACTCGGGTAGAGAACCTACCCGTGAGAGTCCGCCATGTGGATGCTCATGTTCCCAAGAGCCGGGCTAATGAAGAACATCAGAACAACAACCAGGTAGATCAGGCTGCAAAAATAGAGGTGTCCCAGATAGACTTAGATTGGAAACACAAGGGAGAGTTGTTCCTAGCTCGATGGGCCCATGATGCCTCAGGTCATCAGGGCAGAGATGCCACCTACAAGTGGGCACGAGACCGGGGGGTGGATCTAACCATGGACAGTATCTCCCAGGTGATCCATGATTGTGAGACATGCGCTGCAATCAAGCAAGCCAAGCGAGTGAAACCTCTCTGGTATGGTGGGCGGTGGTCCAAATACAAGTATGGGGAGGCGTGGCAGATTGACTACATCACACTGCCTCAAACACGCCAAGGCAAGCGTTATGTGCTCACAATGGTAGAGGCCACCACTGGATGGCTGGAGACCCACCCTGTGCCTCATGCTACAGCCCGGAACACCAACCTGGGCCTTGAAAAGCAAGTCCTGTGGAGACATGGTACCCCTGAGAGAATTGAATCTGACAATGGGACTCATTTCAAGAACAGCCTTATCAACACCTGGGCCAGGGAACATGGCATTGAGTGGGTGTACAACATCCCTTACCATGCACCAGCGGCTGGGAAGGTTGAGAGGTGTAATGGATTGCTTAAAACCACCTTGAAAGCATTGGGTGGGGGAACTTTCAAAAACTGGGAACAGCATCTAGCAATAGCCACCTGGTTAGTTAACACCCGAGGATCTACCAATCGAGCAGGCCCTGCTCAATCTGAACTGCTACAAACAACAGATGGGGATAAGGTTCCAGTGGTGCACATGAGAGGTATGCTTGGAAAAACTGTTTGGGTCAATTCTGCCCCGAGCAAAGATCAACCTATCCGTGGGGTGGTCTTCGCTCAAGGACCAGGTTGCACCTGGTGGGTGATGCAGAAGGATGGAGAGACCCGATGTGTACCACAAGGGGACCTTGTTTTAGGGTGAACTGCCCATGGCATTGTACTTGTATCATATCTGTATGTACATATGTATATAATTATGGTAATGCATGTGTGTATATAGTTAAAAAAAGTTAAGTGTGATGTAACATGTTAGTATGGGAAAAATTCGGGGTGGATAATGTTGGGGTTTAGGATTTTAGCCTGTTTTTTCTCTTAAAGAATTTTACCCATACTAGATGCTAGGGGACAAACCGCTGGATACTTAAAAGAAACAAAAGACCTGGCCACAGAGGCGGGGTGGGACTGGCCACCCTTTTGTCACCTGGGGGTTGGGACACCCGGGGGGGCTGCCTGGGTGCTCAGCGTTTAGTCTGGGAGTTGCCTGCCTTTGGTGGACGTCTCGGTCACACTGCGGGTTCCTGCTTCTTTGGCTGTTTTGCTTTCTGTGGGCAAAACCCCGGGAGTCCTAAGCCTGATCTTCTCCTTGCCCCGTCTGGAAACGGAGCTCCTACGCTCTGCCGACTGAGAGACCTGCCGGGTTTCCCTGCCACAGCTCCGCAGTTTGATACCTCTCACTGCCACCCGAGATCTGCGCTCGCCCCTGCCGTTCCAGCCTGCTGTTCCTGAGGATCCAGCCAGACGCCCAAGAGTTTTGTGAGGTTTTTCTCATACATCCCTTCCCGGGACCCCGCGCTGCTATTCCCGGTGCTGCCGAGCTCGCTGCGGAGCGCCCCCTGCAGCCGCGGGGGAACCATCGCACCCGCCCTGCTCAGCGGGAGGAGCTGCCCCGGAGGAACTGCACCCAGGGGGAAAGTGCCCGAGGTCGAGTGTGGCCGCACTGGGTTTGGGCTGCTGTTTGCTGTGACTTGCCACAGCTATTGCTGTTTGTTTGTGTTGTTATACATATATATTTATTAGTAAAGAACTGTTATTCCTATCCCTCATATCTTTGCCTGAAAGCCCCTTATTTTCAAATTTATAATAATTCGGAGGGAAGGGGGTTGCATTTTCCATTTCAGGGGAGGCTCCTGCCTTTCTTGTCTGACACCTGTCTTTCAAACCAAGACAGAAGCAGATGAAACCAAGATTTCCAAACCCTAACGAAGCCCCGCTGGGCTCACACAAAGCCTCTGGGCAGAGCTGAACTGCACGGCAGTAGCCACCCCTGCCCCACAGGTACATGAGCAGTGGGGTCACCTGTCCTCCAAGGAGAGGAGGATTAGGCTGGTTTTATTCCTGGCAACAGTTCTAAACCCCGTAACATTTACTGCATGAAAAGACTCTGAGAATTCCTTCTTAGAGTGTTAAAAATGTTTCAAATTCACTTCCTTTAATAATCTTTTTGCTATTCATTAACTATGAGCAGTATTACTGTGGTGCCCAGAATCCCTCCTGGCCAGCTCAGAGGTGGCCTGTGCCATCTGTTTGTCCTGACTTTATCTGCCCTGTGCCTTCTGTGCCAGGGCCAGGCTGTTTCTGCTTGTGCTGTCCTGCTGGGTGAGAGGAAAGGGACACTCACACAGCCCAGGTAGGTTTATTTATTGTTAGGAAACAGCAATGGGCACAGGTGGAATGGCACAGATAAGCCCAAGCCTTGGCACAGGAATTCAAAGTCACCTCCTTCATCCTTAGCTGCCTGCCAGCATCCCTCCCTCCAAAGCACGGCCCCAGACTGGCTCTTCCTGTTTTAAGTACGCTGTTAATTAACAGAGCAGAGGAAAAAATACACACAGGCACACCAGAGTAGTTTTTAACCTGGCTTGATTAATGCTGTCAAGTTGCACATCTGAGTGTGAGCTCAGTGGGACTGCTGCTTTTGTTTAATACCACAAGACACCTCAGTCTGGATTGTTGCATTACAGTACAAATAAAAAACAGAAAGAAAACCACATCTGCATCATACAAGGTGAGAAGAATATGAGAATTCTAAATATTTACAGAGAAGGGCAAGTGGGGAAACCACAAAAAATATTTACATAAAAATACATGAGCTTGTCAGCATATACATTTTACACCAGTTCACAAAAAAAGACACTCTATAAATTAAAGTGAAGGGAACTCCAAAGGTAACCCAAGACTTTCTGGGATGTTTCTTTCATGCGGCTCAGGGAAAGAAAAATCAAGTCTTCTACAGCAGGAAAATGAACGGCAAAACAACCCTTTCCTCCCCCCTCCCTCCCCCCAGGTGGACGAGGCAGGACTCTGCACACGAGGAGGAATGGTGGTGTTTGCTCACACCACACCATGCCTTTCACAACGGGACCCAGGGCGCTGGGACAACAGGAACATGCCTAAGCCGCCACAACGAAAGGAAGGAAAACAACTTCTCACCCAGATTTCCTGACATTTAACATATCACTCGAATCAATGCCCTGTCACCAGCCTGGGGGATGGCAGAGCACACTTGAGGTTCTGTCCCTTCTGGGCTCAAAGAGGAACAGGACGTTTTCAAGTTGGTTTTGGTTTCGTGTAGCAACTTACTTCCACTGTGCAATCCTTAATGATCCCCCCAGTGATGAGCAGGGCAGGAGGATCACTGCAAAGACAGAGGCACGAAGTTGTGGGGGTGTTCTCAGAGATGCATATAGATATCACCTGATAAGACTCTGCAAAAGTCAGAAATTAATGCTTTACGTAAGACTTCATAGGGGCCAAGTCCTCATTACCCACCGACTGCACTCCCCTTCCCAAGGAAGGGCTCCTGTGGCTCACGTCCTGCTCCAAAGCAGAGGTGAAAATCCAGAGCTGGAGCACACTCCTGGACCCCCATTCCTGTGTGCATTGGGAGATCCTCGTCTGGAAATGGAGGGAGTGGCAGCTGAAGATGCAGACAGTGCCCATGTGAGGGAACTGCTGAGGAACAGAGCTGCTGTCACCTCGTGGGGACGTGGTTAGGCAAGGAATTACTGAGCCCGAGCACAACTGCACTTGGATTAGAGGATTATCTGCGTTGCTGTCCCCCTCTCTCCACTCCTCTGCTGGGACACAGGACTGGGCTGCCACCTTCCTCCAGCTCACCCACCCGAGACTCCTGGTGTCACCTCCCCACCTCGCTCTGATGCACGACACCCTTTCCAACCTCACCTATGAATTCTGGGATTAATGAGGATGTAGAACTCTCTGTAGGAGCAGCAGGCTGAGCCCAGAGCAGGAGCAGGACTGCATAGTTCACTGTATGGCTTGGCGGGGCTGCATCGTGCGGGATGCTGAAGCCGTGGGCAAGAGCAACAACAAAAGGTGTTGGTCTGTGTTATCTGGGAAAAGCTGGTGCCTTCACCTTTTTGAATTCTGTACTGTGGCTCAGCAGTGCTGGTCACAAGTTTGAGTTCTTGGAGAGCTTCCACCCTTGGAGCACACCTGGCTGGGGCTGCGTGCCTAGGGGGAGATGGCTGGGAGCCACTGCTGTCTTCTTCCTCTAGTTCCCAAAAGGCTGCTTGCAGCAGCCCTCTGGGTTAGGGTACAGGTGAGCACTTCCAGAAGCCCTTTGGGAAAGGTTTGCTTCTGATGGGATGAGCGGGTGCTTCGCACCTGGCACTTCACACTACACAGGGAGAGCCCGGCTCGGGCAGGAGCAGCACAGCACTGAGGAGCAGAGGCTGTCCAGGGATGGCACTTGGGCTCTACAGGGAGACAGTGGCTTCGAGCAGGAAAATCCAGAGGCGTTTACAATTAGTGGGAGCTGGGATCAGCCCCTTATAGTGGCAGGATAGTCCTGGCTGACGTAAGGCCCAGGCGGAGGGAGGGAGAGGCTGCGGGGCGGGGGGGGAGTTAAGGCTTTCACAGAGAGAGGTGGGACCTGCAGCTCTCATTACCTGAATCCCAAACAGCCTGAACCAAACACTTGTCCCTGCTTCAACTGGAGACCTGGCAGGTAACCAGGGGCTGAGGCTGGTCCTGGTCCTGGCTGAGAGCACAGATAATCTAGCCTGGCTCCTGAGGAACCGGGGCAGCTCAGCCTTTCCTGGGAGCTACTGCCAGTGGAGACAACATGGCTCACCCAGTGGCCCCTTTGTGTGTAGTTCTGTCCTTTTTCCTTAAAAGAAAACATTACAAAAAGCATTCCCTCACCAAAAACCCCAACCCCTCTACCTGGGAATTCCTCGAGGAGATTGTGGTAACCTGGATCACAGTGCTGCTTTTTTTTTTTTTCTTCCTTCTTTCCTACTGCCAGATTTCATTCTGTAACATTTGAGAACTCTTCTAAACAAAATGCTTATAACATCAGCATTGCACAGTAAAGCAGAACCAGAAGGTAGTTACTGAAACAGCCCCAGACAAGGCTCCAAGGTTAAAAGAAGCAAACAGCTACAGACTAGCCAGCAACTAGAAGCAGGTTTTCCTTAGAATGTATAAGTCCCAAAATAGCATGAAACTTTTTTGTTCAAAAAACGCCACCTAAGCAGCTGTGCACTAACTGCGGGACTTCCAGGTTTTTTCATAAAACATTAGAGATTCGAAACAGGTAGAGAAGTTCTTCAACCACATGGAACAGGAATGGCCCTGGAATTTATCAGCGAACATTTAAAAACTCCTAAATCTCAAGTATTGCTTACAAGCCCTGCCTAATGGGATGGATGTGCTTTATTTGCACAGGGGGTGTGAGTCCTGGGGAATCTGAGAGGCAGCATGAAGGGCTGCCAGGCTGTTTTCACAATATCAGAGCTTTTCAACAGCTTGAACACCGTTTTTGGTGTATTTGAGTGCACTGGCCTTCTGTCCCTACTCACTGAGTGCTGGGGAAGCTGCACCTGGGCACAGCACTGCTCCCTGTGTGCCACAGCTCCACAGGGATCTCTGCCCAACATAGAACACAGAGGCTGCAGAGCCTGGAGAGCTCCAGTTTAAGCTCAGCAGGAGCATTCTCTGATGGAATTGCTGCAGGACCCAGCCCAGGACAGCTGCTCATGCAGACAACTTGTCACACACAGCCTGCAAGGTGGGCTCTGATTTACATACTGCTATAGACTTTTTAAAAATCTATTTTTCTAGTATTGTTGGCAGTGAGATGACAAGAGTCTGGCCAGCTACAGGATGGAATGAGCTCATCTGGGCCACAGATAGCCTTACAGCAAAGAGGAAGAACTGGCATGGAATGGGTGTGCTGTTCCCAGATCTGGGGGTAGGGTTTGGTGTAGTTTTGTGGTTTATTTCTTTTGGTGTGAGAAATGCAAATCTGCCCCACGTGGCTCCCGCAGCTGGCCTCTGCTTGCAACAGAGAAATGTGAAGGAACTGGACTCCTTGTAGGCAGAAGCAGCTTGTTAAGCAAGAAATGTAACAAGTGAGTCGTGTTCTGAGCTGGCTTCGGAGCCACGGGCTTGAAGTCAAAACAGGCCCCCACCCACCTCAGAGCAGCTGCAGCGGGTGCACCATGCCCACGGGAGAGGCAGGGCCTCAGCATTACCAGGAGAGGATCCCTGCGAAGCCTTTCCCCCAGCCCCACTCTCGCTGTGTAACTCCGAGGGGCTGAGCAGTGGTTCCTCCACGGCGTGGCAGGGAGCTCCTTTCCTGGGAGCCAGCCTGGGACAGGCAGTTTGCAGCAGGAGAGAGCTGCAGGCACAGTCCATCGTGCACAGCCCATCGTGCATGGAACCCTGGGCGTGGGGAGGAGCAGCCAGTGTCACGTCTGGGAAGGGAAAACTCCTTCCCTCCCTGCCCCAACAGCCTCTGTGTCAGCCCTGCCCGGCCTCTGGCAACACCGGTGTGCCAACAGCCTGCCCTGTCCTCCCAGGTGGCTCAAAACTACATTAAAATCTATAGCTCTACTACGTAAAAACAGTGAGTGGGGGCCCGGGGGGGCTGAGGGGGGTTTGCTTTGCTCACCGGGGCAGGGTCGGGGGGCTTTTTTCCATCACTGAAAAAATAAAACAGTCCACTGTCCAGCAGAGGCTGCTTAGACTCTATCCCTTGTCCCCCCCCAGCTCACTCGACATGCACCTCTGTCTCGGGCCTCTGCAGACACAGCTCTGTGGGCAGGAAGGCTCCCTGCCCCAGCGCCGTGGCATAAGTTCTGCTGTGCACATGGGGGAAGCCGGGGGGCACGAAGCCCCCCGCTCCAGCATAGCCCCCTCTTTGGTGCTGAGGCAGGGTATGGTAATCCTCCAGATTATCGTACTGGGACACCACAGTCATCGTGCTTTGGCGCTTGCCCAGGGTTTGGTAGGGGTACAGCAGGGCAGAGTCCCTCTCCATGGGCTCAGGGTGCTGCATCCGGAGGCTGTGGCTGCGCTCGGGCTTGGGCGGCGGCGCCACGGGAGGGGCAGCATGTTCCTCCTCCTTGTAGCAGTCTCTGGAGTGCTTCTCCATGGATGCTCTGCCTCGGGGCCTCTCCAGGTCCGGCCTGTCCTCTGCCAGCCTCCCCTCCTTGTGGTTCAGCCTCAGGGTCTCCTGGCCAGCCGGGATGTACTTGCTGCCCGAGTGCTGGTAGCCCATGGGCTCAGAGGGCTCCGGGCCACCCTTGGGCCTATACTCGGGGTAGGGGGGCCCGTTTTTGGGTTCAGAAGGCTGCCTATGGCTCGTTTCCTGCTGCAAATGTGTCCTGTGCTCGCTGCTGCTGCCGCCCGGCTCGTGCATCTTCCTGTTCCGGATACTGCTCTGCTTCTGGGGCAGGGACGGCTTCTCGGGCTGCCCATTCCCGTAGCCCCCGCCGTGGTAGTGGGCTCTGTCCAGCTCGGGCTCCACGTGCTGCCCGTAGAAATGCTCGTCCCCCTCAGGCGTGACCGCCTTGGCCGGGTACCTGCCTTCCTTCCCTTCGGCCACTGTGAGCAGCCCGCTCTTGCCAGGATCCGATTTGCTGCGCAGGTGGACGGCGTCCAGGCCCCCCAGCTCGTCTGGCAGCAGCGGGGCCACGTTGTCGTACTGGGACATGAGGGGCCCTTTGACCTTCTGGCGCGTGCGGCTCTCGCGGCGGATGGACTGCATGCGGTACTTCTCCATGTCCTCCAGGTCCCAGGACATGTACATGTGCTTGATGTCTGGGGCAGGGGGCACGTCCCTGCTCACGAAGCTGTGCTCCTTGCCCAGGTGGTTGATGAGCCCTGCCCGGGGGTAGGCGGCCAGGCTGGGGTAGCGGTACAGCCCCTTGCCCTGCAGCCGGGACGCGTAGGGGCCGAACTCGCGGCCGGGCAGGCCGTGGAAGGGCCGCACCCGCACGGTGCTATAGGGATCCAGGTCGTAGAAGCTCCCGTCGGCCGCGGTGTAGTAGGGGGAGCCAGAGGAGCTGGAGTAGGGACTGTAGCGGTAATGGACCCGCCCGTTCTCAAAGTATGGCTGGAGCTGCGTGACGTGGTAGTCGGAGTGGGGCTGATACGGCTTGTACTGGTAGAGGGGCCGTGGACAGTACACGGGCTCGTCGTCCGGGGGCACCTCCGTGCGGGAGATGGGCACAGAGCGGATGGCGGCGGCCGGGCTGGGCACATGCAGCGACTGCACCCTGCGGATGGTGGGGTACGGGGGGGCCTCCTCGGCGTAGCTGGCACCCCGCAGCCCCGTGGGGCTCACAGAGGACACGAAGTCGGTGCGGCCGCGGGGCTTGGGGTGCAGGCCCGCGGCAGAGCCCTTGCCCTGCGTGCCATAGGAGCCGTAGCGCGCGCCCGCGGCGACGGGCGGCTCTGGGCGGGGTGGGTAGGGCTGGTGCTGCTCAGCCTTGCCGTGGTAGCTGTGGGCAGGGATGCTTTCAGGCCGGTACTGGTGCTTGGCGTGCAGATAGCCGTCGGGCCCCACGGGCTCAGGGAGGCTCTCTGGCTTGGGGTGCGGCACGTACACTGGCTGCAGCGACGCGTGCTTGGGTGGCGGCGGCGGCGGCAGCAGCGCCTCCTCCACGGAGGATGCCAGCATGGAGGAGGCCAGGAAGGAGTGGTAGTTGGAGTTGTTGATGGCGTCTGTGTTGTTGGAGTGCATGGCTGCGGCGATCTTGCTCTCCAGCGTCCTCACGGGCGGCACAGGCGGGGTGAAGCTGTAGGAGGAGGGCGCGGGGACGGACTCAGAGCGCAGGTGCAGCGGGGGAGCCCTTGTGCTCTCCCGAGGCTTTTCCAAGTGGCTCTGGTGGCCCACGGGCATGGAAGAGGAGCCGTGGGCACTGGAACTGCTCTCGGAGACAAAGCCAGGCGCGGGCTCCAGAGGCTTCTCAGGTGCAGCCGTGCTCCACACCTGCAGGGAAGAAAGCAGCTGAAGTTAGGGACAAGCGGCTTTTCCCCTGCTGTTGTGTAGTTAGAACACCCCAGACACTCATACGGATCAGCTCCATTCCAGCCTGTCTGTGCCTGGTTTCTGTTGTCTGGGCAACAACAGACGAGTAGGTTCCCTCTCTCAGCATGGTGCCAATGGCAGATTTTGGGATCCATCACAACTGGTGTGTTCTGCAAATGCCAAACCAGAGGAAGGGGAGCAGGTGGCTGTCTCTTTACACGATGCCCTCAGTGTTTTTTTAGGTGGTCTGCTTTTAAATGTATGATGTTAATGAAAATATTCCTGGATTTAACCTGCTCTGGCCCTGATGAGCAGATCAAGGAGTGCAATAGAGCAGAAATTCCTGCCTTAAATGTGGCTGTGGGGCTTAGGATGGGCTGCAGCCTGGCATGGGCTAGGGGGTTTGGATTTCTGACGGAACACTTCCATGTTTCAATCCTGCACAAGGAATCTGACCTGCTTTGTTTAACAGAATCACAGAATCACTGAGGTTGGGAAAGACCTCTGAGACCATCGAGTCCAACCTGAGACTGATCCCCACCTTGTCCCCAGCCCAAAGCACTGAGTGCCATGTCCAGTTGTTCCTTGGACACTTCCAGGGATGGGGATTCCACCAGCTCCCTGGGCAGCCCCTTCCAGCACCTAATCACCCTTTCTGTGAAGAAATTCTTCCTATCGCCCAACCCAAACTTCCCCTGGCGCAGGTTAAGACTGTATCTTCTCATCCTGTCACTGACTGGACAAGACCCTAATCAGGATGCTGGAAGAGGACCTTGTCAGAGGACCCAAGGATTCTTGTTTCTGAGCACTCTGAACTATCATTCCCTCTGTCAGCTGCCTCTGCAGATACTTTTTTTCTTAAAACCAAGGAGAGTGAGTATACTGGGATGTTCCCTTAGGAAAGCAGCACAGGATTTCCCACAAGGCTGTGTCTGTTACACCCACATCGCTCCCGCTGTCCTGTGAATCCCCCCCGCTGCCATTTGGATTTGGACCGACTTTCCCAGTGCTCAGCACTCCAGAGGAGCTGTGCAGGGAGCAGCACGTACCTGCCCGGAGCCGCTGGGTGCTTTGGCCGCCGGCACCTGTCCCACAGCTGCCTGGTGCTCCTGTCTCTGTGCTGGGGCCGTGGCAGAGCGCGGCGCGGGTGGGACGGTGACATCCACCTGGGGGGCGGCCCCGGGCGGGGCACGGGGCTCGGCGGCCGTGCTGGAGATGGTGCTCAGGTATGGCACCGCAGCCGGGGCGCCCTTGTCCCCAACAGGAGCCACGCATGGAGACTGCAGCTTGTCCTCGGCCGTGCAGGGAGCATGCAGCTTGTCCCCAGGCAGGCCCGCGCGCAGGTGGGGCTGCTCCACAGGCAGCTCCGCGGCAGGCGGCTCCCGCTCAGGCAGCGCCCCTGGGCCGTGCGGGGCCGTGGGCTCCCTGTCCCCCCCGTGGGCCGGGAAGGGCTCCTTGTCCCCCGCTCTGCCAGGGTGGCAGCTGCACTGCTCCTGCTCCGCATCCCTGCTGCCAGGCATGTCCCCGGGCACACCCGCGTGGAGAGGCGGGGGCTCCTGGCCTCCAGGTGCGCCAGGCGGGTGGTTCTGCTCCCCGGCCGTGCCTTGGCAGTCCTGCTCTAAAGGTGCCCCGGGCTGGAAGTGCAGGCGGTTCTCGGGCAGAGCAGTGAACAGGTGGAGCTTGTCGGGAGCACCCGCAGAAAGATGGAGCTTTTCTAGAGCTGTGCCAGCTTCAGCCTCTCCATAATTTGTGCTTTCAGCATGAGCATCTCCTGGCCTTTTGTGGGACTGGGCGGATGCTTGCTGTGCGGACTCGGCTAACGCTAGGGCCAGCATGCGCGCTGCGTTTTTCGGAGGAGGAGGAGGGATAAGAGACACAGAACTGACGGGAACAGGATCCTGGGGGGAGTCGAGGGCAACTGCTCCTAATGGGGGGAAAATTGAGAGAGAGAGTGATTTTATGTTACCCAATAAGGAGAGTGACCTTAAGACTATTATAAAAAAAATAGATGCTCTCCACACTTTCACAGTGGCAGTTCCTTCTGATGTGAAACATTTGTGTCTCACAGGCAAACACTGCTTGACAGCACAGCAGTTCATCACAAAGAGGAAAAAACCCAAGAGATTGTCTAAATCCTCTTGCATTTCTAGAGAGGTAGGAAGGAAGTAGCAGAGAATGAGATACCCTTACACAATTTTGATCATAAGGTTTTAGGCGGAAAGGTCCCTTCTTCGAGTGTTGGCAGATTTTTAATTTAAAAAAGAAAAGTCTTAGATGGTCTATTGGCTGAAATGATTGAGAAGGACATGCTAGAGATTTTCACGTATGACAGGATGGGGAAAAAAAAGCAGAATATAAAGCATTATGGGAATTATCCGAGATTTGTGTGATGTAGGGAGAAGGCAGAGGTTAAGACCTTACTGATCTGCACAGCCCTGCAAGACACTCGTGACCAGAACTGACGGGCAATCCCCTCTCCCAAAGGCACGCAGAGGAGGACGGTTCTGAGAGCAGCTCCCCTTTGGAACTTAAAGAAAGAATGGAGGAAAATGCACTGTACCTGGCTGTGTGTGTCCACTGGGTACAGTCTTATTCTGACTGCTTGGCATGGCTCTCTCCCCTTCTTCTGGCAACTCTGCTTTGCAAGCAGCCACTAGCTGGGGATGCTGCAGCTCTTGGTGGGCTCCTTCCCCTGCTCCTGTTTCACTGTTTTTCAGGGGCAAGGACATCTGGGTTGGGGACCTGCTTGTGATCTCAGTGATGCCAATCCCTTTGCTCCAGCTGGAAGCAGAGGAGTTCCTGGATGTGATGGGCACTCCTCCCAGGGCCTCTGGCATACGGCTGGGCAGCACAAAGGAGGTGGGTTCTGTGGTCAGCGGTGGAGATTTGATGGGCTTTCGGGCTGTCTTGGGCGAGAAGCTGAGGGGTTTGCAGGCCTGCTCTTCCGTGGGGCTCAAGTCCAGCGTAAAGAAGGGACTCATCTTCTCCTGGAAAGGGGACACTGGCTCAGAGCTCGTAGCACTGCCTGGGGTCTGGGACTGGCTGCCTGATTCTAAATCCTTCTTGAGCAGGCTCGGCCTCTCCTTATTGATGTCAACAGACTCCAGCAGGGAGGTGCTGCTGTCCAGGCATTCGGACTCCGCCTGGGGGGGGCTGCACTGGAAGGACATGGGGTCGAAGTCCAGGCTGGCGACGCCGATGTCCGGCGGGCTCAGGTCCACGTCCTCTGAGGAGCGGGGAGAGATGAGGGCAGGGACGTGGATGAGCCCCTCATCCCCGTCGCTGTCGTCATGGGGGAGGTTGTCGTAGGAGTTGCAGCGGTTCATGTTCCCCAGGAGCTCCCCGTTGAAGGAGGCAGACAGGGCATCACTGCTGGACCTGGGCCTTCGGGGCCGGAACAGTTTGGATTCACCTGGAAGGAGGAGACACACGTGGGTCAGTGACAACACCTCCCATCCAGGAGGCCAGGCCCTGTGAGGGGGGGGGTCAGAACAGTCCTAAGGCAGCAAGAGGTTCCCTGGTGATCTCTGCACACAAAGTAACATCGTTGGCAGTAACTGCTTATTACATTTGCTTAAACTCTTTTACAGCACTTGCCAGGCGTTGACTTAGTCTGAAACTAAGCTGTGTGCACAGGCAAAGACAGTTTAAATGTGCTGAAGGCCTTTCTCAAGAGATCACTTTCCTTCACAGTGCTGTCTGTCCTGTCAACCTTCAAATAGCAAGGGGAGGTGCCAAGGAATGAACATAAGCAGTGCCAGCTACACCAGACCAAGAGGTTTGCTTTTTTTAACCTTAAAAGCAGGAGAAGCCACGAAGAGCATTTCTGTGAGACCCATCTGTGCGGGGAGCAGAAAGCTGCTTCATCAGTTAGCAAGCTCAGCTTCCCTGAAGGGGTGGAAAACCTGCCCTGGTTAATATCTGCAGCCAGAGATGTCCAAGTGCCTCCCTTAATGCCCATTTCCTGGAAGTGCAGGTAGGATTCTGCCTTACCATCCACGGCATGCAGGGAGGTGAGGGACTCCTCGCTCTTGGCTGAGCGGAGCGTCCCGCTGTCTCCTCGTCCTCCTGAAGGAAGGAACCACACAGGGAAAGGATCAGTTAGGAAAGGGGTTTACATTTAGCTGGGTAACGGTGGCAGGAAAAATACAAATGTGTTTCTAGCACCAACATCACTGTCCTGAGAGTAATTTTGTTTTGAGGGTGGGTTTCTGATTCTTTTTACCTGGAAATCGTAACCGACCCAAATGGTGACTGCTGCAGGTGACAGGCTGGGAAACAACTCTCCACAGGCAAAACCCCTCAAAAAGGGAGAAGGAAGGGACATTTACACACCCTGGTTTATGGGCACTAAACAAGTACAATTTCATTCTCTGAGGAGACAGTCCCAAAGGGCATCACAGAGTGTGTGAGGACTGTGAGGGTAAGAATTTAAAGAGGGACCTGGGAGATGAGGGGATAAAAGTTCTCACGTTTTGGGCCCATGTTTTGGTATTTGTGGTGTGTTTTACTGCAAAAACACGTTGTTGCTATTTTTAAGTTTGGAAAGAGACAGAAAATCATATATGGAAAAGGCTGAGAATTCCACCTACATATCCTGGCTGTGGCTACAAAGGGTTGTTAGCTGCCTTCTCTGGGTACTCTGGTACAGCTTTCGGAGGAATGTCTGTGGGAATGTGCCTTTCCCTTGTTTCACCTTCTGAGAGCAGCAAGGGGAACCAGAACTGTGTTCTCATTTCATAATGAGAGTGTCAGATGGAATTATCCTGTGACTTATTACAGCAGCACCCACATCTTTTCTTTCCAAGGCTGCTCCAAGCGAAGCACAGAGGTGCGAGCCCTGGCAGGCTCCAGAGCTGCCCGAGGTCCATTGGGAAAGAGCAGCTGCTGGAGGTGTCATGCACGGCTTGGACGCTAGAAGGAGATAAAAGCCCGCTGCAAACATCACTCTGCACTGCTGAAATCCCCGGGCTTTGGAAGGGGGCCTCACCTGCCAGGGCTATGGCTTTCATTTCCGAGGGCTCGCTGGGGTTGCGCTGCAGTTTGCGCTTGGACACAGAGGAGGATTTTCCCAGGTTGAAGAAGGAACGCCAGCTCCCCACTGGAGACTTCTTCATCTTGCTGGGAGGCCTTTTCCTGGGGAGAGAAAATGGAACACATGGATGGAGGGGAACTGCAGCTCAATCCTGGCTGCTTGTCATCACTCTCTGCTTTCTGCTCAGAAACTCCTGGTTTCTGCTTGGAAACTCCCTCTTTTCCACAGCCGAGGATGTTTCTGTTCTTCCAGCTCAACCCTAAAGTCTTGCTGGGTGAATTCCCCCAGCCTCTGCAAAGCAGCTGCAGTGCAGGTGAGGAAAGGCTCCTCCTTGTCCAGTCCAGTAGCCAAGGGATGGATTTTATGGAAGAAGCCCCAGCTCTCTGGGAAGCTGGGCAGCCAAAAAGGTGCTCAAAAGCATCTCTCACTCCTGCTATAAAACCATCTTCATCTCCTCCACTGCCATATTTAATTTCTAGTGTCCTCAAGCTTGTCCAACTGCTCCACTTCAAGCGAACCTGGACCTGTGACAGGCACTTAGTCCTGAGATCTGGAAAACCCCAGCATCTGCAGGTGTTCACCCTGTTTACATTTCTATGTATGACCAGTCCAGGCATCTCTGCATCACAGACAACATGAATTTATACATTTAATGATATCCCTGCTTGAAAACAAGGGAGTGGAGCACAAATTATTTGGCTAAACCAAGTCCACCAGACCACTGATGTGAGCTAAATCCTCCCAGAACCCAAATCAGGTGGAAAACTGGCTCCAATGCTTTACATATTTAACGAGTCTCAAGTCAATATAAGCAAATTCTTGCTGTATTCAAAATAACACAGTTATGACATGTGCTGGAAAGGAAACCTGTCTCTATACCTTTCAGATGGGAAGTCTATGACTGTATGGAATTTCCCCTGCAAAGCTGCTGGGCCTTCTCCCACTTCGATGTACTTGCTGTCTGCCACGATAGGAGAGTTGATCTGGGCCTGTGTCCGTGCCTGAGCCTCCTCCAGCGTGAGCAGCTTCGTGGAGGGGGAGGACACCAGCAGAGACTTGGGCCGGGATAAAGAGCTGTGCCCTGCAAGGAAAACCACCGGCAACAGGGAGAGTCAGCAAACAGCAGTGCAGAGATCAAAGCTCAGCTGTGTGTGTCTAGGGAGGTGCTATGTTTTTCTGAACCTTTGTTATCCCAACCACTGAAAGACATAGACAAAATGTGGTCACAATGTCACAGATGCGTTGATGACTAAAAGAATAATGGCTTAGTGTATTAAAAACAAGCAGAGGGAAGCAGGTAGGATGGAAACCTTTGAGACATACTTTCCTTCATCTCTATACAAGAGCCTGTAAAGAAAATTATGTTTTTCCTTTGTATAAAACCTGTCTGGGCCATTCCCAGATTCCACCTCTCGCTGCAGCAGGAAATGCCATGTGTGACTGAAGCTGCTACGAACCAAAGTGCACCTGGGCACAGCAAACAGAATCTGCTGTGTGCCCTGCCCGTGGCCTTTTACAGCTCGTGCCTGGTTTTGGAGATGACTATGTAAAATTTCAAAGCAGCTGCTGCTGCCTCCTGCTGCTGACAGCTTCAGTGGAGAAGAGATTACAGGGAGCCTGTTGTAGGAGCAGCTCTCCTGTGCCTGTCGCTGCCTCTTGTACAAGTGTTTCTAGGGTTATTCCCAGGCGAGTTTGGGGCTGTGGGGGAGATGTGCCGGTGCAGAACATCCTGGTTGGTCCAGTCCCATGGCTGTCCCTGGAGCAGCACAGCTCTGTGTGAAGGATGCACAGTCTGGGGGGTGTGGGAGCTGTGCTCACATGCAGAGGCTCCCAGGAAGCCATTCTGGAATGCAGAATTCCTGCACTTGGTCAATGTGCTGCCCAACAGCCTGACCATCCTCCCTGCCAGGTCTGTGTCAAAGCCACTGAATACAAATGACCAAGTCATTAAACAATTAGCCGAATTTACATGGGCCATTCTAAGCCTGGATAATCATCTGGCTGGGATTTGAGGCATGCTTATCTTCCTTCCCCTGGCAGAGTCAGCCTGCTGGGGCTGGCACTGCTCAGCCAAGCTAACCTCTGGCTTCCATGATGTGAGAAGCCAATTCAGTTTTGTTATGGCTGCCAGAGGCATGTGGAGGAGGAGTGCGCATGTGCCACGTGCAGGAGGCAACCAGAAGAAGCCTCGTTTCTTGGGGGGACTTCCCCTGGCAACACCACCCATGGGGCAGGCAGCAGGAGACACTGCGGAGGGGCTTCTCCAATCAGGTCGAGAAAGGTCTCCACCCATGGATGGCACAGGAAGGTTGGACCAGACCAGTGGCTCCCTGTCAGCAGGCAGACTTTGGGAGGGGCCAGGGGGGTATAAAAACCTGGGGTCGGTGCTCTTTGCTGCAACATTGTCAGCTTGCTCGCTCTTTCCTTTGTTCTGGCCCCAGCTGCCTTCTGGCTCTCCTGCCCTCGCTGGCTCGCCCTCGCACCTGCCCTGCCTTCCTGTGCCCCTGAGCGCCGCCTCGCTGCTTCGCCCTGCACTCCTGCCTGGGCTGCCTGCATCCTTCCCTGCCGCGCTGATCCAGCCCCTCACCGCGACCCTGCCCAGGGTCCTGTGCTCCCGTCCGAGCGCCCTCTCACCGCGTGTGCGGTGCCGTGGCCGCGGGAGCCGCGCCCCTCCTGCAGTTGCGCGGGCTCGGTCGGACCCGGCCTGGCCACAGCAGGCAGCGTGCACGGCCCCAGCCTGGACATCGACAGCACTGCCCTGACTCGCTGGGGGTAACGCTCTCTTTTCCTCTCTGTCCCCTCTCTCTCCTCTCCTCTCCTCTCCCCCAGTCTTTTTCCATTCTCCTTTCTTCTTTTCTGTCTCTTCTAGCCCCCTTTCATTCGGGCAACTCCTTTTCCTTCTCTTTTTGTTACCAATAAATGATTCTCAGATACAATGTTTGCCTCGTTTGGCTTAATTTTGTTCCCAACCACCCATTTTTAAAAGAACTCCTTGCAGTTTCCCCACAGTGGAATACGGGCACACACGGGCTTAGAATTGCCTTAAAGCAGGAGAAGAAGCTGGACTTGGATCAACTCTGCCAGTCTAAGCAGAGGTAGGGTTTGTTTAAAAGAAGGGAGCAGCAATTACAGTGGAAACCCAGCTCTGTGCAGTCCCCAGGTGGGGGTAACTACAGTGGCTGTGCATGTTCCAGGCAAGGGCAGGTTATCAAGGCAGATGGTGCAGCCTTAATGCTGCTTAGGAGCAGGAACAGCTCGTGGCAGCCACATTGACACAGAGAGTAAACTTTCCTCCTGGTGCAACTCTGCTCCTTCTCAATGGAACAGGTACATGGTCTCAGTTCCTCAAGGGAATTTGTAGGTTGCAAGGCTGGATGACATTCCAGGTGCTCCAGGTTCATTCCTCATCCTAAAGCAACACCAGCCTGAGCCATGTGGCTGCTCAGCCCTGCACAGAGGCTCTGCAGAAGGAATAACTGGCACAGCAGATGTCAAAATAGCCTTTTAAGAGCAAGATTTAAGTTTCTTAGCCTCAACATTACCGAATGCAGAAAGACTGCTTTACACCAGTTCATTCCTCTTTGTGCCCTAAGGTATGGATGAGGGTAGACAGATGTTGATAAGTAATACTGAAGCAGGAGCATCAGTAAAGATGGTTCTAAAAAGGAGAGGGAGCAGGGGAGACAAAGATTAAAGTGATTCCTTGCAATTTCTCAGTGGTACGACATAAAAGTAGAAGCCAAACATTCATCTCTGCACTCCTGTGGCTTCTAAGAAAGGTACTAACAGCAATTTCTAAAACCAGGCCATTTCTGTCTGGGTTCTGACATCCCAACCCAGAAATGTGTCCTCTAGATTAAAATAAAAACATTTCAGTGTCCCAGAGGAGGCTCAGACACCCACGAAGTGCTGCCGTTCCTGCCCAAGTGAAGCAGCAGAGAGCACGCACCTGCCCCATCCCGGATGACAGAGCTGAGCTTGGAGCTGAAGAGCACATCCACGTGGTTCAGGATGAACTCCACCACCACCGACTGGATCCGCACCTCCATGAAGGCGGCCGTGCCGCTGAAGCAGGCCGACTCGATCTGCTTGGACCTGCACAAAGGGACAATGGGTGAGGGGAGAGGCTCCTGCTGGCTGAGGCCTGGGCACCTGTGGGGCTGCAGGGCCTGGGGCTCAGGCAGAAAAGGCTTCAGGGCAGTTCTGGGGTTCAATCTCAGCAACGCTCACAAATCATCACTGACTGTGGGGATTTATGGCCAAACTGCAGATCCAGGTTCCAGTCTTACTGACAGGGCAAGAGGAACACTGGGCTGGGAGGAAAAGGGAGTGTGGGACAGGTCTGAATTGAGGTAAATACACTGAACACCCACGGTGAGGAGCTCTTTGTTACCTCATTTCCATGGCTGGCACAGTTTAAGGCAGTGCTGTGGTACAAACCTACTGTGGCCTCTAAGGGGATTTTCCCTCGAGCAGGGAGTGTCTCCAACTGATCCTGCTGATTGAGTGCCCCAGGACTCACCAAAGCAATCTCAAACACAAGGTCACTCCACTGCCTGTGGGAGAATTGCCAGAAAGGAGAGAAGAGCCCACCTGCATAAACTGGGAGTGTCCAAGGCCAGGCTGGACAGGGCATGGAGTAATCTGGGTTAGTGGAAGGTGTCCTTGCCCATGGCAGGGGCTTAAGGTCCCTCCCAACCCAAAACCCTTCTGGGATTCCATGATGAACTGCACACTCAGATTTCTCAGGTTGGTAACAACAGCAGTTCAGGAATCAGTACAAAAGAGGGCAGGGTGATACTCTTTTTTTCTTTTAAAGCAAAAATTTTTAAGTTACACCATTAAAGTGCCCTATCATGCAGATTCAAAACAGATTTTAGGGGACAGATTTATCCAAGATCACTTCTGTAAGTTTCAATTCTTGCAGCCAAAAGCTGTCAAATTAGACTCTAGAGACTTATGCATTGGGAAATCAGTGATGCCACTACAGAAATTTTCCTGGATGATCAAAGACACACCAGTCTCATCTAACCAGGAGAGGACAAATTATCCTCCAAAAGAGGGTTGAGGGAATTCTTCCTTGTCACTACTGCCAGAACTGCAGTCAGTGGAACTGTTCTGTGTGAGACAGGATAATACAGGGGTTGGTTTACATCACTAGGTCAGGAACTTGCCAGTTGATCTTAAATCCTGCTTAGAATAATTTCCCATATTTTACAGCAGGAGAAGAGCACACTGAGTAAAGAAAGGAAGAGCTCTTTCCAGCTGCTGAAAGCTGGGATTTTCTGGAGTATCTGTTGTTTATAAATGTGAACATTTATCTTGTATTGAAATGGGAAAATCCCACAGTACCTGAGGAGGTTTGGAGCCCAGACGATGGCCAAGTTCTTGGTGTGCATATTTGTGATGGAGCAATAATCAGCCAGACGAGCCAAGTGTCTCATTAAGAACTCCAGTGTCCTGGAAAACAGGAGAGAGGCAAATGTTCAGCACCACTGAGCAAAGCCAGGCCGTGATCCACAGCACAAACCCAGCTCATTATTTCCTTTTGGTTTGACGGCTCCCAGAAAGGAACATTGAATTCCTTCCCCTCAGCCCCACGGTGGACGTGGCTTCGGCAATAATGACACATGCTGGGGTGAGGGGAGTCTCTCCTGACTTGTCCCGGCTCAAGGAAAAGACAGTTCCAGAAAAAATCCCTTTGCAGGTGTGTGGCAGCCCTGAGGGGCTGCTCAGGGATGTGCGGGGAAGGATGTGGAATGCTAATCCTGGGAACGTGAGGAGTATTGATTCAGACACCCCAGGATACTGAAAACCAGCCAGCTGTACCCGAGCTGTACTTTGGAAATTCCTGGCTGCAGGTTTCTTAGCAGTGGGTAAGGCAGATAGAACGTTAAACTTCAGAGGCTTCTGTTCACATTAAAAAATGGGGGGTTTTATATATTAAGCACTCTTGTGTTTAATATAGGCTGGGGAGGAGGGAGCAGGAGGTGGCAGTGAAAATGCTGCTCTACCTTCCTGGTGCCCCTGGCTTGTGTCTGTCTCACAGCCTATCCTTTTTTGGGGGGGAAGTGAGATGGAGCAGGGAGGGTGTTTTGGGGCTCAAAATTCCACAAATAGACAAGACTGGAAGTGCAGAAAATGGCTCTGGCTGGAAACCAGACACCTCCTGCCTGCAACTTCTCATCACTGAGTGGAAGAAAAATAGTGTTTTTTCCTTTTTCCAAGCAAACCCCAGGAAAGGAGAGCAGCAACCTGTGACCTACAGCATTCCACATCCAGATGTTGGTTGTGCCCCCTCTCAGAGACTGATGAGCTGCTGGTACCAGTGCCCAGTTTAACCAGCCCCATAAAGTAAAAATCATTTCAGGGAAGAGGTGAATGGAAAAGAAGGAGATCCATTTATTTCTGAAAGGGCCACACC
Source organism: Monarcha castaneiventris obscurior (assembly GCA_026261815.1). Classification (NCBI taxonomy): domain Eukaryota; kingdom Metazoa; phylum Chordata; class Aves; order Passeriformes; family Monarchidae; genus Monarcha; species Monarcha castaneiventris. The sequence continues at coordinate 6,317,225 of JAMPIT010000114.1, forward strand.
CCCTCAATTAACATCAGTATTGCAATTAGTTACTACAAACAGCAGCTGTTGTACCAACTAGAAAACCTTATTTAAAGAGCAAGTAGCACAGCTGTAGTTTGTAACACATCAGTTAAATCCCAGTTAACTTTTATAATTAGTTATTTATACCACTCACTGCAGCATTGCAGTTGTCCAGCTAATCACCACACATCACAGTAATTGAAATTTAAACATGTATTAGCAGAAATTACTATAAATAGTTAATGATAGCTGTCCTCATGTGTTACACCTGACCACTTGGACCAGGATTCTAACTCATCCTGCAGATTAACATACATTAAAATAATCAATTGATGATTGTGATGAAGTATTATAATTAGGTATCAATAGCCACATACCGCCTGCATTCACCCCAAACCTAAACCACAGGGACACATCAAGGCAACTGGCCCAGCCAATTAAAGTAGTTACCAATCTGTAAATAACTTCCACCATACACTGTCATTAGCTGTTTCTACCAAGTACAATTCACAATTAGTGAATGCTACTTACCATGCATCACTAGTTATTAATATTAAAGCCTCATTAACATACTGTATTCTATGTAGTTATTAAAGCCAATCACCAATACCAATTTGTCTGATACCTTTTCACCATACCCTGCAATAATTTTTGATACTAAAGACCATTAAAATATTGTTCTTAGTCAAGACTCATTACTCATACAGCACGAGTTCTTATTACCACTAATCAGCTTGAATATAGTGTTTTAACTGGTGATTTTTAAACACCATATTATGCTACTCCAATATATAACACTAATACAACTAATTACATCAGTTATTCTCACAGAGCATTGTTGTATTTGCTCATTACTATTATTGCAGGGAAGGGCAAACTGGAGACAAAATACCGCTGACCAAGTTTGACTGAAGGCCTGAGCAATTTTTTGGCTATATTTCACTTTTTTTAAAGTGCTCTTAGCACTGGTATTGTTCCCCCCCACAATGAAACTGTTTCCTTACTCTGACATAATGAGCTCCTATTTCCCTCATACACGGAGTTTCCAAGGAAGTGAAGTAAGACGATGTTTAGTGTACAGTGTTTGGGAAGGAGCTAATTAAAATATAAATCAACCTTCTATGGCCATAACCATTTCAATATGCAGAGGCACAGTGTGGCTGTCCGGAGAGGGAAACTGGAATTACAGAATTTCTCTCACAAAATGCCCACAACACCCCAAAGGCTGCACTCACCTGTAGTGGGGAGGGGGCAGCTGCTGGATCACATCATGGATCTTAACCAGCCTTTCCTCATCTGTAGCAGCAGAAACAGCATCCTGGAATGAGGCAGGAAAGGATTTAGCTGCAAATAAACCCCCAACGCACCAGTCTTGCCAGCGAGGTGGATTTTGTTGCTTTTCTCCCCCTGGGGCAAGAGTTCTGTCTTGGACAGAGCAGCACATGGAACACATAAGGAAGTCCAAGTAACTCATGACCTGGGACATGTTAATGGCAGAAGACATTCAGCTCAGAGAATCATCTGCTTCTCATCCCATTCCTGGGAAATGGCAAACAAGATGGGAATTCCTGCAAAGCATGGGAAGTGTGCCAGGTACCTTCTGCCAGGGCCCCACAAGCGGAACCAACACAGTGTGGCACAGGGGACAAAGGCACCTGTGAGTAACCTAAAGGGGACACAGAAAAGGCCACTCAGACCCCGGGGCACTGCCAGCCCCTTCTGGAATGGCAGGATGGAATCGGGAGTGTGGGCAGCACATGGTCAGATTGGGAATTTTGGTGATACACCCTTCTGATGGCTCCAAAAGCCCCAGCTGACACAGAGCAGACAGAGAGGGAAGAGTGCGGAAGGCAGGTCCAGCTTCTTGCAACGGCAGGTTCAGCTTTCAGGTTTTCTCTGCTCGACCAGCTGAAGCCCCACTGAAAGGGGAAGTTCCCCAGATTTGCCTCATACTCACAGAGAACTTCTCGTAGAGCTGATAGGTGAGCAGGGGGTTGGGGAGCTCACGGAAGTACAGCTTGCACAGGGAGCCCACACAGTGGATGTCCTGGATGTAAATGTCCTTGGTCAGGTCGGGAATCTGCTCGGAGTCGAACTCGTGGCTGGCAATGAGAACACAGAAATGGGTAAAGGAGTTTGAGGAGAAGGAATGACATCAAACCCAGCACAAATTACAGCAAGGCTTTCCTGATTTACAGGAAAAACAAACACTTAGTCACCAAAGCCACATGACCCACGGCTGTGGGGCAGCCAGTGGGGAGTTTTTCCGAAGAAGAGACTTTTCTTTTTTCTAATAAGGCATTTTCAGCTAGTTTTACAACCAACTGGCTGCAATCCTTTTTGCTGCATCAGGGCTTTTCGCAAAGTCTCCAGAGAACATCTTCCAAGACCACAAGAACAAGTTTAACTCCCAAGGGCTGTGCCTGGGATTGCCCATAGGAATGATGAAAGCTGCTGTCCCTCTGCATTTCAAAGGCCTGGAAATGTGAAGCCTCTTGATACGAGAGGCAGTGGCGACCTGGTTCAAGAACTCAGCACGGCAGCTCGGCTTAGCCCCTCGAGCTGCTCGGGCCACAGACACACAGCACTAACATGGCAGATGGTCAACATGGCGCTTTATTGTTTTGCCTCGTGGGGTTATATAGTCGAGGTGGTTTCTTTACGTCAGGAGGGGGGACGATGGGATGGTAAAAGTTAGTAAGGGGTGGAAAACTACTGGGGTTATGAAGGGCTGTATTGTTTAGAGTAATTCTTATCACAGAGGAATGAAGGGGAGGAAGGTTCCATGCTGCTTTTTGCTTTCCGTCACATCACGAAATCTTCCGTTCGCTTTTGTCCTTATTTTACTACAAAATGGCAGTGACAAAGTCATGCCAGCAGCACTGCCATCGGTAGCACATGGAAACCAGGGAGTGTAGGAATTCCTGGGGGATGAGCTGGTGAGCTGAGCCTGCCTCTGCTACAGGGAGAAGACAGCCAGGAACCACATGAAGAAAATCCCATAGCACTTCCTTGGTTTTCAGAGAGAGAAAAAACCCCAAATCACCGAAGTTTATGAAATAAAAGCTGAGCTCAGAAGGCTCAGCTGGCTCACTGCTGGAGTATGTGCTGTGAAGTGCTGTTTGCAATTAGCAGGACACTCCATGGGGATGAGCGTGGTGAGCCAGGCCCTGGGAGCTGGAGAACCTCGGGGTCCCTACCAGGGTCTTTAGGCTGCTCATAGCCATGGGGACTCATCCTATCAGCACTGCAACCACAGATGGGGCTGGCTGTGGTGGCCACGTCCCTGTCCCTGTCCTGTCCCCCACCCAAAGCTGGCAGGTTGTGCCCAGAGGGTCACACAACCCCTGAGCTCACCCTGCCTGAGGATCAGGACGCGCCCAGGGCACCAGGCGTGTTTGTAACTGAGCCCTCCCGCGACCAGGATGAGCTCCTTCCATCCCTGGACATGGACACTGCTTGTGGGAAGCCCTTTACACCCCCCACACCAGGGGCAGGACAGGTCCCCACCTCCTCAGGGTGATCAGCCCATCCCTTCCTCACCCCAAGGACAGCACAGGAGGAAGGGAAGGATTCACTTTTCCACAGCCCTCAGTGCCAAGCACGCACCACTGCCACAGGCACCTTCTGACTCCCCCCTTGCTCACATGTGGGACAGAAACTCAGGTCCTACACTTGCCTCCACAGAGAAGTTCAGGAAGGCAGGAGCCCGCCCCACACAAACACACTCAGCCCTGGCTCCAACTCCCTGCCCCCTGCCCTATGCCAGTGGTTTTTCCTGGCAATAGAGCTCACACTGGGTCAGATGTTCCCCTGCAGAAGTGAATGTGGAGGGAAGAGAGGGATGCCCCACTACACCCAACTCTCCATCTCTCTGCACTGGTTGTTCCCAGAGCTACGTTAGTCCTTCTGACCCAAAGGAAGATTTTGTTAGGCGAAGAACACAACTCCACAGCTCTCACAAAGAGCCAGGATACCAGGATACAGGGATCAACACTCCAAACCAACAACAGCTCTGTTGGACCACCTGCCAAATAAAGGCAGCTACTGCCCTACTGAAGAGCCAACCTCTGTCCCATGGAAATCCTCCACGTGGAATAAATTCTCTAACCTCCTCTCCAACCAAAAAGCCCTTTAAATCCAGGAGATCCTGTTTTTCTGTGGGAAACCTAAGCACAGTGACTCACTTGTAAGGATACTGCAGCCCTAGCTTTGAAATGCCCTGTTTATACAGCTGGGAACTGCAGCAAGACATGTCCTATGTTCATCAAACACTCAAAATTTGTAGTGATTTACATGAACAGGGACGGTGTCAATAAGTAATGCCATGTACTCCCTTCCTTTTGTCTCTGGAACATCTCAGAAACCTGGAAAACAGGCTGTCACTGCATTCTCTGCACTGGAACAGGGAATGATGCCTTTAAAATTTTAGAAAACCATTTTTAAACCACCTTTGATACACAATGAAGAAGAAAATCGTCCTGGCAACACAAAAAGGAAAAAATGGACTAGGGCAGAGATTAGAAGGATGGTCCAGCACGAGTCAAAATGGGGAATAAAGGGATGTTAATAACTGAAGCAACAGCAAATGTTTTATTCAGTCACAGCTCCAGTTGGAGCCTTTGGATCCTGGATATCAAAACCTTGGGACCAGATTTTTAAAATGGGACTTGCTGGGATGAGAAACAGGATTAATCTGAACCAAAACAAATTCATCCATCCAAGGGTTTGAACAGTCACTGTCCCAGCTCAAACCTGCCCATTGAACTGAGGGACAGCTGGTACCAAAAAAAATCCTCTGCCTATGGAAAATCCCCCTGTGCTGCCCCTGCCAGGCCATGGGCCCAGGACCAGTGCTGGAATGAGTCAAGTCCACTCGGCACCCTCAGTGCTCCACAACAGAACATCCCACACCAAACAGCAGGAGGAAAACAGCCTCACAAAACAATACAAGGTTTGCTGTGATGGGAACAGCTCCTAATCAGGACACACTCCTGGCCTTTCCCTGTGCAGCACAACAGTGCCACCCCCCAGACTCAGGCACGTATCCTTTGCACATTCCCAGTTAACTGCGGGTAAGCCAGGAGCCCAAGGCAGCAGGGAGAAACATCAGCTGCTCCAAAGGGCTCCCGGAGCGAGGAGGAACAGAAATGAAACATGACAGCACAGTGACACCATGATCCCGATCCCTTATCCTGCAGGAAAGCTTCCTGCAGGATGACTCTGCCTGTGGAAGCCCAGGCTGTGCCCCTGCCTGTGCCAGGGGCTCCAAAGCAGGCCCTTACCGGAGCTTCTGGATGTTGGAGGCGATCCCGGACAGCCGGTATATCCCATCCACAATGCCGTGCTTCTCGATGAACTCAGTGCAGCTCTTGAGGACCTGGGGCACTGAACAACAACAGCTGGGGTTAGTCCCAGTTCAGGTTGTGCTCCTGGCAGGTGCCATAAACTACTCCCAGCTGGGCCATGGCTTCAGTTCCTCCTTAGGGGAGAAAGCCTGTAGGAAATTCAACATCAGGAGTAGGTGTGGAAACTGGTCAGAGATGCTCCTGCTTCAACAAGAGAATGCCAGGATATGGATCAAGTCAAAAAAAGCTAATTCTGGTCAAACAGAGACAGTGCGGGTCCCATGACAACTCCCACAGGAGCTGTGGTGTGAAATCCCATCCCAGAAGAGCTGTAAAATGGAATAAATCTTATCTTTCAAATCTATATAGGATTAACCTATCCTGCTTGGTTTAAGGAAATATAAACATCAGGGAGATGCTACTTTTGGCAGCACAGCCAGGAGAGCTTTTACAACTAATAATTTCATCTCCAATGTCTGCTGGAGCATGGCTGGATGTGGAGAGCTCCACAGCATCCCACACTCACAGAAAGTGCAGACAGAGAAGGGCATGACAGAATGGAAAAATCAGCCCAGGGGATATAATCAGGTGTCAAGTTAATATTGCAGCCGCTTCACCACCCCATTCCTTCCAGCTGGCTTCCCAGGCTCACGCACATCCAGTGCCGGGGCCGTGTGTCCATCCCTGTAAGCTCGAGGAGGAGCGGATCCCTGGATTTACAAAAGGCCATAAAACTGCCCTGAACACAGAGAGAAAATCAGGATCGAGCTCCTGTGAGCATCAGCAAATCTTCACAGAAAAAGCTGGGGTCCCTCTGGATCCCTCTGCCAGCCACCCTTCTGCAGCAGCTCCTCTGCTGATCTCGGTTTGCTCTGCAGATGCCAGATCTGGTCAATGTGCCACGTGACACAGATTCCGAGCAGCTCATGTGGCAAATCCCCTTACCCCACGCAGCAAATGCCATCTGCCAGGCACTGCTCCCAAGGGCTGCTGCACTTGGATGCTCTGTGCTCCCCCCAGCCTCCACAAAGCTGCTTTCCCAGCCTGCAGCAAACCCTCACAGCTGGAGGAAAGGCTCGTTTCAGACGGTTCCCTGGAAGTCAGCAGTTGTATCCCAGGATAAAGGCATGTCTGCTCTGCACTGGAGCACAGGACAGGGTGAAAGCTGTAAATCCTGCAGCACGTCAATCGCAGGCTCAGCTGGAGCAGATTAGACCCTGCACCTGGGACGCTCCAAGGCACCAAGAGACAGCCAGAACTGAGCCAGCCAGGCTCCAGAGCTACATTCCCAGGGATGTACAGCAGTTCTCACCACTTTCCAGTCAGGGGCAGGCTTTGAGGCAAGCAGAGCCCTTGTACATTAAGCAAAGAGCCTTGGAAACCCAGTGCTGCTTTTCTGGGAAACGAAAACCAGTGGAGGTGAAGCCTCCTGCTGCCTTGGCACCGCTGAGCTCCGAGGAGGACCCCAGCTGATGGCTTCAGGAACCAACCAGACACACTGAGCCATCTGAGCTGGGATAGGCAACAGGCTCTCACTGAACACACACCCAGAGCACGTTGGGGACACATCCATCAGTCACTCAAAAGGACAGATTTGAATAGAGCAGGTAGAACACGAGGCCCAGAATTCTCATAGTGTTTCAAAAACATTTCTGGAGGACAACACTTAAGCCTTTATGCAAAAAGATTCAACACCTCTTGAGAAAGTTTTTAAGGCTGGAAGTGGACAGGGAAGGAGTTCTATCCTACTCAAGCAGTGGCCAGAAAGGGCTGAAGTGTGCACTCTACTGCACTACAGCACTGGGAGATGAGGGGGGCCCAGGTGTGAACTGTGCAGGGCAGCAGAGGTGCAACAGCTCCATCCCATGCAGCAAAGGACAAGGACAAGGCTCTGTGTGCTGAAACAGCTGGTGGTGTTTGTCCCCTGTGGGAGAAGAGCACCCCAGGCTGCCAGACACACCTGAACCAGACCCTGTGGATGTCCACGTGTGTCTGTCCCACCACCACCTGTACAATGGTTACAGATCTCACCAGTGACCTGCACAGGGCTGAGCCCCCAGCAGCAGCATTGCCTGCATGCAAGAGTCCCAAGGATCAGGCAAAGGAGTTTTCCGAAGTTTTAAAGTATTGTGCCAAGATCTGCTAATGCTGCAAATCCCAAAGACCTTAATGGTCCATACCACAGCCACAGGAGGGGGCCCCTGGAATCAGCAGAGCCCACTGAAATAAATCAAGATGCAAATAAATAAAGAGGCAAATAAATCAAAAAGCAAATAAATAAAGAGGCAAATAAATCAAGAAGCAAACACATCAAGAGGCAGATAAATAAATAGCATTCTCCCTGTCGGCCCCATTCCCACCAGGAAACCTGGAGTGACAGTGGGGAGCAGGGCAGGGGACCCAAGGGCTGCAGCACCAACACTCTGCCTCAAGTTCTCTTTTGTCATGGAAGAGCCTGGGTACAGTGAGAGTAATTAATACACCCTGAAAAGATCCCAGCAGGCTTGTTCCAAGCATTTCCTCATCTGGTTACCAGGACAATCTGTTCTTTAAGCTAAATATACCATACCAGCACCATGGATATTTTGGGGGAATTCTGCACAGTTGAAGAAGGAACTGAAATCCAAGGAGGGTGAAAATTGTACCCCAGGGCCCTTTTCTGGAATGGTGACTTCATTTTTCAGATTTCTGAACGAAGACGACACCTGGCCATCGGGTGTGTGTTTAACCTCCCTCTGCCCTTTGAATCCCCAGCCTTTGGCTGAATACCTATTTTAGGGATGTACATCCACACATGGAGGGAACAGTGACTGTTCCCTCAGAAGAAAAAGGCAGGATGACAGCACAAGCCAAGACTTAATTTTGCAAATGTCAAGTGCGTCCTGAACATCACCTACAGCAGCTCCTGACACCACACTGTGACTCTGTCGAGTACCTGTGTCCATCTGCTGCAGAAATCCCTCCCCTGCAGGTGAACTTCTCAGTTCAGGAACTGACTTCAGCTTCTAGATCCCAAACCACAACCCAGGTTTGAACCAGCCAGGTGATGCCTTAGGTTTTAACTTTAATATTTTTCAAATCCTGTACTGCCCAGTGTGTAACTCTGAAGTTTCTTGTAGCCTGTTAATTTCTGCTCTCTCATGCTGGGCAGACAAAACAAAGCCTCTCCAGGCCTGCTCTCCAAGGAGAGACCAGACCGTCCTAGGCCCAAAATGTGTAAACCAAAAGCCTCTAAAGGGGGGCGAGCAGAGGGGAATTACATCATTAACTGAAGCTTTAATTGGAGAATTAACCCTGATATGCAAATGAACCAAACCTATAAAAGTGTGAAGAACTCGTGACCTGCCATCCACCTAACCCTAACCCTAACCCTAACCCTAACCCTAACCCTCTTGGGTCCATCTTGGCAGTGGCCTCTGTCTCCCCAGGGGTAACTTTGAAGGCCTTTCAAATAAATACCCACCTTTATTCCCTCATTCTTGTCTAGTCTCTGTTTTTAGGCGGCCTCTCAAGGCATCACAGGTACCTCAGCCTCATCCCAGCAGGGAACCAAGGGGGATTTCCTCTCACAGGATGTAACAGAAGCAACACTAAAGTTCTGCTAATGGCAGTTAATTACTGTTGAGTTCCTGCAATTACACACGACTCGTGGTTTGCATGAAGAGCCATAAAGGCCCACCTGGGCCAGCACCTGGTTCCTGGCAATGCCCAGGAGCTTTGGGAAAGGCAGGAAAAGGGAGTGAGTGAGCACAGGGTGACACTCAGTGCACTCCTGCAGCCCCATCCAGGGAACTGGGTCAGGGAACCTCTGAGCCCAGGACTGGTGCTGGGTTCTCCAGCCAAGCACACAGACCTTTCCAGTGCCACGTTCCCAGCAAGTAACAAAAATCACGGATCCTCAGTGGGATTTTAGTCCTTTTCTGAGCTGTGGGCTCTTCAGCCAGCAAGTCCAGAAACGCTCCCTGCAGGGAAGTCACTGCCTCTGCTGCAAGCAGCTCAAACCCACTGCCAGGTGCTGCCTGGGAACAACCAGCTCTGCAGTGGACACTCCTCCCATTCCAGAAACAATCACCTCTCCTCCTTCCCTCTGCTATCTCCAGTACCAGGTGGTTCCAGGAGACAAAGTGCAAAGGGCTGGAAATGCGGATGCCCCACTGAAGGGGACCCCAGCACATTTCGTCACAGCAGCCAAAGGAATTCATTCAACTCCTTCCTGAGCATCTCTCAGCTGGTTTGAAAGGTTTATTGCATCTCCGAGGGCTCATTAACTGCTTAATTCTCTGCCATTAAGAGGAAGCAGAAGTTTTATGGTTTTCATTCTGAAAAATGTTTTGATTCAGCCTCACATCAGGCACATTTCCCTTTCCTATCATCTTGTTGGGTGGGTTTTTTTAAAATCTTTTGTAATGTTCCCTCCCTGGACTTTGGGAGGCTTGCTTGTGTTGTGTTTTATTTTATTTTATTTTCTTAGCACATTACTGGAACCAGAGGTGTTTGTTCAGCCTGGGGCACAAGGCCTCCCACCAAGCTCCCCTCTGGCACTGGCGTTTTCCCAAAACACAGCAGTGGGGTGCAGGTCCCACGGGCCAGGCCTTGGGGCTGGGCAATGGCCCAGAGCACCCAAAATGCTGCTCCTCACTGAATTCCACACGTAGCAAATCCACAAGGGAGCTCAGCCTCCAGGAACACAGAAAACCGACTGCCCCGAGCTCTGCCTCAGCAGAGGTGACAACCAGCATCCAATGCCAGCAGCCTTGGGGAGCACACGGAAAATCCAGACCTGGGTAACAGGAGGTTAAAGGCTGTTTTGAGCCACCAGGGTAGAAACTGGAACAATCAGCCATCAGATAAAATGCAGGTGGAGGAGTTCACCCCTGGCTGTCCAGGCTCCTTTGGGAACAGCTGGGAAGGACAGGCAGGGGCAGAGGAAAAGCACCCCAAGGACACTCAGCACAGCACAAACGGTGCCACTGCAGCAGGATGAGCCCCTTTCTTGGAATTCTGTGCCTGGCTGAGACTGACAACTTCCAGGCATCTGGAATTAGCCAATAAATCCCAAATCCCTTGCCATTAGTGTGGGATTATGTAAAAACCTCACAAGGAATATCCTCTCTTGAAGAAATACAGTTGTTTTTACTCCAGTAATTTCCTATTTTAACTCAGCTTTAGAACTGTTAAGGTTGAAAAAGATCTCTAAGATTATCAAGGCCATTTTCCAAAAAACTGTCCAAGTATTTCCTTAAAAAAAACCCAAACCAGTAAAACCCCTGTAATATTTCAGCCTGTGACTTGCAAACTTCTCATTTCTGAAGCTCTTCCCTCCACCTTAGAGTGAAGCTTCCAAAAAGGTGTAAAGCAGCAGAGGAGAGAGGGTAAGGATTTTCTCTTTATTGTTCCCTGTCGTGCAATATTGTACCTGCACATGTCATTCCACAGGCACACTGACCCCACCAGCCCCTGCACATTCAGGAAAACATCAAACTTTAAAAGACTCTCTTCTCAGGACTTTTGTCTCATTCCTAAATCCCTGTCCTCATGTTTGAATCACCGAGAGAAATACAAGACCAACCAGACAGACACTTTCTGTCCTTCAAGATGCTCAAGGCCAGGTTGGATGGGGCTTGGAGCACCCTGGTCTAGTGGAAGGTGTCCCTGCCTGTAGCAGGGGGTGGGACTGGGTGGGATTTGAGGTCCCTTCCAACCCAAATCAGCCTGGGATTCCGTGATTCTTCAATTACCTGTCCCTCATTTCCAAGCCATGAACCACATTTAAATTACCCACACTGGTGATGAGTGGTACAAAGTCTGAGCTGCCCCAGTTCCTGGTCACACACACACAGCTCTTATCTGGAGTGTGACTTTTGCACTTGGGAAGGTGCAACCACGGCAGAGTGGACCATAACCCATGAGCTGGGTCCCTGATCCACGCAGCACTCATAGAGGAATCAGCACCGGACTCTGCTTCCTCAGCCTGGAATTGGCTTTTACAGCAGCTCAGCCAGGGCTGTGGAAAAGCAAAGTGCAAAGTTCAGGCCTGGGGAACATAAATGCCCCCGGGCTGCATCAGACAGGGCAGGTCGATAGCCACATCTGTCTGGTGGCTGGCAGACCAGCGATGTGCCCGTGGCTGTGCCAGGACAGCCTGGAATCTGAGGGCTGCCAGGGGACCCTCACTGCCCGTTATCCATGATGGAGATGTTTTACAGCCAATCCCTAGCCCAGGCTACACCCACCCAGTTCCCAGGGTTTGGGTTTGTTTTTAATACAAAATGTCACAGAATCACTGAGGTTGGAAAAGCTTCTAAGATTGAGTCCAGCTGCTCTCCCAGCACTGCCACGGCTGAACCATATCCCCAAGTGCCATAACCCCACAGTTTTTAAACCCTTGGGCGGCCTGAGCAGTTCCAATGCTTGACAACCCCTTCAGTGAAGGAACTTTTCCTAATATCCAACAAAACACTACTAATACCTCAGATTTGGCCAATGTGCTGGACCTTTTTTGTTTCAATCAATTACACTCCCTACAATAAATTGAGAGGGGGGGACAGTTCTCCCCGTGCTAAGAGCAGCAGGGTAAGAGCACAAGCAATTCCTGTACTGACTGTGACATTTTTCCTCATGTTTGTTCCCCCCACAGCTGTAGTGTTTCGAAATGCAAATTAATTTTCAACTCCCGGCTGTCCTCAGGGTCACTCAGGCACAAAGAATTTTCCTCTCGCAGCTGCAGGCAGGGTGAGAGAGAAGGGGAGAGACAAACTGGGTCTTTTTTAACAGCAAAGGCTTGTGTTCCCTGCTCAGCAACCCCAGGGATGTCCCCCCCAAACAAGGGATTCTCCACAGGGATCCCATGTACCCCTTTGTAATGCTGACCCCATACCCAATAATCTCGAGTTCCAGCAACTCGGAGGGCAGATGGTAAAGCAGTAACAGTGCGTGTTGTGGTTGGAAATTTGCCCAAAATAGCTCAAAACTCTTGGCCTTTGAAAGTATCAACTTGTGTCCACTTAGGTTGTGCAGCAGAGAACATGTCTACAGCAAGGGGAGTTCTCTACTTGTCTCCAATTTGGGTCAACTATTCCCCTTTTTTTCAGGCTGCTGGATCTGCCTTTGATGTTACACCAGGCTGGCTGTGCAGAGACATTCGCTGCCACATCCAGGGGGACTTCAGGCACCTAAAACACTCTGGCTTGCCACAGTTCAACATCAGAAATGTTCGGATTTGGGATGCAAACCCAACCAAGGAACACAATAAATACAGGGGGAACACACAGGGAAATTTACTTAACTCCCACACACATTCACAACTGGATGTCATGTGCCAACCTGTGCTGGCACTTGGATACTTATTTGATTTTTATATCCCACTCCTAATCTCCCAAGTACCTCCTGGGTATTAGGAATTTACCTTGTGGCACCTTGGGGGCAGGTACGGGTTATTAGTTTGATTGTACAAGCCTGGAGATGGAATGGGAGATAACAAACAAGTTCCCCAAGGCCAAAAATTTGTGGTAGAGACAGGTTTGAGCTCCCAGCTCAGGGCCAGAACTCTGAGTGCAGCCGTGGCCATTGATTGCCCCAGTCCTTTGGAGATGGATTTTGAATTAAAAACTTACCATAAATCAGGAAATACTGAAAGGAAACTGGTTTTGGCATGTTTGAGGCTGCCTGGTTTCAATATATTGCCAATTCAATTAAAAAAGAGACAGCAGGACGGAGGGAAGGGGATGGCTAAGATTACCTGGGAGCTCAGAGGTTGTGAAGCCACAACAGCCCCACAGAATTCCTGCCCCAGAATGCAACTTTAAAACCTTTCCCCCTCCATTTACACTGTGTGTGCACAGGGCTGTGCACAACAGGGACTCTAGTGCAAGTGACAGTGCTGAGACAGGCCAGTGTTCCTTCAGTGTGTGACAAGAAACTGTTTATAAATACACAAACACCACTGAGGGAGGTAGAGCAATAGGATTTCCAGTGGCCCCAGTTAGGTGGCCTTGTCAGGAAACACAAGATCCACCCCTGATTTGTGAGCTGCAGCTCTGTATATAAACAACCAAGCCCAGACATCCAGGAGAGCATTATAGAAATTACTGGATGAGTAACGATGCATTATTTTTCCTGCTGTGCCAATGGAGAAGTTAAGATCCCCTTTTTAAAAAAACACTTGTAATAGGGTAGCCAAGGTGAATCACCTCCAGACATCCCCACCTGCTTGGATAACGAGAGTGAAGGAGCCAGGCCCTACTTTAAGGGACTCGCCAAAGTCACACAAGAAATGCCTCAGTAGAATAGAGAATTGCAAACAGAAACTTCAGAACTCAGATTTGTGTCCTAATCACAAACTGCTCCAGGCATTTAAATGCTTAAAAATAGAGCCAAAAGGAAAACTTGAACTGAACCTACTTGGAAGTTTGAAACTTTTCAGTTCACATCCAAACTTGTCAGCTTGGATACTCTGAAAATACCTCCTGAATGCACAAAAATACCCCAAGGCTTCATTTCCAGAGTGAGCACATCTAACACAACCTCCAGCCTCATCCAGAGCCAACACTCCCTCACCCTGCTGGAATGGCTGTGGCCCATGTCACCGTTCTGAGGGAAATGTCACACACAACCAACACTTCAATAAACCTTTGTACAGGAACAAGTTGTTATTGCTTGAACAAACCCATTGATGTGGCTGCCAGCATTCAATAACAATTCCAAACATACCTGGGAATCACAGGCCAGGCTGCTGAGCTGCCACAGAACTCCACGGGAGCTGCAGGTAAAAACTGAGGATCTATTTCACATGGAAGCTCTGCAAATATTCCAAAGTCTCTCTGAAGAGAAAATCTTAGAGCAAAGCCAGGCCATCATGAGCAGGGATTTCCCCTGGGTCATCAGAACATTGAATCCCAGAAAGGTTCAGGTTGGAAGGGACCTTAAAGCTCCCTCAGTCCCATCCCTGCCATGGACAGGGACAGAGCAGTAACAGGGAGTGGGAACTGGTTACACTTACCCTCTTGGAGTTAAAACAGCAAGAAAACTGGAATTACTTAATCTGTAAGATGCAGCTGTCCTGAACTCCCAATCAAGGCTTCCTTCAGGATGACAAAGATTCCAAGCCAGCCAGGCAGACTTTTATTATAATGACAATTCTGAGCTGGTTAAAGGGGCTCCTCACATCAATGCCAGGAGCCGAAGGGGTGACACAGACTGCCAAACCTGTGCACAAGTTAAGGGCAACCAGGCTTTCTGAGACCCCAGCCAAGAGGCTGCCAAGATCTCATTCCTTGTGTTTTTGTGTTCTGGCAACAGCTCTCTCTATACCCAAATCTGCCATAAATTACCATCAGAGGCAAATACATCACCCAGCTGCAGGTAGGGGATGGCTCCAAGGGATGGATAACTCCAGAGGACCCCAAACAAGCCGTGATGTCACCAGAAACTCCAAGGTGCTGCTACAGACCGTTCTGAAGAGCATCAGAACCAGCACAGGAGAATAAAACCACCCCTGGCAAACCCTTGCTGCTCCTGCTCAGTATATAACAGGATGCAGATGCCCTATCTGCTGTTTTCTGCTATTCTCTTCCATTTTATTTTTTATTTAATTCTACCCACCTGTCCAAATTAATTCTGAATAAATGTGGAGAACTGGAAGAACAGGTAGGACATAGAGCAAGATCAGGCGTGTTAGCGAACTTTGTCTTACGTAGGCATTTACATCTTCAGCAGCAAGTCAGTGCCTCTTCCTGCTGACCACACAGCATGGGTATTTTATAAAAATATAAAAATTATACATAGAACCTTCACTGTGGGAAACTTGTCAATTAAAAATTCCATTTGTGAACGTATCTTTTCCAGTGGTGGAAGCTGATGATGTATGAACTGTAAGAAAGGCATAAAGAGGTACAAAAAATGCCATTTGCCTTTAGCCTACAAAATCCTCTGTGGATCCAGCTGGTTGTATCTGGAGGTGAATCCTTGACACCACCTCACTGGGGGACCCCAGGGCTGGCCTGTGCTTCAGTCCATCTGCTAAGGGAGAATGAGTCACTCCCAACAAGTGACAGGAACACTGCTGGCTTGGCAGAACAAAAGGTGTCCCCATGCTCTGCAGCCCAAGCAAGCCCAGCAGTGTTTGAATAAAAAGTACATTGGAAAGTACTTTTTATTCAAACACGTGCTGAAGCTCAGGAGTCACTCACTCCCAGAATGGCAAAGTGGTTTTTCCCTGGTGGCTGCTGACCCACCCTGGCCTGTGCTGAGCCATCCCACCTCACGGAGCAGCCCCAGCCCTGCCTGGGCTCCCCGTGGGCATTGTGGCTCCATCCGACCCCTTGTCCATCCATCAGCTTCTCAGGACCATGCCCAGCTCCCCGACCCCTGCCTCTCCTGCAGCCCAGCACCACGTTCCCCCTCACTCCTACCCCAGGAGCTGTGGGGAGCTCCCTGGCCAAACATTCTGAGGCAGGACTCAGGGCACGGAGCAGCTGCTGCAATGCAGCACTCCAGCAGCTCCCACACTCCACAAGCATCCTCTGCCAGCACAATCCTGCTAATTGGGGTCGGGCTAAATTTAAGTTCTATTTCGCTTCTTTCAAGAGAGAAAACCTTGGGGGAAAAAAAAAGAATCTCTGCCTGCAAAGGGAATAAGAAAAAGATCTCTTCAGGAGTCAAGGACTGGGGTGGATTTGCTGTATCTCACAGCTCCATTAAATTGTGACATCCCACAGGGAATGGCTGGAGCTGTGTCAGGGCAGGGTTAGGTTGGTATCAGGAACGGTTCTTCCCCCAGAGGGTGCTGGGCACTGCCCAGGCTCCCCAGGATATGGGCACAGCCCCGAGGCTGCCAGAGCTCCAGGAGCCTTTGAACAGCGCTGCCAGGGGTGCCCAGGGTGGGGTTGTTGGGGCGGCTGTGTGGGGCCAGGAGCTGCTCTGGGTGATCCTGGTGGTCTCTCCCAAGTGGGAATATGCTGTGAATTTGTAAAACAAACCAGCAAGGCAGGTGGCAACAGCACCAACTCAACTGGGAACATTTCTGAGGGTGATGGAGAAGCAGCAACTCCCTGCTGAGCCTGGTCTGCTGCCAAGGGATGCTTCCCTGGCAGGGAAGTATCCCAAGCCCAGCAGGAGCCAAGAGATGAGTAAGGCACTGGATGGGATGCAGACAGGACTCTTCAGGAAGTCTCCACGGGGTGTCTGGAGCTGACTGGAGAAATATTGTGCAAACCAACATACTTGAAGGGAGCATTATCACAGGCTCTGCCAACAGAGAAATCCAAAATCCTTCATATCAAAACTGGTTTTACTCCTGCAGGTCGTAGCCCATCATTCAGGGCTGACATGTGACAAGAGAGAAGAAAAGGACACCCTGCTGAGACTTTCACTGGAAGCAACACCCCTATGCATACCCAGCCCGATGCCCAGGAGCCTCATGGTTCCCAATTCCCTCTTTTCCAAGCAGCTTGGAGTACAGATGACTTTGAAAAATAATCCTGTGATCTGCCCATGACTCAGAACCTCACCAAAGAGACCAGACAGCAATGCTTCCTTCCCCTCACCTCCCAGGGACTTTGGGGAAGGACTACCTGGCACCTCGTGGAGGTGTAACTCCTACCCTGGAAGGGCTCCAGCACTGTTTGGCCAGCTCAGAGTGTCAGCACAAACCAAACTGGAACTGAAAAGCAAACACACCAAACCCAACCCCCGGGACACTGCCCAGCACTCACCACAACCCCCACCATGAATCACCAGGAACACAGGAGGGTTTTAGGGTGCACTGCTCATCCCTCACTCTGTTATTGTAAACACTTGTTAAATCCTCACCTCCCTCCCTACAGCTGCTCAGTGTTCCTGCTCAGACCTACACAGGACACTCAGGGAAATGACAAGCCACCTCCTCCCCAGGGCAGCAGCACCACCAGCCTGTTCCTGCACTCCTCTGCCTTCCCCAGACACAGTTCCCTAGGGAGAAACCTCGGCACAGACACGTCATACCCTGATCTTTAGAGCTGCAGGTTCTGTCCCGCCAGCCTGGGAGGCTCCTTCCAGCAGGGAGAGCACGGCCTTGGCACAGGCCCATCCCAAAAACTCAGATAACCACGACAAATGCTCTGCTAGGTCAGGACTCAGCGAGTGCTGCACGTGGAGCTTTGCAGGATGGCATCCCAGGGCTCCCGCTCCCTAACAGCAAACCAGGGCACATTCCTGCATCACTTTCCTCCTGTGCATCCCATGCCAGATTTATCCTCCTTCCGACAGCGGCTCAGCGGACACAGAGCGAGAGATTACTTGCTGAGCCCACAGAAAGACAAGGTACTGCAGTCAGTGAAACATCTCCTCTGTGTTTGTAAACCCCCTCCGGGTGCATAGCAAACACGCTCTTCTCCTGGCTAAGCAATCTGAGCCAGCTGCTTCAGTGCAGGGTTTATTACAAAAATGTTACACTTACTGCAGTTTTTGTCCTTAGCCCTTTTATTCTCTCGTTCCGCTTCCCGCTCACTAAAACTGAGCTCAATTTCAGAGACTCATGACTACAGAACTGGGGCTGCTCATGTTGTTTCTCAGCAAATTCTTGAGAATTTGTCAGCTTCACAAAGCTTCTTAGCGTAACTCCAGTTTGGTTCAATATTGCATTTTTGAGGTGCACATGATGCCCTGTCACTCACTGCAATCACTGGGAACAGTGGCATTTGCTCCTTCAGCCCTGATAAATATTTCTGGGGGTTGGACACTGACCCAACAAAACTAATATGAGCTTAAACAAATCAATGAATGTATTGGGTTCTTTTTGTTCTTCTGAACTCAGATGTTCTAGGTTGTGATCCCAAAGTGTCATCAGCAGGTACCACACACACACTTCAGCCAGAGTGTGCTCTGAGCTCCTGGAAAGGCACTTGACGTTCTGACTGCGAGAAGGAGCTTCTTTAATTCACCTCAGGCTCCTTTCAGCAGGCCAGCACTGCAAGCGGCTCCACGACTGAGCCACAGTAATGCTACAGGAGGTGGGAATCTTAAAATGCTGTGCATGCACAGAGCTCAACTCGCAGGGACCCAGAAACGTCTCCACAAGCCCCATTCTGGGGATTACGTCACTTGGAATACAGGTCAGGGAGCTGAATCACACGGAAAACAACAGTCCTGCTGTGGGAAACGGAGCCATGCCCCTTTGGGCAACACTCAAATTGGATCTGCTTCACTCCAGGGAGTTAGGAAAAGGTTATTAAATCAAGGGTGAAAGCAGCTGGTGACTCCTGAGCTGAGGGACCTTGTTAGCACAGCCCAGTCAGTATCACCCCATTGTGGTGGATAGTGGGGAGCGACCAGGACAAGGACAGAGCTCCCAGAGACTGTCAAACAAGAACCTCCAGTGCAGTCAAAGCAGTTTAGTTCCGCTCAGGATGTGTCTCTGAATGCTAAATAAACCACCCCTTGAAGCCAGGGGAAGAAGTCAGTGCAGAGGGCAGGGAGAAGCTTTGGCCATTGCTGATTTGTGCCGAATGAAAACAGCCAGGAAGGAGGAGGGCTGGGGATAAAAGAGAATTCTCTCCTTCCTATTAATGAGCTCACTCTGCTGGCATGGCTCCTGCCCTCTAAGAGTGCTCCCACAGCATGCACATAAAACCAGCTCCAGAGCCACCCAGTGCGTGAATTACCTATCCCTGATGCACTTCCACATGGGTCACTGTCTATTCCTGACTCCAAACCATCTATGGTGCTTTTCAAGCCCAATAAGGATCTCTACTGGTTCCAATTAAGCCAACGAGCCTTGCCACAGCCCTGATTTCACAAGGACAAGCACACGCTCTGCACCAGCTGGTAGTGAACACTCTTCCGTCAGGCGAGGGAGTGCACATCACTGTTACCAACCACATCAGCCAGAAAAAGAGCAAGAAATGGCTCCCTGCCCTTTGCCAGCCCTTTTTCAAAAGGCACTTGGATGAATAAGGAGTCTGAAGACTCACTGAAAACAACTTCAACAGAGAAACTCCCTTCCTGCCCCACACATCCTGTCACTTCTCCCTCTACCTGCACACAAAAGCTGGGAAACATCAGACAGACAACTCTGGCACAAAGGATCTGCTGCAAAGCTACCCAACAGATCCCATCACTGCTTCCCTGATGGCCTCAACTCCTGGGCAAACAACCAGGCTCCATTCCAGGCTGCATTCCCAAACATCCCTCAGTGTGGGCTCCTGATGGGAACGGCCCTAGCTGGGGCCCTGGGACAGCATCCGAGTGCTCTGGCTGCTCCTCAGCACTGCAGGAACCTGGGCTGGAGGTGGCACAGGGAAAGGGTAGGAAAGAGCCTGTGAAATCAGAGTTCGTCCCAGGAAGAGTGGTAACAATTGTGTGATTTTTTTCTTGGAATGGAGAAGTTTTCTCTTCTGCCTCCCTGAGCTGCTGATGGGGAGGGAAAAGGGACCCAAAGGGAGACAGAATGAACAGAAGAAAAGTAAGCTGTGAGGAAACACAGTATCAGGTTAATTCCTGTAAATTCTGTGAAATTCAAGGAAAAGGCAGATGAAGGATTTACGCTGCAAATTGTGCTAGAATCATACAAAGGTACCGAGTTAGAGAATGTAGGGGTTTAACATGCCTGTTCATTAATCACTGACACTGACATACAAATAAAGCTTATATACCTGGAAGAAAAATATTTATTGGAAGACATGAAGAGGTTGAAAACCCATCTGCAAGAGTTGCAGCCACCTTCAGTGCTCCCACGTCGAACCACAACGCTTCCCACATCAAAGCACGATATTTGCTTCTCATTTGCCTCAGTTTCCCTTTCAGCCACAGATTTGTGCCACACATTTGTCCCCCAGCATGAACCCCGAACAGCTACAATCATCCTGACAAATTCCCAACAGATGAAGAACCCAGGAGCAGGTTGTTTCTTACCATCATGGCCAGAGTTGAGCAGGTGCTCCCCCAGGTCACAGCCAAACACCCTTTCCTTGAGGATCCCCCGCTGTTTCAGCTTCTGTTTCGTTGGGCGCGACTTCATGAATGTCCGGAGGAAGGTGATGAGCTTCCCGTGCTTCTTTGACACTGCACGAGACAACAAAACAACCACTTCATTCCGGACCTGGCAGCCACTGAGCAGAACTCGTTCTACAGAGCACGTAAGAACTGTAGTAACGTTAACATCAATTATTTGCAGGAACAGATTTTCCAAGGTTCAACACTAAACAGAGACTTGGCTTTTGTCCCAACCCTTGGCTAGTGCAGAGTCACCAGGAGCCAGCTGGAATGGAAGGACTAACACAGAGACACACTTCTCTGCAGAGCAGCTTCAGGCGGGAGTGACCCGAAGGGCTGATGGTGGGCAGCACCTGGGAGGACAATGTCATCTCTGGGAAAGGGAATGATGCTCAGCTGAGAAATCTGGTAATCTCCTGTGCAAACCAGTGTGTAAACCTACACACAGAAATAAAGCTTTTTGACAGGCCTTCTGTTCTGCTCTGAGGCCCCTCCAGAACAAAGGGCTGACTATAAACTCTGAAGCTGAGCAGGTGTAGCTCCGTCAGAGCCCAACCTGCCCTCCCAGCACACCAGGGCCTCGCCACCCCTGCACAGGCACCACCCCAGGGCCTCAGCAATTCTCTGATCTTCTCAAGACATCACAAAATAAAACCACAGAATCACAGAGTCTCTGAGGTTGGAAAAGCCCTCCCAGACCATCAAATCCAAGCTGTGCCCGATCCCCACCTCGTCACCCTGCCCAGAGCACTGAGCGCCACATCCAGGTGTCCCTTAGACACCTCCAGAAATGGGGACTCCAGCAGCCAGCCCACTGAACAGGTAACTAAGGCAGCTGATTGAAGAGATGCAGTTTATCCCCTCCAGAATTAACACAAGCAGCCTTCAAAGAGAGGAGGACGTGGCGCAGGAGCCACCCTACAGCCTCCTGCTCTGTCTCTCTGGGCTGTGCTGGGGAAACTCTGGTCCCTCTGCTAAAACCACCTGCTCAGGAGCTGAACCCCAGAGGAAGGCAAAGGAGAGCAATGGGTGACAGCAGTGGCCTGGCCCTGGGAGCAGAGGCCGGGCCCAGGTTGAATGGGAGCAGAACAATGCCCTGGACTGTCAATGCTCCTCCAGAGGCCCTCGGAACCTCCCCAACAAAAGTGCCATTGTGTACACGATTTAAAAGCAGTTTAATACAACAGAAGAGCCCTGCTGAAGGGAACAAACCACTGGGTGCAAAGGGCCGTGCTTTGTGAGGAAGCCTTTGCAGCTCGAGAAGTTGTAAAGGCTCCTGCAGCAGCAGCAATCTCCCTCCCCTGCTCCTCCCTCTCATGCCAGGCAGGAAAGACAACAACCGTGTATTCCACCTGCATTAATCCCACAAATTCTGCAATCAAATATCAGCAGAGAAACACCTTCCAAAGCAGCGAAGACCCCTGGGGACAAAGGTCCATCCCTTCAGTGTCACCTCTGCTGCCAAATAAAATGTGCAATACAGAGAGCAGCCCTGAAACTGGGACTCAGCAAAGCAGAGATGGATGAGTACTGCTTCACTCACGGGAGTTCTTCAACCAGGGAACATGAAAAACCTTGTCCCACGATCGTGGTTACACCACACAGTGCTTCAGGATTTAATCCCTTCACACAGCTTAGTATTTCTCCTTCCATTTTATCAGACACTGACACGGTCCCTCTATTGATACATATAATAAACTTGCTATATTTATATTTATATATATAATAAACCTGATTCCACTGATCTTAACAAATGTATACTGATGTGAGGAAAGCAAACTTCTCCTTCTGCACAAAGTCCCTTTGGCAGCACAACACCAAACCGATCCTCAGCGCCACCTGAATACCTGAAATCCTAAAATCCCCACCAAACTCCCACGTCTGTTCTCAGCAATCAAACTCAAATCATTTAACAACCACAGGAGTCTTGAGCATGACGAACTGTAGCTGTGGGGGCTTTAATTAAAGGAATGTTTGCAGTTTGAAGGGGTTTTTAATTGCACGCAATAAAGGAACAGATTGTACTGACATGCCAAACAAAGTTAGGATGGGGTTTGGTTGTATCCATCATCACAAGAAAATAAGGGCTCATTTATCACCTCCTATCGGCCCAGCTCAAGGATAAACGGAGACAGTCTCATCCTGACTCGTGTGGAATTTCCAAGGTTAGCACCCTTGGGCTGCTGTGGTGACACCACTGCAGGTGAGAGACCTGAGACAGATGCTTTTACAACAGGCAAACAGAGCAGCTACTAATCCAAAAAAAAGCAATCATTAGTATGTGTGTATTCATTTGAATCATTTCACACTCTGTATCCTATGTACCTCGCTTAACGAAAAATGAGCCCATCAGAGAATGGATTTTAAATGGAGAAAAATGCATCCAATTCTAGTCCCGAAGAAATCCTACTACTAATGCAGATCAACAAGTGACTTTTGGGTGTCACCTCAGCACTAAAACCAGAAAGAAACCTGCAATGGATGCACTTCTGTGGTCCAAAGATGTACTTGGCTTGGTATTGGCATCACTGACCACAAAAATGACCTGAGTTTTTAAAACTCAATAAATCTGCTCTGCCTTTAAGCCACTCAGTGCAGGTTAAAATAATTGTCCTGCTTTCTGCACCACTAAGCAGACTCCCACAAACTCCCTGCCACAGAGAAGTAGTGCAGCAGCCAAGGACTCTGTGAGGGCAGGTTCAGCCACCAGAAAGTCCCTCATCCCCAGGCTGTGGAAGCGTTTGCACGGCTCCTTGGTCACACAGAGCCTGCTCTGCTCACCCCAGATCCCCAGCTGCTCTGCATAGCCTCTTCGAGGCTGAACCCAGCTCCGAGGGCTGTACCCACGCAGGAATGATTCACTCGCGCTTCTGCTGGGCGGGGGAGAGCAAGAGAACAGCAAAAAAATCCAAGCAGTCATCTCCCTGCTGACAGGTTATTATGGAGAACAAAAGCAGGTAGGTGTCTGAGAAGGCTGAGCTCTGCTCCTGAGCTGTGGGAGCCGCCTCCTGCAGCAGCAGCAAAGGTGAGATCCCCCCATCTTCTGGCATCACCGACCCTCGAAGCAACAGTGCACCCTAAGGGACTCATTCCTGCTGCATCTTGGTTTAGACAGACGAGTGCAGCACAGCAGATCCAAGCTCTGGATAAGCACCAATGCCAAAAGCTGCCAGGAATGCTGCAAAATCCATGTTTCCTGCTCCAAAACACCCATCCCAAAGCTCTGCTGCCCCACAGGTGACAGTGACAGCAGCAGCACCAACAGCTGTTCTGCACCCAGAATTGGTGACTGCAGGAAAACCAGGGAATCAAGGCACAGGGTTTAGACCTGAAACAAATCTACAAGTGTTACAAAGTAAGCAGACATGGATAAAAGAATTAACCCTTTCCTACTATTACTGTCCCACTAATAAAGCAGGGACATGATACAGCTGACCCACTCACAGCTTGGGTCTCCACACGAGGTGTTCATTGAAATAAATTCGGGAACTATTACTAACAGACAATTTTAAATGGTTGCTGTGCTCTGAGTTACCAGCTGAAAGCCAAACCAAACTAAACAAAAATTCCAACACTTATCCATATTACTTTCCACCTCAGACTTAACCACTATAAAACACACTGTTTACCAAGAAACAGAGACTCTCCTAAAAGGAGCAAGGACTGTTTTTCCTCAGAAAGGCAGATTTGTCTTAATAGCCTGGCCTGAAGAAGCAAAGAGAAATTCTCCATCCAGTGGAGAGAGCCTGGCTGCAAAAGTCCCCAAATGAAACCCAACTGAAAAACCTTACCTGAGTCTGGACCACTTCTGAAGTTTTGCTGGCACAAATGTGTCAATTAGGAACAAGAAAAAATCTCCCCCCGCCTTTGCTGTCACAACTGTGCTGGCCAAAGCCTTTACATGGTGGGAAGAGGGGGAAGGAGAAGGAATCCTTGTGCCAGGTAGTTCATTGTGGCTTTGGGAGGCTGCCCAGTCCCTCCCCCAGGAACATTTGTGGATCAGGCAGTGCTGTTGTTGTTACATTACCAGCTTTGGTGGTGCAAGTGAGGCCCCAAATCCCCCTGACACTGGTAAAAGCTATTAAATAACCATCACTTCATTAAAAGCACTGCTCGTTCGCCCTCAGGCCCTTCAGGACATGCATTCTGCAGCTTTACTGGAGAGCTGTGCCAGCCATCAGCTCTTCATCAGCTCCATGCTCTTGGTCAGCACAACTTGCCCTCCTGGGTTACTTCAGGAACTGCTGGAAGCCCACAGGGATCCCCTGGGATACGCTGAGGACTCCTGAGCCTTCCTCTGAGCTCAGCCCATGGTAGCACTGCTGGGTGTCCCCACACCATTCCCTGAGGCTGAGCTGAGCCACCACTGTGACCTGGATTAGGAACTATCTGCTGCCCCTGATGCTCTTAGGGCAGAGCTGGGCCAGCCTAGGTGAGACAACCCAGAACTCACCTGCTCCCCCTGGTCCTGATCCCTCCTTTGCTCCACGGATTCGTTTGGGATGCAAGTTATTTGGGATTCACAGCACAGTCCAACACCACCACGTGGCTCAGCCCAAACTCCATGGGTGATGTCTGACCATAGAATCCTTCCCATGATCACTGCAACATTTAATTACAACTGCCCAAGGTGCTGCCAACAGAAGGTTTGGTATGATGGCAAAGAGCACTGGTTCCTTCACTTTCCTTGGCTTTGGATCATGGAGACCAAACAGGAAGAAACCTTTTAACAAGCACAGCCTTACTGTGTCCCCAGATTTGTTCTGCTCAGCAAGAAAAACCCCGTGAGACAAAGGCTCGAAAACAAAACACAATCCAGCCAACCCTGCAGCAGGACAGCATCTCCCTCCGCTGGCTCATCCTGCCTCTTCCCAAAGGTCAGGGGACATCCAGGCAAATGGTGACCTGGCAACAGATTCTAACTACAGAATTCCAGAGTGGTTTGGGTTGGAAGGGACCTTTAACCTCATCTTGTTCCACACTCCTGCCATGGGCAGGAACACCTTCCACTAGACCAGGCTGCTCCAAGCCCCATCCAGGGCAATGGCAGCTTCCTCCAGGACACCATCCCAAACTCCCTGCCCGTTTCCCAAGCCCTCTGTCTGTTCCCTGCAGCCTCATCAGCCTTTGCCAAGGGAAAACAAGCCCCTGCTCCAAAGAGCACCTGTCCCATTCCCTGTTGGTAGCATGAGTATTTGGCATTTGACAAAATCCACTTCCCAGGGTCACAGCACCACATTTGCTCACAGAGGGTTAGCAAACTTGGACTCCAAGAGAAAAATCTTGGAGGGTGTTTGCTGACCCACATTCCCAGCACACGGGCAGCCTGTTTGTTTCTGTTATTCCCAGGGACTTTACAGGTCACAGCACCCAGCTGGCCCCCGCTGCGAGGGCAGCCTGGTGCTCAGACCAAAGCAACAACAACACATGTGGCTGCAGAGCTCCACAGCCATAAAGAAGCTGCACTGGCAGGCACAAAATCAAAGATGGAAAAAGGTGTGGGAATGTCGTAAAGAAAGGCATTATTAAAAAACAAAAGTGAAATCCATCCTCTCTGAAGGGAGATTTACAGCAAGCCAGGCAAAAATTTTTCCAGGCTATTAGTCCCTCCAGAGCTATTCTCTTCTAAAATTAAACTGCTGCGGGGAGAAAAGGAGAAGCAACAGACTCTTCTGAAGAAAGAGCAGCACCAGGAATCAGGCGATGAGAAACTGGGGTTGGTTTTGCCACACATTTTCTGCGTTCCTGATTCTGCACACTCAGGATCACACTGAAGGGTGGGAACGGAGTGAGGTCAGCTGGGTCCCCACACAGCATCAGTTATCCCAACCCCTCCTGAAAACATCAGCCAATATACCCAATATCCATCCCCTCACACTTGGAAAAATCCGCTCTGCAGACCCACATCTCATCGAGAAGAAGTGATGCCAAGCCAAGAACTGAGTCACATCTCCCAGTTCTCTGTCATGTTCCTTAGCAACAAGACATTTTCCTCCTTCCCTCCTGCCACAGCACATTTTATTTTGGAAGCTCATTTACACAGCCCTAAAAACCGCAAGCAGAATGTGGAACCATGCACCACCAAGCACCATCCCTTAGTCCTTGAACAGGATGCTGGCTTTGAAGAAGGACCAACCAACACAGCAATAGCCTCACTAATCTCTACACTGGGCTCCCTCGCCAGGCGGGAATATAAAGATTTTCAAGAAATAACTTAAAATTCCATAGATATGAGAGTCTAAAAACTTCTATCTCCAATAACTTTCATAAATGTGTACTGACTGATTTGCCATAAGAGCAAAAGAAGTGTGTGTTTTCTGATGCTGCGGCATTTCCCTTGTGCCAGGCTGCCATCAGTTAAGGCTGGGCTCTGAAGTGAAGAAATATGTTAAAAGTGATTCATTTCAGTATCATTTGATAAAAACCATTCAAATTAACTGTGAAGACAAGAACCAGCCAAAGATAAGGACAGATTTCCAGCTACCATGAGAGCCACACACATGGAGAGTAAAGTAGGTCACTGATAAGAGCTGGTGCTGTTTATTTACAAAGCCTGGAAATAAGGAAGCTGCATCTCTTGCATCTGCCCAGTCTCCAGCAGCCATCCTTTGGGCAGTGTCTGTGCAACGACCTCAGCACAACTCCAACTATTCCCCACCCCTGCCAACAGCAGCCCTTGGCTCAGGTTGGCTCCTCTTGGTCAGCACAGGAACATCTGGCACCAGAGATCCACCAGCCTGGCAACTCACAATTACACAATTCCTTCAGCTTGTGCAGCATCTGGGTCTGGTCATTCCTCTGCCAGAGACAGGACACTGCAAATCCAGAAGCTACCAGCATGGAGGCTACTTTCATTTGCACAAGGATCATCCACATCTGGAGAAGTTTCTTTATGGCCATGAGAATATACAGACATGAACCAAGAGCTAATGTACAACAGCAAAACCTCCTTCCTTGCTCTTCTGCCAAATTTTTTGAGTGTTTGTAATGGCTTAAGAATGACAACCACCAGGTTAGTCAGATGCAAAAGTCTATCACCTATGTCAAACACCAAGAAATCTGTGCTATTTTCCAGCCTTAAGACATGACTGATCTTTGACCAGAATCTAAGACCATAAAGGAGCCCTAAGATGATACAACCTGAACAAACAGACCCCAGGACATCTTCAAATTAATCCCTGAAGGACAGCACAGCTGCCCCAGGGCAGTGGGACACAGCCAGGAGATATAAATCAGTTATCTATGTAGCTGAAGGCTAACAGAGACATGAGAGAGGTTTCAAAGGTTCAAGGTCTTGCAAGGTCAATCTATTAATTCTGTTAACAAGTTTCAATTGCATTGGGGGAAAAGCCAACAGCGCTGACTAACAGAGTCCCAGTGATGACACAGCAGGGACAGGCTGGGACAGGTAACTGGGGGAGGAAATAATGATGGATGGGGCTGTAATGAAAAGGAAACCTATTATTAGAGGCCCAAACTGGAAAAGGAGTGGGAACTGAAAACAAACCGATAGAGATTTAGCATATGTGGCAGTGGGGTCAGCAGCTCAGGTGACACAAAGAGGTCACAGGGCCAGCAGCAAAACTGGGAGACAAGGGGAGCAAATTGGGAAATGTAGAGTTAGGAAAAAACTATCCAGAGAGACACTTGAAATGTCTTTTTTCTCTTTCGTTCTAGCTAAATCTCTGTGTTCCACCAGAGCTTAATGCAGTCCTTTTGCTTATTTCGCCTACCCTGGAGACCGAGGATCCTTTAGAAAGGCTGTTCTGACACAGGTCACAGGCAGAACTGAACATCAGATCTGCCCATCAGGGACATGGTGTCAGCCTCCCACCCATGTTCACTTTGAGATCTCCGGGTTGTTTGACCTCGCACGCCCAAGCTCACACCACACCCAAAGATGGGAGATCTGACACCAAAATGAGCCTCTGTGCAACCCTACATTCCCACTGAAGAGAATGTGATGCTGTAACCTGAGGGTATCACTGATACACAACTTGCATGGTTTAGAGAAACCCAATTTCAGGACAACCCCAAAGGTTGTTCTGATGTGGCCCATGAAGAGTGTTATTGGTTAAAGGAATTTCTGGAACCTCAGCTGGGGTGGAAGCGTTAAGGATGACCAGGGTAAGCATCAACATCAACAACCAGGGCCCTGTGCTAGATAACTCTCCAGACACCTGCAAATCAGGGAGAAATGGAAGAGTACTCAAGAAGCAAGATGTCACCTTGACACCAGAGCAGTGTCATCTCTGTCATCTCTGCCAGAAGCTTCTCCAACTCACCAGTCATCACCACCAGGAATGTGATCCACAGGGAGATGGTGATGGCAATGCCACACATTCCCTGCTGGAGCTGACTGGAGCTGCTAGCTATCCATACAGGTGGAATTGCCTGATGGACAACCTCAACCTCCCTTTAAGACAATCTAAACCAAACACTTTTTGTCCTGGCTCCAGCGACCACAGCCTCAGAGAAGAGCTGACTGTTCCCAAACTCACAGCCTCTTGAAGGCAGAGTGCCTTTGCTCTGCCTCATTCCCAGCCCAGCCGTGCTCCGTGCAGCTCCTTCCCTGATTAAAACACTTCCCAACAGCCCCGTGGAGCTGCAGCTCGCCTGAGCCTTGCCCACGCGATTCCTGCAAGTGGCAGCAGTGCTGCAGGAGAGCTTCCAAAAACTTGACAGCAAGCCAAGCCGACCCTGCATCACACCAAGCACTCTGGACACAGGCAGGCAGCCCGGAGCCTTCCCCAGCCATTCCAACAGGAGTGTGGCATCAGCCGGGCCGGGATCGCCGGAGTGACGGCAGCACTGTGCTCCTCCAGCCCGGTCCGGTGGGAGGAGGTGAGTGATGGAAAAGGATCTGACAGGAATCAACAAACAACACGAGTGGAGTAATGAGGAGTTTAGCAGATGGAGCCCAATCCCACAGCGAGAGGGTGTTTGCTCTTATGTAAGGCCTTGGGAAGGCACTGAGAAGGAACAAACCCTTTTGATTCCATGGGGAAGGGGCATGAGCCATCCCTCTGGAAGCAGGAGGAGGCCCGGGTCAAGGCACAGTGCCTCGCTGTTCCCAATGCCCACAGCACAGCCTTTGCCCCAGTCCTTGGGTACAGACTCTCCTGAGGTTCGTGGCACTTCCAGTATGACAGGTAACATCCCTGCTGCTCTCCCAGTCCCTTCCCAAAGGCTGCCTATCTCATTTTCACTGGCCTGAGGGCAAGTGTTTGCAGCCCAAACCAGTTACTGCCTAACTGCAGTGCCCTATCCTTCCCAGACTGATACTGCTCTGGTTCTTCTATTTACAGCCCTGACTTCCTCAGCTGTTCATACTTTAGCTATTAAGCCCTGCATTAAGCCCTGAGATGATTCTGCCTTTGGAAGTAAAGTTTCCACTCACCTGGAGTGGAAACAAAAATAATACTGAAGACCATGGTCATGATTTTCATTCACATTACAGTCACTTTACACAGCACAAGGATACAATAGCTAAAAGAGGATAAAAATTACATTTTCACATACATCCTCCTTACACAACTAAAGAAGTGTAAAATACTTCACTGAAAGTGAAAATTGGACCTAATAGTTTAGGGATTTGAGGTGAATTGAATCTGCTTTTTAAGACTTAGGAATGCAGATAATGTATTGTTTTGCCTGCTTTATATTCTTTCCCTTTCACTTCCCAATGCAGGGCTTTGATTTCAAATGAGCCTCTTTTATCACGCCTGTGTGGTGCCCAGAACAAAGGAGGTCGGGGAAGAGTGGAAAGGGAAGGGAAGGCCTCCTGTCTTCTCTGTCACAAATAATCAGATCCTGCAGGGCATTTAGTCCTTAAAATGGGCTATGCCTTTTAAGAGGTTTTCTGAACAAATACGAACAGACGAGCCATGGCTACTTGCAAAGTGTCTACTGTGATCACAGTAACGTCGCTCCCTGGGAATTTTATTTTCCAGAGTGTGCATTCCCTGCCCCAGGGCTCAAGCAAACAAAGGGTGGGCAGTTTTAAATAGGAAGCCCCTTTCCCCTGAACAACAGCATCAATAATATTAATGCTTAGGAATGTGCCAGTCTGGGGAGGAAGGGAAGACAAAAAGATAAAGTGATGTGCAAAAATCTATTGAAATTTAAATTGTAGACAGTCCCCTCTGTCAGCTGCCTCTTTGGGAGGGAGGTATAAATCTGAGAGGGAGGCACTGAACTCCAGCCCTGCAGCCCCAGGATCAGGGCTGGGGTGAAGGGAGCCGGCACGCTGGAATTCCTTCTCTGCTGGGATCTGGGTGGGAATCCTCACACAGATCATCCGGGACATGAAAGAATCTCCCTTTAACAGCTACATACCCATGACCCGAGAACAAATCCAATAAAACAGTTTACAACTATGGGCCCAGTGTGGAGCAAGGGGGAATAGAAACTGCAAGGCAGAGATTAGTTAGAGGGAAACAGAAGTAAAACAATTAACAAGGAGGGGGAGAGGGTTAAGGATGCAAATTTAATTGGTATTTGGTCGCCAGGCCAGGGCACCTGCCCAAGGGCACGGATCCCAGAGGATCTTCTCCCACTGTAGAAGCACGGGTCTGTAACTAGCAGCCAGGGACAAGGAAGGAATTATTAACACCAGGTATGTTCTACCTGGCTGAAAACATGACACCAGGCAGGGAGGCATGTGAGCACCCCGACAGCATCACCCCCGTGTAGGATCAGCTCTGCTCCAGGCAGTGTCTTGGGCAGGACATCCCAGCACAGCCCAGCACCCCTGGGCCCAGCCAGGGGGTGTTAACCATCAAATCATGGAATGGTCTGGCTTGGAAGGGGCTTTAAAGCCCATCTCGTTCCACCCCCTGCCATGGGCAGACACCTCCCACTATCCCAGGGTGCTCCAAGCCTTGTGCAACCTGGCCTTGGCCACTTCCAGGGATGGGGCAGCCACAGCTGCTCTGGGCACCCTGTGCCAAGGCCTGCCCACCCTCACAGGGAGGAATTTCTTCCCAATATCCAATGCAAAGTATGTGCCAAGCGCCTCTTTCCTGATGCACCACCACCATCGGGAAAGAAGAATTCCCATCCAAAGCCACTCATTCCCCACACACACATGAAATACCTGGCAAGTTACTAAGCAACAAGTGGCGCAGACACCTCCACCCCCTCTCCGAGCCCCCGGCTGGGTAACCCGCGGTACCGCTGCCTCACCTGGCCCTGCTCCCGGCCGGGTCCCGCTCCGCGCCGGGCTGCGCTCGGCTCCGCCGGGATCCGCGGGATGAACCGGCTGCTCGCAACCTCTGCGGTTCTGCCAAGCCCCTCCCTGGCTCCTCCTCCGCAGGTGCCTCCTTCCTTCCTTCCCCCTCCGTCCGTCCCTCCCTCCCTCCCCGGCTCCCGCAGCCGCTCCGGCGCTGCCCCTGCGCCGCGGGACCCTCCCGTCCTCCCGTCCCCCTGTCCCCCTCCCAGGGCCGGGCAAAGGGCGCAGGGTGGGCAGGGACCGATGGGGAGCAACACACGGCTGCTCGTCTGGGGAAGGTCTAAAACAGAAATATAAAAAATCCCAGGTATAAAAATCTAAAAAGCGGATGCTGAGAAGATGAATCAGACTGGACTCGGTGGTGCCCAGCAATAGAAAGAGATGCTCGGGGAGTTCCACCTGAACACGAGGAGAAACTTCCGTGTGCAGTGACCAAGTACTGACTAGACTGTCCAGAGAGGGTGTGGAGTGTCCCCACTGGACCCAATCCTGTGCCCTGTGCTCTGGGATGGCCCTGCTGGAGCGGGGAGCTGGGACCTGATGACCCTCTGTGGTCCCCTCCAGCCTGACCCATCCTGGGATTCTGTGAAGGTCTGACCGCTGGCTTTGCCCCCTATAACCCATGGCTGCTCCGTAACCTCCACCATCGGGATGGGCCCGTGCCCATCCCACCAGTCTGTGAGCTCCTCCAGGAAAACACACTGGCCGGGAAAGCTCTACTTTCTCCTTCCTTGCTCCTTCATGCTACAAAAACTACAGAGGACACTGTGGTGAGAGCCACAGCCCAATCCCGCAGGGTCTGCAGAGCTCAGGGGCACATCTGTGCCATCATCCCCATCCCTCAGTCACTGCTCCCGCTGCAAATCCCCGAGTCCACACTAAAGATCTCTCTCAGCATGTCCAGAAGGAAGGGAGAGAGACTGGGCATGCCCGAGTGCTCGGATGGAAGCACGTCCCAGCTTGCAGATGGGACACAGGCTGGGCCCCACAGCACAGGGGACTGCACCTCGCACCCTGGGGACCGCGCCCACGGTGTCCCCGTTAATGTAATCACAGGAACAATGCCCCCTCCCAGTCCAAGGGGCTAGTTCGCATTGATCACATCACGGAAAACAAACCCAATTAAAAACTCTCCGGGAGTGCTGCTGTTTGAAAGCAAAGCCAAATGACAGCATCATTTCTCAGTGACCCAGTTCCAACCGGGCTCCAGCCCAGGGCACAGCACAGAGACCCTGGGACTCGACCTGGCCCCAGCACTGCCATCCCTGAACAGCCTTGGCTAGCACCGGAGCAGGAACAAGAGCCAGGAGGGCAGGAAGCCTCTGCCACGGCTTTTCCTAGTGCCAGTGAAGCTGTGACCTTACCTGCATTTATTGCAGGTTTGAGGGATAAGTTCTGCCGTTGTGCTGTTTGACCCCGAGCTGTCCCATCAACACCAGTTCATCAATCCCAGTAATTGCTCTCACCCACTTTAAAATGTGGGCTTGCCAGCTAAAGGTGGGCAACCTCAGGGTCAGAAGAATTAAGGAGGAATTTGCCTCTCTATCTGCCGACATCTTGATGAGCAGGAGGGGAAAACTAATTTCTTTCTCCTGTGTGCTATTTTCAAAATAATTTGCTGACTCACATCCCCCGATAATCCTGTTCTCAGCTACTCCTTACGCTTGGTATTTACTGCTGGACTTGTTTGGCCTGGACAATGAGCACACTATTACACCAGGGTTTACCTCAGCAGCCAAGCGCAACTCCAAAATCCATTTCTCTCTGAATAATTCCAAGTACAAACCCTTTTCCCCGGTACCAGCTCACCCTTCTGGGAACGTTCTTCCCATCAAAC
Source organism: Monarcha castaneiventris obscurior (assembly GCA_026261815.1). Classification (NCBI taxonomy): domain Eukaryota; kingdom Metazoa; phylum Chordata; class Aves; order Passeriformes; family Monarchidae; genus Monarcha; species Monarcha castaneiventris. The sequence continues at coordinate 6,350,613 of JAMPIT010000114.1, forward strand.
CCATTGATCAAAGCTGGGAAAATCCCAGCACAGACGCATACAGCAGAAGCAATGCTATTCCTAATTAACATGCAAAATGCACACACAATTCCAAACAGCATCCAGGAGTTCAGAGCAGTAACACTGAGCTGCCCAAAGCTGCCAGGATGTGTTGTATGCTCCCTATATAATTGTTTTTCTTTTTACTGTAGGCCAGGGTTGGCTAGGAAGACTCCTTCAAGGCTGGTGACCCCCGTTGTGACCAATTGCTCCATTCACACCCTTTGCTGGTGCCCAGTTTCAAACTAAGGCCAGGGGTTGCCCAATCCTCTTTCTGTTAATCAGAGCAGGAATGTTAACAGCTGCATCCTCAGCTTCAGGCTTGGGTTTTACCTTTGCAATTACTGCCCTGAGGAGGTTATTTTACTACCTGGCGTACAATGAAACATCTTCTGCGCTTTGTTTCCTGTAAAGGAAAATCCTTAATCCTTCTTAGAAGCTGCCTTTCTTTTAGGAATGAAACCTGAGCAACCAAGATGTGGTTCTTCTGCACCTGGGACCTTCTGCACCTGCACAGGGGTCTCTGCTCTCCACTGCACTGAACAGCACTGCAGTGTCTTCATGCTGCTTCTGAATATTTGATTGGAAATAATAAAATAATCACGAGTCTCATTTTCTGTTCTAATTTCTTTTGCCAGACAATTTTAAGCTACTATTATTATTATTATTATTATTATTATTGAAGCGAAAGAGATGCATTCCCCACTCCTGAGGAGCTGGTCAGCTTGCCATGGAGCGGTGGAGGCAGATAATGAGGATCTTTTAAACCCAGCAGAGAAGCCCAAGCATTGGAAACCACAGAAAAAAGGGCCATCCATGTGGCTGTTACAAATTCAATCCTGAAGTCCACCCTATCCTCCAAAAGTTATTTCAGACAGAAGAACTGGAAAGCCAAAGCAACCCAAAGAATGTTATTAGTGCAGCCTGTAGCTTCTTCCAGTTTCTGGTTTTGCAAATGTGACCACTGAAGGAGGTTCAAGCCATCATTAGGAGTTGGACAGGCAGGATTTTCCAATGCTGCTTCTTACTCAGCTAGATTTATCCTGCAGTCAGCTGCTCCCAAAACACACTCACACAACAAAAATAAACAAAAACCCCTTTAAAAATAAGGGGTGGTGCTGAGAAACTATAGATGAAAGCAGACTGGGGCATTAAAAAAAACCAAACCAACATGTTGAGCAGCACATCATGGCATGGAATGGATTTGATTCAAAGTTGACAGCAACCAGGTTTGACATCCAGATATGTCATGTCACAGAGTGTGGAATCATCAAATCCCAAAATGGGTTGGAAAGGACCTTAAGGCTCATCCAGTCCCACCACTGGCATGGGCAGGGACACCTTCCACTATCCCAGGTTGCTCCAATCTCCATCCAAACTGGCCTTGGACACCTCCAGGGATCCAGGGGCAACCATAGCTTCTCTGGGCACAGTGGTACCATGTGGTGACTGAGCTTCTGGTTGATGGAGCCATGGTCTGCCATGGCTTGCAAGAAAAATATTCCAACTATTCCATTTATGAAGTCTTTGTGCATAGAGAGGTGGTGGTGGAGCTGCTCAGCTTTTGTGAACTTCCCAGGACCAGGCTTTAATGGGAGAGTTGAGCTGTGCACTGGCACGATTCTTGATAAATCCATAGGCCAGGAACAAATCAAAGCTTTGCGCCATCATCTATGGTTAAAGCTGCCTGAAGTATTTCCAAGCCACAATCTGGCTCCCACACTAATTTACAGAATTATTCAGGAGAAAAGAGGAAAAGTAGAGCAGAACAAACTCTCTCTTGCCATGATTTCAGAGCTTTTAGCATAACTGCAGAGTTTTGCTCAAGCCAACTATTATTAAAGTCCCATTTTGACAGAGCTTGTGAGGAAGGAGAAAACATCTTGTTTAAAAATAACAGCTCCCCCAACCTGAGTAAGTGGAGAGCAGGCAGAGTGAGAAAGCAGCACAGAACAAGTAAAAAGGAAAGTGGCCTCATTAAGGCACATTGGTGTCTCTAACACCCTGCACTCAGCCAAGTTTCACTGCTGTGCTTCACGCTACTCCGCCTATTTGGAGGGATCCAGCCTCTCCAACACCAGGAATGTTCCCGTAACAAACCTTAACACAGCTCTTTCTTACCTGCACAGAACACAGATCTGTGTAATTATTCATGAACTGATGTGTACAGACTGTACACAGATTCACAAACCACACTTGTTCCTTTTCTTTTCCAATTAAAATTCCCCAGGAAACAAGGCCACAGCTCACCACAAAATTACCTGTCAAAATGTGAGATGCCTGAAGCTGCTGTTTATGGGCTCAGCTTCTTCCCAAAGCCTTGGTGACTACATACAAGGAGAAACTGCACTGTAGGGAACACAGGAAATTATCTGGCTCTTCCCTCTACCGGTGTTCCAGGCGTTTCCCTGTGCCTGGAGGCTGATTTCCAGCGCTGTAACTACACCAGCAGTGCCTCCCCGTGGGGATGCAGGATATGCTGGGATGGAGCAGAGGATGCTCCTTAACTGGCAGAGCTCTGCTGCTCCCCTTGCTCCCCAAAGCTGCTGAAGGGCTCCTAGGCCAGGAGCCTGGACCCTGACAGGGGGTTGGGGTGGGCAGGGATGGGGTTTTTTGCGCCAGCTCTGTGTGGGATCTTTTCCATACTTCTAGGAGACTCAGCTGTTCCAGGGAAAAACCTGAATGCAAACTTGGGGGCTGGACACAGAGGCTCATTCACTGACACCTCCACCTGTGCCTTACTGGGATTGTTCTGAGAAGGCAGAAGATCCTCGGAGCATCCCCAGGCTCAGCCTGCACCTGAAGGTCCCACAGGACAACACTGGTGTCCACCAGCTGTCCTGGGACCACTGGCTTTGCACTCATAGCATGTTCTGAGGGGACACAGGATCCCTCCCCTCGGGGCTGGGAGGGCTCGAGCAGGGCTTTCACAGGTCAGAAAACTCTCCTTGAGTTCAGCTAAAAAAGATATGAATGAAACAGCAGAACCAAAGGGTACCTTCCTCCTGCCCCTGGGTCCCTGAGCCTGCAGGTCCCTTTTGTTTCAGTCCAGCTTCTCTCCAAAGGATCGATCTCCTGCCCTGCTCCTGCCACTCTGCCCCTGCCCCAGCTTCCCCTGGGCCCTCCAGACACAGCACTAATTCCCAAATCCTGCTCTTCCACTCCAGGCTTTCAAATCCAGGCCTCTTGAAGAAAATGTCAACCAAATCACTCACAACTTCCTGAGAACCACCCAGACAGTTTCCATAGCACCCAGGCAATGTCACAGAAATATGGATTTGTTCTCACTGCAAATACTGCATCACGATCACCTAAAACTCCTCAGTGTGGGGTTAAGGAACAGCCAGGGGTGCTCATAAAGCACTGCCAAAGTGCACTCCTGGCTCTCACTGCCATTGTCAGAAACACCTGCACTGTTCAAGGATTAAAGGATTACAGAGGAAGATAAAATACATTGACTCCCTAATGCTCTGCATCCTTAGGAACTTTGTGAAATACAATTTCTGCTCATCTCTCCCCTAGGAGTTAGCCAAGGTTTAGAGATTTTGTTTAGGTAGACAGGAAAAGTGTTTCAGATTTGCCACTGAAGGCAAAAGCAAGTTACAAATAAAAACATGTCCCCATAGGCAGAGGGTGCAGAAAGAGTATCTGACAATTTAACTCTAAAACTGCTCCTTGTAAATCCACTGCTTGTCCCAGTTTGGTGAAGAACTCCCAAAACTGCAATTCCCTGCCATCCTGTGTACCTGCAAATCTTACCATGGTACATTATGGAGACTCCTCAAGTGGATTTTCATGCAGGTCTAGAGGAACATCCAAACCCTGCCCCCTTGCAAAAGGGAAATGGGATATTGAGAAGATCCGTCACAGCTTCAGCTGCACAGCTGGTCCTGGGAATGCTGCGCTTCCATGGAATGCCAAGGGCATCTGTGCCCCGTAGGGGAAGGGGGAGTGGAGCAGCAGACCCAGATCCAGAGTCCTGCTGGTTCCTTCTCCCAAACTACTGCTGGAAAAGCAGAACAACACACTTGGTGCTGCCTGGCTGGCTGAAGCACAGCCGAACTTTCTCCATCTCCAGTCCCCCAGAGAGGGCTGCGAGTGACTCTTCATCCCAGACAGGAGAGATGCTGCTGCTGCTGCTGCTGCTGCTGCTTTTGGGATGCTCCTACATCCCATCCCTGCTTGCCCAAGGAACACAGAATTTTTGCCACGTCTGTTCCCACCACACAGGCTTGGGGAGCTGTTCTCTCCAACTCCTACTTTTCCAGCAGAATCACAGATTTTATGGTGCAAATTTCAGAGAGGACCAGATGAATCCTGTATTTAGCAGCACTTCCACAGAACAGCCCACAGCTCTCACCCCTTTCTATTTCTGCCAAAAAATGGGAAGGAACAAAAGACGCATCACTTAAAACAAGGGAGGGATAGCAAAGAGAAAAAGACTCCAAGGAAATGAAAAACTCAGGAAAATGCTGCTGCAGTTCTGGTCTGCACTACAAATTTCAAGACCTAAAAAGACTAAACAGTCTTATAGTCCTGGGCAGTCCCTGCAATAAATCTCCTTCTCCTAAAACCAGGTAATTACTGGAGCAATTCAGGGTAAATAAGCACTTTCCAGAGCTCACTGCACTGAAATCAGCAAAGCAACACATTTATGGAAGGTGAAGTTTGACATTCCTAATGTATCCAAGAGCCAAACTACCAGCAAAATAATACTATTTTTTCAAAGCAAGCATCCAGCACTTCTGATGGCAGTGAAATAAAGCTCTAATGCCTAGTTTAAAAATAAATTCTCCTTTGGTGACTGGAGAAGGTACAACGGGAATCCAGACAAGGATTGCAGCAGAGGCAGAGCTTTACACCTAAACCACAAGAAGCTTTGCAATCAGTTCAAATACAATTAGAAGAGATGCCTGGCACTTACCAAGCACTTCAGTCACTGAACTGCACAAGCAGTGGCTCCTTCATGACCTGAAATGTTCTACCAGTGCTGTTGTGTATCAGGAAAAGATTCTTCCTCCTCCTGGAATGGGCATAACCCCAGGGCTGCCAGAGCTCCAGGAGCATTTGGACAATGCTTTCAGGTACAGGGTGGGAGTTTGGGGTGTCTGTGCAGGGCCAGGGGTGGAACTGGCTGATCCTTGTGGGTCCATGGTATTGTGGATAGGGTATTCCATGGTTCCATGGTTTTGTGGATAGCAGGACTCCAATGAGCTCTGACTGGCTGTATTTATTGGCATTGCTTTGATATCAAACATCTAATAATAACCTGTTCATTTAACCCAATGAACAGCTTGGGATGACCTCTAGGAAGGTAGAATTCAACCCCAATCCCAAGGGACTGGGTGAAACAGAGGGACACAGGGGACAACATTGTCTGAATGTCAGGAACATTGTCTGAAGCCTGTGCAAGAACTCTGCCATGTGCCTTGGTGCCAAGCCCTGCCTAGAAATAAAGCTCCCATACATTGCTGCTCTGCCTCTCCTAAAATCCCACTGATATTCTGTTTCCAAGCACTTAGGAGATCCAGGGAAACAAAGTTCAGGTATGATTTAACACAACAAGCAAATCATTGAAATGTCTGCTGTCAAATACCTCTCAATAACTGAGGATTAAATGTTTAATTACATAAAATGTACCAGGGACATACCTCAGCTCCTCAGTTCCACTGGAACACTAATTTCACCTAATGCCAGTTCTGACAGTGACAGCCATGTTGTCATGGCAATGACAACACAACACATTTGTTTTCTGCTCTCAGTGTGCACTGGGCACACAGGAGGGTCATTTCCATTGCCATAAAACCATATATTTAACCACGTTTCTTCCCTCTCTTACTCAAGCAAGCTCTTCCCTCTAGATCATGGTCACAGAGGGTTTGGCAAACCCTTTGGATAGTGAGGCTCAAATTGAAAGACTGGGAAAAGAAGAACACTTTCTATTTAGAGATGCAGCAGCTGGGGGTGGAAAGAAGCTGATTTCTGATACACAGATTACCACCCACGTGGCTGCTGATACTGCAGAGTGTGCCCAAGGCAAAGCCCAGGTGTGCTGAGCATCACCTGAAGATTTGGATTCACTCACTGGGTCTGGAAATCACTTGCAGAAAATCTGCCCCTTAGAAGGTGGGTTCTCAGAACCAGGCACTGGCTTTTCTACCCAACAGGGTTTAATAGAAAAACAAATTACTAATTCTCTATTTCACTATTTATTACACTACAGCTAGGTTCTGCCGGCAAGCAGGGTTAGTGAGTGGTTATTGCTATCACAGACAGGGTTAGATGTGGTTAGGATGGCACAGAACAGGCTCTACCTGAGCTCAGGTGGGACTGGTTCAGAGCCTCGGTAACAAATGCAGAGCCTGGTTTTATACTATCCATCTCCAAATCTGATAATCAGGGTCAGGGCAGGGGGCAGAGGGACAGACAGAAGGCAAGAGAGAGGACAAAGTTAAAATATCTCCTGGAGGGACTGCAGGAAGCCAACAATTCAACGTGGAGAGACAGCAATTAGAGAGACAGAGCCGGAGAAATCCAGAGTTCAGTGCTGAGCATGCAGAGCTGGGGCTTCTCTGGGCTGTTCTACGCCTGAATTGTTCTTTCCCAGCAATGTCTGTGTGCAAGAAGGAGTGGGAGGGAGGGGATCCACTGAGCTCACAGCATGAACAGCAAAAACCATGAGGTGAGCTGGACTAAAAGCTGAGTGAACACCCAAATCCCTGGAAAACTGAGCTGCCAGGGATGGAGTGGATGCTGCTGGTGCCTGAACAACTGGGCTTGGAGCTGGCTCAGGAGTGAGCACAGTGTGTGCAGGCCAATTCCCAATTCTAGTCCCTGCACACGGCAGGGGGTGGAACCACATGATCTTTAGGCTCCCTTCCAACCCAAACCAGTCTGGGTCCTGGGATGCTGTGCACAGACCAGCCTAAGCAGAGTTTTTGCTGTAAAAAGAGCATTAAAAATTCTATAAAATAGATGTCAGTTTAGGTTGGCACACGCTAGAGGAGAAATGAGTGATGTTTAACACAGCACAGCTCGCACAGGAACAGCCTTTGCTGTGGCTGGGAGGCCAGTGATTTTGGGCTTGTGGTCAGGGGCACTTTGTCCCAGTTACAAAACCCTTTTCCAGCCCCTGCCTCCCTGTCCAGAGCTCAGCTCATTTATCTGAGCCCAAAAAAGAACTTCTGTGCCTCAATGAGCCCAGAAAGGAACTTCCCCTCTGCACCAGCAAAACCTGAACAGGACCTCAAATCCGCCACACTTAAAAAACACAACTATTCCTAAATTCCTGGCAGCAGAAGTCATGCAGCCATGATGTGTGGGACACAGGAATATCACAAACCAGCCCCAGAGCCTAGGAGTGCTCAGCCACCGGAGGATGTGGTTCCCCAGCTCTCCGGTGGTGCTCTCGGAGCAGCCACAGCCAAGTTTCCCATCTCTGTGGCAATTCCATGACTCACAAAGGACAGGGCTGTCACAACGAATTAATTTCACAGGAAAAACAAGCAGAACCACTAATAAGCCTCATAGCTCTGAGCAGAAATATTGGAGCTGTTCTGTTGTCAGAATCTTCCTTCTCACAGCTGAGAGAGGAAGGGGACTCAATACTGACCACTCGCATTAAATAACCAGAAATGTGGCCATCCCTTGTTTTTGTGTTAGAAATCTACTAAAAAAGCTTGCCTGAAAAAATAGACAGTCTAAAGCCTGCCTGTGTTATCTGAATTTAACTGCTGCTGATCCTTGGCAGGAATTGCATCTCTGAAGGGCTCAGTGACTCTACAAATGGAAAAACATTAAGAAAAATCTTCTCCACATATTTGTGTGCCCAAAGGGAACTCACTGGATCTTACAAGATTCACTATTCTGATTCCTCCCAAATTTTCTGTCACATTATTTATCAGAGAACATGGCCAGTCATAGCAATAAAGTTCTGCCCTCATTCTTAAAACCTCCCTCCCAGCTTCAGTATTCCGTGGCTCCTGTGGGTTTGGATATGCACAGTGGAAGAAGCCTCACCTCACTCTCCATGATATATCTGATATATCCCAAATACAAACCCTGTTCTCCCCCTCTGGTGTCTCCTTCTGCCTGGAGGGATCTGATCATGTTGGCACGTGCTCAGGAAGGTGCTCAGGAAATCAAATCTTCACACCAGGAACAGGTTTTCTGTTCTTCTGGAGGGAGCCCTGGGAATGGGAAGCACTTCCCCACATTCCAGGGACACCAGCACAGGGTCTGTTCTAGCAGCTAGCAGTGGGTATGTGCGTAAAGGATTTATCTGTGTATATATACATGAATATTGTAGATTTTATAATTATATCTTTATAGTATTTGCATATCCAGCTTTCACACCGACTTGGGGAATCCAAACAATATCCCAGGGGGAGCTGATTTGTGCAAGTGAGATATTTGCTGTAAAAAATGATAAATCTACATGACCAGTCCCAGGTTTTACTGACACCAGGTTATTGCTGTGAGGTTTAGACCAGCACCAGCAGGATCGAAAAAAGACCATGGCAACGTGAAGCAGGACTCTGAATAAACAAGCCACAAGTTCACTTTGGGCATTGTCAGATGTTAAGCACAAACACCATTCCCTCATTTAAAAAAAAAAAAAAAGGAATTTTGGCTTCTCAAGGTTGTCACGTTCTAACAAACTTGGAGAACTATGTTTAATTCCTCCCCATCAGCCATTTTTACCTTTTATTTCCTTCACACTGACATTTATACTTGGTCATCTGGCACTTAATTTCTTTCTTTTTAATCTTTTCAATCTTTTTATGGGTTCGAAATTATTCTATCACCCTCAGAAAAGAGGTATAACCAGCTTTGTTCTTTCCCTGCTGTATTAAATAAACACCTTAGAACAAAGGTTTGTTTTGGTTTCCCTAAATATCCTTCAGGGCATCAGTGCTACTGATCTGCATGTACAGAAGAAGGAAAGAAAAAGGAAACAGAGAAACGAGGCAAGAATGAAAGGAGGACAAAGGAATAAATGAAAACGTACAAGGGGGGAAGTAGCTCCAGGATGCTGGACGGGCTCCATGGGCAGGGGAGACTGGGAAGGGAGAAATAAAAAAATGGGAAAAAGCAAAACAAAAAGCAGCTGGTTAAAACATGCACCCACTGAAAATGGGCTCATTTCACACAAAGCTCAGCTGGGCTATGAACAGCACAATACAACACACCCAGTCCTTCAGGTTGTTTGGTGCTAAACACTTGGGAAATTCAGTAGGATCCAGGAATTCCCACCCTGTGTCCCAGCTCAAAAAAAACCCCAACATTTTGCATGTTTGACCTTTCAGCACAAGGTGCATCCCTGTCCTGCCCAACAGCACAGGGTTTGTTACATATTGAATTTCGTTATATTTTGAATTTCCCTGCATTTCCACTGGTGCTAAAGCAGAAGCTGCTCTTATGCAAAAAGCAGAGTAACTGTCTCAGAGCTGTGTTTTGCTGCTGTGCCCTTCCTGAAAACCATAAACTGCAGAGGAGGCAGGCCCAGCTCTGCCTCAGCCCCATGCTTGTGTTCTGGATGGAAGGGTCCAGGAACAGTGTGTGGATGTGGCACTCGTGGCAGTGCTGGGGAACGGTGGGACTTTTCCAGCCCAGTGATTCCACGAGCAGGCTGGCATGGACCTGCTGGAGTCTCTGCTGGCTGAATCCCAGTGGCCTTAAGAGCCTGGGGAAATTCCTCTCACAGACATGGACATGGACTCTGCTGAAGTGAGTTTCCACACTCCCACTGCTGGCCTTTCCTCCTGCAATCCCCGTGTCAATGCCCAGCTCTGCTTGAGCCCAGCAGGAGACAAGGGATCAGGATTCCCTACAGGATTTTGGTCCTGAGGCCTGGCAGGGCTGGAAGCAGTTCCTGTCTCCTCAGGAGCTCAAGCTGGCAGCCTAGACAGCTTTGGGTTCTCATCCTCTCTCTGCTTCCCCCTGGAAATGGATCCCTGCCCAGGCTCAGCACATTTCCATTTCATTCAGCTTTAACGAGACAGTGGCATGGAACACCAAACAACTGCTTTGTTTACTTAAGATTAACAAGACTGGTACTAATTATGTATACTCTCACTTCCCCTGTTTTCTTTATAAAAGCACTAATTAAGACATGATGCTCTAATCAGTGTCAAATGGCTGCTCGGCCCAGGCATCTGCAGAATTTAAGCTCTATTTGCACTTTCTTCTTCCTAATTTTTATGAAAATTAAAAACTGACCACAATCTTTTTTATCCAGGGATTAGAAATGAGCCTGTTTCAAACCAGGCATGGCCTTGTGATTGCAACAGCTCTAACTCAGTGAATGTGTCTCAATTTACATTTTTGCAGTTAAAATGAATTCCTCCAGCACTGAGCAGAGCCTGTAGGAGGTCAGGGCAGAGCCTGTTGCCTGATCCAGAGCTAAATTTCAATCCTCCTCAAATTCAGTAGATTATTTTTATTGGGTGTGCTGACCCAGATCAATCTGTTATTGATGTTTTAAAAAGAAAATTAGTCATTCACAACAGCTTGTAATACTGACAGGACTTTTTAATGTTGTGTATCATAAGAGCACCTTCACCTGTAAAATCTAAATTAAATGGATGAGACAGGAATTTGAAAACTCCTCCATGAAGCTGGGCAGCGCTGCTGGGTTATTCATTCTTTGTCCTAAATGAGGAACTGGTGAGAATGACCCCTGAGGCTTTAAACATGCTTATTCTGGGGACAGGAAAAAAAAGTGAAATGTTACCTTCTTATCCCCCATTTCTTCTCTTCAGCTCTAATTGTCCCCCTGCAAACTGCAGCTTAATTCTGTTTTTCCCCACTGAAAGCAGCTGCTCCCCAGCAAAGACCAAGCCTAAAACCTTCCCCAAAATGCCAAGGCCACTGAGTGAAGCTGGAAGATGCTGCTTGTTAGGAAAAGAAAAAAACAAACTGCAGGTATGAGGTAAGGTGTGACATGTGGGTTAAAATATTGCTAAAGTACAAATATCCAGAATTATGAGGAAGAAGGGACTGAAAGAGCTGAGACACTGCCTGTGACTGATGAGTGGGGACAACATGAACACATGGACATAAACACACTGTTCACAAAAAAAGAGATGGACAGAGGAGAATGAGAAGAGTCAGCAGAGCCACAATGTACAGGCAATTCCCAAATGTTCACTTAGAAGGAAAATCCAGAGCAGCTATTCACACCTTTCCTTCTGAGCAGCACTGAATATTGAAAAGATTCACTTCTCTCTCAATATCTGAAATTCAAATGCAGCCTTTTTCCTGGATCTCTAAAAATCCTCATGAATATGAGCTGATTCCACCTATTCTGGCACTGAAATTCAGCTAAATTGATAATATTAACTATGAAATATTAGATATCAATTCAATATAATATTTTAGGCTAAAAAATTATCATTAGAGTATTGTATCCCACTAAGAATACTGGGAGAATTTAGAGAAAAGGAAAGTGCCCAAGAAATGTGGGATTTGATGAGCCCACAGAACCTTCCTAGATCTTCTCAAGGTTTTTTACATGAATAGAAACAGTCAGGAAAGCATATGCATCCCAGCTGGGGAAAAAAAAAGCATTTTCTTACAGGACTGAACATGAAAAAAAGAGGGCACAGGCTTAGTCCAACACAGGAGGGAAAACACCTTTCAACAGGTACCTTTCCAAAACCTCCTGACTCCAAACTTCATTGTCAAATACATTTGAGAGGTGACTTGGGGCAAAACTACCATTCTTTCATATCACTCTGCCTGTTCAGAACTGAATAAAAAGGCCAGTTTTTCTGTATGGCCCATTTCCCATCCCTTATCCCAGGCCCTGGCTCCATCACCGCTGGTACAAAGCACATCCTGCCACAGTCCATGAAAATATTGTTTCCAAAGACAGAGTTTGCCCTCAATCCCAACTCTCCTCTGCCCCTCCCTGTGCTTCATCTCCATGCAACTGCACTCACTGCTCTGCATTAGAGACCACTGCAATATTTTATGGCTCCATTAAAATGCTGTCCCCATTCCTTGTGCACATCAAACCCTCTAATTATAAATCATAACAGAAACGCAGGGCAGGAAGTTCCCTGCTTTCCATCTGCTTTTCATTAGGTTCCTCAGCCCAGCCAGATCCAGGGGCAATTAAGCAGCACGAGGAGTTCTGTGTTTGGAAATTCCTTCGTGGCAAAGAGCTTTACTCTGCACATACACAATATCCTGGATGCACCACACATCGCATTTTGATTAAAGAAATTAAAGGTGGTCTGTTGATAAGTGCAGCTCATCAAGGCCAAATCTAAAACTTCACATTAATTCATGATGAAATACCCTGCTGATGTCAAGTGAGGACAACAGCTCCAAATGAGACTTTTAGGAAAGTGTCTGTTCCCTGGGAAAAGCCAAACTAATGTTTTAAATACAGGTAGAGGGAGAAAAGTAATTAATGTGGGTATTTAAGTGCATGAGAAATACCCTGTGTCTGTAAGGCATGGATTGGAAAACACAAAATGCAGGAATATAAATTCGAGGAAAGTGCATTATCCCGGCAATGCCATTCCCAGTGAGCCCTGCAGGGTGCCCTTGGGGAGATCCAGTTTCCTATTTGGCAGCACCCAGGGTGCTCCAGCACCACAGTCCTGCCCCATGCCACCCCCCTGGGCTGTGCTGGCACACCCTGGAACTGGAACTCCTTCCTCCCTTCCTCCTATCACCCATCTCACACAGCCAGAGCATTCCCAGAGTCCTCCAGCACCCATCCAACATTCCCTAACCACAGGAACCTCCTCCCTGACTCCTGCCTGCTCCCACCAGCTTTTGTAGTGTCCAAGGAAGGACTCCCAGACTCCTGTCAACATCAAGTGCTGTCACTTCCCAAGGTGCATAAACAGGGCACCAAAGGAGTGGCATCAGGAATTCTGTGTGCACAGGAGGGGCACGATGGCAGAATCATCTGTACCATTCCTTACACCTTGAAGCTCATTAGTGCTCTCCTCAAAGAGCCTTTTAATGTACCCACATTTAATGTACCCACAGAACAGCCATCAGGGAACGTCAGGGACACCCTTGTGACTTGGCAGTATCTTCCAGCTTATCACTTTTCACGGGACGTGGGCTTGTGGTGTCAACTTTATACCAAACATTTCCCAGGGCTGAGGGGAAATGCATGCCGCAGCATGCTGTTAAACCCTTCTGCTCCACTATCTCCCCCTAAAGCAGAGCAAGGCACTGCTCCCCAGCAGCTCAGGACACTGAACTGCCTGAGTCATGTTTAACAAGGAACATTTGCTTGTGTTTAGGCTGGAAGTTGCCTTTCCTGCTTTAGCTGATGGAGCAGTGACTGGGCACAGGCCGATCCTGGATGCACGGAATGCTCATCTCTGCGCCTCTGATTCCACCAAATACATATACCCAGAAATGTCACAGGCTGGGGACACCAGTGGCTGTGGACACCCCTGCCCTTCCCTGCCAGCTCTCCAAAGCACACAGACCTCTGCAGAGCACTCACAGCTTGGGCTATCCATGACTTTCCACCAAACTCCCAAGCTCTAAGCTGATAAATGCTGTTGTTTCCTTTGGTAAAAGCCAAGCTTTTGAATCACATCTATTTGTTTTAAAGTATCAAGTCAGCAATCTGCCAAGATAAGGAACATCATTAAAACAGAGAAGAGGGATGAAAAGAATACCAGTTCAACACCAACTCCACTTCCCAGCTGCTTAACATTTTAAGGAAGAACAGCACATTCGAACTTCTTCTCGATACTAAAGATACACAGAAATATCTTTTATCTATATGAATATAAAGGTATTTTTTAAAAATTTCAGATTCCCCACAAGTAGATTTTGCAGAGATCTCAGTTATGCCAGAACACCTAATGCCAATCACTTCCAGAGCACACCGAAGGGATGGGAAGGTTGATACTAGACTCAGATCCAAAATCCCATTCTCTATCTGTTTTTCCTTCCCTCAGCAGAACTTTGGATTAATTTGCCTGTTTTTCCTACAATACAGAACTGTCCAGAAGGCAGGAGGAAGCAGATGGAGCCATGTACCCAGAGCACATCAGCATTCCAATTCTGTTACATCCAATTTCCTTCATCCATCTTCAAACCTTCCAGCACCAAGGTGATCTATTCCATCTGATCAGCACCAACATTCCTGCTCATCTGTGTTCTGTATAGAAAATCCTGACATGCAACACTCCCTGACCACCCAGAATTGGGACGTTTCATGGAACCTCTCATTACAGACTGCTCGAAGTATCTTAAAATTCTTACAAGCTTAAAATTCTTACAAGCTTAAAATCCTTCAAGTCAGGCAGGAGGTGGACACGGATCCAAGTCTGTACAGCAAGTGAAAGACATTCAACAGTGGGAACTCCCCAGAGAGTGGCAACATGTGGGTGATCAACACACAGAGAGGGGAATGAGGATGTGCAGCGGATGATCAACACTCATGACACATGTGAAGGCAGTATTAAACATGGAACACACAAAGAGAACTCCAGTCCAGTTCACTGCATCAAAAAAAGCTGATTTACACACCTGGTTTTGGCACCGAATTGGTCACAGACTGAGGAACTTTGTCGTTGATGAGTTCAACACATTCACTGGGAAAGAATCCAACCTGGAGTAAAACAGAAAGATGAAATTGAGTCTTACGATCTGAACTGCTCAACCAACATCTACCCTCAACTCCCCTTGCCTGATGCTCCCCGACATTAACCAGCAGTCAAAACAGTGACAACTGCAGGTTCTGCTCTGCTGCCAGCACCTTCAGAGAAAACAATCTGAGAGCCCAAGGCACTGCAAGGTCCTGCAGTGACTAACTTTAAATCTTAATTTGTAGTGTCCCTGCACTGACCTTTAACTCAGCATTTCTCCCTGCAGCCCCTCAAAGGCAGAAATGCTGGAGAGCCTCTCTAAACCAGAATAAGGGTTAAAGGCTATGGGAAGAATCCTAATGTTTTCTTGGAGTAGGATGTGCCTGCAGACATTCCCATGCCACTCAAGGGCCATTGTATCTGGGGAGAAGTGAAATTATTTCCCTTTCCCTGTTCAAGGATTCAGGTTAAGCTGTGACCAGAGAGAAGTATGGCATCTCTCTGCATCCCCACCTTCTCTCTTATTTCCCAGCTTCTTCCTTCTCACTCTCATCCCAGGTGAAAGTCAAACCAGAGAAGACCTTTGGTAACTTTATTCTTTGGTCCATCTTTCCACACCTTTCCCCTGTGTTCCTCACCCAGCACAGCTTCTGTACTGTGAGATGCAACTCAGGCACCACCACCCTTCCCAGACTCCTCACCTAAGGCAGGGCAGGATTCCCTGTCCTGTGCCAGGCCTGTGACTGGGACAGCTGGAAGCACCAAGTCACCACAGGCAGCCCCAGGCTGCTCAAGCACCACAGGAACACGAGGCAAAGAGCCAGAGGATGGGCCCTGAGCTCAGCCAGGACTGTGCCAGTCATGTTGGCACATCCATGAAATCCTCTGGAGGCACAGGGCAGTCAGCACCAAACCTGGCAGACAGTCTCTCCTCTATGAATTCATCTTCCACAATTCCCTTTTGTCTCCACAGAAAAATATTGATCTCCTTCCTACTCCAAGCTCATTTTCACCCACCAACCTCCCAGCAGTTCAGTGGCAGTGCCATGTGTGGGGTGTCCTGGCAAACACTCCAGACTGAAGTTATTCCAAATTCCCCAAAGGAAGCAACAGTCATCAGAGCAGACGCCTTCCTCTTCCACACCCCCAACATCCAGCAGGGCAGTGTTCTGCCCAAGCACAAGGACAAGCTGTCCCCCATCACACTGAACGCCACACGCTTGAAATACAATTGTTTTAAGACTCTGAGAACTCAGGGCAGAACCTGCAGGAGCAGCACTCTGGGCCAGCAGAACTCGGGCTCTGAGCTGGGGTTCCCTGGAACTAGGACTGGCCTGGGCATCACAAGTGACTCACAGAACCCACCCCAAACCCAACACAAGGTATGGCTGCACCAGCCACTCCCTCAGCTCAGAGGTCTGCAAGGACATGGTATCCTGGAGTTATGGAACACAGCGGGGATTTCTGTGCAGTTTACAGACAGAAATGAGCCAGTTGACATGAGAAAACGAGCATGAACAGTAGCATCACATCCAGAGGCCCTTCCTCTGGCAGCTCATGGCTCAGGGATCTGCTCTGCTGGGAACAGGCTGAGTGACACCGATACAGAAGTGCTGGTGTTTGAACAAAATACACTTCGTGGATTTAAATCATGGAATCCCAGAATGGTTTGGGTTGGAAGGGACCTTAGGGACACCTTCCACTGTCCCAGGTTGCTCCAAGCCCCATCCAACCTGGCCTCGGACACTTCCAGGGCTCCAGGGGCAGCCACAGCTTCTCTGGGCAACCTGTGCCAGGGCCTCCCCACCCTCACAGGGAAGAAGTTATTCCCAATATTCAACCTAAATTTCCCTTTTTTCATTTTGAACCATTCCCCCTTGTCCAGTCACTCCAGTTCCTGATGCAAAGTCCCTCTCCACCCTCCTTGTAGCCCCTCCAGGCACTGGAAGGTGCTCTGAGGTCTCCACACAACCCTCTCTTCTCTTCCCCAGGCTGAACAGTCCCAGCTTTAACACTTTACTGTAGCTGAGAGTCTCTACTGGACACTTCCCATGTGAGAGATACAGGAGGCAATTTTTAAATTAGGAAAAATGCACAGATCCAGGAAAAAGTCTCAGCCCACCACACAGACATCATCTGGGAAACTCCACAGCTGGAGTGATGAAGTTTCTTTCATTCTCAGTAATTGCCTACATTGTCTGTGCCTGAGATGTGTAAAGAAACCTGAAGTCCTGGGACCTCAACTTTCCATTAATCATCTAAATCTGGATCTAAATCCAACCCCAGATCCCACACTGTCAGACATTCAGTCAAATGCTGGACATGGTATCAAAACTCATTTGCCTTTGACTGTTAACACAATATTTCTCCTGCTTCTGCATGCACTGTACAACACACTAACCAGGAATTCAGAAATGAAGGACCCTGGATGATTATATCACTGTTTCCAGATACTCCAGAACTTTCCCAAATCAAACATTCTACCTGCTGTCCATGTATCACTTTTGCCATGTTCACACCAATAATCACAATGGACTTTTTAGGGGCAAAAATTGTGCTGGCTCCCTGGTGCTAACTCACTGCTAGAAATTAATTACATTTTCTGACTTACTTATTCCAACTTTTCTTGCAAGATCCCCAGGAGATCCTCGTCAGGGTTATAATCCACATCTTGTGCCTCATTCCCACCCACTTAAGAGATGCTGCTTCTCCTCCCATGGGAAGTTTTCCATGTTTTTGTATAAATAAATGAGTTTAGTCCAAGAGTTAATCTCAACAGATGTAGCAAGGCACTGTTAGAGCTTTGAGCCGGGATTAAAGGATTTGGCAATGCAGGAAAATGAATAGCCAGGGCAGTATATATTTAGATAAACACAAGGTCATCTAAAGGTTAAATATACACTACACACCTTCAGCAGAGGAGGAAGGCACAGGCTGCTGGTGCATGAGAACTGTTCTGCAACACCTACTACAGCTTTATCTTTTCACTTCTATGCCAGTGGCTGCTAAAACTGGAGGACACAAGAGGCTTTAAGGGAAAAATTCAAAGTAACAGTGATAATTTTCAGTGTATGGGGAGAGAATTCAAACAAATGAGGAAGTACCAGCAACGTAAATGGCAAATTAAACACAGGTTGAGACATTCAGATTGGATCTTTGGGTTTGACATAATCAAAAGTGTAGGTTCAATTTTAGTCAAAAAGTTTTCTCTTTTCCTTTTAAATCTGATGACAGTCTAGCAAAACCTGACAGGGAAACTGCAATTTTTTATGGCTTGTTTGGGCTTCCTGAGCAGAATTTTCATTGAGTCTTTGCCAAGTGACTACACAGAGAGCAGGACACCCTCACCTCATTCCCAAAAAAGCCCCTGCTGAAATGCTCTCCCACTTTAGGGCACCACTAACAGGAGGAACAGGATTTGAGCTCAGATCCTGAGCTCTTGTTAAAGAGAGCTGAACACCTGGGCATCAGAACTATTTTGATTCCTTTTTTCACAAAATAAATGTTTGTGTGGGATGGTACTTGTTGATTATCCATTCCTGACTGGTGTGCCAGCGGCACTTTGGGAAACCAGAGAGCTGAAGAGGGACTGGGGACAGGGGATGGAATGACAGGACACAGGGAATGGCTTCCCACTGCCAGAGGGCAGGGTTAGATGGGATTTAGATGGGATATTGGGAATAACTTCTTCCCTGTGAGGGTGGGGAGGCCCTGGCACAGGTTGCCCAGAGAAGCTGTGGCTGCCCCTGGATCCCTGGAAGTGTCCAAGGCCAGGCTGGACTTGGAGCAGCCTGAGACAGTGGAAGGTGTCCTTGCCCATGGCAGGGCATGGCACTGCATGATCCCTAAGGTTCCTCCCAACCCATCCTGGAATTCTGTGGAGCTGGGACCTGCAGTATCACAATCAGTTCAAGCTGCTGCAATCACAGCCTGATTAAAATCAGCCCAGTCCCCCCTGGCTGCACACGCTGGTTTTGTCACCTCTCCAGCAGGGCAGGTTGTGGGGCAGCTCTGCGCCTCAGGAAACCATTCCCAAAAACCAGAATAATTCAGACATCCAAAGGCAGTTGTGCATCAAACAAGGGCCCGTCCCAATGACTCAGCTCCCTGACACAGAGCTACTGATTGAAAAGACAAACCATGAAGCAAAAGCAGAGCAGAACAAAGAGGGTTGAAGGCTGTTAATGTGGAGGTGGCTGTAATTTAGGTAACAATCTTACAGAGAAAGCACTGACTCACACTGAGGGCATTGGAAGAGAAAAAGCCTTGAGGAAAAATATCTTAAAAATCATTTTACTTTAAGCAGAGCAAATGCTAAGAAGCCTCGTGGGCTGTTTTGTTCACCCAGGATTGCGTGTGTTGCAGTGCAGTCGTGAGCTCAGGTGTGCAGAGAGCACAGGCACCGTGCCAGGGAGGTGTGACGGACACAAACCCAGTGAGTCACTCCTGAAGGACAGCTCTGGCTGGCAGGAACACTCTGACTCCCATGCTGAGTCCAAGCTGCAGGTGCTTGCAGCCTGTCAGAGCTGATTTTTGGCTGACATCTGCAGAGCTGCCTCCAGTTCCTCACCACATCCCTCCCGTTATCTCAAGGGATGCAGCACAGGCAGGAGTGAAGGCACAAAGTTCCTTTAAGTCAAGAAGTAATTCTTTCCCTTTTCAGTGAAACGAGGAATTTCTTTCCCTGTTCTTGCTCTCCTCCTATCAAGACATGATTTATAATGGAAGCTGTGGTTGGTTGATAAAACCCTGCTCCTTCCCTAACATGAAGCAAAAACCTGAGAAATAACAGGACAAACTGTCCAAATGTTTGGTGGCAGGACCTCCTCCTTTTATCTGCTCTCAGAATCACAACTATCTGCCAAGAAGGGCTCTGTTGATTTATTTTATTAACTCAAATGACTGGATCAACAGATTGCTATCACTGCAATGTTCCTAAACAGGAACAGAACTGTTTGCCTCTAACAAATGCTTTAGAGGCTGCACAGCTTCATCTGTCCCTACACCTACTGCTGTAACAACATTCTTCACCTCCACACTCTTTGAGCAGCCATCAGTTACTTCTGCCTGTAACTCCTATCTACATCTGGTGCAGCAGCACCAAATTCCCTTCCTCTGAATTCCCACCGCTCGTATCATCAAAAGACTTCATTCCATCAGGAAACGTACATTTTCTGTACATTCAGAGCTCACGAGCCTTAAACTCGACACACAAGTTAAAACTTCGAACAAACACAGCACCTGGAGCTGTGGGAACACAGAGCTGCATCTCTGTGGTGTGTGTGGCTGTCACCTGCTCACACTGTGACCACTCCAGCTTGTAATTAAGGACACAAGATTATTCCACCCCTAATTTTCTGTCAAGCTAGAATATGGTGCTATATTTCTGCAGCTGCTCAGAAGCCTGACTGTACACAGAAAAGCCCCTTTTCAGGCAGTTTGCTCATCACCGTATTTTTATGCTGGGAAAGCACAACAGGATCGCTGTGATCTGAGAGGCCACAAGGCAGTGACAAACTGCACACGGGCTGTCTTGCTCCTGGTGCCTTTAATCACCAGTGCTGCTCTTCAGACCTGGCCCCAGTGTCAGCCAGCCCAAAGGCAAGCAGGGAGCCCACACTGAGTAACGGGGTCTACATCCCACACATCTGTGCAAAGTGTCCACACTCAGGCACAGACCACAGAGCAGCTTTGTTTTGCTTTACTGATTCACTTGGAAGTTAAACATGGCACAGGCTGATCACTCCAAGCAGTATTACGGCATTTAACTGACTGAGGGTTGGAACTGGTGTCTGAAGTCCCTTCCACCCCAAGCCATTCTGTGATTCTCTGACAGTACAGCAAATACAGCTTTAGGGCTTCTAAGATTAGAACACAAGTCCAGCAAAGCCACAACAGAGCTCAGAATCAGAAGTCTGGTCAAGCAGTACCAGTGTGTTGACTCTAGAAACAAATGAAATTTCATAGCAGGTGTTCTATGTCCATGCTGCTCTGATTTTACAAATGAGATGTCATCTGAACTCCCACACCCGACACAAAACCAACAAAAGCTGTGTCTCATGTGCCCTGGCTAAGCAGCCAGCACTGGGATGGTGTAACTGCACTGCATGCAGCTGGGACTGGGAGATCCAGCTGCTGGGCATTGGCAACAGCCGGGCCACAGGCTGGGTCTGGCACAGAAAGGTCTGTCAGGCAGAACCTGAGGAGCCGTGAGAAGACTTTCCATGCCAAATTACACAAGTGTCTAGGCAATCCTGAGCCTCTGCAGAGCAAACTCCTCATCCCACCCACCCACAGACAGCAGCTGCGGATGGAAATCCCTTTGGCTGAAAGCAGCTGAAACGTGAGACAGGGCACAAGTCAGTCCCCCCAGTCTCCAGTGGCTCCGGAGTTTGCTTGGTTGATAGAGACTTTTAAAGCTTTTACATTTCCTAACGGCAAAATCAAACTACAGATTAAAAACTCCCTGGAGGGATAGTGCCATTTCAACACTCAAGGTTTGGTACCTGATCCCCAGGTATGCTTAGGACCTTTTGAAAACTCAGTCTCCATCTCTGTGCTGTGACATTTACAGGGGCCAGCAATATTAACACCACACAATAAATACAGACATAGATGGGTGGCTTGTCCAAGTCAGCAGCACTGGAATTTTCTGAATCCCCTATGTTCTGCCTGATCTGGTTTTAGCCACTGGAAGGAAGGGGATGATGTGAGTAACAGTGTCAGCTGCCTTGGAGGGGGTGCAGCACAAGCTTCCACTGCCATCAGGCCAGCTGTCCATCACCAGCCATGGCCAGCCCTCCTTCCCATGGTGAAGGAAGAAGGAAACTTCCAGTGGAGCCCCTGTGTCTGCTCCAGCCCCAGCCCAGAGAGCAGGGGAGTCCCCTGACACCAAAGCAGGGACACCCTGCTCACCCCCTGAGCCACCCTGAGCAGGCACAGCAGCACCAGGAACGCGGCACTGAGGTTCCTGCCTTTACACCAGTCCCACTGCCGTGGCTGAGCTGGTGCCTACCTGGAAGCCGTGTTTTCCTCTCCACCATGAGGTCAGCTCCTTTGGAGGCATGTCGATGACAGACACAATGTCCCCCACCTGCAAAAGGTTGACAGCATCAGTCACAGCCAGGAGGAGAGCACAGTTCCAATAACCACAGTCTTGGCACTGCAAAAACTGCGAAGCTCCAGAGCAGCTGCACATCTGCCTTTGCAAAGCCAAGCTGTGAGGTGGAAGAGTTCCTGGATTATCCAGCACATAGGATACAGCTGTTCCTCAGGAAAAGGGCCTGAAGAGCAGCAGGCTCCCTGGCAAGGGGTACAGAAGGGTTCTGGTCAAACTGCAGTGACGGTGTCAAACACTCGGGAAAACCTTCTCAAGTAGCTGAACTGATGTTTACTGCCTGCCTGTCCATGTGTCTGCAGGCACTGAGGTGTCTCCTTGCTCCCTCTCACAGCAAAGAGTGAAGAGCTGCCTCTGTAGCCACAACCTGCTCCAGATGAGCTGCCCAGAGTTAGAAAATGAACAGAGGAGAGGTGGTGTTACAGCAATGGGATGGAAAATGGCCGAGGACACCAGACAGGTTTTCTGAAGCTTTGCCCATTCCCATCAAAATGTAATACTGCAATGGTTCAAAAGGAAATCAGTATAATCAATACTAAATTTAGCTTGGTTTGAATCAAGCTCTGTGTGGCCTCTATTACAGAAAATGAGAAGGGGCAGAACCTAAATAAATACTGCAGGTAGGTAAGGCAAAAACTGGTGCCAGTAATGCCCAACTTTCACCAGATATTTTACATTGATGGATCTCAAAGTGTTTTACAGAAAAGACAATCCCCAGTTTGCAGACAGGGTTGACTGAGACGTGGGGAAGTGATTTGCTCCAGGAAATAGTGAACCAAGAGCAAAGCAAATGTCCATGAAGGAAACTGCTGCTACCACAGGAGCAGAGACACTGAGGATGTTCCTCAGAACTGGGGAGAAAACCCCAGCCAGCTGCTTGTGCAACTGCCTATTAGAAATTAAGAACAGTAAACATAAAGAGATAATTTGGGTTAGGGAACAGGACTCAGAATTGTAAAACCCCTGATCCTGTTCCGTGTCAGTTCTGTTGAGGTGTCTCACTGCACACCCTTGGAAACCACAGGTGCCTCAGTTTCCCCTCTGCACAGAGCAAGATTTACAAGCAGGGAGTGTCATTTTAGTGTTCTCATGAGCTGACAACCAGCCTGGATCCTGTGCTGCTTGGATTCCAGCTCAGAGCTGCCATGCCCACACATCCCTTTGGTCACACAGTTCTTTGGGGTATACTAATAACTGCCTTGATTGGAACATGAACAAACCCCTGGCAGCACCTATCAGACTATCACAGTTATTTTTCCTTCCTGTGCTGCACACCAAGGATGTGATCACAAAGCTCCTCGGGGCACTGTTTTCCTTCACATGTTTTATAGAAACAGTACCCTTGCACAGGGCAACCTGAGCACAGACTGCTGCTTTTTGGGTAAAACAAACAACTGCCACACAGCCAAAAACTTCCAGGGTCTGATCTTCCAGATCTTGGATGGGACGTGGAGCAACCTGGGCTACTAGAAGGTGTCTCTGCCCATGGCAGAAGGTGGAATGGGATGGGTTTTAAGGTCCTTCCCAAGCCAAACCATCCTCAGATTCAGGGATTTGCTCCACAGCAGCTCCTGCCCTGGATTTTCAGAGCAGTTTTAGCTCATCACCTGCCCTTTAAGTAGCAATCCTTTGCCAGTCTGGTTCTTTACTTCTCATGGGAGCAGAAGCTCTCACAAATGGTTATAGACAGGGACTTGCTCAGAAGAACACGGGTGGTGTAACCTGGGCACGAAGAAATGAACTTGTGTCCACACACACACAGGGACGGTCATCCTGAACAGAAAACACGTGGACTCTGCTCAGGGACAGCCCAGAGGACCTGGCAGGAGCTGGTTAATCAGAAGACACTAATGCCAAGTAAAGCTGTATTTTAAAGATGACTGAGCATCTGCCCATATCCAACTCATTGCAGATCAAGTATTTAACTCAATCTTCCAAGCTTCACCTCACAAAACATTGTGGAAGTGTCTGAACATATTCCTGATGGGCATACAGGCCCAGACACACAGATTTCACTCATCTGTAGCTGACAACAAGGAATGCAAGTGCTTTATTTACCTCAAAGGACAGTTCATCTGCTGCTTGAGCAATGTATCTCTTAATGACGTGGGCAGCAGCAATAGCAGGGACGTTAATGGATGACTCCTCATGGACCAGCAGGTGATTCCCCTTGTTATCAATCTGCAACAAAGAGCACAGGAGACTGTGAGGCAGCTGAGGACAAGTGAGGAGGCATTTTAGTAGTGCAGAAGCTTCAAGCTGATTGAGAGAGACAGCCCAGCCCAGGGCCCCAGGAGAGAGGGCGCAGCACAGACAGCACAACTCACTGGGGGGGTTCCAGAAGGTTGGGTGTCCCCATCCACTGAGAAGAGAAACGCTGGGTTGGTGCAGCTTTGTGCACAAACAGTGGCACACAGTGAGGGTCTGCACCTCCCTGTAACACCAGATCATGGTGGTTTTCCATGGCAACACAGATGTGCTACAAAAATCCTCTACAAGGTGGATTAATGCTCGGGGTACTGAGGGAAGGAGGAAATGCTGTCAAAGCAAAAACTAGTGCTGCTTTCCATTTTCTCCCACCCTTTATTTTCTTTTTAAGAAAACATTCACACTCCCTCCACAATCATCAGCCTACTTTCAAACCTCCCAGATTTCTGTGTAAAAGTCTGTAGGAATCTAAGTGAGTCACAAAGGTTATTCTGTACTGCATGTGCAGTGGGTTTGCTGTGATCTTCAGGCCCATTGTGTTGCTGTAAATCCTACATTTTATTTCTCTCTACAACTTCCTCCCTCCCTTTGCAGCTTTCCAAGATTTTTCTCATCCCAAAGGATTTCAGGGTGGGAAAGATATCAGTGGAGAAAATTGCAGGAAAACATACTCAATCCTTATCAGAACCATTTAGAAAGGAGCTGCAACAGTCTATTAATAGCTGTTTCTATTCCTGGTGTGCAGTGATCGAAAGCCACACGTCTGCAGTCAGCCTGAGCAGGGACAGCTGGACACTCATCCACCCCTCCCTGCCCTCCTCCCCAGTGAGGGCTATTGTTTAAAGGCTACAAGCCCATCAAACCTGAAAGCAGAGCTGCAGCTGCAGTTCACAACACACAAACTGTGTCACTGCAAGCACAAGGCCGCCTCTGTCTGCAGGGGAGCCAACAGAAGTGTGGAGTATTTGCTGGGCTTGTAGCTACCACAGGGAAAAATTATTAAGAAAACCCCAAGAGAGTAAGGAAACACCATAACAGAGACAGCTGAGATTTAGAGATGTGCCACACTTGCAGCATTGCCTTGGCAAAAAGGAGAGCAGGAATATGTGAGCTTTGAAATAAGTGAGCCTTCTGCCATTACTGGGAGACTCAGCCCTGAAATGGGCATTCCCAGGCAGGCAGCCCACTGGGACTGCCACCTCCTGTATTTGTGGGTATCAGCAGGACAATATGCTTCTGAGAGACAAAATCCAGGTAACAAGGAAAAAAACTCCTACACTCTTATACTGGATCTGATTCTGTGTCCCCTACACCTTCCACGCGCTGGTAACAGGAGACTAAAGCGTCCAGGATAGAATTCAGTGACGTGAACAGGTCTGGAAAGAGCAGGTGTGTGCCTGCTGCGTTCCCAAGGTCAGGAGACAAGGAACACCCCAGGTTTGTGCTGTACCTCCATCCATGTGAGGGCAGGGCCACAGTTGATCTTGTTGCCTGCGATGTTGGAGAGCCGAGCCAGGTAAGCCATCAGCATCTGGGTGACCAGCTGGGACACAAACAAACACAGACACAGCGGTTCTGTTAGTGCACCTTCCCTTGGAGAGCCTTCTGCAGGCTTAGGGAGACCAGGAATTACCCACTGCCACAGGCCAGAGTCACAGAGACATGCTCCCTTCTGCAAATGAATATATTTCTGTCATTCAAAAGACAGCAAGCTACACACAGGGTTATAATGGTTACACCAAAAAAAAGGGTAAAGAAGCAGCTCTGTGAAAGTAATAATGTTATTATTATGATTTTGTAAGATTCATGCAGATTTTCATAACTTCCCTTGTCAAGATACCTTAAATCTAAAGCCCTCCCCTCACCATGGACTTCACATACAAACAACTCGTGTGTCTTAGGGCCACCAAACACACCTGAGAACCACTCAGTGAACAAACCCCTGGCTGCCACTTCCATGCTCTTGAAAAGCCTTAAGAATGTGGCAACTCAGACTGACCCCCTGACCAAAGAGTAATATTTCAAGCAGTAGAAGAGAGGTTTAAAAATACACTTTGCAATGTCCCTTCTGTAACAGTAAACTGGTTTTTATTACAGAGAAGCCACTGAGGTCTTTCCAAAGCCTCACAGTGACACTGGTATAAAGGAGCATTGTAGCCCAGAATCTGCAGGACTGTTTAAAACATTGTTCTCCTCAAGCATCTGTTCCGATGTGGCCAATTCAAAATAAAAAATATATGATGAGACACCCCACAGCTGCAGAGTTACATTTCACAGAGCAGCAGAGATGTTCAGCATCTTCACCTCCTCTGTGCTTGTGGACAGAATGCAGATTTTCAGGCTCATGCTCTAAAGTCCAGTTAAATCAGTGGTACAAATAAGGATACAAGAGATATGAATGCCTAAAATATAATAAACCAGGAATTCATTGTCCTGAATATTGCTGCTTCTGCTGAATTTAAACTCTAAATCCTCCTCAGAAATACCCTGTGTGAAGCCAAAGCAAGTGATAAATCAGTCTCTCTGCTGAGTGATAGGGCTGCATGATCAGCTCCTTATATTCCATGGCAAACACCCTGTAAAATTCCAGGGGGTACTAATTTCAGTGTCCACGTCCTCCAAAACGATGCAGCCAAGATGCACCTGCTGCCTTCCAGGAGATTTTTCTGGACATGAATAAATCTTTCAATTATCAGCAGTGAGAAGCTGAGGTAATTCCAGCTCATCATACTCCAGGTGAAGACAGTAAGCCAAGAAATTAAAAAGATCTCTTTGAGAAAAAAAAAACCTCATTGAGGAAAAAGAGCTTTTTAAAGACCATTTAAATAACACACTAATGCAAATGCTCTTCAAAAACACTTCAGGAACATTCAGTTTAAAATGGAAGTTTAGCTCTCCAAATGGGATTGCTCTTGTAGTGCTGCAGCCTTAGACAGCATGATTTCTTGGGAATGGTGAGCTGATAACACTAAGCCAGGAAATACCCACAGCATGGACAAAGTTTCCAAAGACAAAACCAAATTCACATCTAAGGTACCAAAGGAAAGCTGATTTCTTGATCCATATTCAGGAGCTTAATTAATTGGTCTGAACTTGCAGGACATTTCCCTTTAGGTCACTGAAATTAGGGGTGGAAAACACTGACTTTATTCCTGGTAGCCAATTTTCAAATGTAATCCAGGCTGCGTTAAAACCACTCTGTACTAGAAATACATGGAATTGCTGAGGCTGGAAAAGATCTTTAAGTCCACCATTAAACCCTGTGCCACATCCACACACTTTTGAACACTTCAGGGATGGTGACTCAACCACTGCACTGGGCAGCCCCTTCCAGTGCTCAACAGCCGTTTCCGTGAAGAAATTGTCCCAGATACCCAACGGAACCTCCCCTGGAGGTCATTCCTTGAACAAACCCCACTCCCTGCGTGGTGCCTGTGCTCTGGGTTACCTCGGGGCTGTCCTTCAGGGCATCGGAGCGGGGCAGCTCTGCCAGCTGGGAGAAGCGGCGGTCATAGATGCACAGGTGGAGGTGTTTGTCCAGCACCCGGAAATCCTCATAGCTCCTCTTCACGATCCAGCTCCTGCCCTGCACACACAGACACAGCCACACTGTGAGCAACTCCTCAAAGCAAGGGTTCGCAAAGGGAAATCTGAGCAGATACAGCACTTCCTTCTTGAAACATCTGAAAGCGATCAAAGTGCCTGAGTAAAATCTTCATGTTTTTATTTGCAGGTAACATTTTCATATTTTAATTTGCAGCAGCCATTCATGCTCAAACCAGCTGTTAGTGGTCCTGGTTTAATTATTTAACCATGGGTTTGGATGTGGCCCAACATCACGAGACACATCCAGAGCTTTAACTTCCACCTGTCTTACAAGGATTTCGTAGCATTTTCCTACACAAGGTGTCCCTGCACAAATGTAAATCACCAAGTGGTTGTATAAACAGTGTGAAATTAGATTCCAAACAGATTGAAGCATATAAACCCAGGGATCAGAAGGCAGGATTGAAGCTTGCAAAATTTCTGCCAGGTGCCCCGGGCAAACCTTCAGCTGAATTAAGAAAACAATCCATGATGAACAACTCTAGCTGCAGATTTATTCCTGAGTGCATATCATTTCCCCAATTAAAATATAGACAAGATACAGACGGCTCCAGGGCACAAGGAAGAGACTGTGGCAGCACAGAATAATTTGCTTTGTGAAGCTTTTAATATCTAATGATGACTTTTAAATGCTCCACGGCCTATTATGATCAATAAAAAACGTTGTAATAATGCATCAGTTTACAGGTCAAAGCACTTTATGAAGAGTCATTAATCACAGGATCCCTGAATGGTTTGGGATAGAAGGGAACTTAAAGCCCATCCAGTGCCACCCCTGCCATGGGCAGGGACACCTTCCCCTATCCCAGGGTGCTCCAAGCCCTGTCCAGCCTGGCCTTAGACACTTCCAGGGATGTGGAAGGAATCAAGGAATTTGATTGCTCCTGGTTACATGGGCACTCAGAGGCAGGGCCAAGGATTAGAAGTGACATGGGGAGGCCTGGAAGTGGAGCAGAAAGCAGGGGTTGTGGTGTAGGAGGGGACACAGCAGGAACAGAGCTGTACATGGTGACCTGCTGTGCGTGGCTGGCGGGGCTCTGCCAGGTGTCCTCTCCCCTGGGATACAAAAGGCATGACCTACTCTGAATTCTCAATAATAATTCCTCTACGGTGACTTCTTTATCAGCAAATTTCTAAGCATCAGTTTTATGTTAATATCCAAAGCCTGCGAGGCTGTTGCAGATATAAACCCTACAATCCATCTACATTCTGTTCCAATAATTTAAGACAATTCCACACTGTGACTGTGCCAATAAACTCTGCTTTCAGCTCATGAGAAATCACCGTATTTCACAATCCTACAAAGAGGCACCTACACAGGATAAATGCTTTGGAATTTCCACATTATGTCATTTCAGTTTTTGTCTAAAGGAGAAAAATAAAACCAGGAGTGAGAGGCTAATTCTGTTCAGGGAGCTGTCAGCCTTCCCCATGTCTCCATCTTTTGCAATTAAGGGATTCTTGCTCTCTCAGTGAGCTGCCAGTGTGACCTTCAAGGTTTAGTCACCAACGTAGGGAAGAGCAGCCTGAGAAATCGCTGTGATCCTGGACCTGCCTCTGCCACCGAACCAGGCATTTAATTCCTGCGTGACCACCCAAACAACAAAATGATCTGTGAAATGATCCTAAACCTGTCACTAATTCCATTGTATTTCATTTCTGAAGGCTGGCCTGTAGCTGTGCAGTCTGGTTGCCACGAATGAGGGCAGTAAGAGTTAAATGCACCCGGGAGGCAGAGCTGGGCCAGCCCCTGCTGTGCCAGGGTGTGCAGGATCAGCCGGGTGAGCCCATCCCACACCATCCCGGTCACGGGGCTGACAGCAGCAGGAAAAGGTGATGGATGAGCAGGGACAGCTTACCCCACACCAGCAGCAGTGTCTCTGGCCCCACGGGAGGCTCCTGGAGCAAGGGCAGGCAGCAGAGCCGGAGCATGGAACGGGAACCGGGATCCTCGGCTCCTCCACCTCCGAACTGCAGCTCGCAGCTGCTAAGCAACCAGCAGAGCTATCCCTGAGCTCTCCCTGAGCCATCCCAGAGCAGCCCAGGCTCCAGGAGAGGGATGGTGCAGGTGCCTGGAGGCCAGAACCTCATCGCCATTCCCAGGTCACTCAGCCTGGGATCGTGGACGTCAGGCTGTTGTGTGAAAGGACCACAGGATACTTCACGGAATCATTGAATATTCTGAGTTGGACCCACAAGTATCATCAGTCCAACCCCTGGCCCTGCACAGACACCCTGTGCATCCCTGGCAGCACTGTCCAAACTCTCCTGGAGCTTTGGCAGCCTCGGGGCCATGCCCATTCCCCGGGGAGCCTGGGCAGTGCCCAGCACCCTCTGGAGGAAGAGACTTTCCCTGATATCCAGCCTGACCCTGCCCTGGCACAGCTCCAGCTGTTCCTCAGGTCCTGTCACTTCTCTCAGAAGAGCTCAGCACCTGCCCCTCCACCTTCTGGAACAGGGCTGCCAATTCCTGTCTCACTGAGAGTGACCGTGTGCAGGCTGTGCTGGCACAGAGCAGCACTTCAGGAGCAGTAACACAGATTTCCACCCAGCAGAATGTAATTCCAACACCCTAAAGCGGAGTATTTACCAATATTCTACCATTTTAAGGCTGCCATTAACTCATTTCAAAAAGCACCCATGCTTTAGGTTGGACTTGAAGATGTATTAAGCAAAGTATTTTGCAGATTTGGAGCCTGAGTGACAATTTTTTAAGCCACATTTACATGGGATGCAATTAACTTCACAGGAAGGAATCACTGCAGCAATCGAGGAAGGAACTGGACAATATTTAGTGCTTCCCCTCAGATCTCCAGCACAAATCAGAGGAAAGCAAAGCCTGGATTCTCCCAGCCAGACTCCCAGAGAGGCAAAGCCAAAGCAGCAGCAGCAACAGTGGCCTTAGCCCAGACCCAATGTACTAGCAAGGTTTCCCTATATCAATCTAAAAGTTGTACATCCTGCTTCCTTTTCCTGCAAATTCTCAAGAAAGGTTTGGCAAAAGGATTCTTTTTTAGTTTTGAGAGTTAATAAAATATTAGATACAAGTAAGTACCTGTTAAGTTGGTCTCACGTTGTCAGTTGTGTTTTATAGCAAAGCTCAATATTCCTGGTGCTTCAGGCACTCACCATCCATATGGCAAAAATGCCTTCTTCACATTTTTAATGATTTCCATAAACCGTTGCTCAAATAAATCTTTGATCAGCCTCTA
Source organism: Monarcha castaneiventris obscurior (assembly GCA_026261815.1). Classification (NCBI taxonomy): domain Eukaryota; kingdom Metazoa; phylum Chordata; class Aves; order Passeriformes; family Monarchidae; genus Monarcha; species Monarcha castaneiventris. The sequence goes on from JAMPIT010000114.1 coordinate 6,381,374, forward strand.
ATTTTCTAATTCAATAATTTCTTTTCATTTCCTTAATTATTAATGGTCCTGATTTACAGAAGCACGAGCTTAAATCCCATTCACTTCAGTGGGACATAAGAAAGAGGTGAAGTTAAGCACAAAGTGATTTTCCAGATTCAGACCTTCAATTACAAACCTGGCTGTGACAAAGTTCTTTAAAATAAAAAATCAAGTATCAAGTGAAGATTTCAATAATGCCATTAAATAGTTTCAGGATATTTAAAAGGAAAAATTGACCACTGACTTAGAAATAAGTTCCTCTTGAAAAAAAAGTCAATGTATTTTTTGAAATTTCTTTTTTACAGAAATGTTCACAACAAAAAGCATCATGACAAATCTGGAATTTCTCACAGAATGGAAAATCTGGTCTCATCCCTACTCTTTTTCCAGCCTGATCTCTTCTCCCTTACTCTGCTGGGTAGGATTGAATGTATGATGAGAGCCTGGTGAGATTTCAGCCTCTGCACAGAGCTGCTGATTTTTTTCCCGATTATCAAAGCAAGGAGGAATGTCATACTAAAGAAATGACTGAAGACCACTGAACTGATGATTTAATTTCCAGTGAGCCAGAGATTTGAACCCTCCATCAGTGGCACCACCACTGAGAGATCACAGATCAGAGACACTCCCTGGTTTCACTTGGCACGGGAGGAGATTGGGAGGGACAGGGATTCAGAGCCAGCTCCACAAGGAGTATTTTTAGCTCTGCTGATCAAATGGCCTGAGGAGGACGATGAGCAGCCACAGCCTGGAGTGGTTTCCTACTCCCTTAAGCTCAGCTCAATTCTGTGGCACTTGGGAAGAGCAGCAGTGTCACTCCCCATTCCCACTCTTCCCAACACATCCTGATTCCTGCACCTCAGGGGCGGCTTCATTACCAACAGACAGACATTATTCACTGCAAATCTGAGAGGAAGTGACTTTAAACCATTCCCTGCATTTTCATTCCCAGAGCCAGAACCTCACTTTGCTCCATCATCTCCCAAATGCTTCAATTATCAGTACAAAAACTGTGCTCGTTTCTAAGTGGGGCTCCCCTAAATCCAGGCCAGTTCCACACACGGGTATTTGTCTGTGGGTTTAACTGTTTCCACTCGGCATCTGGCAGCAGTAACTCTTCCTGCTGTGCCCTGAGCAGCACTCAGAGCACCCAGCCTGCAAGAGACGTCCAGCTGCTGCCAGGATTTGTGGTACCATCCAGTCACAAAACTTGACATGCTGAAATTTTTTATTAAAGATTTACAAATCTTCCTGCTGTGTAAGAAAAACTTCTGTTTGCAGCAGGATCTGTCTCCATGTCAGCAGGCAGGACCCCATCCTGTCCACCAATCCCTCTCCAAGCCAGCCAGGCTGCCACTGAGTTCCGGCACACACAGCCTTCCTGTCCCACAGTCTGACTAGGTTTGCTCTACAGCACTTAGGATTTATTTATTTAAAGACAAGGATAGACCTTTCTCTTCTGGTTCAAATGCTTATTTCCTCAGAGAGAACACATGGATGCTCTCCTGAACCTTGCAGCCCACATGGAGAGTGAGAGCAGAAAATGAGATGAAAGTATGAGGCAAAAGTCACTTCAGTTTGACCCGTCAGTAAGAAAACACCATGGATTAAATAGCTGGAAAAGCAGCAGCATCCAGCAGGAGAGGTTAACTCTGCCATGGGTGACTCTCACAGCTGTCTGGGGCTTGGGCTCTCTATGTTATTCCAGCCTGACCCTTCAGCCCTTTCCTGTTTCAAGTCACAGTGGAAAATGGTTTAGAGATTTAGTCAAAACAGAAAGCAAGATGGATAAAATCCATCCCAGGGAGTGTTTTTAGCTGGTGCCTCAGTCACTTTATCTACACTTTAATTTGTTTACCAAAGTGATTCCGTGACTTCTGGTGTGTTATTCTAACTTGAAGAAAATTATAAATCTTTAAAACTTAAAGGGAGTTTACACTAAGGCAACATAAAAGTACTTTATTTCTGAATGAAACACTAAAACTTCAGCACTCCACCTGGAATCACAGGACATGGAGACAAGGGAGGAACAAGCACAAGATGGAGGCAATATAAAAATGGACAGAGCACAAGGCAGAGGAGAAAATTTGGTATATTTATGTGATGAACCCTTATTAGCCTTATTCCCCAGAAGAAATTAATCTCTCAGCATTAATTATCAGTTTCTTATCAATTAATTGCAGTCACTAGGAAAAAAAGAGGTTTTAATGGAAGCCACTGCAGATTTTCTCCCCTAAAAATTAGACTTCCTTGTGCTGCTGGATTCCAATTACAGATAGGAGCCCCCAAAGCACACGTGGGGACACAGGGCTGGATCTGAGTGACAGCAGTGTCATCCCGGTCTGTCCTATTTGGAAAACCACCCCCTCAGGTGTGTGTGGCTCTCTGGGGGAGAAGGTGACACAGGCCATGAGCTCCAGTGTCCCTCAGAGGAGCTTTGCCAAGAGTAAACACTTGGCTCAGGCTTTGGTGGTGACAGCTTTTGTACAGGTGAACAGGAGTAAGAGTCCAGCAAGACAACCCAACACAAACAGAGTATCTGAAACCCTAAGAGCCATTTTTCCTCCCAGAACCAGCCCATTTCTGAATGGCAGCCTGGCAGACCCTGAACTCAACCCAGGACTTACAGCTGTCACCATGTGAGTGACATCTCTGCTCTCCTGACAGGCTGCAATTTAAACAGTTCCATATCCCTCATCTCTTAGCAAAATTCCACCATGGAGCAGCAGGTCAGGGGCAAGGGGAGGACGGGCACAGTGTGGGGGGCTGCTTTTCTGCACTTCAGAAAATCACAGTTATGACACAACAAGAGCTTGGAGCCACAAACTAAACCCTTCAGAGCCACAGAGCAGAGCTCAGGGAGCTGAAATTCCACCACCCCCCAGGTAGCAGGGCAGTGAGGGGGTGAATGTACAGCTAAAAATGGATGTATGGACATTGCAGGCATTAAATACAGCTCCCTCCTTACCCCACAGCCCAAACGTGCCGTAAACTGCTCTGCACTTCACCGCAGAGAGAAACACGGTTCTGTCAGAGCCAGCAGCCACCGCTAGCCTTCAGAGCAAAACAAACAAAAAAACCTTTGAAAATTTCTTGCCTGAGTTTATTAAAACAAAAGAAAAGAAAATCACAGAATCCCAGGATGGCTTGGGTTGGGAGGAACGTTAAAGCCCATCCAGTGCCACCCTGCCATGGGCAGGGACACCTTCCACTATCCCAGGGTGCTCCCAGCCCCGTCCAGCCTGGCCTTGGGCACTTCCAGGAATCCAGGGGCAGCCACAGCTGCTCTGGGCACCCTGTGCCAGGGCCTCCCCACCCTCACAGGGAACAATTCCTTCCCAATATCCCATCCATCCCTGCCCTCTGGCAGTGGGAAGCCATACCCCCTTTTTTCCTATTTCCAAGAACTTTCCAAACTCCTTGCCTGAGGTCACCAACAGCATCAGCAGCTTTGGCAGACAGAGATCTCCATTTTCTTAAGTCTCATTTCTCAGGCAGATCACGGAAGCCAACAGCTGACTTGTGCATATATATTATACATACATATATATATATATATATATAGATAGATAGTTGGCCAGAGCCCAGAAGCATGTTTTTATAAAAACAAACTACCAGGGAGAAAAGTGGTTTTTTGTAGGTCCAAACCCAAAAAACTTTATTTGAAAACCCCCCATGATCCCGCCAGGGCTGCTATGCCACAGACCAGACATCCATCACCTCATTTACAAACAAGAGCCACTCAGGAGTACAGCAATAATGAAACCCTGCTGTGTCTGACTCTGCTCCCTTCCAGCCCCACTCATCCTGACACCCTGGAATGAAGCAACATTCCCAGTGTTTGGGAAACATCACTAACAGGGTAAGAAATGCCTCTGGGCAAGGTTACAGATAAAAATCATGAGTATTTCCAGGGAAAAGATTGCCAAGCAGGGGTGTTAGAGATGTACCTGATCAAGCCTCAAGGACAGAGGTTGGAAGGGTGAAACATTATTTAGAAAGCACAAGAAACAGAAGCAGCTTTGGGGAGGTTTTGTGAATAAAGCTGGAGCCAAAACGGAAAATCAGCTGTTTTTCTGGCAGCTGCAGCAGTCAGTTTTAAGAAGAAAGAGTGAAGAGTGGTGCCAAGACCCAGGAGATTAAATATTTAAGACAGACCATCTTCAATATCTTATATCCCCGATGGGGGCTTTTAAAAACGTAAACCACAACGTTTGAAATAAAGGCACGGTTTAAAACCCACAGATGAGTTAAAAATGCACTATTTGGAAAACAGAAAGTCCTTCCTGATCTGTCAAAACCTAAGCCCTTGGTGGCAAACCTGCTCTACAGTCTTGGAAAATACAATCTGTGTTTACTTCTGATGCCTCCATCCCCCAGCCTGTGGCACATCCTCAGAGTGACACAACTCAGAGTGACAACACCTGTTCTGTGGATTTTAACAAACTTGGGGCCCAAACCTGGTCTGTAACTCCGGGAAAGCCCCAAGAATTTAAGGAACAAGCTCAAATCAGGTTCCCCCTGAGAATTCTGTGACTGACTCCTCTAAACAAAACCTATTCTTAATGTAACATCCAGTCAGGCAAAGCACCTCTAGCTACTGAGTGCAACAGTGGCACTCACAGCCTTCTTATTGCCCAACAACTCAATTACAAATTATCACCATAGTATCAGTTTAATAATCCACGTGCAGTCGGTGTAACTGGTAGGAGAGAACTTCGGGAAACTGCTGGGATTGTGTATTGGGCCACTTGGCTCTGTGCCAGTAAATATTTGCGACAAACAGTGAAAATGATGCATATTTGATTTACCACTGAAGTCCCTCTAGGACAAGATGCCCTAAGGAGGGTTAGATTGGATACTAGGTTTAATTTTTTTAATGGAAACGGTTGCCAAACCCTGGCAGAGGGTGCCCACAGCAGTGGTGGGTGGAGTCAATTCCCTGGAAGAGTTAAAAAAGCCGCATTGATGTGGCACTTGGGGACATGGATTGGTGGTGGGTTGGCAGTGCTGCAGCAAAGGTTAAACTCTGTGATTTTGGAGGTCTTTTCCACTCTAAATTACTCCATGACTCGATACACACTGTTTATTTTGATGTGGTTTGTGTGCCTTGACAGAGCGCTTTTGAAACCATCCTTTCCTGACCCGCCTGCCCTGTGTTTTGCGTCCAGTGAATCTGTTATTTGGAAGTGCAGATGTTGTTCCAAGGTCCGTGACCTTCACCTAGCCTGAGGCTGAGCATCCCAACTGCACACCTGGGCTGTCTCCTGCTGCTTCCCCAGCCACCTGACACCCAGCACCACCTGCTGAGCAGAGCAGCTTTGCAGCCTTGCAGAGGGTGGGACTGGATGAAACTGTTTTAGGTGATTTGTCCCAACACTCCCTCACCTTCCCCACGTAAACAGGTATTAAAAACGTGTGCATGGCAAACCTCCCCATAAGAAATAAACATCAAGGCAGGAAAGAAACAGAATCTCCACCACAATCCTCCTCTCATGCTGGATTTCAACCAAGCCCTGCTCTTGGAAAAGTTGTAAAACAAGTAAATTGTAGGCAAAGGGCTCCTCTGAAAAGCATCTGCACTTGCTCAGTTGTGGGGAGGACTCGGTGTCTCGTCAGAACAACCCAAGTGTCCCCTTCCATTTGTGGCTGGGCCCAGCCTTGTCTCCAAAGCATCACATGAGGATCAGGAGCCCTGCCAAGATCCATCACTCACAGGGAGAAACCACAGTCCTGTCCCCATGGATTTCTGCAGTAATCCTCAGTGCCAGAGCCCAGAGCACAGTCTATCTATCTAACTATCATGGAGCTGTGAGAGCCTCTGCTGCTCACAAGCAACCTTTCAGGACAGCATTTTCATGTGATACTGCACTTTATCCTGACAAATGACTTTACCTCTCGCTCATCATCCCTCCCTAGAGCAGGGACTGGCCCTTCCCTTCAGCTGGGGGTTTCCACCTGGGAAAACCATCTGAAGTTGTATCACTCACATTCCCTCTGACCAAGAACTACCCAGTAGCTCAGGCTCAGGCAGGTCTGATGAGCTGGGAGGCTCTTGTCTTGAGGAGGTTATTTCCAGATACCCTCTTTCCCCAGCAAAACCCACCCTCAAATAAAACCCCCAGAGCATTTCTCCACTGGAGTTTGAGCACAGAAAGCCTCTGTCCCTGGCACATTGAGGGGACACCTCGAAGTGCACCTACATTTGCACCTGCTGAAAAAATGTGCTTTAGCACCAACAGCTCCACGACGGTTTTTATTTCTGCAATGTCACTCTATAAATAAATTATTCCATTCAAAATCCACACATAGCTACAACTCTGCTTTATGTCTCATGCATCCAGAGTTAAGAGAAAGAGCTGACCCCATTTCTGTCACAATACACATTTAAATAATTAAATAGAGAAAAAAATCCAAAGAGAGCCATGAATGGAGCAGTTAAAGACCAAAGTAATTTTTCGTGTCTCGTTACCAGTGGATGGATCTACACCGCAGAGCAGTGAAACTGCCCCTGGCTGGGGCTGAAGGACCAGTCCCACCAGCAGGGCCAGGGAATCCCAGAGCCCCAGGATACACAGATGCAGCTGGGACAGTGCAGTGCTGCTCCTGGATGGGACAAAAATCCCTTTTGTCTCAAAACTGCTACTTCCATGGTGACATGTCCCAACAGGACAAGAGGAAACGGCCTCCAGCTGTGCCAGGGGAGGGTCAGGTTGGACACCAGGAGGGATTTCTTCCTGGAAAGGGTGGTCAGGCATTGGAAGGAGCTGCCCAGGGAGGTTCCTGGAGTGCCCAAGGAACACCTGGACATGGCACTCAGTGCTCTGGGCTGGTGACAAGGTGGGGATCAGTCACAGAGTGGACTCGATGGTCTGGGAGGGCTTTTCCAACCTCAGTGACTCCATGATTCTCTGTGTGAATTAAGGATCACAGGGCAAAACTGTGGCTGAGCTAAGGGTATGGTGAATCTGCTTCTAAAACAGGGCACAGCACACCCCAGTGTTTATCCTGCTGGATGTGAGCGCTGCCTACCCAGTTCTGCCGGAAAACTCAAAACACCAGCCAGTCAAACCCTTGTCCTCAATACTGATTACCCCAGTTACTCAATGAATTTATCCTCCTGTGTTATCGTGCCAGCTACAGAGTAATGATGTTAATTATGCAGTTCGGATGCAATTCAGCCCCTACAGATGCCAGTTCACTTTCCCAAAGTCTGGAACAGAGCCAGGTGTTTCAAAGCCCCTCCACCTTGGCTTTGGGATCTCCTGAGGTCTGAGCACAGCACAGCAGCATCCTGCAGGCTGCCTGCCAGCTTCAGGCATTCTTGATTAAGTCTCATTCCCACTGTCACGTCGTTTTTATTTACTGCTGCTGGGAGCAGCAGGCACGGAGTGTGTGACCTCAGATCCACCGGAGCACAGCACGTGGAGTGATGGATTAGCAGGGTGGAAACAAGGAATTCTGCTGCTTTCTTTTGCCTAATGTGAAACAGCCCTCAATGCCTGAGAAAAGCTTAGGACAGAGGTTTCAACACATGTGCACATCTGGAAGGCTGGGGTAGAAATATCCAAGCCAGAAAGGCCTATGGGCAGGTTTTAAGAAGGTTTTGTGGATTTATAAAATACCCAGGATTTGTTACCCCAGAGAAGCTGTGGCTGCCCCATCCTTGGATGGGCCAGACTGGAAGGGGCTTGGAGCAATCTGGATAGTGGAAGGTGTCCCTGCCCATGGCAGGGGCTGGAACTGGATGGGCTTTAAGTTCTTTTCCAAATCAAACTTTCCATGATTCCATTTCCAAACACCTGCACATGTGAGGCACCAAACTCGTGGGCAACCTGTCAGTGAAAGTTTCATTTCTTCAGTCATCTTCAGGCAAGTGGTGTCAAGAGGCAGAAAAGAAGAACAGAAAACAAGGCAGGGGAAAGGTCATGATGGTGACTAGCATTTTAATGCATCTGAAAGCAGAGCAGCTTTTGTGAGCCCTGCTGAGCACACACAGCCTGGCCCTGACCATGGGGTGAGGACACACAGTGGGCTGCATCATGTGAAAATTTACTGTTTAATAAAAGCGCCCACTAACTGCTTTTGTTTTGTTTAGCAAAATCCTAAATCAAGGCACAAAATCATATGCAAACATGGAGAAGGAGGTTAACACACATTCTGAAGACAGATTTTGCACTGGGTAGGATCCACCTGGATGCTACACACAGATACATCCCTTTAACAAAGACGTGAGAGCTTTCCCCTCTCTGTATTTCTGTAAGTATATAAAGCACACAGAAAAATATCTGTGCATTAGAATCTGTTCTTTAGTCTTCTGTTTAAAGAGCTTTTCACAGGAGCAAAGCGGCACTTACTCAGTTCCTGTTCTCCAGGTGTTTGAACTTCAATCAGAAACCATTAATAAAGAACAAGCCTTCAAGACAAAAAACCCAACCATATTTTGAATGTTTGACTCAAAAATCCTCCTGCAAGCAATTTGTGGTTCCAGCCTGGACCATCCCAGGCAGCGAGAAGCAGCAAACCACACTTGAGACGTTGCTCCTCTGACTAAGATATTGCCCCTGTGGGAAGTATCTTCCACTCTCCCCTCCCCACAAATCACCCGGGGTGGGGAGTCCTGCCTGCTCTTCCTCCTTGGAGCCTGTTTTTCCTGGCATTCCCTCCTGTGCCCTTCAGACATTCATTACTGCACAGGGAATGTGGGATGGGGATGCCTTCAGAGCTGGGCAAATCGTGCTCTTCGAACAGAAGGTGCCCAGCTCGAATCTCCTGCAGTGCAGAGCTGGGACAAGCAGCTGAGGTTTGGGGCAGTGTCTTCCTCTGTGCATCAGGGACCTGATTCCATCCATCAGAGCAAACACAGCCCAGACAGCAATGCTGCTGGAACCAAGAACGGGACAGGGCACAGCGCTGGGCATCCCATGCCACGGGAATGGCTCAGCTCCTGCCTGTCTGAAAATGGGAGCAGGAAAATGGAGAAAACCCTGCTTGGACCACGAGAATTCCTGCTCTGGGAACAGCCTTAGAAACGTGCCAGTGCTGGAGCAAAAAAAGGCTTCCTTTGTTGGCTTCATCCCCTGGAAAGCGGGAGCAGGAAAGGTGCTGTGGCTGGGCTGGTATCAGAGCAGTCAGCCTGTGTTTAATCCCCGAGACTGCATCAGCCCTGGCTCGTGCTTGTGCAGTCTGACATCCCTGCTTAGCAGTGCCTGTCAGTCCTGTCCCAGCAATCCACCTGTGAGCATGGACATGAGCAGCAAAAGCCTCGGGAACGGCTGCAGGTTACGTGAACATCTCCACAGCCAGTCCTCATTCTCTCCCTGCCACTCAAAATGTCACCAAAAATGATGCTTGCGGTGTTCAAACACCACAAATATCACATTGTAAACAGCACTTAGAAGTTTCTTTCATTTTTCAGAACAAAAGCTGAGACTGGGCATTCTTCTGTCATAATATTGAAGTAAGCATATGGGGAGTTGCTGTAATGTCACACAGACAAACCCCAAAACATCCAAAAGGCACACTTCCAGCCTTCCTTACAAGCTGCCTGGATTAGCCCATTCCAGCCTTTCTGCAGGCTCTGACTTGGGCTGATTTATTCTTCACACACAGAGTAACTAACCCCTTTTAAATGTGGTTCCGACCATGTAAATTCTTTGCTTATCCCAGTGGAAACTCCCAAGGATTGCAAACATTGTGCAAGGACCTTCACAGCACCAGGTACAGTATGAATTCCTGCAGGTCTCAGCCATCCCCTGTGCTCCTTCAGGAGCCACATGGATTATCAGTTACTGTCTCCAGGTTCAGAGGGTTCACAGGTACAGCCCTCACACCACCCTTCCAGGACTTGACCCTTTTATTTTAACAATATCACTCTTTTCACAGCAGTCCTGAAATAGCCATCTTCTAGAAATGCAAGTTCAGTGCAATCTTACTTAGAAAAGAAAGGAAAATCCACCTGCATCGCTGAAAAAAAACCCAAACCAAACCAAACCCTCCCATCATTGGCTCTTCCCAACAGGATTTAATTCCCTTCCTTTGTCATTTCCCAGTTTTCATGTTTGAATTTTGATTCCAAAGGAATCAAAAGAAGAATCCTATCTCTCCTCTTTTCTGAAACAGCTCTCTATATATTCGCACTTCTTCTTAAGAGCTAATAAACTGGATTAATTTTTTGAGGTTTTTAAGTAGAAGAAAAGCTGAGCAGAGACTCAACCCCCCCTCTGAACCCTGCACAAAGCCTGGATTTCACAAGCTGACTTACAGCACAAATACACCTCCCAGAGAATGCTTTTTCAGACCTTATCTGGGAAGGTTTTGCAAAATAAGCATCAAGCACTAATTCTCTTTACACCACTAAAATGATACTTACAGATGGGAAAGAGTGGGATAGAATTCCCTCAGTGTAAGTAGCTGTGTCCTGCCAAACCCAGCCAAGGCTGAGATGGATGTTTGAAATATCTGCTGTTCAAAAGCTTTGCTTTGCTGCCTGCTCCAGAGGGAAATGACACAGTAAATGCCATTGATGGGCCCCAGGACACAGGGTGGGTCTGCACAGCCCAAACTGGGCAAGGCCCAGCACTGAACCCCAAACCCACAGGCTTAACTTATTTCTCTAAGTCTGGAATCTGAAGCTGCCAGGATGGCAACACCCTCACTCTTTGCTATCTGTTTCTGCAACAAACCACAGCTGTTTTAAAGCTTTCACATTTCTGTGGATCCAGCCTCACTGACAGAATTCCCTCTGTCCATCTGAGCAACCCAGGATATTGCTCAGGCTGCTGCAGTGGCTGAACCCCAGTGCTGGAAGCACATCCCAAGAGTGAGGAAAGCCAAATTTGGTTTTCAGGCTTTTTTCCTCCCTCCTTAAATATTTCTGGCCTGATCCAGCTGCGCCCTGCCAAAATCTGTCCCCGCTGCACCATCATTCCATGAGCTATTTCACACCTCCCATTCCATTCTCATGTGGAGCCAAATCCACGCAGACACTGCTGGTGTCCAACATGTGATGGAATGGAATCTTCCCCTGGGCACTGGGAGAGGCCATGGGATGTCAGGGGTGAGGTATCTCCATGGCAGAAATGGTGCTCAGCTGTGCAGTTCCTTCCATGCCTTCCTGGTCATTGGATCCAGATGTCACAAGCTTCTCAGCTTTCTATGGATCTGAGAGACAGGGACATGGAGTAATACGGGAGAGGATGGTCACTTGGGGGAGGGAGAAGCTCGATTTAGCCAGGTAGAGTACTTTAAAATAGAAGAAAAAGAGAAAAAAAGAAGGAAAAAATACGGGAAAAGTAAGGAAAAAAGGAAAAAGAGAAAAGGGAAAGAGGGAAAGGGGGAAAGAAGAAAAAGGGAAAGATGAAAAGGGGGAAAGAGAAAAAGGGCAAAGAGAAAAAGGGCAAAGAGAAAAAGGAGAAAGAAAAAAGGGAATGAGGAAAAAGGGAAAGGGAAAGAGGGAAAGGGAAAGAAAAGAAGGTAAAAATAAAAGGAAAAAAGGGAAAAAAAAGGAAGTAAGGAAGACAAAGGTGGCTGATTCTATGCCCATCCTTTAAAGGGATGAGGCCAATTCTCAGTCTTTCCATTTGTTCCAAAAGTTCAGTCAAACACTGAGAGAGAAGGGAAGGGAAAGGAATTTCTCAGGAGCTGGGCCTGCAGAGGAGCAATTCCCTTTGCCAGGCTCAGAATTCCTCCCACTGTCCCCACACAGATGAAATCCATGCCTGTACCCTCAGACACATCCCTGCAAAGCACTGCAGAGTGGGAGTGAGGTTCCAGAGGAGCAGGGACAGGCCTCACCTCCATCCTGCCCCATCCCAGCTCTCTGCTGCTCCTGAGGCTCCCTCCTGCACACGGACATTCTGCAGGCTTTGGGACACACTTACACCTGGGGCACCCTGTGAACCTCTGTAGGTGTCAGTAGGGTGGGGGAAGGATCAGAAGTGATCTGCTCTGGAGCTAGAGGAAAACTGCCACATTCTCCAGGCTCACCTGCAACAGCCAGGGAATAACCCACGGCTCATCCCTCCACTAAGCACTGCAAATGTGTCCCAAATGTGAGGGCTCAAAACACACTGACATTCCAATTTCCTACAGTCTCCTGAAACTCCCTTTCCCAGGCACTGCCCTGCCCGTGGCTGGGACACAGACATGTGCCCGCCCTCAGGGTTTGCTGTGCTGCCTGCCAGCCTGGGCTGCTGGGCTGGGAAGTGCTGCTTTTGTGCCAGACTGGCTCCAGGGGGTTACAACAGCCCTGGAAAATTCCCAAACACTGGCAAAGTGTCCAAAGTGTCCACTTGGAGCCTCCTTTCCCTCTCCCAAGAGCACATTTATAAACATGTACAGGAACACATGAAAGCTGCCCACAGAGGGGAATTCCCTGCTGCAATTAACACTGCTGAAGCTCAGCCTGGCCAGGCTCCATCTGCAGAACAGGGCGAGAGGCTCTGTTCTCCGGGATGTGGGATGCTCTGCTCCCTAGGATGTGGGATGCTCTGCTCCCTAGGATGCAGGACGCTCTGCTCCTCGGGATGAAGGATGCTGTGTTCCTCAGCCCACTCTGAGCACAGAGCTGAGGCAGCAGAGCAGGGACACTGCAAATTCACCCTGTCTGTGTGTACTCATTGATAAGAGGGATGCTCAGGTGCTGAGGTGAATCATGGAAAGAGCTGCTATCCTAAACCCAGGAAAACACCCAAACCCAGGCAGTAACTCTGCACTGAACCTGCCCCTGCCCTGCATCTCCCACAAAGGGGGACTCACTGAGCATATTAAAACACGCCCACTATCCAGCATTTTACAAAGTCACACAGATGGACAATTTGTGGGACAGAGCAGCAGATTCCTCTGCCCAAAGCATCCTGAGATGAGACTTCCACACCAGGTGTCTGGGAGCAGATCACGACTCCTGCCAGCATACTGTGGTAACAAACCACTGGCTGGGATTCTCCCTGTCCAGGTGTCCATGTCCCCCCAAACTGACCTCAGCCCGGGCACACCCACTCCTGTCTCTGGGCTCATCCCTGGGCATCAGTGAGGATTCTTTGCTTCACACTCTCCTTTTGCTCCCCTCGATGCTTCTCCTCTCCTAAAACATGCTGGTGGCAGCACCACAGGCAGCATCCCCGGGGGACTGAGCAAGGGAAGAGGTGGAAGATCCCAGACACACCACAGGGAAGTGTCACATCCCAATTTTCTGGGGCTCTGTTGGAAAGAGAATTAAACCCAGGCTGGGGAGAGGAAATGGGGCGTCTACCTGACATGAGATCTGCACCAGGTACACGAGTTCCTTGGACTCACAGCCATTCCTCGTTACTTCGTTCTGTTCCTCCGGGAGCGAAAGCTGCAGAGACAGGGAGGGGAGAGAGAGAAGAGCAGGTCAGTGAGGGGGATAAACCAGGCATATCATGGCACATGGAGCACAACATCCACACCAGCCAGCTCCAAGACATGTCTGGTCTCAGGGAATCAGGGAATCATCAGGGAAGGGCTTGTCTGGCCGGAGCTGTCCCAGGGGAGACTCTCCTGGATTCTGGCACCTCACCTGACAGGTTAAAAATAAAAACACCGATCAAAAATAAAACAATTATGGGGAGGCAAACTGTTGAAGGCAGGATTAAACCTCCAGCTTAGAAGTCTGCAAAATTATTTGTTAATTGAAAATATCTCTATAAATATTCATGGATAGTGAATATAGAACAGTGCTTCTCCCTACCCCCTTCCCACACTTTATTTATTTTTTTATTTTATACATTCAGCCAGACATTAGATAATAAAACATATTTCCTAATTTCAATGTTGTCAAGCAATTCACCCCAGCAGAGAGTTTTATGGCACCATTCATCACACCCAGAGTCATTAACTGCATCATCAGGATGTGTTTGTGTGAGAGCAGTGAGGAGAGATTCCACTGCCTCATTCCTGCACAGGGACCGAGCCCAGAGCATCCCACTCCCGGCCCTGTCATCCCACTAGTCTTAATATCCTGCACTGATCATTATGTTTAATGATCTTCTCTGAGAACAGAAGTTACAAATCATCGTAAGCAAATTAAGACTGTTTGCAAAGCAAATAAATAAAGGAAATGTGTACATAAAACTTTAAAGGCTGTAAAAAAACCCTAATTAGCCAAGAGCAAAAAAATCCTGAAACAAATAAAAGCAGAAATGAAACAAAGGCTGAGGAGAAGAACCCCAAGTTGATGTATTTAATGAATGTAAGCAAGGAAAATCAGAAGTGGGCAGTGAGAGACACCTCATGAAAGAGGGACAAAGAAGGCAAAGTTCTCTCTATACAAATGATCATGACGCCTGATCATGACGCCTGGAATTAATTGAACTTTGTTCTGCCACAATCCCCCTTCTCTCTGCAAGGAAGTCCCACAGCACATGGATTCAGCCCTCTCCCTCCACCAACCCAACTCCTGGAATACCAATTTCTTTTCTGACGGCTGTAGACAGGTAATTAACAACATTCCTGGACCAAAGAAGGTCTTTGGACTTGTACAATTTATTATCAGCCTAGGCTGCCGCCATTAATGTAATTAAACACAACCACTGCTTCTGTATTGCATCTTCCCCCCACCTTTGTCATCATTCTTTGCTATCAAATGTCACATATGAAGTGCTACTGAGTTTTGAAACTACAGCCAAAGGAAACCCAAAGCATGAGGTAGAGGAAGGCTCACACGTGCTGGAGATATTTTCCAAGTTTGCCAGGTATGAGCAGCTCTGGTTCAAAGAGGCCACAAAGATGATCCAAAAGCTGGAGCAGCCCTTCTGTAAGGAAAGGCTGAGAGAATTGGAAGTGTTCAGCCAGGAGAAGAGAAGCTCCAGGGAGAGCTCAGAGCCCCTTCCAGGGCCTAAAGGGGCTCCAGGAGAGCTGCAGAGGGACTGGGGACAAGGGATGGAGGGACAGGACACAGGGAATGGCTTCCCACTGCCACAGGGCAGGGATGGATGGGATATTGGGAAGGAATTGCTCCCTGGGAGGATGGGGAGGCCCTGGCACAGGGTGCCCAGAGAAGCTGTGGCTGCCCCTGGATCCCTGGGAGTGTCCAAGGCCAGGTTGGATGGGGCTTGGAGCAGCCTGGGATAGTGGAAGGTGTCCCTGCTCATAGCAGGGGGTAGAACAAGATGGGCTTTATGGGCTCCTCCAACCCAACCCATTCTGGGATTCTATGAATTAGATGTGGGTTTCCTACTCCTGGAGAAATGTTTCCATCCTTAATCTCCCCGGTGCTCACTGAGGGCACACAGACCTCCCAGACCCAAGGGAATTTCAGGCGTCCCTTCACTGAATGTATCAGTGCCAAAGTTCATCACTGCAGGCCCCTGAAAAAACAACAGCCAGGCAACAAAATCACCAGAGCTCCCTGGAAGGAATTCAGGGCCTGATTCTGTGCAGCAGAACCTGGGGTAAAGAAAGGCATGGGGTGAGTTAGGACGGGTTGAATTCATCCCCTTCCCTCTCACACACAGACACCAGGCCGGGCTCCGGCCTCGCCAGGGCTCTGCACAGACTCCTCAGGAGAGCAGCAGTGTGTCAGTGCAGGTGTGGGGTCCCTGTGTGTAGGACACTGAGGTGCAGCAAATCCCATTCCCAAGGCACACCCGCCTGAGGACCATCCTGCTGATGCACATTCAGGGAGTTTGCACCCTCCCAGCCAGCCCCCACTTCAGTCACTGTTCAGACAAACTCACTGCGGGGAGAGGTGACACCTCAGCCCACTGCTGGGCCCTACATCCATGCAACCGTCTCGTCTGAGAGGGGAGTTGTAAAAACCAGCTGAACACTGCTCCCCTCCCACAGGCAGCCTCATGCTGACTGAGACAGGGACAGAAACTGTTTACACAGGAAAATCCACTGGGTTTATCCTGCAGCTGTCCTCATATCAAAATGCCCCCAAAGATGAATATTCGCTCATGTTCCCGGTCCCCATGTGGTTCAGTTTGTATTTTGCTTTGTTAATAGACATGCACCAAAGCTCTCCCAAAAATCGTGGCTATCCTGTCGTTTAAAAGCCTTTCCTGCTGCTGCATCCCTTGTAAACAGAACATCCTGGAAAGCACAGTTGCCTCCAGGCTTGATTTGAAATCCAAGCACAAAGCAAAGGCCTCTCCTGACCTTACTGGACTCTGAACATGACTCACAGGCAGAATTTGGGTGGCTTTGAAGTGGGACATTGATTTTTGTGTTCTTAAAGAACAACGGGGCATGGTGGATATCCCTGTAACTGTGCCAATGTGTTTTTCTGAGGTAAATAATCTGTAAATAGCATTTATGGCAACTGATCGGCATTAAACAGAATATACTTTATAATATATAATCTGCAATGTTCCTTCTTCACATTGAAGTTGGCTGTTAAAGCTTCTGAGCCTGATGAACAATTATGATGCATTAGATCCCATTAGGTTCATTTATTGTTGGAATACATATGCTTAGCTAGGATGAGTGGATATGTCCGATTTCATAAATTACATTTAGAGTATCCTAAACTTTTCATTGGCGGCATTTTGTGATATGCAAAGAAAGCCTTAAAAATGGTCACGCCACACTTTATGTGTATGGATAATTGTAAACATCACAGAATCAGGGAATCCCAGAATGGTTTGTGTTGGAAGGGACCTTAAAGCTCATCTGGTTCCTTGGGCAGGGACACCTTCCACTGTCCCAGGTTGCTCCAAGCTGCCCTTGGACACTTCCAGGGATGGGGCAGCCACAGCTTCTCTGGGCAACAGTGCCAAGACGTTGCTCAGATTTGTTTTTACACATATGGGGACTTCCTGCACACATGCACTGAGAACTGATGATGAATTCAACACAGATCATTTTCCCTCTACCAGCAAACTGGTACCACAAGCTTTGGGCTCTTTTTGCCCAAAGCAGCAGTTCTTGCTGGCCAAGACTTTGCTGATCACATACACAGGGAAGTCAAGCTTAAAAATGCTTCTAGTTCATGTCTGAGACAGAGGCTCATCTCTGGCAAGCTGGGTGATAAGGGCACTGATTACAGGGGTCTCCTGCAGAGGAAAATCTATTGGTCATTCCTCTTGTAGGGAAGAACAGCGACAAAGAAGGAGGCTGAGTTATGATATGGCACGTTCAGAATTAAAAATAATTAAAAGATGACTCTTGAGATCTGTGCAATCATTTTTTACTTCCAACCACTGCAGTCTTGTGTGCTCCTCTTACAAATTGCAAAAGCTGTGAAAAATTATCTCAGGGAAAGCACTACATAAATCTGTTGACAGGATTGGGATTGTTGGCTACTAACAAAGTGCCAAATCCTGGCCAGGTAAGACCTGGTGCCCCTGAGCCCCAGATGTCAAAGGAAGCTCATTCAGCCAGCTTTAATTTCATCTCCTTGTTTCCTGAGCGATGTCATTTCCATCATCCAGCTCTCCCACTGAAAGGATAATTTGTGAGATGCCTCGGAAGCGTAGATTTGATTTGTCTGTGAGACTTACTTCAGCTTCTGCTTGATAAAGCCATGAACACACTGATCTCACTCGTGCACATCACAGCCAGTGAGTAACACAGAGCTGCAGCAGAGAGCTCACAATAAAATTAGAATATGTAAAAAAGAGAAAAGAAAACATAAAAGAAAAGAAAAAGCCTGAAGAAATCCCCCTTCCCAACAGAAATAGAGTTAAGGTTAGAATTTAATGGGGGAGGCATTCAGTAATTAGATGACAATTAATTAATGAGAACTGTAAGTTAGAAAAATAATCTTGATTCCAAATAGAAGGGGCAGATCATCCCTCCCAACAGTGTAAACTTCTAGTAAACTTTAATCAATCTAATCCACTGAGACCCCATCTCATGTCAGAGATGTGGAGCTACACTGACCTGGGACATAGCCAGGGAATAACACTCCAGAGAGCAGCAAAACTGTGTAAAATAACTCCTGAAATCCTGGAGCTGATTCCAGTCTCCCACACAGCACCTGCCGAGTTTCATCTCAACTCCTTGAGTAATGATGCCCTGAGTGGGATCCAGCAGAGAGCCAAGACCTGGATAGGTGATGCTGTGTTTGCACACCAGGGACTGTTCCTTCAAGAGGCTTTAGGGACACTGGTGGTGCAAACAGGAGCTTTTCCAGGAAAATATTGGGTCAGTCACAAATATTCATCAGCAATCTGAGCTGACAGAGGCGTTTCTGGCATCTCTTACAGATGGTGACAGAAACCTGCCTGTCCTTGGCCCTGACCTGAGGGTTTCTCGTGGAAAATACACATTTCATGGCCAGTCAAAGGAATTATGGAGAATCACAGAATTGCTGAGGTTGAAAAAGCCTCTGAGATCATGGAGAACTATTCTTCCAGCACTGCCAAGGCCATCACTGACCCACATCCACAAGTGTCACATCCACATGGATTTGAAATCACTCTGGGGGTGGGACTCCACCACTGGCCCTGGGCAGCTGTGCTAGGGCCGGACAGCCCTTTCCAGGAAGAAATTTTCCCCAGTATCCAATCTAAACCACCCCTGGCCCAGCTTGAGGCCATTCCCTCTCCTCCTGTCCCTGTTCCCTGGGAACAGAGCCCGGCCCCCCCCCCCCAGCTGCCCCCTCCTGTCAGGGACTTGTGCAGAGCCACAAGGTCCCCCCTGAGCCTCCTTTTTTCCAGGCTGAGCCCCCTTCCCAGCTCCCTGGACATAAAATGAACACAGCTGCTCTCTACAGCTCTTTCTCTATGCTTCAAAATATTAATGATTTAATATTAATTATTGCTATTTACAACAATATTATTCACCCAGTAGATATAATTATATTGATATCTAAATGTATGCATATAAATGTGAGTACATTATTTGCATAATAAATATTATTATATTCATATAATAAATTACATCTCATATATAAAATATAATAAATGTATAATTATATTTATATACTGAATATAATTTAGTTACTATAAGGCAAAGTACAAGCAAATTGAGCCTCATTAGCAGCCCCTCTCCCCTGTGATCTAACACAACCAACTGGCAGCATCTGGCCCAGTGATCCAGGTGGGATGAGGAGCTCACATCTGTAGGAATCTCCAGGAGACAAGGGATGGCAGGAACGCTGACCACAACTTTAGCCAGGAGTTTTAAGTCAGTGGAAAGGCTGCTGCTTTTCCTGGAAGAGGCTGTGTCATTGTTCCAAGGAAAGCCGGTGATCTTGCATGTTTTCCCAGGATGGAATTCCAGGTTAAATCCCTGGGGAAGGCAGCCAGACACAGGTGATGGGAATTGCTGCCACTCACACTCAGCCATGGCAAAAGCTCATCAAGCCTCCAAAGCACTGCTACATCTGATAACTTCTTTCTGACAGTATTAGGAATAGCTTTTTTTTTCCTTCCTAAACCACCACACTTTAATGTCTGTTAATTTATGTTGTTTGTGCACTTTAGCAAATCAAACAAGGTCAAAGCCCCAGGACCAGCGGCACCTTCATGCAATGTGTGCACTGGCTGCAAGCCTGTCTGGTGGCCAAGGGCAAGGAACAGGAGGCTCATTTTCCTGTGAAACATCGCTATGTTTGATTAAAAAACAGTAATTCTAAGACCCAAATATCCTTGGGACAAATCCTGAAGAAATTAAAAGTTGATTAAACTCTGAGATGCTGCCTCATTATAAGAAAAAGCTCTGACCACATCTCTCAGCTTCAGTCACCAACAGCCAGTTCCTGCACTAGTTCCTAAATTATCCTGCTGACCCAAGCCCCACTTCACCCTCATTACCCAGGCCATTACTCACAGCAGCTTGTCCGGTAATGGGGTATCTTCCAGATCTGCCTTTTGATACACGTCAAGATTTTATTTTATTATATTTGAAATTTTAGGTTGGCAAATCTCAAACAGGGAAACATTTTCTACCTAATTACTCTGACAGCATAGATGTATTTATCTGGCCTATTTTGACTCACGACAGCTTTATCTCACTAAATGTACTAGTCATCCTCCCACACACTTCCTATCGTCTCCCATTTTCCCTTCTCATCCTCAACTGTGGCTTCAGAGCAGGAAAAGAACATTTTCCACAGAGTGGTTTCTTTACCCAAGCATAAATATCCTGAAGTAATGATCAAAGTAAAGACAAGAAAGTCCCGTTTAAAGAGTATTTTTCTATCTGACTCTCCTTTTTTTCCCTGCTATTCTAAATCACCCCTTTGACAACTCCAGCACAGCAGAACTCAAAAGCAGCAAAAAACACACAGATAACCAAACAGGGTTTGATAAGAGAAAAAAGGAAAATGCACCTCCTGTAATGCCACACAATCACTACTCCAGGCTCCCCAGGGTGTGAGTAAATCCCTCACTGCACCTTGTCTGAACCATGTGGAGTGCTGGACCTTATCCCTGGACAATCCATGGAGCACCAGGGGCCTGCCCAGCCACACTCAGCCACCATCAGCAGCAGGGTGACCAGAGATCCAAGCACAGCTCTCCCTCATCAAAATCAAAATCAGCTGGATTTTGATCTCTAAGGACTCTTCTAAACCCAAGCATTCTGTGTTTCTTGGGTTTCCACGCCTGTTTTGTACGAAGTGTGAGATACCATTGTGTGGAAGGATTTGGATACTGGAATTAAACTCCACAGCACCTCTGCAGTAAAGAGGCAAAACATCTCCATGGAAAGATCTTCTCTGGTGCCCAGTGACACCACACGAGGGAACAGCTGGAGCTGTGCCAGGGAGGGTTAGGATGGATTTTGGGAAAAGGCTCCTCCCCCAGAGGGTGCTGGGCACTGCCCAGGCTCCCCAGGGACTGGGCACGGCCCGAGGCTGCCAGAGCTCCAGGAGCGTTTGGACAGCGCTGCCAGGGATGCCCAGGGTGGGGTTGTTGGGGTGTGCAGGGCCAGGGGTTGGACTGGATGATCCTTGTGGGTCCTTTCCAGCTCGGGATATTCTGTGATCTGTGACACCCTGTTTTCTCCTCATGGATTGAGCACAGAACAACAGAAAACATCACTGGAATGTGCAAGGATATGAGGGATAGATGTGAAACTGACTCACGGAATGCCAGAATGGTCTGGCTTGGAAGGGACCTTAAAGGTCATCACATTCCATCCCCTGCCATGAGCAGGGACACTTTCCACTAGCCCAGGATGCTCCAAGCCCCCGTCCAACCTGGCCTTGGACACTTCCAGGGATCCAGGGGCAGCCACAGCTGCTCTGGGAAATCCATTCCAGGGCCTCTGCACCCTCACAGGGAACAATTCCTTCCCAATATCCCATCCAGCCCTGCCCTCTGGCAGTGGGAAGCCATTCCTTGTGTCCTGTCCCTCCAGCCCTTGTCCCCAGTCCCTCTCCAGCTCTCCTGGAGCCCCTTTAGGCCCTGGAAGGGGCTCTGAGCTCTCCCTGGAGCTTTTCTTCTCCAGGTGAGCACCCCCAGCTCTCCCAGCCTGGCTCCAGAGCAGAGGGGCTCCGGCCCTGGGAGCAGCTCCACATCCTCTCGGGACTCGCTCCAGCAGCTCCACATCCCTCTTTCATGGGGAGACCCAGAGCTGAACACAGTAAAGCCCTTTCCCAGCAGACAGGAGTTCCCATCCAATCACAGGTGTACTCAGAGGCTGGGTTTTATGCAAGAACTCACACTGAGTAAATATAAGAGGTTGTGGGATGTGTCTTTTGCCTGCAGTTACTTCCAGAACTATTTTAAGCTTGCAAATCACACAAGACAATTTCTTCCTATGGCAGGATGATTATTCAGCAGTCAGCATCCCTTCATCTGAGCTTCACCTTCAAGACTGACAACTCCTAGTATGGTTTATAAATATGAACAGCTCGAGAAAAGGGCAGATCTCAAGCCCAGCAGGACCCTCGGGGTGCTTTACTGGTACTGGATGCAGCACTGGCTCCAAATGTGCCTTACAAGTGCAAGAACAGGTCTCCTTTGGGCTATTTGGTTATTTTGTTTTTAATATCAGCTTCCAGTGAGGTCATTGTCTTGGGGTGACAAGTGCTGCACATCTTGGTGCTTCTGAGAGAGGTGAGAACAGCTGGGACACTCCTTGAAGTCCTCCAAAATCAAAACTCCTGCAGAGAATAACTTTAAAATCATAGAATCACAGACTTCTATTCTAAGGCAGGGACACCTTCCACTAGCCCAGGTTGCTCAGAGTCCTATCCAGCCTGGCCTTGGGACACTTCCAGGGATGTGGCAGACACAGATGGAGATGCATGGACACCAAAAAGAGCCTGCTGGGCTCCCATGGAAAAATGGAGCTCCTGGCATGGGACAAACTCCTGCAACTTTTAAAATACACATCCCCTGAGCTCTGCCCAGAGGGATGGGAAATGGCATCACTTCGAGGTGGCAGCAAAGACTCCACTGCAACCACAGCAGCTCTGAGATCTGACCTGCTGGGTTTTCAGTTTTCCAGGGACTGGGGCAGGACAGGTCCACTCTGGTCCATCAGACATAGGGTAAAAGATAAGGCAGGTTAAGGGATATCAATCAGCTAAGAGCAAAATCTAAAAACACTTGCCCAGTGCCACACTTCTCTGGCACACAGCAAAAGGAAAGGGAAGGCAATTCCTCAATAATTTTACCCTTTCCAATCTCACATGCTGTTTTGGACAGGAGGGACAGCATGCTGCTGCTGTAGAGCTGCTCTGAGACACAAATCACAGGGGATCCAGCTGGTGCCTCTCTGGAGAGGAAATCAGGAGTAACCTTGACCTAAGCGCAGTCAGAAATGTCAACTTGGAACGATCCCCCTTTCAATCCCCAATGCCAGGCGGAGCTGCCAACGCAGGCCGCTGGTGCATAACTGCTGGAGTCTGTTTGTTTTAACTCCTAAGCCAAGTCTATTTGATGCCTAAGCTTGCTGAGACACAAAATCTCAGAGTTCTATCAGAGGCTCTTTCCTCAGATTTTCCCATATTAAGCTGCAAATGTTTTCTCAAGTGGTCTCACCCTTTTATTTCCTCTAAATGTATAAGAAGGTCAATCTTCATAAGCAATGAAATATTTATAAAAACTTCTTAGATGCAGCCACTGGAGACCCCATTAGGCAAAAACAACTTCTGAGCATCTCCAAACAGAATGTTTTCATGGAATTAAAATATCTGAGGTTATTAAAAACAAAGCAGGAACACCCCTGCATATGGTTGCAGGCAGAGCAGGGCCTCGGGCACTGGGGATTGACACAGAGCACAAAACATCCTGGATTGCTCCATGGACTCCATCTGCCACCTGTGGGGTTTCTGGTTGGAATTTCCTGGGTTTGTCTTTTGTCTCTAAAGCTCTCTATGTTGAGAAACTTCCGCACTCCTTGGATTCCAGGCTACAGAAATCATGGCCTTCAGATAAACAGTGTTGAACTTCATAGACTGAAGCCACTGGGCTGAGAACTGCTTCTCACCTTAGCTGGGTGAAGCCTGGATTTTATTGTTTTTTATGACACAGAATCTATGTCACTTGGAATGACATTTGGGAAGACATAGGAGAAACACAGAGCTACTGACAGATTTGCTTCATGGATTTCTTTCCTGCAGTTTTTTTTGCTTCCATGATGACGTCATTTCCTTCTCCTTTGGGGGGATACAACTTCCAGTCTCTGGGGTTTCAGGTGACAACATGGAACACAACATTATGCACAGGCTCTCAAACCAACAGCCACGGGCACAGGAGGCTGTTCTCTCACCAGACTTACAATGGGTAGGAAGCTACGAACAGTGACAACTTGGAAAGTCCCTGCACTCAGTAACTGTGACCACAGCTGGGGCATCACTGCCAGAGCCTGGCTGGGAGCATGGAGTGGTTCAGACAATCACATTCCTCCTGCAGGCTCGTTCCCAGGGAGGTTATCAGGCTGTTCCCACCACCACAGGGTCACAGGAGTGAACTCCCTGTGCTCCCCTGCATGGATATGTTCTCCAGGGACTGAGAACTAGAAAATAAATGAGCAGAATCTGTTACTCACTCCCATCTATGGCTTCTGGCCACCAAGAGACATCCCATGGGATCAAACACAAAGCACAGAGCTCTGCCAGCACACCTCTGGTGGGAATCCAATCCACAGCTGCTCCAAGGAGAGCTGGCAGGGTCAGCCCAGCCTGGGTGCATCTGGCTCAGCACACAGAGCCTCCATTATGGCACGTTGTTGATGCAATGATTGTGTTGTTGTTTGGGGCAACAGCCCAGTCCAGGAGGACGTGTGATGTCCTGCTCTTGTTCCCAGAGCTCCATCCCAGCATCCCTGGCCAGCCTCACCTCGAGCTCTGCATCCCCTGGGGCTTTGCTTTTCCCAAGGAAAGGAAATAACTGTGATGCAGCCACAAAGAAATTCAAATAATCTTGGGGTGCACAACTTATCCCTTCTAAATTCCATTTCCCTAAAAAAATATGGCATAAATGAAACATTTCCTTAATAAAAGCAATTGCAAGGCTGGGTTGAATGACTGCGGGCACAGGTTGCTGTTAACACTACACTGCTAGCAAAATCTAATTACAAACAACAGCAATTCCTGGCACAGACACCTCCAGGTACCAGAAACCAGGCCCCAGGCAGAGAGGTTTGATGTAAAGAGTTTGAAGACATATTTGAGTGACTTTACAAAAAAGAACTTTTGGATCATTTCACGACCAGGCAGAGGATTTTGAGCTTCTTGTTTTGTTTCACACTTCTGAGACTTGGTTCTCACTAAGCTGCACAGTACTTGGAGGAGCAGGAAGGAAGGAAGGGAGAAGAAGGAAAAGAAGAGGCAAGGCAAGGCAAGGCAAGGCAAGGCAAGGCAAGGCAGAAGAAAAAGAAAGAAAAGAAAAAGAAAGCCTGGTTAGTCACAGAAGTGTGCTGCAAGGAATCAGTGTTAGGAAAAAGCCACAAGTCAAACAGACCCCAAATAATTAAGTTAAATCTCAGAGCGGCTGAATGTTGTGTGTGAGAAGCAGTGCCACGCACACTGTGCAGGAATTTGAAAGCTGCCAGTCCAAATAATCCTGGTTACTCTGCTCAGTCTGCTCTGCCAAACACACAGAGAAATAAAACACAAAACCCCCTCAGTTTCTTTAACTCATGGCAGACATTAACCTCGGAGTTCTGAGTGACATGGGTGCTGTATCAGCAGCACCACCAACCAAATGAAAGGTGTCACTCAGCCTGACCAATTTACGGGGGGAAAGAAGTCTGGGAAGAGATTCCCTCTCTTCACGTATGCAAATCTGGGTAATAGGGATGAAAGGCTCAGTGACCCTTACAAAAAGCAAGGAGCAAAGATAGGCAGGAAATAGGAAGTGGTTTAAGTCCAATTCTCCCACACAAAAGCCAAGGAGCTGAGCCAGCACAAAGGGAGCTTTGGGACACATCCTGACAGCTACAAAGACTCACCCTGCCAGGGCAAGGAGCAGGGTAATTCTCACAAGGGTTTAGCAGGAGTGTTGGAGATCCTGAGCACCCCCTTGTGCTGCTCACTGAGAACCTGGAGTGGCACCGAGCTCCCAGGGCACAGACTCCAGAGGCGGCACGTGGACAATGTCATTCCTAGAAACTCCAGATCCTGATTTTGTCTGGTTAATAATTTGCTGGCTATGACTGAAGAAATGCATGGAACCTCCTAGGATTGCTCTGTGGCTCCTGTCAGCACAACATCCAAGTGAGCATTACATGTCCCTGCATCTGATGGAAGATTTATCCCAGTCTGCTTCACATACCCACAGATCTGCCTCAGAAACATAGAATAAAGGTCTAAAATTATACAGGTAAAGGTTCAGAGTCAACATGCACTCACTTTGACAACAGATATTCTTTTATATTCAAAATATTCTTTTTAAAGGTACATGGAAGATCAAAAAAGAGGAAATAAATTATATAATCTCCTTTGTTAACCCTACCCATGTAATAGAAAGCATGTCCTAGAAATTATTAGCAATAGTTTGGAACACATTTAGCACCAGAAAATGCAAGACACTCCTTTAATTACTGGCCCCTCATTTCTCTACTTACTAGGAGATGCACTAGAGGTTTAAAAACGTTTATCTCAAAAGCCATTCCCTTCTCCTGAGGCAGGAAAGTTCTGCTGGGATGTTCCCCACCTCACTCCCAGCTAATTCCCTATTCCTCATTACTATGGCTTTTAGACTGACTTCCTCACTGCAAAAAGATCTTGCCAAAGGCCACAGGTTAACCTCTGGGAGGAGAAGCACAGTTTGCATTATCCTCAGCTTTAAAATCTGTCATAGAAGACAGTGTGCACAAAAATACAACCACCTCCCCCCTCTGAACCACCTCTGAAGATTCTGCAAAGAGCCCTTGTTAAACTGGAATCTGATTCATTCTTTATTGCCACAGCAGCACTTGGTGCCACCCTGCAGGCACCCTTCCAGCCGGTTTTATTTTATCCTGATGACCGTAGCAAACAAAAAGGATCTCAGAGCAAGCCCAGAGGGTCTCTGAGGCTGTGCACTACTTACCCCTGCTACAATGCTCCGTTCTTTCCATGGACGGGCTCCCTAGCCAAGGCCTAACAGCTCCAGGTCTCTCTGTAGCTTCCCAGCAGCCGACTGAGAAAACCTTCCCCGCATCAGCTGTGGAGTGCAGCGCTCCAGGCTGGGAATCAAAGCCAGCTGCCCACGGCAGGGTCTCTCTCTCCGCTGCCGTCCCGGAGCTGCGGCCGAGCGTTCCCAGGGCCAGCACCGGGCTCTGCTCCCTCAGCCCAGCGTTCCTAGGGCCAGCACCGGGCTCTGCTCCCTCAGCCCAGAATTCCTAAGGAAAGCACCGGGGCTCTGCCCCCACGGCCGCCCCGAGCACCGCGTCCACGCTGCCCATTTCATGCTCAGTTGGCACCGCAGAGAAAGCCGTGGTGTTCCTGCCGCTGCCGCTCGCTCTCTCATTGGAAAGGTCCCGTAGGACGAGCCGTGGAGTTCAGTGTGAGCCAAGAGAAACAGGGAAGCGGGGAATGCATGCAGGGATTGTGCTCAGCGCGGCACACGAGAGGCTGCACAGCCCAAGAGCGGAGCACAGCAATGACAGCAGCTGCCAGCACATGTCTGAGAGCCAGCACCATCCAGGGAAGGATTCCTCATGTCCCTGCTTTCCCACTGCTGCCAGCCGGCTCTGGGCTACAGCTCCATGAAATTCTCCTGCAGCCCCTGCATCCCGCAGCTGGGATCAGTGCAGGGTGTGCGCCCAGCGCCGGGGCACAGCGCGGCTCTGTTCACTGCACAGCCCCCACACAAAACAAGCATTTCGTGGTAAAAGTTTGCTGTCAAAGCCTTCCCTGGCCGGTGAACAGGCTGGACACGTCGGTGTGTCCGAGGGCTCTGTATGTGACACAGAGTGAATGAGACTCATCTGCAACATCCAGTGTTGCAGATCATTATTCACTGGCTGGATTTTATCATTCAGCACCTGAGACCCGATCAACAGTAAGAGGGAGGCCACCTTCCCCACAGATCCAAAAACGTGGGTTAAATGTGGGTTTCAATTTTTAAATTCGAGTGGTAATTTAACTGAGCGATTATTCTAATGAACACCACACCATGCACTACTGCTACTGCAACACTTCTGCCAGTCCAGAATATCCAAGCTCAGTCCTTTCTATGCAGAAAGAGGCATTTTGGGAATCACTGACCATGGAAGTGGCTCTATCCCAGCCAGCCCACCCCTGCCTGGTGATGATTGCACCACCGAAGGGAGGGAATGCCATTAGCTCCCTTTTCTCTGTGAACTCAGAGGTAATATGGAAATATTAAGATCTGACACTTTCCCACCACAACCTCATGCTTTCATTACATTTGGTCACAGAGGTCCCTTGTCAAATTCAGGTGTAATTTTGCAGTCCAAGTCAGGAAAGTTGAAGAACAAACTCAGTTCTCAGAAGCTGCAGGTCCCAGTCACAGCCTTCATCTTCCACAAGTCAAGAAAAGCTTTTACCCTGAATATGTCAGAAGTCAGACCTGTATTTCACTTTACTGTAGATGATGCTCTGTTTGAGACTGTCAGTGTCAGAGATGGGCTGGGCAGCCCAAAAATGCCAGGGAATGATTACCTCAAAGTTCATGTTTTAAGTCTGCAGAGAACAGATTTTCCAAGTCTCTTGCCCTCTTGTCAGATTTACTTCTCTACCAGCGCAGGGAGGGGACACAGAGTTCTGCCCATTCCAGCCCTGATACCTCAGCTCCTGCCCATGAGCAGTTCTCCAAATTCTCCCTATTTGTTGCCTACACTGACAACAACTTCAATCTATTTTATGTGTCCCTTGTTCATATCCTACATGGTAACACAAACATCCTTGAGGCCTAAAGCATCTTCACATGGCTGTGAAGACAATTAATCAGCTTTTCTTCCTCACAAATGTCGAGTGTAGCACAGCACAGTGCAGGAACACGCATTTTTAAGGTAGTAAAATGGATTTTTACAATAGGACCATAAACTTTTCAAGCCTTCTTCATCAGCTGATAGCAATTTCCCCCTCTTCAAAGTTTCTCTTTGTTCTTTCAGCTCTGAAAATACCCTCGAGAATTTTTAATGCTCAATGCAAGCTGTCTAAAGAATTGAAAATTAGCATTGTCACAAAGAAACTCTATTTCTTTCCTACCCAATGCCCTATTCCTCCCAAACCTTGGAAATTTCCTGTCCACTAAACTGTCAAGAAGGCCCTTAAAAGTTACACTGGAAAACTTACCAAAAGGTGCCACTGGCTGCTGTATTTTCAGGTATGACAAGCTGGGAAAATTTATGAGATGGCTTCTCATATCCCCAAACAAATGAGACTGTGAGGTGTTGCAGCATGAAGAAATAAACATTTAGGGAATGTTTATGAAGGAAATCAGTGCCTATAAATTACAGAGCCTGGGCCACCCCTGGAGCAGCCTTATTTAGTGCAAACAGGGTATAATCAGCAAGAATGAGCCTTCCATGAGCTGTTCTCCCCTCAAGGTCCCTCACCCATCTGATTCCCAATACCCTCCTGCACCTGGTTGTTTCTGATAAAATTAGAAAGCAACTCCTGACACAGAGTTGGTGCCACTACACATCACTATGTGCAGTCTGGCCTGTCATGGACAAAGGGATTATAGAAAGTGACAATGAAGAAACTTTTTTCTGAGGTTGGAAACATATTTGCTGAGGCCAGAAGCATCCTGAAATGACCTGTAAGAGGCAAGAGAGGGATGTCTGAGTGTGGTCCCTACCACACATTATCACAGAATCATTAAGGTTAGAAAAGACCTCCAAGACATCAAGTCCAACCTTTGAGCGAAGAATCAGCATTTACAGTTTATAAATACAAGGAGCTGAAAAGGATCTTACCTGTGTAAGACCAGCCTCATCACAAATTTTGCTCCTTCTGATAAACAAGTTCTGGTACTTGATCACATAATTCCTACCAGAGAGCTGATTTTCTTCTAAGTGGGAAAAAACCCACTACCAAATAATCAAAATATTCTCATTCCCTCTACTGACAAGTCACATTTTAACCAGCCATGATATGGAGTATTCTCTAAATTAATTTGAGTTCATCAAATGAAATCATCCCTCTCATCCTCATAAACAACATCCAGCTCTCACTGGCACATGCAGATAGATCAGAAGGCTGGTTGAATTTACAACTCTGAAATAATTTCTCTTTGATCTCCTTGGTGCTTTGGGTGTTTATGGACTTGGGGATGAGCTGGGGCAGTTTGGGAGTGCACACAACGTGCTTTACACCCCACCAGGTTGATGTCTCCAGTGTGAAGTTCTCTAGAGGAACAAAGCAAAATTTTCCTTGAATTTGCCTCAACTCTTTCCCAGAGAAATCACCACCAAATCCACAAGTTTCCCAGGAACCCAAGGCCAGTGGCTCTGTTAGACCAGAGAGGGTCATCCAAGAGTCACACTGGGTATCCTGCGACAAACCCTTACCAGCACACACAACACCCCCAGCACCAGGCACTCACTGTCCCCTCGCCTCACAGAGCTGAATTGAGCAGGTAACTAAAAATTCCTTCTGGCTGCAAATCAACCTGTTTCCGACAGAAATTCCCATCAAACTGCCAATCTAGCCCTGCAGAACCAGCAAACCCAGGCTGTCTCCAGAGGAAACCTCCTTCAGTCACTGGCTGCTGGACCCTGGCAGCTGCAGTGCCAGACGTGGAAAAGGCCCCTGGATACCCCCAGCACACGTGGCCACCCTCCTGTGTCAGTCCTTCCACCACAGCCATGCCCCCACAGGGCAGAGCAAATGCCTTCCACATCCCTGCTCAAAGTAAAGCTCACTCAGCTAATGATGGGTTACAGCCACACTTGGCATGGCTGGAACACAGGAACTTCAGGGCTCTGGTAGGGGTCTGGCATGGCTGGTAATTTAAAAAAGAATAAAAATGCCCCTGACCTTCCAACTCTCCACAAAATACATGTTTTTCAAAGTCCTGAGCCAAATCTGGAGTGCTTCAAACGCTCTGAATGGCTCCAGTTTAATTTGTTGTTGTTTGAGTCTGCGTTGATTAACACATGTAAATAAAGGCAGCTGGTGTTACCTCTCTCTATTTCCATTTCACACCCTATTAAAGCCTGGTTTCACAATTAATTGAAAGCAAAAGGAGATTATTCAGAAATGAATCCTCTCTGGCAGGTCTAGTCAAAACCTGGGGAGACCCAGCCCCCCTGCTGGCAGTATTCAGAATCCAGCATTTCAGATACCACACAATGACACCGAAACTGTGCTGGAAAAGGAAATCAAACCCCTCACGTTGCACATTCCTCAGCACAGGAGAGGGGAGGATTCTTCTGTCCTCCTAGCAGGAAAACTGTATTCATTCATGTGCAGAATTTAAGAGACCAAAGTACCAGTGAAGACAGACAACGAAGAAATGCTTCTCCTGCACCCAAACTATCCAAAAACAGGCCCCAAGGAACGGCCCAGCCATGTTCAAATGCCTCCAGCTTGCTGCAGGAGGGCTTTGCCTCAGTGTGGAGTCAGAACTGTAGCTCATGAGCCACAAAAGCACAGCAGTAACAACTGGATATAAACACCTGACAAACTCTGGACATGCTCTGAACCCCAAAAACTCATTTATGACACATGTATAAATGGTACAAAGTCAGCCATGACCACAGAAATCTCCTCCTTGGACTGCCTCACTGTTTCTCCTGCCCTTTTCTACACCCCAGCCCATCCCCACGCACAAGAAACCCCAAGGAAGCATCAAGATGAGAATTCTGAAGACTGGAAGTTCACAATGCTAAAATTTTATCAAAACCATCTCTACCAAAACATAAACTCATCAAATCCCAGAGTGGTTTGGCTGGAAGGGACATGAAATCCCATCTCATTCCATGGGCAGGGACACCTGCCACTATCCCAGGTTGCTCCAGGCACTGTCCAACCACTTGAACACTTCCAGGGATGGGGCAGCTGCAGCTTCTCTGGGCAGAAATGCATCTGTTTGGAATTAGATGCAGGCAGGAGACCGCTGCTGTGCTGAATTTGCAGAGCAGGGCAATCCTGAGCCCTGTGTACACTAGATGGCATTGCACTACAAACTGTGGAAGGGACTGGGACAGGATCCTGGGTTCTGAACAGCAGCAGAATCATCCTCCTGCTCCTGGAGCCCCCCGGGTTTTCATGAGAGCAAAGCCCAGCCCAACTGGGTGAATATTTACAGGGTCAAGACAATGGAGACGGCTCTGGAGGAACCAGCACTTGGTGGCTTCGGGCTAAAACAAAGAGGCAATTAACTTAAAGGACCTGCCTGTTTTATTAATTTATTTAAAAGAGAAGTGGCCTTGCCACAAAACAAAGCATCCTTTCTTTCACTGTCTCCCCCTGGACCAAGCAGGATTCTTCCCTCGGCTGTTGCCAATCAACGTGCACAGACACAGCCTCTGTCAGCCTGCAAGGAGACCATAATTTATATTTATTTGGCTCATTCAAGAACCACTTACACAGAAAAGCCACGTGAACATGCCAGGAATGAGGTTTTCTACAGTGTTTGTCCATCATTTTTTCACAGGTTGAGTTTATGTGCTGGTGACACAGATAAGGATATAAACCACTCGAATCCATAACACGTTGTTTAAGCTTATTGAGAAGTGTATTCAACCAGAGCAAAAAAATAAGACTAAGGCAGTGAATATTTTTTATACAGCTCTATAAGATGTATACAGTTTTTATCTTCCTGCATATGGCATTTCATAAAACTGCTGACTTTCGAGGAAAGTGCATTAAAATCACAGAGTTAGTTATGACTGTCTTTTCTTCTCTGAGCTCCAAAATCCATTACATTCTGTGGGAGGCCAGCGACAGTCTTACTCATAGTCTACTTTTCCATTTGCTGGAAACAAGCACATTATTCCTCTGAGAGAACTGAAAATTGATACAGCCCTGTCATTCCAAGCTATTAGTCTCTTACTTCTTCTGTTTTCTCCCCCACTAAATCAATATTAACTTTTTTTTTCCCACGCTGATAAGAATCAAAGTCATTGGAAAAAATACTTTATATACCTGACATATCAGCAGGAGTGCCAAGGGAGAAGAAAAAACAACACAGAACTCCCAGCAACAGTAATTTTGATGGAGGGAAGAGTGCTGTGGCAATGAGCAGCTTAATTGGCTTAAGGGAGTCATTGATCCTGTCTCACTGTCACAGTTTCTAAGCACCTTTTCTACTCTGAGTGCAGCTACATTTATGCTGCGATTTCTCAGCCTCCTGTCATCCACAGAGAGGTATTTGTATCCAAACTGTGCTGTGCTGAGTATGATTTGGGATTTTTCATGTGCAGAGAAGCAGGGCCAAGAACTGAACTCCTGGAGCAGAGGCCGGAAACACAACTTACCAAAGCACCTGAGGGAAAAACAAACGTGCCCTGGAGAGCCTTGAGGCAGGAGCCCGGTTGTACCACGTGTGGAGGTGCAGGATGTGAACAGAACTGAATTCCCATTAGGAAGTGCACTCCTGGCTCTCCTGGGAGCAGTTCTGCTGGAGCACAGCCCCACCAGACCCCTTCCACAAGCAGGGCTCGGTGCTGGGCGAGGAAGGCTGGAGGAAGCAACACCAGCTTTCCTGACACTCCAAAGGTGGGACACTCTCCCCTCCCAGCACCAAACACCTTGCTGCAGGAGGCCTTTGCCTCAGTGTGGAGTCAGAACTGTAGCTCATGAGCCACAAAAGCACAGCAGTAACAACTGGATATAAACACCTGACAAACTCTGGACATGCTCTGAACCCCAAAAACTCATTTATGACACATGTATAAATGGTACAAAGTCAGCCATGACCACAGAAATCTCCTCCTTGGACTGCCTCACTGTTTCTCCTGCCCTTTTCTACACCCCAGCCCATCCCCACGCACAAGAAACCCCAAGGAAGCATCAAGATGAGAATTCTGAAGACTGGAAGTTCACAATGCTAAAATTTTATCAAAACCATCTCTACCAAAACATAAACTCATCAAATCCCAGAGTGGTTTGGCTGGAAGGGACATGAAATCCCATCTCATTCCATGGGCAGGGACACCTGCCACTATCCCAGGTTGCTCCAGGCACTGTCCAACCACTTGAACACTTCCAGGGATGTGGAGTCCAGAACCGCTCTGGGAAATGACAACAAAATGTGCTTTTTCAAATGATGGGTCTGTAAATAGGAACAAATATTGCTGGCCCAACTTGCACAGGTTTATCTTTGCAGAGTGTGCAGGGTCTCCAAAAGCCTTGCCCATCAAAAATGAACGTCCCTGCCAGCCTGCAGTGGCTGACACCAAAAGCTGACACATCCCACTCACACCTGTCTGAGCAGGAACTTGCAGGACAAGGCCGAGACAGAAGGCAGTGAGGGGGAGATCAGTGTCACCACAACCACACCTGGGAACTCCTTCCCCACGACAAACATTGTTTATTATCTGCCGCAACACCAACTTCTCTTGCTGACAAGAGGAGCAGCAAATGAAGGAAAATCGTCTCCCCTTACCTGGCAGGAGGAAGTGATAAAAGCTGAGGGGAAACTTATTCCATTTCCTCCCATGACCCCACAAGTGGGAAAGATCAACAGCCACTCGAGTGGACAAACCAGGCTGTGCGAAAGCCAGCACTGCTGGCACTGAGGCTGTGCCTACATCCCCTGGCATGAAGCAAAGGTTGGGCTGTGACCAAACTGACTCCTGGATGCACTTTGGGAGAACACAGCCACAGCCAAGAGCACTTCCCAATAAAGCCCTTCAGCTTCCCACCCTGCCAGATGTGAGCTGGGGGAAGGTGCAAGCAGGATTTTGTGTGTCCATGCATGAGAAATACTTCAAGTCTTCACATCTCCAATCTGCCCCCACCCTCCTTTTTTACCCAAAGAAATAAAAAGTCCTTGTCCCACAGCTGGGACAAATCTGACAGATTGCATTTTTGTACAACTTGAGCAAGTGCTAAACATGGAATGGACTCGATGGAAGCACCTCCCTCAGCTAAAAGGGGAAAGAGGGGCTGGAAAATGAGCAGGAGAGCCACATGGCCAAACTGATTTACTAAAACAAAAGCTTTTCTAGGAGTAGAACCCAAAACTTCGCCTCTTAGCTGAATGTTGCATAAAAACTTCAGCCAGACTAAAAGTATCTGGCATTAACAGGAAGCTCACATCTCCGGGCTTTATTGCAACTCCCCATCTCTTCCCATGCACAAACACATCCACACACATGGTCCTGTCTCCTGCTGCTCACAAATCCCCATCCCCACAGCTCCAGCACATCTGCCCATGTCACACCTCACCAGCAGCTGTGCTGGGGAACAAGGACAAGCTGTGCCCTGCACAACTTCTCCAACTGCTCTTCCTTTCAAGAAAGGGGTGTCCCAGGGAAGCTGCAGGCTTTGGGCAATATTCAACTCATACAAGAAGAAAAAATTCAAAACATATCTGACAAGTATTCAGGTGTAGTGGGTCTAAGAACTAAATATTTTCTACATATTAAAAAAAAAAAAAAGACCACACGCTGCAGGTGTTTACCTGCTCTGCAAAGTAAATATTGTCCAGACTGAAGAGAAATATTGATACATGATGCAGAACAAGCATAAATCAGTTAAGAAAAGGCACCATAACCTCCCTCACACACACATATACGATGTGTGTATGAGATTTTACGTTAATCAGAAAATCCCAGAGTTGTTTGGGTTGGAAGGGACCTTAAAGCTCACCTCATTCCACCTTCCACTAGCACAGGTTGCCCCATCCCACCTGTAATCAATCCTACAGCTACGGGTCACAGGCGAATTAGGGTAGGAAGGAACTGAGCGTGTTTGTGATGAAAACATCCAATGACATTTCCAGGAGTTAAATGATTTAAAGAAACTACACTGGACTCGTGAAGGAAGTTCTCCAGAATACAACCAGGCGATTATTTACACTCACAGCCACTACTGTGTGTTCAGCAGTGACAGGGATGGGGGAGAAGAGGAGGAAGAGGAAGGACAGAGACAAGGCCTGTTTCTGCCACATCCTGGGAAACTTCAGGATTCTGACGGAGGAAACAGGATTAATGTCACTATCATCAGTATTAACAATCTTCCCACCAAAACGGAGATGCCTAAACCTCGGCAGAGATCCAAACAGGCACCAATACAAGCCCTAAAATGAGTGGTTGGGTTTAGTTTTATCTCAACCCAATTAAGAAGGAAAAACTCTAAGACACTGAAACTTAGATATTTCATCTGAGGCTCCAGAAGACTTAGGAATTCCATAATGGTTGCTACATAGGGCTCCAGCCTCTCTAATTTTGGCAAAAGGCACTTCCCAGCAAACACAAAGCTGCTCTAACTCAGCCAGTAAGAATAAAACAATTCACACCACTGTCACTGATTTTCAGTGCTGAAAAGAGATTCATTTGGGAAAGAGACTGAAATGATCATATTGAAATCTGAGGTCTTAAGCAATTATGGGATAAACTCAAGTTTCTTTAAACAAACAAGTTACCTCACTCCAGTTGAGAAAGCCTTGAAGATACTTGTACACTGAAGGGATTACACAGAAAAATCCCTAAGGAAAAGTGAGACTTATTTTGAAATTTTTAATCCCCACAATTTTTTATCTCATTTTATAAATCGGTGATATTATTTCTTAGAGACATTATGGTGGAAAAACTGGATTCTATTGTCAATGGTTGGTCCTGATGATCTGGGAGGTCCTTCCAACCTCAGTGACTCTGTGTCAGTCCAGGGACATCAAACTCATGACACTGCACTGAAAAGCATCCCATGCTCTGAAATATTAATTGTAACCTTCTGACTACCAAAAAGTGAAGGCAGTGGGGATTTTAGAGCTTTTCTGGTCAGTCACAAGACACCAAAGTTGGATTCCTGCTAAATTTTGCCTAGAAGTGAAGCTCTTGGTTCACTAAACAAGCCCCAGTCAGGACTCACAGCCAGTCAGTGGGGTACAACACACAATCCTCTGGAGCAAGGAGAGAAGAGCCAGGAAAATCAGATTCTCCTGAAGCCAGGAACATCCAACCTCCCACATCCCCTGACACTCCACACCGAGAGCACTTCATCAGCACTGGCTTTTTTCCAGGGGTTACATGTAAATGTAGAGCAAGCCCACAGACAGGCCAGCTGGAAAACATGAAGCTGTATTTTCCAGAATACAAGTACACACAGGAATTACCCCGTTACTTGCCTACAGGTTATTTATGTCCTGTGCAAAAGCACTGTATCCTGTATGGATCCAAAATCCCAGGGAAGGAAGAAAAATGCTTTCACAGATAAAAAAAATGCAGCTTCTGTATGCTGACTCAGTGAAGGGCAGCAAGAACAGCAGAACAAAATGCCTGAAATTCATGGCATTAAAGAAATTATCTTGGAAACCTTTAATAAATAGGATGAGCTTTACTTTTGTGAAGTTATTTGTAAACAGTGTCTTTGGTTTTTTGATCCATGTGTCAAAATCTTATTTGGTTCTGTCCAGAGGATGGACTTGAAGAGTTAAAAACCTCCAGAGGATGAACTTGAAGAGTTACAGGGTTAACTGCATAAAGGGTCACGGACAGATCTGTAACTCTGTTTTCATTTTTAATTTAGAAAATTCTGCCAAAATGCCAGAGGCAGGAGATAAAATAGTAGAGATGTGAAAAGAGTATTTTCACCTTTAAATTTCTCAGATGACAGTTCAGGGAAGGTGGTTGTGAACAACTCGGGTTACACTGGAAACAGGTTCATGTCCTGGGAACTACCCAAGAGCTTCTCACTGGAATTGGAATTGGGCTTTTGGTGTTTAAACACTGAATTCACTCTCCAAAGGGGTTGGTGTAACCCTGCCCCTGTGCAATGCACTCTTTGGAAGGTCCTGTTCTCCACAGAGAGGCATCACCCTGCAGCGCTGCCCTGGTCCCACTTTCTGCGCATTTCAAGGGAAAAGGGTCTGTGGGACTCAATTCTTGCCAGTGTTCAAACACACAAGCACGAGGACAAGAGTCACGGCACAACCCAACCTGGGACAGCACCCTGGGGTCACCTGGGCTGGCACTGCTGTCACAGTGAGTGTGACTCATTAACCCCATGATACTCATTAACCCAGGTTAAATGGCTGAGCCCTTCAATCACCAGCTGAGGGAATCAGTGATCACAAATGACAAATTTGGGACTTCACACAGGAGAGCTCTGCTTCACACATCAGGACAGACACAAGAGTTGGACCTGATGATCCCTGGGGGTCCCTTTCAACTCAGGGTATTCTGTGATTCTATGGAAAAACAGAACCTTTCCAGAACAAGCTCCTAAGCTCCTCCATACTGTGGACAAATGAGACATGTAAACCCTTATTTTGCTTTCTAATATTGGTATTTCAACTAAGCTTTGTACTAATAACTTGTTTCCAAGAGAAAATAATGAAATAATGAATTACCAACCGTTCTGTGTAAAATAAACATCCCTCTACAGCAAACACTGATACAATAACTTGTCTAAATGAGCACACAAAGGATGCAAAATGCTCCAGCCCTTCCCACAGCTCAAATCACCTTCAGCCATGGGGCCAAGCACATTGAAGTGTGAACAAACTGCGGTGGAACCCTGGAGCACACACACAGAGCCTACAAACCTCACAGCACAGGGACGTGCTGTCATCCAGATTCATTATTAATTCTGCAAGCAATTCAACTTCTTATTACTGTTGCAGACACAGTTTTGTTTCCAGGGGCTGCTTTATCCTTACTCCGATCATTGCAACTTGCAAGACACAGACACTCATAATCCTAACAGAAAACATCATCCACACCTTAGTTGTTTTTGTAATGGGAAAAGAAACCATTCATCCCTATGATGTACCACAAATAATTTTAACAGCATGTGGGTATTTTGTTGTTAAAAATCCAAGTCTCCCCTCTCCCCATGGTTATCTTAAAATCATAAATGGTAATTTGGAACATTATTTTCCAGACTCTCTGGGTGAATTGATTGATGGCCGAAGTTCTGCATCTTTGTGACACTGGGTAGGCCTGAAAAGTTCAAGTCAGCTGGGAGAGGAGAGCAGGGCTCCAGGAGCAAACCCTCCCTGTGCCTCTGGTCAGCACTGACCCCAACGGCTCTGCAGGATCCTCTGCTGCCTTTGAACTCCACTTAGTGGAATGTAGCTGGAAACTGAGGGATACAGGGAGGCTTAAAGGACTTCAAAGGGATGAGGGACCAGGGAAAATAAAGCCCAACAGAGCTGTCCAGGGTGTATTCAAAGTGTCCATCAGAGCTCAGTGTTCCTGCTAAAACCCATCAATAATTCAAAGTACACCAGCCTCACAACTCACTCTTCCACAAAGAGATTCCAAATCTAATCCAGCTTTCATTTAATTTGAAAGCCAATGGCAAAGCACAGCACTGAATCAAACCTTGAGCCAGGGGACTCTGAACCAGCTCTGATGCTTCTCAAGTCTCACTTTTTATCAAGCCTCAGTAACCCTGAGCTCCCCTCACCTCAGCAAGGCAGCACCCTTGTCCTGGTACGACATTCCCTTCCTTTCATGCAAATCCTTTCTGCCCCAAGGCTCCAGCTCCCAGTGGGTTCCCTGCCCATTCCAGCACTGCTACACCTACAATTATTGCAGGACTTAGCAGATGAAGAATTATTAAATAATTTAGCAACAATGCAAAGTGAATTCCTGGGCTCAAGCTGTAAAAGTAACAGAAGATGTTTTGATTTTTGAACTACTTCAAGCCGATAAATGGGAACCTGGTTCAAAATCAGTTCTTTTAAAGGC
This sequence comes from Monarcha castaneiventris obscurior, assembly GCA_026261815.1. Classification (NCBI taxonomy): domain Eukaryota; kingdom Metazoa; phylum Chordata; class Aves; order Passeriformes; family Monarchidae; genus Monarcha; species Monarcha castaneiventris. The sequence continues at coordinate 6,420,524 of JAMPIT010000114.1, forward strand.
TGAATGTTTTGACATGTCATATTTGCAATAAATAAGTTTCACACTTAAACACCACACAGAGCAACTATACAGCTGCACTGCAAGATAAATCAGAACAATTTCTGTTGGGATCCAAACCAGGCAATGCCACCTCCCCAAGAAGTGCATTTTTCTACTCAGTTTGGTTTATAACCGTATTTGTAAGTTTCATCAGTTTTCCAATAGAACAGAATGGATTTTAGGGCCTGTTCAAGGATTCTGAACATATATAACATATATGGTATTAAGGATTTTTATTTCCAGTTCATATAACACTGGATTTGTGGGTGTCTATTAAGGAACCATCTTCCCTTTAAATTACTACTTACATAATTCAAAGTGTGATGTTGCCAAAAGTTCACTCTGCAGTCAGAGCTGTCAGTTGTGACTGCAACTCCCAAACCAAGCCCTGAGCCTTCAAAAAACATCTGATGGAGTTTGAAACACCCCTGTGCAGATCTAAACAAGCTTCTCATAAAAGCTCCTTCTGGGAAATGAACTATTTGAAAGGAAGAAATTCAGGATGGTGGCAGGGAATGTCTTGCACCTTAAAAATATGTCCCAGAGCAAGTTTTTATTAATATTTCTTTTACTCATCTGGTAGCGTGGAAAGAAGAATTGCTGAGTAGAATCAAAGTTTGTTCACTTAGTTTTAAGAGATAAAAGAAGTTAAACTTTAGGGGAGGGAGTCTGGAAGAGGCAGTGAGAGAATCTCATGCTTCTCCAGGTAAGGATTTGATTTTCAAAGCCCACAGCCACACATCCATGAGTAATGGAAGCATTCTCTTTCCCTTTGATGCTTCTTTGCCAGGGAAACAGCAGCCTGAGTTTGCAGGTTCTGCTGAGAAAATGGCCAGAAATGACAAGCCAGAGGAAGTAATTGATACCTTTGGAATTCTGAGTCAAGATCAAAGAGCTCTCTGCTCTGGATGCTCAGGAGAGCTGAGGGTCAGTGCCTTGCCTGCAGGACAGGGAAGCAGGAGCCTCCACCTTCTGCTCACACCCTGCAGCAAAGGATAAAATAACAAACCCATCAAAGCCCACAACCTTCTCCAAATGCCTTCCAGACATCCAGCAGTCCGTGTGGGGGGAGCATGTGCCTGCGTGCCTGCTCCTCCTCTGAAAAAGAGAAATCTGCCTGAATCCAGACCCTTGGGAATGTTTATGTTCACAGGAAATCTTCTGCCCAAATCTCTCTGCTGCAAGTAAAACAAACGTTAAGTGTAGTCTCAGCTCATCAGATGCAGAAACACCCTCTGTGATCCCTGTGCAGCTGCATATCCAGAGCCCTGGCACGGGACAGCGAGCACCTCCACATGGAGCATCCCAACACCAGGAGCCCAAGGGCTTCCCCCTCCCCACAGGACGGCTGGGCACAGGACAGGCAAGGACAGACTCGCCCTAGGCACTCCAACAGCTCTTCCCCGATTTTATACTGAGGCAACAACCTTGAGCTCACCACACCACAGTGCGACACCGTGGTTCTGAGTGAAGCAGTGTTGACGGTTCAAGACTGGAAATTACCTAGAAACCAGATCATGGAACCACCACAAGGAAATGATCACAAGGCTCAGGACACAGAGCACACACACCTGGAGACAGAGGTGGAGCAGGTCGGGTGTGCTCAAACCTCCAGCAGAAAGATGTCAAAGCCAAGACAGTCAACAAATGTTGCAGGATCAGGTTATATCCTGTTATTATATACACAGAACTACAGAACCCCAGAAAGATTTGGCTTGAAAAGACATCCAACCCAAAAGCTCATCCAGTCCCACCCCCTCCCCTGGGCACGGACACCTTCCATTATCCCAGGTTGCTCCAAGCCCTGTCTAGCCTGGCTTTCAACATTTCCAGGGATCCAGGGGCAGCCACAGCTTCTCTGGGCACCCTGTGCCTGGGCCTCCCCACCCTCCCCCAGGGAGGAATTTCTCCCAACATCCCATCCCTCCCTCCGTCAGTTATTCCAGCCCTGATCCTTTGGCAGGGAATGAACGAACACTTTCCCAGGGCAGGGCACACACCCCAGGGAAAGCTGAGCTGATGAATGAACATTTAACACCCCCAGCCTGCCTTGCTGCCCCCGAGCTGCCAATGCTGTCATCAACCCTCTGAACTCTGGCACCCGAGCAGGGTCTGAACAAACTGCCCTTTCTGTAGGCAGGTACAGTTTAAACAGGATGGGAATGTTCCCACAGAAGTTTGGTTTCACAGCTCATCCATCCTCTGGCTTGCCAAACCTCCACGGGAGGGGATACACAGAGCCCTGCTCCTATAAATCTCAGGGATCATATCTACAAGGCAGTTATTAAATCACTCCAGCCTGGCATGCTGGCAGATCCATGAGTCCAGCATTACGCTGCATTTTAACACCATTCCTGATAACAGGATGGCTGGCTACAGACAGAAACAGAAGGGATTTCATCTCCCTTCAAACACTACCGAAACAGGGATTATTTTTCTGGAGCCCACAGAATCTTTTCAAGTTTATAACATATTTCAATTATATGGATTATACAGCTTTCCATTCTTTTCCGGTCGTTAAACTGCAGGGAAGAAAAATTTTCCAACATAGCTCTGTTCCAGTTACTAATTAAACCAATTTTAACACTCTTCTGCAACATGTTGGTAAAGATGATTTATGGGGCTAGAAGACAGCAGGAGGTCAACATCAAAATAACAGCTGGGTTTCTTACAGCCATTCGAAGATTTACTGATGCCATCAAATAGCCACAATGAACCAAAAACCCTACAATTCCACAGACAAGCTTGCTGTATTTCCAGCGGTAAATGCTGGGGAAGGGAAAATAAGCTGGATTCTTGCAGGAGGTCTCTGTTTTCTGTCCCCTGTTCTCCTGTGGAGATATGGATTGTTCACTATCAACTCATAAAAACATCCAAAAGAAAAAGGAGAAGGTAAAAAAGCCCCAAAATAACCTGTTGTACTGAATCAACAGGTTAAAATCTCATTTGCTTGTAATACCTCTTTGTGGGTTCTAGCCCACCCTTCCATGGGTACAGCTTCACAAGCATCTTTTTAAAATAAAGAACACAGATGGAATCAGAGCTTATCAAGATAAATAAATCCAGGGAAATATAGAGTGCCTGTGAGAGGCCATTCCATGAGCAGCCAGCTGAGCAGTGCCAGCCAAACTGCCTTTCCCTTTATAAAAAAAGATGCAGTATTGATTTCAGAACAGTCAGTCAAAGGGAGCAAAGTGCGTAAAACACCTTCAGAATGATTTAGCAGTAAATCCACATGGGAACACCAGCCTGGATCTCCCTCCTGCCCTGTGGATTAGTTGAAGTTACCCTTCCATGACAGAACTCACACTGGATTTCTTCCCATTTTACCAGGGGAAAAAAACAGGCAACCTGGAATTTCACAGGTGTGATCTCCTTCCAGGGAAGAATTTTTCTGAGGAGCTTGTGGCAAGCTGGAAGCCAGACCAGGAAACAGCAGAATCCAAAAACTGAGGTGAACTTACTCGAATACTTTCCTAACTCCTTTGGCAGCAAAAACCTTGGCCCAGAGACTCCACATTTTTAAAATTTGTTGATCTTGGCAGGAGACTGTGCGAATTTTCAGGGAGTTGTGGCTGGAATTAATAAGCTAATAGAGGCAGTTTACACCTACACTCTGAACAGTTGTTTTTATATACCCACGCCCTTAAAACAGCCCTTGCAACATCCCCACCAGCACTGTGGAAGGCAATAGGAACGAAATCACACAGAAAAGACAGGGAATGAGAGGGGAAGTCCTTGGTTTAAAGAAGGGGAACATACCAGAATCCAGCCAGGTAGTTCTGGGAGGAGATTAACAGCGTCCAAAGATGAAGGACTGAAAAGGGGCCCCTCTTGACACATAATCTGGGTCTGCATCTCACTCAAATATTCACAAAGACAAAGCAAAATGCAGTAAAATTGTCTTTCAAAGCCCTAATACACACCAAAATTCAGGCCAATTTTTATGCTTTTTACTAAGAACTTGCATCTTTTAGAGGGACTGAGGCGGGGAACTGCTGGTTTATGTTTTGTCTTTAAAAATCAGTATTTTTTCCTTCTTAAACACTTCACAAAGTGAGTGGATAAATGACATTGCAGCCTGGAGCTACTCATGCTGCTCCTGACTGCCATGCACTGAAAGCATCAGACCCACAGAAGAGCTGGGGACAAACAAACCCTCCTGCACCGCAGGCACTGAGCAGGCTTGGGATCAAATCCCTGATGGAGAGATCCAAGCTGGGCTGTCCCACCTCAGGCAGACACGGAGCAAGGAGCATCCCCATCCCTGCTGTTTCCAGCTCATCCACAAGACTCCTTTTAGCTGTGGTGCCTGAAACTACCCCAGTTAACCCCAGCCAAGGGCATCTGGTCAGGCTTTACCAGTTTTGTTTCCTTTGCAATCCATCTTAGGAAAAAAGAATCACAGGACTCCTTCACAAGCACATTCCCTTCGTGCTCCCCCTTCCTTGGAATATCATTAAATAAAAGAAAAAAAAGGCAAACCAAAACAAGATGACCCCGAAAAGGATCTTCTCAGCAGGCTTTGCTGACAACAGGCACAGAAGGACTGAGCTGCTCTTTGCAGTGCTTCTGACTCCCAAGGCATGACAGGAACATCCAATTCCAGGGGCAGAGCCCAGCTGCTGCTGGAGGCAGCCCATCAGCTTGGCTGGAGCGTTGCAGAGGCATTCCCACAGCACACAATTCCTGACAGGAATTCCTGGCAGCTGATGCCTGCGCAGGCGGAAGTGATTCTGCCTCAAATACTTCCTTTACCACTGATAACACAATTCCCGCCATTGCCCTGCCAAGGCTGCGCTGATAAGGAGAGGATCTGCAACCCAGTCCTGCTCCCACAGGGATTTATTTTTAGAAGTCAGATACAGCAAGGCAAACAGAGATTGTGCTGTTTGAAGGGATAATTCTGTGTCAAATGCAAGATGCTGAAGTGATATGAATGTGCATTACAGCACTTCCCTTGAGCAAATGGCTTTTGAGGGAGCAAAGAATATTACCTGAGAAGTGTGGAGCTGATCAGCTCTTCATATTCCATTACCAAAACCTACTCAGCTGAAGATAATGTCTTAATTCTTTCAAGTGAAGAACAGAATATTTATTCCTAGCAGGAAGTAGATATTTAAGGAATTCCTAATCACTTTTTCTCCTGTTTATATTAATGGTGTAACACTAAGTAAAGTAAAACCATATTTCATAGAATCACAGAATATCCTGGGTTGGAAGAGACCACAGGGATCATCCAGTCCAGCTCCTGGCCCTGCACAGACACCCCAGCAATCAGTCCCACCCTGTGCATCCCTCAGAGCGCTGTCCAAAGGTTCCTGGAGACCTGGCAGACTTTTTTTAGCATATAGTTATTGAATTACATTAATATCTTCTTAAATTATAAAAGAAATTTAACTCTGTCTCAGTCTAGAGTCAGTTCTTAATGCAAACAAAAGGATATGGGACTCTATCTCACATTTTTAAACTTGGTGAATTTGAAGCTGCCTCAATAGGTCCCACAGAGTTTTGTGAGGTTTTTTTCAGTTATTTACTTATAAATCTGATAGAAAACCAACAGATATAAAACAAAGTTTTCACTTGCTACATGCAAAGTGCTGCTGCTGGACAGTGTGCATTTTTACCATTTCACAGGTGTAATTACACACTCTTCTGCACAAATGCAATTTAACCACTTGGAAATGACCTTCTGTTTGTACAGAGATTTTTATGTAGACTTGCCACCAGCGGTTTCAATGAGTAAGAACCAGGTCAAAAAAGTTAAGCGGCAGATACCTTGTACTATTTACTGGGAAGAAGCTAAATTAAGAAAAAGGTAAATTGAGAAGAAACATTGCATCTCCTCTGGAGACAGACCATGAAGAGGCTGAACCACAGTTTGGAACATTGATCCCATGTCAGACTAAAATACATCTATGAGGTAGAACCTGGCTTTTCATTATAAACTAAAAATCAGTGGTGCAGCCCTTAAAATAAACAGTAATGAACATAAGGTATTTTAGCAAAATGCCAGTGAATTTTGGGCACTGATGCAATCTGTGAGGCTGAACCTGTTGGTACAGCTTTGACATCACTGCCTTTGCCTGGTAACCAGCAATCTCCTGGGATGCCACACGTGCCTGGCAGTCCAGCCACAGGTATGGGTAAGATCTTGCTGCTGGAAGCAGCGTGGCAGGACATTTCTAAAGAGGAAAAGCCCCCCAAAATGCACCCAGCCTCACTAGCACGGTGCAAGGATAAGAAGAGAACAAATCCCTTTTTATACCTCTCAGCAATTTAATTGAAAATTATCTCATGAGGTGAAATGCCAGGCTATTAATACCTCCTGCACCATGAGACCATATTATAAGTGACATAAACGTTACAAAACAACCTGAAATTCGGCCAGGCTGTTAATAGACAGCATTACACAATTCCTGACACAGACAGTTAATACTGTATTTCTCCTATGCAAATTTATAACAGTGAATAGATTTTGAAAGCAGTTTACACCCACCACCCCTCAGATGCAACTCAGAAATTCTCTATTAGGTGCCAAGCTGTCATTTCCCATCACTCCAGCCCACTGCTATTCTCTGTTCTACCTTGGGAGCACAAAGGAGCCTCCAACTTGATTAAAATGCATGAGCCTTGTGTGAACCTATTTTTAAATCTCCCAACTAATACTGCTGTTGTATTAACAGCTTTCATTTATTTTACCATTAATACTGGTGTTCTAAGGAAGTGCTGCAATGCTTTATCTTTTCGCATTTCAGCAGCAAAGCTCTTGTTCTCAAAGAGATTTTTCATCATATAAAGAAGTCCTGACACTATGGGGATTTATCAGAAACCTTGCTTAGGAAAAGGAAGCAGTGAGAGACACAGAGGGCCTGAGTCACCTTATTTAGGCACAAATTTTGCTGTAAGTACACAAATAGCTAAATACGTAGGGTTTTTCAGAGGCAAATGTGGTGGAAACAGAGAACTGACCCTACAACACACATAGAGTCTCAATTTTATGGCAGTTCTTCTCATGCTCCCACCAGCCCCTGTTTTCTCCCTGTTTTCATAGCACAGACAGATAGCAGCTCAGGGCTGATATAACCAATAACAGATCAATAACCAATACCATTTTTATTTCCTGTGCTACATCCTTCCACAATTTCTGTTTTTCAGGCAGACCTCCTCTGGTTACGGCCTCTGGTCTGGTTGTGCCAGGTGACCACAGAGTAGGAGCAGGGGAAGCTGCAGGAGCAGCAGTGCCACCACAAAAAGCAGTGCTAAACCACTCCTGCGTGTGGGAACTTCCCACCAGAACATACTCCAGGAAAACCTGGAAAGGATGTATTACCTGATTTTGCTTCTGCCTCTCGCAAACGTAAAAATGAACCCTGAAGGTCTGCCCTGCCTTCCTGAAAACATCCCAGGAAATGCTTAAACCCACAGAAGAATTAATTGTTGGTCATCAAAAGGATGTGCCATGCATAGCTTGAGCTCCCTCTCCAGCTCCACATTGTGCTGAACATCCCTGGATGATGGGAGGGAGAACTCAGAGGACCACAGGATGTAAAAACCACACCTGTGTGGACACAGACCTGCTCCAACATAAAACTCCTCTCCAGAATGACTGAAAAATTAGTTCTGTCAAATCAGCAAATTACCAGGAGATAGAAAGCAAGGAACATGGATCAGTCCCCGCTGTTCCTGCATGCAGAAAATGAAAATAAACAGTTTTTTCAGCAGAGTGAGGACTGCTCCTGTTTGCCCATTTCCCAGGGACCCCCATGGGAACTGAGCTCTCTGCACTCTATTTTGTGCCCAGTATTTTGTGTCACTGGCTCTGCAGAGCCCATACACCAGAACCAATCCACCCAGAGCCACCACGTGTGAGCAACAGCAGATCCCAGCCCTGAACAGGACCCAAGCTCCTTCCCAGTCGGAATTTTACAGAGACGGAGAAAAAACCCAGCTGCATAATTCTCCTTGCAAAAGTGTCAAGTATGGCAGCATGAAAGGCTGTAAATAATTCACTCAGTATTACAGGAAATGTTTTACAAACGAAAAGGTTGTAACCTCCTTTTGGCTACAAGGCTGGCAGATGCTGGAGGCATTCCTGCTCCTCTAAGCGCAGAACAAAATGCATCCTGTTTGTGAGAAACTCCTGGGTGTCAGCCCTCCCTGGAAAAGGCTTCTGCCTGTATTCCTGAGGGAGGGATCACAGAGGAGCAAAGCCTGCACACTTGCAGAAATGCAGCTCAGGCTGACGAGCAGTTTCTGGTATTTTGATGACACAGCTGCTGCAGTGCACAATGCAGAGCCAAGGGAAGGGGTAAATTTGATTTATTTATATTTACATAAATACATTCACACAATTGTTTAATCACACACACACGCAAACCAAAAATACACATGCAGTGATTACACATGACTCAAGAATGAATGTTTGATACAGTCTTAAAACAGTGACATCAGCCAAATCCAGTGGAAATAAAACATCTCCAAGCTCAAAGGAGAGCTCCACATGCCTGAGTGCAGATTCTGCCCCAGCACATGGAAGCAATTCCAAATAAAGTCTCTATGGCTTTAACTTCTTATCACTAAACATTTGGCAACAAACCAAATAAGCCTCAGTGAGGTCCCTCTACGCCTCCCCACCGGGTCAGCCAGCAGGAAGCACAAGGTGTTTTGTGTATAAAAGAAATCCAAGACTCACCTGTATGTTGCCAAAGTCCACGTTTTCGTAGTGGAAATGTGCACACTCAGCCATCTTCGGGAAGTGCCCCTTTGTAAAGGATAACCTGGAGCACACCAAGAGCACACCATGAGATGGATGCAGATCACTCAGCAGAGATAAACCACAGGTACTGATACAAAACAACAACAACTTTCTCGTCCTAAAGCCAAGGGAACACAGAGATTCATTGATGTGATGCACCAAAACAGTGGGGAAAGGAACAGAGTGCGAAAGGAAAGTTGAAATGCCTTTTGTGGCTTTTCCACTGCATCCCTACAGAGCCATGTGTGACATTCCAGCAGCACCACATCCCACTGCAGCCCTACAGAGCCGTGTGTGACATTCCAGCAGCACCACATCCCACTGCAGCCCTACAGAGCCGTGTGTGACATTCCAGCAGCACCACATCCCGCAGGATTCCAGACACGGAGCAGGGACAAGCAGCTGCACCTCACAAATGCACATCCACAGCCTTACACGAGACACGAGGAAAGCAGAACTTTACCTGTGAAAGGCATCACAGCCCATCAGTCCCGGGGGGATGTATCTGAGGGTGCAGAACAAACTCTGTTTATCCTTTGCCTTTTGCAAATTCAAAAGTCAGGCATTATTATTCCCAAGTGTCTCCAGTCACACTGGTGGCTGCCGGGGAGCTCCTCTGGCTCTGCAACATGCTCCTGCTTCTACTGAAGCTATTATAGACTCCTATAGATATTCCTGGTGATGAGCCAATGAGATTGTCATTATCTAGCTCCCTCTTCCCACGGGAATACAAGTGGGAAGTGAGATGCAGCATCTGGCTGCTCAGCACTGGAACAAAGAGCCATTTCCCTCTCAGCAGAGCAATAGAGGGGTGAGCTGAAGGCTCAGATCCATAAATCTCGGGGAGTTCTGCTCCTCAAGTTAGCATTTGTAGCAAAGTAATATTGATTATTTCTGATCCCCATTGCTGCAAGCATAATGACTTGGTTTACAGTCTCTGGGAGACAAGCAGAGACAGAAATACAGCATGAGTCCACAGGAAAAAAACAACAAACTGAGATCAGCGAAGAAAAAATATCCCTCAGAAGGGAAAATGTGCAAAATCCATTCAAATGAAGCTACAGAGGGCAGAATGCAAAAAGAAAAGAGAAAAAAATATCAGATAAAAGATATATCTAAGCCACCCACTTGTCCTGGTTTAGCTTTCCAGAGCATAAGGAGACAGGGAAAATTATCTCATTTACACATTGCCTGGGCTTCTTTCGAGATTTTTCTCTATGTATGTTCTATAGTGGGTTTTTTCAAATTAATCACTTCTAGGAAGAATCACAAAAGAAAATTAAAAACACTGCAACAGTGAGGTTCAAATCTCCACCTAGCTTTGTTTCTATGGCCAAAAATAGGAGAGAGAGCCAGCAAAAGCTCTCATGCCCGGTTTTAGGTTCCATTAGCTCAAACTGCCTTTGTTCCACATGGATTTTGGTTGCTCTGCTGAAGATCCACCATCACAAATTGTTGCTGAATGCCCTGCACTGCAGCACAACAGCTAAAACTCAGCACAGCAAAACCAGAAGCCCAGGAAAGACACAAAAAGTACAGAACTCTGCTCTTACTTTTTCACATTCTTCACTTTCATGCTGGCTGTGCTGCCGCAGGACCGGAGCGGCAGCTCCCCCGGGATGTCCGGAATGTCGGCACCTCTGGCCTGCAGGGAAGGAGACAGGAAAAGCACGGGAGTTAAAACAGAGCTGCAAGCTCTGGACTCTACCTGCTGAGCAGGAGCCCCTCTGTTCTGCACAGGAGTACGAACCTCAGTGTGCCCAAGCTGAATTCTGCCTTTAACCAGGGAAAACCGACCCTTGGGATGGGGATCAGGGAGGTGACAATCCCTTCCTGCCCCAAGCCTTGCTAACCCTTGGTATAACTGTGAAATCCAGTGTTTCATTCATTGCTACTTCAGCTTTCTAAAGCAGAGATTTTCAGAGGTGGGAGTGAAATAGATATTCACAAACTCCACACTTGGACTCCTCATTAAGTACCTGATTTTCCAGACATCTGTGCATTTAGACTCAGGCAGAGGCACTGCAAAAAGCTGGATTGCTCACACAGTGGAAAACAAGTTAATGACAGAGCTGCTTATATGTGGGAGGTGAACTTCTCAAATAGATGTTTGAAGCTATTGGTTTAAGTGCTTGAGGATATTAAAATTCCTTAATCACTAAAATTCATTTACTTCAGTGAGGCCAGAACTCCAAACTCCCTCCTTTCTGTTCTGTTCTATCATACCTTCCCATCCCCTCCTTCCTCCAGCTGCCTTTTCATAAGTCGTGAGCTCTGCTGGGGTTGAATTCTCCATCACAAGGGGCACAAACACTCGGCTCCATGGGTTTTTCCCAGTGTGATCCAGAGGAACAAGGGGGTTCGGTGAGGCTTTTATGGAGACAGCAGTGATCAAACAGCAAGACCAGCACAGATGTCACAGAGCAGGAGGAGAAAAACAAACCCTGATCCTGGCCAGAGACTGCCCATCAGCGATGTGGATGACACCAGCTGAATGAGCTTCTTCTGCTTTATATAATGCACTAAAAACGTGAATAATGTCCCAAAGAGTGAATGCTGAACCAAGAGGAGGAAAGGCACTTCAGTGTTACTTCCCTTACAGGCCTGGAACCAAAAGGTATTCCATCAAATCCCTTTTCTAGTGACAGGAGCAAACAGATGATTGTCCTGACGTTACAGTCCCAATGGTTCTGAGCTGGTCCAGCAGCAGATCTCTGAACAGTTGGATCTGTCCCAAAGCTGTGACTGACAACAGAACACAGCTGTACTCTGCAGTGTGAAATATGGAGAAATTGGTCTCCACCCCAAAGCTTTACAGTTGGACCAGCACAACCCAAGCTAGCAGCCCATGTGTGGGATGAACACCAGGACAATTTTTGTCACCACTTCCTGAAGCTCCCATTTCACCGACATGCATCAGCTGTACCTGAGCTTCACCACATCACCAAGGACTGCAGTAAGTCCATGGCATTCTCCGGCTTGTTTTCATCAACCAGAGCAGTGTCAGAGAGAAAGGGATTCATCCCACTGAACCCCAGACAGGCACAGGGGTGAGGCTGCAACTACGTTAGCCATGTGAGGGTCCTGCTACAGTCACCAGGGACACTCTGGTACTTTGGGTCCATTCCCCTGCTTCAGACAATGAGAGGAGAATCCTGGAATGGTTCAGGTTGGAAGGGACCTTAAAGCCCATCCAGTCCCATGGGCAGGGACATCTTCCACTGTCCCAGGGTGCTCCAAGGCCTGTCCATCCTGGCCTTGGGCACTGCCAGGGATCCAGAGGCAGCCACAGCTTCTCTGGGCACCCTGTGCCAGGGCCTCCCCACCCTCCCAGGGAACAATTCCTTCCCAATATCCCATCCAACTACTCTGTCAGTTTGAATCTATTCCCCTTTTCCTGTCACTCCAGGTTCTTGTCCACAGTCTCTCTCCATCCTCCTTCTCAGCCTCTTCAGGCTCTGGAAGGCCACAGTTAGGTCACCCTGAAGTTTCTCTTCTCCAGGCTGAACAATCCCAATTCTCAGCCTCTCCTCACTGCAGAGCTGGCTCCATCCCCCTGATCACCCTGGTGCCTCCTCTGGACAAGGCCAAGCAGGAGCCCCCATTCCCCTGGACACAGGGCTCCAGGATGAGCCCCTGAGCTCCAGGCTCTGAGGAGATGAACACCCTGACACCTGCAGCCACCAGCAGGTGCACCCATCCAGCTGCTGGTGCTTCCAGCACTGCCCATGGAAAATCTGCTCTGAGAGAGCTCCACCTTTTGAGCACTGAATAAACCTGAGTCCAGGTCACTCACTCTCCCAGCTGCACGTCCCACAGCCCTGACCATAACCAGTGCTCTGACCCCACTGTCCCACAGCTCTGCACAACAGGCACAGCCACTCACCAGAGAAAAACAGGAACAATATTTGTACACTTAAATAAACCTACCCTGGGCTGATTGACTTACTGAGCACACAATCACTTCAGGATGTAATAAGACACTTGAGAGTCTCATGGTGCATTTTAGCATTAAGAGGATCACCACTTTATTAAACCTTACAGGTCTTTTACATAAGAAAATAACTAATTACAAGAATAAATTTGCCATTCCAATAAGCTGCTTTTAGGCCAAGCTGGATGTGCTTGCTTAACCATCTAAGGAACAGAATTTCTGTAGGAAGAAAAGTAATTTTTCTTCTCCATCAGCAGTTAAGAGCTGGTGGGATACAAAAATGGATAAACAATCTGGCAGAAAACATGGGCTTCAAGCCAGTTTGCAGCAGTGGGCAGAGAGCTCCCTGGATCTGACTCAAAGCAGCGTAGGCAAAACTCACACCTCCAGGAGCCTGAAATGCCAGCACCTCTCTTGGAAAAGTTGTATTATCCTCTCCTTCCTAGTGGAGTTATGTCCAAATCAAGCTGGATTTCTGCCTCTCCCATTTCCTGCATCCAGTTAACTGGACAACAGTGAGATGCAAGGCAGTAATTAACTCCAGGGGCTTTTCCAATTAGACCTGAGCTCCATGGACTCTGCTCAAGAACAATGATCTCTTCAAGGCTCACAGTAAAGGCAAAAGCACAGAAAGGCAAGTAAGGGCACAGAACCTGTGCAAGCTCAAATCTTTATTAAGAGGTACCAACACCAGAAAGAAATTTGGTGAAGAGACAGATACTAAAAAAGAAGGTCATCGCAATTTTAGAAACGTTTATTACTACTAAATAACCACAAGTCCTTTCCATTCAAGCCAGAGATACACAGCTACATAAACTAGACTTTATTCACTATTTTGCACCTGTTTTGATGCAAAACTTGGCATGCAGCATGCAGGTTACTCTCCCCTCGAAACACAAACAAAACCCTCCGAATGAGATTTGCCATCTTTTGTGCTTTGTGTCACAGTAATTTAATTTTAAAAATAATTTTGAAACAGTTGGATTATTTAACACCTGAAAATTAGCTACCTGGCATCATCAGTGGCTTCTCACTTCCCTATTCTCTACACATCGCTGTGCCGAGGAAAGCTGGTAATTGCAGAGCAAATCTGTTTATGCAAATTGTTTAGCCCCATTTTCACAGCTGAATGTCACTGCTGTATCAATCTGCTCCAGTCCAAAACCTGGTAAACAAATTAGAGCTCAACCGAGAACTCGTTGAATTGATTTATCAGGAACCTCAGTCTCTTACCTTTGCAGGGAAGGCTTTGGAGCGACACCACTTCACCAGATTGCCCTGAACCAAGAAATTCTCCTTCCTAAAGCTGCACTTGTATCAGTAACAGTTGAGACAATATTGCAGAAACTCAGTATTTTGTCACAGACACCTGCAGGGATTGCCAGGCAGGGAGATCTCACTAAACCCTTCCTCCAGGGAGGAGGAAGAATGCCTGTCTGCCTGTCCAACCCTCCCATGGATCACAGGATCACAGAATCCTTAAGGGTGGGAAAGGCCTTTAAGATCAAGACCATCACTTGCTGCCACCACTGTGTTCACCACTAAACCATGTCCTAAGGTTCCATGTCCACACATTTTTTGAACATTTCCAGGGACGGTGACTCTAGCCCTACCCTGGGCAGCTGTGCCAGGGCTGGACAGACCTTTCCAGGAAGAAATTTTACCCAGTATCCACCCTCAGCCTCCCCTGGCCCAGCCTGAGGCCATTCCCTCTCCTCCTGTCCCTGTTCCCTGGGAGCAGAGCCTGACCCCCCCCCGGCTGCCCCCTCCTGTCAGGGACTTGTGCAGAGCCACAAGGTCCCCCCTGAGCCTCCTTTTCTCCAGGCTGAGCCCCTTTCCCAGCTCCCTCAGCCGCTCCTGGGGCTCCAGCCCCTTCCCAGCTCCCTTCCCTTCCCTGGACACATTCAAGTGTTGCTCCTAAACTCCCTGGGAATCCAAGAGCTCTCACAAATCAGGCTGTTTGGCTTTAAGCATTTGAAATTTCTAGTCTTTTTATTTATAGACATGATTTAGAAAACTCCAGCTTTGTGCTCTCTAGCACACAAAACCTTAGTCATAAATAATTTATATCTAACAATTCCACTGCATAATATGAAAGGATTTTCTCCTAAAAAGTCTCCTTGCATTTATCAGAAAACATGTCAACCTGTCTCCCTCACATGCAGAGATGTAACACAATCTGAAAATACATGTAAAACCCAACACAACAGTCCAGTGAAAATGACATGATGAAGTTTCCACCTTGGTATCCTCCACAGGGGAGAATATTGAACCAGTACAGAACCCACAGCCCTCCTCCTGCTGCCTCTGACTTACTCTGGGATGCACAAGAAACCCTGGAATCCCACCAGTAATCCCAAGTCTGGTTTTCCACAGGACTACAGAAAGACCTCTGAGGAGGCAGCACAGATACACCTCGGCAGGTGGCTGAATCCAGGTGAGATTTCTGAAGGCAGGAATTTAATCCAAGGTTATCATGAAGCAAGAATAACTATTAAACAGGCACTAACATTTGTTCATCTTTCCACTGTCAGTCTCTCACCAAAACCAGTTCGGAGGGACCAGATTGCTCTGGATTCTGTCAGCACATGGCTGTGTTTCTAAAAACAGCAGAGCTGATTCTAAGTGCTGCTTGGTTTCCATGACAGTCTTTCCTTTACATCATCTTCATTTCCCCTCGATTTTCTTGGAGGGAAAAAATACAAAGAGAGGAAAAAAACCAAAGCCCCTTCAGAGCTCTCAAAAACCCCAAAGCTTTGTTTCAGTTTTACTTCTTTGCTGGAGAACAGCAGGGAACAGAAATGTTGTTTCAGGAGAAGTAATTGCTCTGTAGGAAGCAGTAATTTCTTCACTTGGCTTGAGGAGGAATGAAGAGGCCTGAAGTGGGAGCTCACGTACAAGGACATCAACAGCTACCCCAAATTCTGGGCACCAACTCACTACACAGCTGGCTCAGCATCCACTCCTTCAGAGAGTTTGCTCTGCAGCACTAAAAAGAAAGTGTCACACAAAAATCCCTGCTCCCAGAAGTGGAAGGTGATGGCTCCACCAGCACCATCCTGCTCTCAGGAATTACTGCCCGGGAATTCGCCTGGAGCACAATGACGGAAGAAATTTGGTCCATCTCAGCTTCGACCCCACAGCCTTTAACACACTCGAGGGAGAGAGATTTCTCTCTGCTCTTCCTTCAGATGTTGCGACAACTACCCTAGTTCTCCACAATAAATAAATCAACGAAGGAAAGGGAAAATGCTTCACTAAACTGAAAGTCATCATGTCCAAGCTGCTCCAAATAACTCCAAAGGAAAGGTCCCAATTCTGCAGCATTTATCCCTAAAAGGATTGAGATATATTGAGCACAGCAAGGCTACAACTGGGTCACTGTTTAGAAAGGCAGAAACACGTGGGAATGGATGAAGAGACAACGTTCTCCCCAAAATGTCAGAGGTACAGGAGCAATATGCCAGAAATGCAAACACTTGCCAAGTTCTTCATATTACCACTTTCCATGGATTCATTTAGTGGAACCAAATTAATTTCCTAAGTATTTTCATACAGCATGGCTCTGTCACATTAACACATTGCAGCTCCATTTTTCAGAGCTGCTTAAGATATTTGGACACATTTAAAATAAAGAAGCAACACCCAGTTCAGGCACCCAGGTCTGACAAACAAAAATATGTGCTTGTTATATTACAGCAGCTTTACCAAAGAAGTTAAAAATAACATTAAATATCCCCCTCCAATTCTGCACTTCTTAATTGACCAGGAAGGTTGTGGTCTTCCCATTCCTGGAAGTGTTCCAGGCCAGGCTGGACAGGGCCCTGAGCCACCTCGGCCAGTGTGAGGTGTCCCTGCTCATGGCAGGGGGTGGAACTTGATGGGCTTTAAGATCCCTTCCAACACAAACCATCCTGTGACTCTGTGATTTTAAGGATTAATCCTGTGCTGTTCATGTTCTCATCAGCAGAGTGCAGCACAGGCACATTCAATAACACCCAGCACAAGGACGTTTTTCTGAGTGAGAAACATTGGAACCTTTTAAATTTTGTGATTTTTTTTTAAATTGAAGTCATCACTTAGCTCCTTCCTTAGTGCAAACATCCTTTCTGGCTGGAGGGCTGCTTTAGGTGCAGAGCTCAAGGTCAAGGTGGCTCAAGTAATTAGAGGCAGTACTGACTTTATAATTTAGCTCTCAGTCTGGGGATTGTGGAATGTGGAGAAACAGCCACCCAGCCAGAGATGCCTTTAAAATCTCGTGGCAACTGAGATAATGGGATAGAGGAAAGGAGTGAAAAAATGACAAGTGCTTACAGTAAAGAAGCTTTGAACATTGGCAATGCACATTCTCAATCCCATGTCTAAGAAATCTGCACTCAATAAAGACATTTCAATGTGTATCATTTTGTGAGTTTAGAACTTTCAATTCCATTTTCCACGTTCCCAATTTTGAATTGCTCCAACCACACGGCATGTATAAAAGGGAATTCTCCTCTTTTTTTTAAAGGACTACACAGAATGTGCTTTTTCTACACCGAGCATCTCCACTAAAAAGGGGAGGGGGGGGATAAGAAAAAGCAAAACAAAATAACCCCAACACTTTAAAGCATTGCCATGAGCTGGCAAATTCAGGGAAACCTCTCATTCCTGAGACTTAGCATTACACCGGAGTTAGCCCAGGGCATCCATTTACCATAGTTTAAAGGATCAGCCTGGAATGAGCAAAGAACAAACTCTTAACTATTTGTCTACTGTGTTTTCAAATAAAGATCTGCAGCTCACGGATATGCAGTAAAACCTTCTCCAGCTCTGAAGTGGAATCCAAGACATCGAACAAGCAGCTTGGCAGCTCTGAGCACCTCCTTTGGCACTGCCACTGTCACCGTGACCAAAATTCACCTCTGCACAGCACCTTGATTTTGTGCCATGGCAACTTTTCCCCAGTGAGCCTCAAAGTGACACACGGATTTTGGATTTTCGCTGATGCTCTGCACATGAATCCACTGCACCCAAGGGGTGCTGGTGATTCCCATCCAGAAAGTCCCACACTTGTGTTTTCCTTCACAGAATCCACAGTTTTAGGGGCTAAAACAGATGCAACCAAGCACAAGTGAATGGTCAGCTACTGAGGGCAGCATTAGCATGATAACTCCCTGACAGCCCTGAGTTTGGATCCAACATTCCCATAGTGAAGCCTGATTACCATTCCCAAAGCCGGGCCCAGGAGCTGCAGGGTACAGTACACAGCCTCACACAATGGCAGAGTGCCTCAGGAATGTACTTTCTTTAAGAACAAAAATCCCACATACGATATGCGTGGGAAAGGCAGCCAGGGTTAGAGTCCTGCTTCCGTACAGCCTACAAAATAAATTATAGAGAAAAGCCACAGAAAATAGAACATCCAACGAGAACAATATTTTTGATTCCAGTTTCTTGTTGGTAAAAAAAAAGACCCCAAAGATCCCAGCTACTGCTTGATGCACAGAGGGAGAAGGGGATCCTAGTCACGGCTTGGATACAAAAGGACGATTTGGAGCTTTGGGTTGTTATGGTGGAAAGCAATTTCTCATCACACAAAACCCAAGAGAGATGGATTCAGGCTCAAACAAGTAAATCTCCCTCTGGTAAGTCCCCTGGCCACAGCCAGTGATTATGCAAATAACAATGTGATGTTATGTTATAGGTATAAATTGGATTAGCAACTCAGGAGTTGTCCCAGTGCAGCAGCAGCAAGATGGGGAAGGTGGAAAAAACTCAGTCTTATGTTCAACCCCACCATCTGAGTCAGTACAATTAACAGGAATTTATATTTCTGTGTGTTAAGCCAACGTGGGCTCAGCTTTTGTTTACAGAAAAGAGCTGTTTCCAATGGCACGAGCACAAAACTGGGATCCCCTGCACTCCCTGCCCAAAGCCCTGGAACAACACAGCAATGTGAGGAATGTGTCTGCCTGCAGCATGCAATTTACACCATACACTGCCCATAAACTTCTGACCAGCTCAACAGTCACTTCATTAACTCTGTCCAAGGGTGTGGGGAAAGCTCAGTCTGGGATCACACACCAGGCTCCACAAACTGGGCAGGACTCCTCAGTCCTGCCTTCCCACCAGGAAAGGTGACACATGCTGGAAACGCGAGGTGACAACACTCTCCAGAAATGACCTGGTTACACTCAGGTGAGGTCAGAACAGGACACTTGATGCTGCAAGAGCTGGGAAGGTGAATAATGACCATGGAGATGCTCCAGGGCTGGAGCCCCTCTGCTCTGGAGCCAGGCTGGGAGAGCTGGGGGTGCTCATCTGGAGAAGAGAAGCTCCAGGGAGAGCTCAGAGCCCCTTCCAGGGCCTAAAGGGGCTCCAGGAGAGCTGGAGAGGGACTTGGGACAAGGGCTGGAGGGACAGGACACAGGGAATGGCTTCCCACTGCCAGAGGGCAGGGATGGATGGGATATTGGGAAGGAATTGTTCCCTGGGAGGGTGGGGAGGCCCTGGCACAGGATGCCCAGAGCAGCTGTGGCTGCCCCAGGATCCCTGGGAGTGTCCAAGGCCAGGTTGGACAGGGCTTGGAGCACCCTGGGACAGTGGAAGGTGTCCCTGCCCACGGCAGGGGTGGCACTGGATGATCTCTATGGTCCATCCCAACCAAATCCATTCTGGAATTCTACAATGACCTCTTCCTCACATCCCCAAGCACATGAACTTTGCAGAAACTGATGGTGAGAACCTTCATCCACCAAGGATGCTTTCCTTAATTCATAAAGTTATTAGCTAAGAATTAGGCATTTTTTTTTTCCCTAAAGGTCAATATTTATGGAGGAAAAAAAGCAACCCAGAGACTGAGACGTAAAAACACGTGCACTGAGAAATTAAACCCAAACAAATTAAGAAGCCATTGCTACATGGGAGTGCTCCTGAGACACACCAGATGATCTGTGCAGAACAGCCCAGGAGCAGCCAGGGCAGCACATACAAACTCAGGGAAATGCTGTGCCACAGCAAGAATCAACAGTTAAACTCTGAATTCTGCACCCACACCACAGAGCAGCTTCAGGTGCTTTCAGGCTGCGAATATTT
This sequence comes from Monarcha castaneiventris obscurior, assembly GCA_026261815.1. Classification (NCBI taxonomy): domain Eukaryota; kingdom Metazoa; phylum Chordata; class Aves; order Passeriformes; family Monarchidae; genus Monarcha; species Monarcha castaneiventris. Next base: position 6,440,329 of record JAMPIT010000114.1, read on the forward strand.
GGTTGCAGTACAAGTTACAGAATAAATCAATAAGAAGCAGACCCTAAAATGTCTTTAGCACTTAGTGAAACAAGAGGCTCACCAGGAGCACTTCTGGCCTGAGGCTGGGTTTGTGATAGCCTGGTTTGAAGAGGTAAAGCCAGTATTTTAAACTCCCCCCCCAATCCTTCAGCCCCAGGCTACTCTCTCTCCTCCCTCCTCTCACTGCAGCTGCAACTGGTTCAGTAGTACAGTAGAAGTCCCTGAAACAATCCAGATTAAAAGAGCAAAACTGAACTTCCTTTGGGGGGTTACTCCTGAATGAGATTAATTCAGTGATTCACCTCCCAACTCGTCCTCCCTGGAAGTGCCCAAGGCCAGGCTGGACAGGGCTTGGAGCAACCTGGGATAGTGGAAGGTGTCCCTGCCCATGGCAGGGGTGAGACTGGATGTGCTCTAAGGTGCCTTCCAAACCAAACCATTCCATGATTCCATGAATAATCTGTGCCCTGGCAACCACGGTATCTGATCAAATCACAAAAAACATCGTGCAGCCTTACACCAACACAGCACTGACCAATACTGCGCAGCAAGGTAGAAATGTAGGGAATGCTTTAAATAAAAAAGTCAGGCTGAAGATTACCAACATCTTCAGGAAATAATTCATCACCTTATAATTAAGAAGGCTGAATCATGGCAAAAATAATTTAATGCCTACAACCTTCACAAGGACAAACTCTGACATGACTTTTTTGTCCCTTGGGCTTAAACTGGGGTGGGGAATGGAAGGGGATGGATGAGCAAACTATTGATAACCCTTCAAAAACTGTTCCATCTTTTCCCTGCACTATGGTAACTAAGAAGACACAGACACTGATTAAAAAAAAAAAGCCAATTAAAATGAACCACTTATAAATAAGAGACTTCTTTCCCTTCCTAGATGTTCCACCTTATTTTTAAGCAGCTGTGAGTAGGGAAAATAGATTGACACTAAATAAATTATAAGTTTTATCTCCCAAATAAAATAAGTACATTTCAAACAACTGTGGCATTTCCTGTAATCTGACAACAAAACAGGCATAGAAAGAGATCAGCTTTGGAACAGCGTGGGAGGGAAAGAGGTGGAGGGTCATGACAGTGTAATCCTGACCCCAGAGCTCAGGGGAGGAAATAACCTGGAGTAGCTACAACAGCATCCCCAGCACCATGGGAACAGCAGCACTAGCAAGAGTAGCCTGGCTGAGCCAGAATTAGGAAATAAATGCCAGACAGGGTGCATTAAAATTGGTGATCGTGGTGCACAACAAACTGCACTGATCCAGCCTTAGCAAATCCTAAATAATTCCTTCATTTTGTTGTATAGAAACAGACTTTCAAACAGATATTTACAAAATATAATTTGAATCTCCTGGCTCAACACTGCAGTGCCAGAGTGCACACACTGTGCAGGCTGTAAATGTAACCAGAAACTATTGCTGCTTTTGCCTATGAAAACTAAATGATTGCTATGAATTAATACTTCCTGCCAAAAATACAGTATCCATTCTGGATTAATTGAACTTATTTAACTGGCAAACCCAAATGGAAGCCAATGTGCCAATTAAGTGATTGCCCAATTTCTGAAGATTCTCGGGGACAAGCTCCGTGCTGGGAGTCAGCCTGTGGAATGAAAAGGCCCCTCTAACCAAGAGGCAGAGAAAGAACCTCACACAGCAACAGAAACCCCTGCCAAAAGCTTAACGAGGGAGAAAAATGCTCGATTCATGCAGCAATAACAAGGAAAAGCAAGTTATGTGGATTGAAAAGGAAATACAGGTTACTGGTGCAATGCCAGATCAGAACTGCTTTGACCAAAATATTATTGCACCTGATGCCTGCCTGGTGTGCTGGCCTGTCCCAAAATTTGTGTCAGACCAGTGCCTGTGTTGTCCACACTTCCTGGGTTTCCATCCCATCCTTACCTCTGCCACACCCGTTTCCCAGCCTGAGCTGCAGCAATTCACATGGAAATGCTGCCCAGTGCTGGACACAGAAGACACGCTGCAAGATTAGCAAGCCCTGACTCACTGACCCAGGCAAGTCAAGAGCCTGAGGACTTTCACAGCCCAAAACAACCTCCAAACTTACAGGTAACATAGGTAACATTTTCCATAACATTTAAGAAAGGCGGTGACCCCTCAGACTTAGAGCCAGAAGCCAAATGCTGGAGCATTTAGGTGAAGAACCATCTAAGCCAGGCTCTGAGCCTGCCAGAGCTCATGGAGAATGTGGACAATGCTCTCAGCAGAGGGTGGGATTGTTGGGATCCTTGGCCCTCCTGTGCAGGGCCAGGAGTTGGACTCAATGACTTGTGGGTCCCTTCCAGCTCAGGAGATTCCATGACTCTAAAGTCCATTTCTACTGAATTGTCCAAGTCCTTCAAAAATACCAGAAAATCCCCAAAATTTCAGCTTCATATATCTCCCAAAACTTCCCCTTGCACCTGAGAGCTTAAAACTTTACACTTTTAAAAAGAACTTGCATCTGGGCAGTCAGAGTTCCAAAGCACTTTTTTCCCCCAAGAAATTTCTTCCATGCTGTGGAAGCCATCTGAGAACAGGATCGGTGTGATGAAACTCTGACAGTGACTTCAGAGCTCCCAACCACATCCTCAGCTGTAAAATTCCTGTGTTGGTTCACACACGTACAAACTATGAAAAGACACGGGAAAAAAAATCCAAAATATCAATTTTAACATGTTTAAGGGTATTATATCTACATATCTCAGAAGCTAAAATTAGATCATTTCAGTAAAACATTATTTGGAAATCACTACAGCTGACAGGACCAAGCAAATGGATTCTCCACGTTCCCTTTTTATTCAGATTTTGCCACAACTCCTGGAAGTATTCACGTTAACCTGCATCAGAAAAAGGCCTGATGTTTTGTGAGTTAAAAACCAACCAATGAACCAACACTAATTAAAAAAGAAGCCCCTTGTGTTCTATTTTTGGCATCTATTCTTGCAGAAGCACCACTCAAGACCTGGGGCAGAACTGGCCGAGTGCTGCACAACGAATGAGAAACAAACACTAAGGATATAAAAATCTTTCTTTAAACCCCTACAATGCACTAATCTCTGCACACATTCATAATTGCATTTAAAAATAGTTTTCTCCTCACTCATGTCCCAGATTTAACAGTGATATATTGAGGTCTCATTAAAAAGCCTTTATTACCTTCACAAGCCACGGTACCTTCCCTACCTGGAACCAAATGCTGAAAATACTACAGATCTCAGAATCCCTCTGACCTAAGAACAATGATTCTTCCAGGACTTCATAGGACAGGCTCCAACCCCTGTGCCTTTCTACAACATTTATAGGCTTGCATTTCTCCTAAGAAAATTCCATCAGCATAAGCCTAAAATGGTGATGGGTACCAGCTGCAGCTGCTGCCTTCTTGTGCACTTGTCAAATTCACAGATTCAGGAGACCTTTCCATCTGTAATTTCAGGGTTCCCCTTTTCCAGGCAAACTGGTTCTACACCACTAACAGCTGACTCCAGCTGTCACCTCATGATCATGTTACGGACAACAGAACTCCCAGATCCCGTGAGATCCAAGCCAGAGGTGCCCAAGGCGGGGAAAAAACCTTCCATGGGCTTAGAGACTCATATTCTGATGGCTTCCAAAGCTGAAAGAATTGGAAAAGTGCAGGAAAAGTGACTTTCAGAAGTACATAGAGAATCACAGAAAGGCTTGAGTTGAAGGGACCTTAAAGCCCATCTCGTTCCATCCCCTGCCATGGGCAGGGACACCTTCCATCTGAGGTTGATGACACACTATCTGAGATTGCTCCAAGCCCTGTCCAACCTGGCCTTGGACACTCCCAGGGATCCTGGGGCAGCCACAGCTGCCCTGGGCATCCTGTGCCAGGGCCTCCCCACCCTCCCAGGGAACAATTCCTTCCCAATATCCCATCCATCCCTGCCCTCTGGCAGTGGGAAGCCATTCCCTGTGTCCTGTCCCTCCAGCCCTTGTCCCAAGTCCCTCTCCAGCTCTCCTGGAGCCCCTTTAGGCCCTGGAAGGGGCTCTGAGCTCTCCCTGGAGCTTCTCTTCTCCAGATGAGCACCCCCAGCTCTCCCAGCCTGGCTCCAGAGCAGAGGGGCTCCAGCCCTGGAGCAGCTCCGTGGCCTCTATGGACCGTCTCCAGCAGCTTCATGTCCTTCTTGGAGTGTATTCCCCTGACCTCCAGTGTCAGGTGAACGCAGCTACACGTGGCACCTTTTTGTGTCAGCACAGTTGCAATGGGTGCATAAATGAAGATTTTTGTATTTATCTCAGCATTTTTATCGTGCTTCCCCACAAAATTTAGCCAGGGAGAAGACAAAGGCAGCAGGCACAGAGGGTCTGTAAGCACAGCAGCCTGACGGGGGGAGAGCTGTTGGCTCAGTGCTTTTAAACACTGCAACTTCCTGGACTCACAGAGAGGTGATGGGAGTAACTCAGGAGGTCAGTAACATGTGGCAAATGTAATATTAAGCACAAATATCAATTTATGCTAAAGTTAATGCAGGCTGAGGACAGCTGTTTTGTAGGCTCATGTGAGAAATATTATATAAAGGCTCTTTCACAACTTCATTTCTTGTAACTCAGAAATAGAGCACTCAGCAGGGCCTGACAAGGAAAAGATACCCCTTTCCTTTAAATAACATTACTGTCTCGGAGAAATGTTAGAAAATCCATAAACTGCAATTTTCCTTGGCTCACACAGGGCTTTTCAGGGCCCCAGAACTCAGAAGTGTTCTATGAAGAAAGTCGGTATCATCAAATGCATTTTCTTAAGTGGAGCAGAGGCAGAAATCCCGGGATGTGTGAAGGTTACCCAGCAGGTGCAGCACAGTGGGAACTGGGGGCTGAGATGGCCAGAAAAAAATGTGCCTAATACACCCAAATTCTAAAAATACAGAGCATGAGCCGGGGAGAATACAAAATATAGCAATGCTTGAGGAGCACACAGGCAGCTGCCTCATTACCCAGCTCCTGGGAGCCCTGTCCAGCCAGGGCTGCAATCCCTTCAGCCTGGACCTCACCTACAACACAGAACTGCACCAGAAACACTGAGGAAGAGATGCCCCATCCCTGGAAGTGTCCAAGGGCAGGCTGGATGGGGCTTGGAGCAACTTGGGATAGTGGAAGGTGTCCCTGCCCATGGCAGGGGGGCAGCAGTGGATGAGCTTTAAAGTCTCTTCCAACCCAAACCATTCCACAATTCTGGGATTTTCCCTAAACAAACCAGGTCTCCAACACAAAATCACCTGTCCTCCTGCTAAACCACAAACACAAAACAAGCAGTGTTAAAAAGCAGGTGGAAGTATAAATAATAAACTAAAGAAGACAGAAGTTGCATCAAACAAAGGACTGAAGCTACTCAGGTGCCCAGAATGAACTGGCAATGACAGAAACATTAGAACTAAGAGTTTCTGTCACCTTACATTTACAGTATAAGAGGACATTCAACCTCCACACATTTAGAAAGACCTTCAGTTTATTTCTTGTTAAGAAAAAGCTCTGGAAACAAAGCACTTATATAAATTAATAATAAGCACTTTGAAAAATATTGTGGATGAAAGTGGGGAGGAAGAGTAGGGATGACTCATTCATGTAACTGTGAATGCATGAGTTGACTTTTCCCAATAAAAGCATGTACCAAGGCAAAGTGCAGGAGACAAGTGCCAGGACTTCCCCAGCTGTGCCCAGCGTCCCTCGTCTTAGCCTCTGCTCACCTGGCAGAAGGTGAAATTCATGCAAGGTGACAAAGCCTGGTGCCTGGGGCTCCAGCAGCAGCCAGGGGAACCAATGGAGAGAACAACTTCTCCAACCCTGCAGCCTCCATTCCCTGGGGGCTGGGGCTTCAAGCAGCAACAAAACCTAAAAACTGCATTTGCAACGACCACTAAGTAAAACTGAGAGGTACTGTGGCACTCTGAGACAGTCACATGGCATGGAAGGAGCAATCTCTGGGACAAGGCTGAACCAGAGGCTGCTAAAAATGCAAAGTGAAGGAACAGAGTGAGGGGAGAAATCTCAGACTTAAAATGATCAGGAAAAAGGCAGAATATTGAAGATATGCTGGTAAACAGAGAACAGTGACAGTGCTGAACAAGGTTCTGCAAATATTTAAATCTAAATACTGCCCCTGACTGGAGGCAAGGCAGAGGCTGAAAGTGGAAATTTGATTCACTCAACAGAGTAAACACAAGCAAGTGAGGTTTTTCTCCCCCGTCTTTAAACTGTATTCAGAGGACCCTGAGGTCAAACCAACACTGTGAGCACAAATCCAGCCACTCTAAATACAGGTTCAGTAGCTTTACTGTCCTTCATCACACCAAGTCACTGTGCAGTAATCCCAGCTGGGAATTTTCCTTTTTATCATCTTCTCAATCTCTTCTCCACTGGACCAGTCAGTTTTGGCATTGCTGGCACAGAGCTGTGCAAGCGGACACGTTCTAAAACCTGAACATGATGCAGGATAAAATAAACACTGAGCAGTGTCCATGAGCACAACAGCCTCAAGCAGATGAACATCCCCTTCACTGCAAATCAACCAGGAGAAAAAAACAACACCAAATGAGATATGCCAGGAAACCTGTGTCACAGGTGAGGACACTGAATTACAGCCTGACAGCTCTGAGACACAGCTGGAGGTCACAGACAGCAGAGAGGTGTCACACAGTGACTCCCACCAGATTCCAGGGTGTGGGAAGCTCCGAGCTGGGAGCAGGTGCTGCTGCCTGAGCAGCACTGATGGGAACAGACAGTGCTCCCAAGTGGGGCCAAGGTGGAGAGAAGGAAGGAACAGCCTCACACGAGGAAGAAAAAAAATTACAAAGTGAAAGCTGCAAAAATTGACAGGCTGGGAGAGCTGGGTGTGTTCATCTGGAGAAGAGAAGGATCCAGGGATCTTGTCAGTGCCTAAAGGGGGCTCGTAAATAGGAGGGTGAGAGACTTTATACAGGCAGAGGGTGACAGGGAGCGATGGCTTCCCACTGCCAAGGGCAGGGTTAGATAGGATATTGGGAAGAAATTCTTCCCTATGAGGGTGGGGAGGCCCTGGCACAGGGTGCCCAGAGAAGCTGTGGCTGCAAAAACCCCCATGTATATTAAGGTAATCCAGGTGTCTGCGGCCCACTGCCCACCTGAGTGCCTTCTGTGAGATGAGAACAGCACCTTTGTGTATGCTTTTCTGCAGCTCTGGTCCCTCTGATGGCAGGTTTGCTCTCAGGCTGAGGTTTTATTTATGTAGACTTAGCCAGCATTTTGCTAAAAACTCATTCCTCCACAATGCTACATGCTTCAAAGAGCATGTTTTTACAAGAAGTTCCCTTCATGCTCAGAAGTCTTGCTGAAAAAGAGGTTAATGCAGACTGAAAATCGTTGTGACGTTATGGACCTTTTAATTGGTTACGAGACCTGCTTTGGGGCACGTATTAATAGAGTAGAAGCGTTGTGAAAGCTTCTTCCCTCTCCTTGACAAACTGCCAGAGGAAGGGAAGCATTTTGGCCTTGTTCAAAGTACTGTGCAGTCCATTAAAAAAGCTGAAACTCAGGGAGTTTAAATGGAATAGAGCAGAGTGTTCAGAATGGAAAATAATGGGAAGAAGAGATGTAAGCCAGGTGTTTTACCATGGCGCTGAGCGTCTCCTCCCAGTCTGGCCTCTCCCTGGGATGGATGCTCCTCTGCAGCTCTGGAACAAAGTCATCTTCTTCTGCGTGGACAGAGGACTTCATCATTCTGGAAAGCAGGACAGAAGTTGGACGTTCAGTGACAATTTCTAGGTAATTTCACACCCAGTCTGTTACAGTGCTCAGTTATGTGACAACATAAAATGATTTTACACAGGCAGAAATCCCAGAGACTCCTGAGTTTCCCCCACTTCCTCATTATACAAGCAGGACAAGAGTGTAAATCTGATGGAGAGAAATCTGCACTTCCTAACCAATCAGTGGATAATTTTGTTTAATCACTGCACAATTTGCAAGTCTCACAACACAGAAAAATGCAGAGGAGTGATTTTCAGTCCACTTCAGAAAAATGGCTCCTACTGCACAGGCAAACATTTGTAAGGAGAAATACACACATTTGATTCCTCCTCCTGGAGGTTTTGCCTGAAATGGGGATAACAGTTTCCAAATCTTAGTCTGACTCCACATCCCAAGGCCTGATTCATCAGCTCTCATCTCATCCCTTCCTGATCCTATCTGAAGAGTGAGCACCTCAAATCAGCCTGATGTGACCAAGTGAAACTTTTCTTCAGATAAGGAGCCACCTTCCAAATACCCTGTGAAGGTTATTCCAAGGCTGCACAGAGATCAGAGGCTCAAAAAATGAAAACTGAGAAGGAATTCATAAAAGCTCCTCAGCCCCTCCACATCACAGCACTCTGTAGATATGTATTTTTTTTCACTTTATCTGTATAAATGTGCCTTTGCAGAGATTATGGCGTAGACTTGAAGTACCAAAGGCCTGTTCATAGTCTGGTATCACCCATTCCAGTTTCATTAAACATGATATTTCGGCAGGATTTTATTCCCTTAATAGATCACCACTTATTTATTTAGGATAAGCATTTTGATAACCAGCAGTGCAAAGGCATGGGCAGCAAGGGCTGGTTTCTAACCCTGATTTATGCACCACTTGACTGTAATACGCCTGGCGAAAGCCAGTTAATGAAACTCCTTTGCTTCAGATCCAAGATTTGAAGTTCTGAAACCCCAACATGCTGCTTGACACTAGGCCAAACCATTTAACTCTTCTTTGTTCTCTCCAAGAGGGTTAAGGATGAAGTAATTAACACTACAGTAATAGCACAGCTGGGTTAGGAATCACAGCCCGTACAATTTCATCCCCAGCTTTGTGATCACATTTCTGCTCCAATAAAAAACCCATCCCAGAGAAAATGAGCCTCAAAACCAAAGGTCACAATGCCCATGGGAAATGCTGCTCACTGGCTTTGTGCATCCTTCCCACCCTAAACATCACCCACTGTCCTCAGGAGAGAAAAAATGCAACTACCTGGGGAAAGCTGCAGAGAGCTGAAAAAAATCTGCATGAAAATGCCGTGATTTAGAATACAGAGGTGCAATGTCAGCTCAGAAAGGAGACTCTCACCTTTGCAAGAGATGTTTAAAAAAATCTGGGGGTTGAAACACTAAAAATTTGCTGCTTCCATTCTCCTTTGCACATCAAGAGAAGGAGACTTGGCCAGGCTCTCACAGCCCCAGCTCCACCACAGGAGAGGTTTTCCACTTAATTTAAAGCAGATGAAACCAAGTTGTGCAACTCAGAAACAAGAGATAAACCAAAAAAAGAACAAAAAGAAAAAAAACCCTCAACTTTTTAAATCAATGCCATGATTTTGAAAAAGGCTTCTGAGGATTTCTAGATGTTGGGGTGTGACCATATTGCAGCTGAATAAAAAGATTCTAAACAAATTATCCCACAGCAGCATCAGTCTAATTCCCTGAGATGACGGACTGGAAGGAAGGGTGATGTGATCAAGACCCACCTTCTAGAGCAGTTAAAACAATCAGCTTATCAAAGTGCTTCCTCGGTTTAAAGATTTGAAAATAATGGGACTGCATTTACATCTTCATCAGCACTTGGGAGTACAAATGGATTCACTACACAGCTTCTCAGGCTTTTGGCAATTCCTGCCAGATTTCTCCTCTGAAATGTGCTGGCTGCAGTGGTGAGAGTGAGTGCAGAGGATAATATGTCCTAATTTAAAATAATCCTGGGAATCAGGCGCATGTTCAGGGTCTGTACCCTCACACTGGATCAACACGGATGTCACAGCACCCTGCCCTTTTTAACACACTCAATTTCTTTAATCTATGTCTATAAAATTCCACGGAAAACTCTTCTAAACCCTCCCCACTGAGATCCCAAAATGTAGTCCCATTATTCTTCCTGTGAAGGTGTTCTGGACTTTTACTGCAAATTAGAAAAGCTCTGCATCCAAAATTGAGCCTTTAAAACAGTCAGTTCTTTGAACTTTTGCCAGACTTGGAATATTCAACTGCTGAGGGAAATTCAAACTTGGTCACAGCATCACAGAAATATTGAAAACGATACTGAAGATTTTCTCTCTGACACAATTATCAGCACTTGATAACGATCTGTGCACCCTTATTAATCTTTAATAGCCACTATTTAATTCCCTGCCATCTGAGACAGAGAGCAAGGAAGGCTGGAGATGCTGCAGGTAATTTTAGTCCTTTATGGATTAAGTCTGGTGGCTTTTTCCTGCCCATCCGTGGCCTGGATGAGGGAAAATAACTTTGTGAACTTGCAGCAATGAAACAGGGAGAGGAGTAGGGCCAGAAAGGGGGGAGAGTAGGAAGAAAAGCAGCTTCTCAACACACTCTCCTTTTTATAAGGTTTCCTCTGGGTATGTAAAACCTCAGAGCAACAGCTGGGGAAGGAGCTTTCCTACCAGCCAGATATAGGGAAAACCCTGGCCTCACCCCAAGAGAAGCTTGGAATACTATCTACAGGTATAATCACATTCCCACATTTTTATATGCATGTGTATTATGTATATTTGACATTATTTTAATTTATAGAGCAAATAAATAGCACAACATACATATGTCTGATTCACCACACATGTCAAGCTGTAACAAGACAAATTATCTTGTTTCTGCCATGGATTCTTTTCCACAGGAGGGGAAAATACCTCAAATCCCAGAAGCGCTTACACAAAACACTGGGACATGGACCTTGTCAATATTAAAGGCCAAACAAACTAAAGGAGCTGCTCTACAACGGCTCCATTTGGGCATTTCAGGAGAGATATAAATGAGTGAGAAGTCATTACAAAATTTAATCCTGGCCATTAGAATAGAAACATAATTTTATTTTAAATGCCACTTCCTCAACCTCTCAGCAGCTCTGTCCTTGCAATGAAATGTGACACCGTTATATTAATAAAAGTTCTGGTGTACAGAGGCCATTAAGCAATTCCTCTGCACATGAATGAACCTTCATTGTAAATTGAGAACCAAATGTACTGGAACAAATGTTTACAGGACATTTCACAAAAGGCCCAGCCCACTTTCACACCCACCCTTTGAAGTTCTCTGGTAGGTCAAGTTGATTAATTTAGTCAGAACTTGTACATTTGTACATGACACAACTGTATCGAGAAAACATCTCATGTCCTTTTCCACCTTCTCAAACCCCATTAGCTGCTCCCATCGTTTATGGTATTTCCGTGCCCTATCAGGAATTAAAACCCTGTGGTGCCTTATCAAGCATTGGGTCTTGCCTGCTCGCACTCAGTTGTGTCACAGGGCAGGAAACGCCTACAGGAGATCTGCAGAGTGATTTGTATTAAGTAAACTTTATCTCAAGTAAACGTAAACTTTATATTAGATAAATGAATATGTAGCTTGATGTCCCTAAACTCTACAGTTCCTGCTTGTTCATAAAATTGTAAATTTTAAATACACCTTTCACCAGACAAGAACCTCCCCTACGGCTTTGAAGGAGTCCCACATCCACAAATGCAACGTATTTTCACATTTCTGTTTGCACAAGAGAGAAAGAATCACAAAAAGGGGGTTCGTGGAAAGAGCTCCTCAAGTTAAACAAGGACAGAACTCTTAAAACATTGTGGGACCCCTAAGAAGAGTGTCTGTTCCTGTAATTCAGGTTCTTTGGCACAGCCCCAGTGCCACAGCATAGGAGTGACACAACTGCCATGGCTCTGGTGCCGTGTGACACCCAGTGAAGGGCAGAACATGAGGGTGGTGACAAATTCCTTCCCGAGGTGCCAGGTGTGAGAGCCCTGCCAGGCTCCTGGCAGAGAGTTAATTGTCTGCCTGGCACATCCCACTTGGGCAGGTAATGTGTTCCTTAGATTAAATGCCAAATATGAACTGGAGTTGTTCTCCTCCATGGGGAGATCAGGCACTGCAGCTTCTCCTGGCTGCTCCCCCCACCTGTGACTTTTCTTCCTGACCTCCACCTGAGAGGTGAGAGCCGACAAGAACTGATTTATTGGTTTATTTATTATTTCTATCACACTGCTGTTGTGCCTGGAGAGTGCTCCCCCAATGGAAAAGCACAGCTCTGCCCTACAGAACCAACAATTCAAGAGGATTTAGAGCTCCACAGAAAATGATGTTTTCCAAGACATAAATTTTACCCCAAAGGCTACAATTTAATTAAGGCCTGTGCTGACACGAATCTAGACTGAAAACCAATGAGTTTCAAACACTATCTGATAAAATCTCATGTTTGTTTTGCTCAAATAATTTGCACAAAAGGCAAAAATAACCCATCCTAGCCTGGGTGGAGCATCCCTGTCCTTCCGAATGTGACAAGTAAAGTTTTAATCCCGTAACTCTCAATCACAACTTTGAAACGTAATCCAGCAGTGAATCAACAGAGAAATACCTTGAAAGCTCTGCTTCAGAGGGTTTAAAATAAATCAATCAAGATGTAAAGTGCTGTGGGTGTCACTCGACAATTTATGACAGCAGAATTAAGTCAACTTTTCACACCTCATGAGCTGCCCATTGCCACCAGGAAAGGAAGAAAAATTATTAAACAAGAACTGAAATTTGACCCGAAGTTTATAAACACTTGGGCAAGAAGTTGGAATCATGTGACAAACACTGATACATCCTCACTTCTGACCTCAGACTTATACCACAAACATACACAAAAACTAGGAAATTACATTAGGGAGATTGGGAAAACACCAAAATGCACATACCCCTCTCAGCCCAATTTTCCGAGTAAACTCTGCGTCCATGAAACTAAAACTAATACAGTGGAAAGGAAGAAAATAATCACACAATATGGAAAGCAGAGATAGCTCACGAGCCTCAGGAAAAATGAAAGAAGAGACGGGAATTGCAGGCTGACAGTGCTGACCTGATGAGGATTTAATTTCGCGTGTTTCAAATCAGCTTTGTCAACACCTCCCTGATTACATTATGTCCACCTGTATTACATAAAACAAGATTTCTGAAGTCTGACTCCAGGATCACACAACATGAAGCTGGAAAAGCCTGGCAAGGTCAGCTTCAAGCCCACCTCATAAATAAACAAATTCTAAATGGATTGTTTAATCCTTGGCCACAGAGCAAGAACCTGGCACAACTAAAGGGTTGCTGTGATTGACTGGACACTGTTGGAAGCTGTAATTGCTACTTTTGATGGAAGTTCATCATCAGAGAGCCCAAATTCAATTATGTGGGAAGGCATTGCCCAAGGAAAATCAGGAGAGTAACAGTATATTACAATAAGAGAATATTTAAAAATCACTGGAATTGTCATTCGAATATCCGCAAACTGCATTTCTGTGCACTCTGGGTGCTCCTGGGCTACTCAGGATGCATTTATTGCCTGGTTCTGAGTTGAGCTCAGTGGGTTTCAGCCTGGGGGGTGTGGATGTGTGAGGGTCTCAGAACTGCAACTGTGGGCAGCAGAAGTCAAAAAATTAGAACAAGCTCACTGTGCCGTGCAGCTCTTTAGTTCAGGTGGCCTTCTCATGGACTGTAGGCTTCCCTGGCAGATCTATCCATGCGCCCAAATAAAGGAGGCTGGGAATCTCTAAACTGTGGGAATAGAGGTCTGATCAGGATCCGCACTGCTACAATGAAACATTCATCCCATTTTACTGCTTGCAATGGCTTTCAAAAATTAACCATGTTAGGTACAGCCACAAAGATAGTTTTAAAATACTTTAAGTACCAAATTTTCTGGTTTTCCCAATGTTCAAATTCCAAATTCATGGCGCACCTATGCCCAGGGAGCCTGAGATCACCAATGCACTAGGATGGCGTGGGCTATAGGATCCCCAGTACCAATTACTGTCATTCAGCTACAGATGGCAATTGGTCACCACAAACCCCTTCATACAGACTTTTAGCTCTGGGGTTTCTATTCCTACAAAGTATTTTTTTAAAGAAAAGAATCACTTAGCATTTGATGTGCATCTCCACTTGCTAAATGAGATTCTCAGCTGCCTGAAATCTCTTTCTCTAAGGAAGGAAAAAAACCTTTTTTTTTTTGCATTAACTTCTCTTCTTAAATGAAGCATATATGACATTAGAAAAACTTCTTAAAAATCAAATATAGGAAGTTTTAAATAAAGATCTTTTAGCAATCAGCACTATCACTTGACTAATTTTTTAAATGCCACAGTGGACATGACAACCCTTCCACTGTGAATGTTCCTGTGCAGTGGGAGGCACACAAGGCCAATGGCACTGCAGAGATTAGTTAATATATTGGTTTCCTGCCCTGCTCCAGCTCTCTGGACATGCTTTAATAGAAGCTCCAATACAGTCAGACAATTATCTTTGCTCAGGGGCTTTACTGTGGTTTCACACTTCCAAATATACGTCTTGTTTATTAATTTGCAAGAACATTTAAACAACATTTTCTGAGCTCTCAAAGAAAAGTTGCAAGACTAGATTACCTGGAATTTAAAACCTGTGGACAAAAGGGCAAGTCTGGGCAGGACAGTTCCCATTTTAGCAGAAAAAGGCACCTCCAGGTACCACAGGCAGCCTCTCTCACCTTGGGATCAGCTTTTTATTCCCAGTTGACTTCTTGGTGTCCCGAACACTCTGAGAATCTCCCAACCCCTCCTAACCCTCACTGCACAAGCAAAGCCCCCGAGTCCAGGGGACGATGTGGCTTTAAACTGAAAAAGGATAAAATTAGATTAGATATTTGGAAGGAGTTCCTTTCTTCGAAGTTTACATTGGCATAGGTTGTCCAGAGCAGCTGTGGGTGCCCCTGGATCCCTGGAAGTGTCCAAGACCAGGCTGGACGGGGCTTGAAGCAACCTGGGCTACTGGAAGGTGTCTCTGCCCATGGCAGGAGCGAGATGGGATGATCTTTAAGGTCCCTTCCCACCCAAGCCAGTCGGGGATTTTGTGATCCCAGAGCTTGAGGGCACTGCCTACGTTCTCACACAACCATAGGGTTGTCCCAGCAGGACCTTGGCACCACCGAGCAGGTTCCAAGGTACCAAACAACTGAACGTTTCTCCCACCCATCGAGGGGAGGGAGGATGGAAGAGGGGAAGCCAACTGTACTTAAAACAAACCCTCCAATTGCTTCCTTTCCTCCACGCACAATTCTGTAGGAACACAGTAAAATCAACCCCAAACCACCTTCAGTAAATCTCTAAACCTGAAAGCAGCAAAAAGCAACTGGGGGTCAATAGACTCGCCTTCTTTTTATCCTGCCCTTCCACCATAGTTTTGGCAGCCTTATCTCACCTGGGTGTGTTTTACGTCTCAGCTCAGTAACGTCCATCTCCAAGTACAATAAGTGGGTACAGAGAAATGCACTCCATGCTCTGGAACGGACTGGAATATGGAACTAAGAGCATTGTGCAACTGGGCTGTAAGAATCTGCATTCAGGTTTTGCATTTCTTTAAGCACTTTATGAAAAGAATAAGTTCTTAGAATATTCAGCTTTTACAAGCTCTGAGACGTTCTTAGTTATTAAAAAGCTTTATAATCACAGAATCCTCATGCTTTTGCATACGTATTACTGAACAAACCTGCTCTTTTATTTGGCAACACAAAAAATATGTTATTTTAGTAGGTGCTCGGCATTTTCTTTCAGAAGAACACAGTGACAGTCAATAAAAAAAATTCTTCTGGAATAGGTTTCTCTCATCACTTTGCACAGGATGAGAAAAAGAATTAGGAAATCACTGAACAACCAGAACCGCTGAGCCCTGGCTTGGATTTCTTTAGTTTGACTTGGCAACAAGTATAAAAGTATTAAAAAAAATACCTCTAGGGAAAAGGGCATGAACTTCTTACTTACCATTAATAAACTGCTACAAGCAGCCCTGAAGTTGGAACACGGAAGGGAGATGGGAAAAGATGCTGCTCCTGCCTTCCTGCTCTGCCAAGGAGTCTGAACTCGGGCACATCAGCAAAGGTTCTTCATGGAGCAGTGGGATGTCCTGCCTTGAGGCCTTTCCCACTGCCACTGGCCGTGGTGGGAATGATCTACACCCCCCAGCAGGGCTCACCCGCGCTCCCTGTCCTCACCCAAGTGACACCAACAGGGACCCTCTCACCAAGCTCTCAGTCAGAACCTGTTCCCTGCACTTCCTCTGCGCTCCTCTTTTTGTTTGTCTTGGTAAGACCAAGCTTTCTCCCAGCCAGCCCTTCCAAATGCCCAGCAAGTGCTGTTCTGCCCCTTGCTGGACCCTTCAAACTTCAGCATCACACAAAGCAGGAAGAAACCCCACTGCTCCCAGTTGATCCAAATGTGGCATACGCCAAAGGAGACCCCAACTTTTGAAGAATGACCTAAACCTAAACCAACAACATGCATCTGGGCTCATCTGGGGTTTCTCTGTAGTTCAGTGCCAATGCAAAGCCATGGCAAATTTAGTCTTCCCTCATGGAAGCACATCCTGGAAAAACGATGCTTTCAGCACACGGAATGATCAAGAGCAATCACCTCATCAGTTACAATCAGCCTTGCCTGCTGCTGAATGACAACTGCTCATAACATGAAACAACATTCAGAACTCACCCGGTCAGACAGCTGCTGAGCAGGGAAACCTTCCTCCAACTAAAACATTCATATGGAGCCAGTCACCCACCCAGAGCTACACTTTCTATCCATCCCACACCTTCTATCCATCCAATACAGCCAAACTGCCCCTCTATGTGGTTATGGGGCGCTCTGTGGTTGAAACCAGGGGAAAAACCCACCCCAAGCAGACGTGCTAGTGAATTCTTACAAGGAAATGAATGGAAATGAACTCTGGGACACCAGAACCTGAAGAGCTGAACAAATAATAAAAGATAAGCATAAGCCAATAAATAAAGAGTAGCTCCAGTTACTCTGACTTAAATAAATAGTTTTAAATGATGGGTGGTCCTTGCATCATATTTACAACAGCCCTCCCCCTACCTTCCTATTATCACTGCATTTCAGTGGTACAAAAGCAAACAGGAGGCTGCTCAGTCCTTTCTCCATCTAGAAATCACTACTTATATATTTCAGCATTATTATTCCTACTGGATAGCTCCTGAATGGTTAAATGTAATTAAATGGAGGTCTCCAACTGCAGCAAGTCGTCATCAGGGACAGATTTAGGCAGGTGAGGGTCACACGGGCAGGGAATGTGCAAAGCCACACTGTAATTAATTCTCGACAGCAGAGCCATGAATCCAAACAATTCATTATTCCCTGGGCTCACCCAGCACTGGGACAGACTTGCCCTGCCACCCCTCTCCATGGGCATTTCTGATGCAGGGAACAGGAAGATGGAAGTGGGAGAGGTGCAACAGACACAGGAAGGACAAGGAGGAGCAGTGCCTGAGAGCTGCAGATGAAGGGGCACAGGGTTCAAACCCTCTCACAGGGTGCCACAGCACATTTCCCTTCACCACCAACACACCCAGCACTGATGAAGTCTTTAACAATCAGAAACACATTTACTTTGGCTTTTGGAATAATTTACAACTGTTAATTAGCATTTTCAGTGAATAATAAAACCCCCAATAACCAGGAAAGAGCTCCTCACTCCCCCTTGCCTGGCTCTCAAGGGTCCAGCTGCAGCCACTACTGTCCCTTTTCCCCTGGACACCCACAGGCAGTGTGGGACAAAGGTGGCCGAGCTGGCACACACGGCTGCTCTCAGTGAAAACCCTGCTGCTTGGTTTCCTGCTGCCTCACAGATGAATACAGAAAGAACAATTAGACAAGCCTTCAGTCTAATTTAGCTGTATTTTTCTTTTTGGAGGGGAGACTGAGAGATGGTACACCATAAACCCAAACCTTAACTCTAAAGCTGCTCAGAGGAGCATGATAATGAAACACCAGGTGTAACCTGTATTGTATGGACTTCTGATAATAAATACTGACCCCAGTTATGCTAAAAGCTGTACTTGCATATGCCAGGAGACCATAAAACATTAATGCAAGGACTGTCTACATCAAAGCAGACAAGAGGTGAGCAAAGAAAATATGTCCATCAAGTAACTGACAGCTCACCTAAGTTGTCCTGTGTTTAAGAGGAAGACTGGCCCTAAAGTAGGAAATAACTTCAGTTTCCCAGTCCATCACATAAGGAAGTATCAAACACCTTATTAGGACCTGGCGGAACAGGAATCAAGGCGCAGGGAGAACAACACCCTCCTGTGCAGGGGATCACACCCTGCTCTAACTCAATCCTTGCCATGAAATGTTGTATCCTGATGGAGCAGAGACAAGAGCCAGCCCAGCTCCCAGCAGGCAATCAGGGCATTCTCCCAAGGAATAGGAAAGCCTCTCTGAGAAGGCTCAGGAGTTGAGCTATGCCCTTTCCCAACCTGTGCCTCTGAGCATGGAGGGTTTATGCAACATCTCCTCCTCATCCATTACTCTATGAACTCCTTTCAAAGAAGAGACAATGAGAAGAGAAAGCAGCAAGCTACGAACAGAAAGACTGACCAGAACCACTGAGCGGGGAAACTCCAGGCTGCAGAGAGCAGCATCACCACAGAGCTCAGAGACAGCACCAGCCTGGAGGCTCTGGGGACAGAGCCCTGCCAGGGTGTTCCCCAAGGGAGCAGCTCCCACCTTCACGTGGTGCCCAGCAGAGGGGCTTGCCCATCTCTACAGACACTGCCCCAGAGGAAAAGTAATCCCATTCCAAACAGGGCTGGCGCTGTGCTGGGCCAGGAGAGCTGCCAGGCCCAGGAGCTGCTGCCAGGCAGATCTGAGCTCCAGGGTGGGGACACCTCGTGCAGCCACAGCAGCACTTTGGATCACCTGCACAGGCCGTGGCTGCACAGAGACATGATGAGGGACATCACCATCTCAGAGACCTCCTTCTGACCTGGGCCACCTCCTGCCCTCTGAACCTCGGGGCTTTTGCAGATCAAAGAATGCCGGTAGGTTTGGGGTTGGAAGGAACTTTAAGAATCATGGAATTCCAGCCCCCTGCCACAGGCAGGATGTCACTCACTGGATCTGGTTGCTAAACCAGACTCAGGATCCTACCCTGCTGCCAGCCTGTGTCCCTTCCTACTAACTGTGAGTCTGGACATTTATCTGTGCTTTGCAAATGCTGGAGCTGAGTCCCTGGGCATGTAAGGGTGCTGCAACGCCTCATCATGCAACATCATCCTAATCCCCTGGGAATGCCAGAGATCAGGAAAAAAGAATAGTTTTGTTGGTTGTTGTTATTTCTAATTAACTGGGAGGTAAGCATCTGAAACACAAACACTTTGGGGAAAAAATTATAGGTCGTATTTGTGTTTTAATTTTAAAAGCAAATTATGAAAAACAAAATGTAAGAATTACAGAAACAACCTCTGACTGAGGACAAGGACATTTTGAAACTGGAAAAAAAAATGCAACCTTTGAAAACAAAACATTTTAATTGCACTGCTTCAAAATTTTGTGAGCTTATGAAACCTCTTTAATTTTATATCAGGCCAGACAAGAAAGTCTCTGAAATACCAACTCAATTTTAAAGGCAGAAGGAAGGAGGGATAAAGAAAGACGAAAACAGTGAACTATATATTCATAGTCAAGTCGAGACTGAAAAGATATTCAAAGAACAGAGGACCCCTCTAATACATTATAGGGGATGAAAAATATGAAAGGTGTTGAATTGCCTAAGCAGATGCCAGCAGTGCAATGCATGGAAAATCAAAAGCAAACAAGGTTTCCTGTCCCCTTGGCTCCAGAACATGTCTGTATCCACCAACTGCCACTGTGCACAGAAAATGAACAATTTCAGAATGTGAACATCACAGGAATAACAGGGCCCTGAGCACAGGACAAATCCTGCCACTAGACCATGCCTCACTCACCCTGAACACAGAGGGACACCATGGGAGCAGCTCTGCAGGAGTGCTTGGATGGAGTGCAGGTAGACTGAATGCAGGAGGAAAGCAGAAACAACCTGACAACCAAGTCAGGACTCCAGAAAGCAAAGCTCACAAATGACTGGTGCGTTGTGCAATGACTCAGCAGGAAGAAAAAAAAAAAGGAAAAAAAGGGAAAAAAAATACAGCAGCTGATAGGAAAGTCTTTTCAATAAGGACAAGAACCATAAAAAAGTAAGTAAAGAAATAAAGGGACAGAAGCAGAGCGCCCAGGCTGGAATTCTGCCTGTGTGCACAAAGCTGTCTCTGCTCTTCCTGATCCCCTCCCAGCACACCTGAGCAGGCAGAGGAGCAGGAATGCCTGGCTTTAACCCCTGCCAGGCTCGCTGCAAAGGTGCTTTTCTTGGTGAGCAATGTGAGGGGAAGCTACAGCCCGGCCAGAAGTCAGGAAAGCACAGAGCAGACAGAATGCCAGCCTGAGGAATCCAGGGAAAGGAGCAGGAGAGTCAGCCTGCTGCCCTGCCACGCCCAGGAACGTGGTCAGGACAGGAAGGTGACAGACCATCTCTGCCCCTCCTCTATTGTCCTCCTAAGCGTGAAATTCCAGCTCCTGTTTCTCCTCCATAACTTTCCAGGAGGGCTCTGCCATGTCTCTTGAGGCTCAACAGCTCCTCCTGGAATGGTAAAATTAAATGTAATCTGTTAAATGGAGATAACATGCTCCAAGCAGATGGATGAGGAAGCCAAGCTGTGCAGATTTCACTGCTCAGTTTGAACATATTCTCACTCATGCTCTCCTTTGCAAACCTTTATGCAAAATAGCTTTTCAAGAACATTTACTCTTCCACCCTCCCAAATTCCTACAGCAGCATTGCTGTCCCTTCAGTCTGGACCCCAGAGAGACCCCAAGGCACTGGGCACCTGCCTGGCCCAAGCCAGGTGACATTCAGTGACATTTGAGCAGATGCTCACGTGCTCTGCAAGGCAGGGAGAGAAAGGAGATGTATCAGGTAACTTCAATTCCTTTCCACCATTCCTCCCTGGCAAACCCAATCCCTTGAAAAGCACCATGTCTTATCTCTGCCTTTCAAATCTTGCCTGGCCTGGTTCCACTGGTGTCAGTTCTGCATCTCTGCCACCATTCTGCTTCTGCACCAGGGAAATAAAAGAGGAGAAGATACCAACAGCTCCTCTGTGCAGCAGAATAACTCTGTATAACTGTGCTGGCTGCAGCAGGGAACCATAAAATCAGAGCAGAGAGGAGAAAAGGGCAGCTGAAAGGTAACAGCATTAGGAATGACACTCTGAACGTTCTCCTTTGCCATCACACCACCCCTGATGGCCAACACAAGCTGTGAAAATTAACTACTGAGAAAATTAACCCCTGCAAGGCAAGGAAAGCTGGTGCTTCATGACTGGCAGACAGAATTATGTGTGTTAGAAGAGCTGGCAGTGGGGGATTGAGAGGGACCCTGGCCTGGTGTATCACAGGCAGTTACAGTTAAAAACAGGAAGCCAGGGTGAGGACAATCACAACATCTGCAATATCCTCCTGACTTCTGTGCCAACATCCAGCCCCCCCAACAACTCTGGCATCGCTCAGGGAACTCAAGGGGTCGGGATGAACAAGGACAATCTTGCTGAAAATACAACCCACCTTTCAACCCTGTTTCAAAACGCCAACAGGAATAAAATAAAATTTTGTTTTGCCCTGAAGTAATTTTTCTACTTGAGCCATGCAGCTCTTCACAATTAAGTCAAAATGTTCCTGTAAAACACCTATTTTTGTTACTCCTTCTTTAAAAATGGTGTAAATAATGCACAAGAAGACTCAGCATTGCCTGAGTCAATGAAGCCTGGAGTAAAACCCAAGAGTGCTGGCTGCTGCCTGTCTTCCATAAAAGCCTTCTCTCCATAAAACATGACCATGGACACTGTTAACCCCCGCTGACAACCTGTCTGCACACAAAAGCTGAGGAACAACACTCCCCCTCCCAGGAGCTCCCAAAACACTGTGCTTTGGGGAAGGACTTGCTGGGAAGGGCTAAGGCAGCATACGGTACATGAATTGTTTATTTTCCGTATGACTAAGGTAACACTTCGTTCCAGTTGCATCACAGTAGAGGCTGAAATATATCACTGCAACGTTTAATTGTTCTGACTCATGCTGTCAGTAACAAAATACCCTCTTGGGAAAACAAATAAACGGACAAATAAAACCTTAATGATTTGGTAAAGTACCCACCAGTGAAAGCACACTGTCCATTATTTTGAAGGCATTAAAAAAGGTTGCAGGTGTGATGTGCTAGAGTAGGTGATGAAGGGATTTACAGCTTTGTCACTTTGACAGGGGAAAAAAAAAAACCAACAAAAAAAAAGAAAGTGTGGAGTAGCTTCTGAAAGCATTTGTCTCAAGCACCGAAAGGGTCGTCTGGAAAACAAAAGCATTTCCATTCCACTGGCACTTGTGTAGAGCAGCAGGATAATGAAGTGACTGGGCTATTGCCCTTCCCAAAGCAATGAGATCTTGCTGAAAGCAGCACACATTAATCTCGGCGCCCAGGAAAAGGGCACTAAACAGTGCTCTGCCAGCCTCTTCCCCCCTCTCTCTGTAACCAGGATGATTTCAGAACTGACACCTGAAACAGAGACTTTTTAGTGCATAATGAGTAACTCGGCAAAAAGAGAAGGCTGTGAGAGAATGGGTAAAAATAAAAATATAGTGAACAAAGGAGTACAAAATTACAAGATCTAATGCAGCCTCAGGGAATAGAGCAGCCTGACAGCAGCCCTTCCAAAGACTCCTGGTGAGGATGTGGCTTACATAGCCACGGAACAGGTAACGAACCATCCTGGAAAAGCACCTGCTCCTTGCTCCCACATCACCCCCACCCTGTCGGAACACTCAGAAAAGACAATTCTTCCTGTCATCAGGGCAGGGAAAAGCCCAGTGCAACAAAACTGAGCCTGTAACCATCCCTCAGTCTCCTTGACAAAGAGGATTGGGATTTCCTATGGCCATGGCTCAGGCATTAGAAATCTGCCTAGTCCAGGAGCTGAGTCCCTCTCAGTTCATGGGAAGTTTCATTCCTGTGCCAGGCTCCTCTGCCTGCTCTCCCCAGAACGGGGCTGGTGGCTTCCCACAGGGATGTGACTCTGTGATCTGTGTTTCCCTCTCTGCTTCCAGGCAGTTCACAGAATGAGACTCTATTCCATGTGATAGCCCAAGCCACAGCTCCTTCCCTCCTCTGAGGTTTTTCATTCCCAAACGAGCTCACTGAAATGTTCTCTGCAAACTTTGTGCAAAAATTGGGGTGGGTTTCTTAAAAGATTTTTTCCTTATTTGGAAAAACATTTCATAAACCATGGAAACACAAAACTGGTTGATTTGGGAGGGATCTTAAAGACCACTCAGTATCACCCTCTGCCACAGATAGGAACACCTTCCACTAGAACAGGGTGCTCCAAGCCCCTGGCCCTGGACACTTCCAGGGATCCAGGGGCAGCCACAGCTTCTCTGGGCATCCTGTGCCAGGGCCTCACCACCCTGACAGGAAGAAATTTTTCCCCAATATCCCATCCAACCCTGCCCTGGTAGCAGAAGCCATTCCCTCTTCTTCCAGCACTCCAGGATCTTCAATTTAACCATGAAAGTCCTTCAAGCAAAACCTAAGTAATCTCTAAACTATGTAAGTGACCTCTTCAAGCTTGCTCTGCTTTATATTTTATGCAGGCAACACCATCCAGACCTGACGCCTGCCATTATGTCATGGAAAACTCACAGGAGAGAGCATGGTTAGTGAAAAAGACAAACCTTTCTGCTCCTGAATGGAGATTGGTATCTTTTTGTATTCTCATTATATAATTAAGGCTTTCAACACACTTGTTTTATTGTAAATGCAGCAGTAATTAAACATGTTCTCTAAAAACAACATGATTTTATTTTCCCTTGCAAACAGATCCAGTGCACACCTAAAACGGAAGACTTCCTACCACACAAAATGTGTCTGCACGTGAAGCTTCCTGCTAGGCCACACTCACACCATGCCAACACTTCCCACCTTCCCAGCTCCCACAAACAGCCAGCACCAACCCTCTGCACACAAAGCAACACAGCCAGGAATGGTGACAGAAAACAGGGAACCAGCCCCCTTCTCAGATCTGATGATTTTTTTTCCCCTGACATGCTGCCACACACTCATTTCTGCAGAGAGCCAGCCAGGGTCAATTCACTTCTGTTAGCACACTCAAGCAGCAAAAAGCATCATTTTTATGAAGTTCTGAGGTTCATAACAGTGGCAAAAATTATCCCTTGGTGTGCTTGTTTTTCCTTCCTGTTCTGTTGGCACAGAAAGTGTCAGACATCAGTGGGTGCCGTTTCTCTGATTTATTGACTTAGGGAATGTTTTAGGATAGCTGGGAAAGGGGGAATGTTTGGAAAAGGATGTTTGAGTGACAAGGCATCAGTAGCCTTATAAACACTTTATTTATGGCACCAGTAAAAGCAAGAATACTTCATCCCATCAAAATTCACACCTGGCCATATTGGCTCATGTACTCATTGGCTGTTGACTTCCTTTGAATTCCTTATTTCTCCAAAGAGAGCCGTATCCCAACTTTTATGAAAAACACATGCAAAGGTAAAATCAAGAGTGGGCAAACAAGAAGTATCCGGAAGGACCTGCAGTTTCTGTTTCAATATTCCCTCTCTCTAACAGTGCTGAACACCATGAAAGCTTCTTCCCAAACCAGTATTTCCTGTTTGCTCCCTGTGCTGCAGAGGTGACTGAGCTCCCTGCTGATCAGCACTTCAGAACCTGATGGATGGTGATAAAACACCTCTAAAGCCCCAGCTACTGCAGGAATCTCAACACTCTGGCCAGAGTTCCTCACACATGACTTGGCAGCCAAAGGGGCTGGAGCACAGAGAGCTCAGCAGGTGACACCTCCAAACTCCCTCCAACACCACAGCATGCATTTCAACCATAATTGTATGACTCCTTTTTGCCAGGAAGCAGCAGTCTGAGGTTATGTCCTATGAGACTTCCTGTTTCTGTGCACCCAGACTTTGCTTTGTCCTTAGCAGGCACCAAGGAAATTCTGTGTCTGCACAAGAGCGAATGGGCCAAAAACATTACCTTCTGTTCTTTTGCAAGCCACTAGGGATCTGTCAAAAATGTTCCCTAAGGAGAGGCACATCCTGATTCAAAAAAGGGCCAGGTACCAATTAAACATCCTGTGTGGGCAGCAGCAAGGGCTTTACATCTGTGGGTGTCTGTTTCCAATGCCATATCCAGTGTCCATTCCTTGTTAGCTGTAATCAGATCCAAAATCTCATTTACGAAGTCTGCATCAGGCAGAGCAGCACCTTTTCTCCCTGTGCTGCTGTGGAGTTCACGAAACATGTTACACACCCCAAAGTCAAGGTGGTATTTCAGTTATTTCAACAGGATACACAAAAATAATCAAAAAATACAGATCCATGTTGCGGTGGGAGGCACAGAGTAATGCTACAAGGCAGGGAACATTCATTATCCCAGCGCCTCTTTCAGTACCTGAAACGCCCCCTTGACCCAGGCAGAAGGGAAGACGAGGTTACCTGCTGGTCCTCTGCAAATACTTGTAAAGCCCTACACAGAGCAGGAGATGCTGCCACAGAACCTCACAATTCTGTGTGAAGTCGTACTTAAAAACCCCTCCAAAGAGAACAAGAAGTGTGTGCACATTTATACACATGCATGCAGAAAAAATGCCCTGCTGCTGATTTTCAAGGAGCTGAGGAGAAATGGGGAAATATTTTTTACTGCCAGACCAACTCCCAGGATTTACAAGACCTGTACAAATGTCCCTGGGACTGGCCATGACCTTGACATAAGCACATTAAAACAATGTTAGAATTTCTCACCATTTCACTGCAGGTCTCTCAGCATTTCATATTTTCAGTCATGGAGTCAAATAGTAATGAAATATTCTCTATTTTCTGTATAATTCTTAAATTATCTTGTGAAGGAAAGGTGAACAATATGACCCATCTTGCACTTAAAAACTCAAAAAACTGGAGGGCAAATAAAATTATAATCAAAGCACACCTTGAAAGGCATAAGTTTTAAAGTCAGACTTGTGGTTTTCAGTAACTTGATTGCTGTTTTTTAAATGCTGGAGAGGTCAGTCCTACCACAGATGAAAAAATCACTATAAAAGGTCATAATTTCTTTAAAATGAGTCCTTGGGAGCAGAAATGAAGTGTTTTGCTCCCTCTGCTCAGGCTCAGGGCCAGGAGTCAGTGCTGGACCACAGGGACCCTTGACTCCTCTCCCCTGAGATAGCCACAGGCAGAGGAATTTCAACATCAACGGGCCCTGGGCAGAGGAGATTCAGTCAACAGGCAGAGGAAAAGCCAAAACCCTCCCTGGAAGATGACAGGAACATGTTTTAACTGAACCAATTTTAGGCCCACGTGCAAACTTATAAAAGGTCAGTTCACTGCACTAGCAAAACCGAACAAGTACATACAGGAAAAATCCATACTGCTTCCACTCATGGACTTGCTTTCCATTCCCGAAGGGAAGGGGGAAGGTAGAAGGGGAAGGGGGAAAGGGAAAGGAAGGGGAGGAGATGCAACATACACAATTACATTTGTCTTTTTCACTCTACCCTTGCGTATACACATAATTTCAGTAATTTTCAGTCTGTCCCAAAGGTACTGCATTCTCCTAGCAACACTGCATGGCAGCTCTGAGACAGGCCCTCTCTTTCACCCAGCTTTATCTCATTCCTTGATCAAACAGCTGCTCCAAAAGCCAGTCAGATCTGCCAATGCAGCACTTGTGAAGGAAGAATAGAAAATACATGATTACCTCATATTACTCCAAATACTTTTTCCCTTCCAATGCCTGGTTGTGCTATTTGCCAGGAGAATTAACCCCACTGTACACAGATCCGAGGACTGAACACAAAGAAAACACATAACTGAAAATACACTGGAATTTTCTGTTGTTAATTTCTGCCATGATGGTTTATAAAGTGTGAAGAGCAGAGCTCACAGCGTGTGAAGAGATGAGTTTATAAGGCATGAAGAGAGTCAAATAAAAACCAGAAAAATAGTTTACCAAGTCAGCTTGAACTTTTCTCCTTTTAGTAATGTTTTCCAGCAATTTTCCATCACAGCTAGGTGCCATTAGCACCCAAATACATCATTTTTAACATCCTTCCTACTGCTCAAAGGAGCAGAAAGTGCTGCAAAGGCCTAGGAGGAGGTTCCCACCCCATGAACCAGCAGAGTGTGCTTTCACCATTGTTCTCAAGCCACTGAAATATGCATTTACAGAACATTCCTCATGTGTCATTAAACCTGTCTCCACACAATCCAGAGGAAAAGTGCGTGGTAAAATCCCTGAGTGGTACCCCACTCTCTCGGAGGGTTGTGCTCCAGGAGGCAGGAGTTGTTCTGGAGTTGTTCTGAAGCACATTGCTGCTAGAGCACAGGGAGCAGAGTCATTGATAACCTGTGGAACCATTCATTCTGCACAAATACACTCCTTTTTGGGTCCTCTGGCTGCAAATTAACCCGTGCTGGCTTTCTGGACCCACACAAAACTCATCTTCACAGCCCTTCCCTCCAGCCCCTCCAGCCGAGGGGCTGAGCCCCTTCTGCCTCAGCCAAGGGTGAATACTCAGGGCTCTGTCGCTGCCAGGGCTCAGCACCAGGAGCCAGATCCAACACAGCTGCATTCCAGCTGGCATCCCTGCTCCTGCTGCTCCTCATGGTCCGAGGCTCCCAGCCCTATCCTTGTGGGGCTTTCCTGGCTGTTCCTGTGGCAGCGCAGTCAGGCACAAATTCCGCTGCTCACTGACTGCACGTGGACTCACCTGAAACTAATTCACAGTGTTTGTAACCATTCCTGCTCTGGCATTCCCCCACCAAACAAGACACGAGAAATGAGGAAAATCAGAATCAAGGAGCTGAATTCAATATTCCTATCTTCACAGAGTCCTGTGGCCAAGTGGCTCAGATTTTAACTGAGTAACAAATTCTCAGAGCAATAAAGTTCTCTCCTGAAATTCATACGCAGCAAAGTCAAGACCAGGATTGATGTTGTTTGCACACCCAACAGTTCTGCAGACCCTGCAAACCCCACAATTCTTGTTAAAGGGACAGTGACAGCAGCAGCCAAGCACCTTCTGTCTGCCAGCCCCAAATGGAGAGAACAGAACAACAAATAAAAGGGATTTTGCCTTTTGTCTGTGAATTCTGAGATTTTAAAGTGTCTTGAATATGTATTTTAAATGAGCAAAGAGGTGATCCTGAGCCTAAAAAGAAAGAAAAGGGATTGGAAAAGGTCAGCACAAACAGGCCCAATACAGAACAGAACACTGTATTCAGGGTCTGTTGGCATCTGGAATTATTTGTGAGCAGCTGCTCCTGAGGAGTTCCATGTGTGGTCAAGCACTGTAAAGGGAGAATGTGCTCAAACCCAGGGACATTTGCTGGAAAAAAGGTTTTTGTGTGATTCGTGTATCTGCAATGTTTGTTAACACTGAAGAGTGGAGAAAACCTGTATTATTCCTGCAAGTCATCAGTCCTGCACATAAGGGAAAAAGCAACATCTCTGCCAAGGTTCTGCTGCTCCAGAACTGGGGAAAAACCGATTTTGTCAACTGCAGCGACACCACTGGGAAACTGGGGGAAATTAATTAAAAATGAGGCATGGACTTTGCACAAGAAGGGCTGTAAGCTGGGGAGATGTCCAGGGAGATCTAACACAGAGATTCGGGCGGGTTTCCATGAAGTATGTGACAAAACTATTATCACCTCGACAAGGCTAAAACACTGCATAAACAAAGCTCAGGAGCACAATACAGCTTCAGAATTAATACTGAGTTGGAGTTTTGGTTCATTTTCTGCTGCTTTTATATATAAATACATACATATATATATATATTCACACAGAAACTGTGAGAGTTCCTCTTCATTTTGGTTCTGTTTTAAAGAAAAAGCTTCCCATTTTGCACTCAGAAGCAATCAATCATGGATGCTTTTATAAGCAGAGGAAAATATAATTCAGGTGTCCATGTGCATTCCCAAACCAGACCATGCAGTGTGTAATTTTAAAACAACAAACTTCATTAGAAACAGCAAACTTTATTAGGGTGAAGCTGGCAAGGAAAGCCAAGGCGAGGAGGTAAGGAAGTTCCGAGTGCTCCAAGACAACACAGTGCCTGCACAGCACATTAACTGGGAAAAAAGGGAAGGAATTGGTATGTCTAACATGGCTTTTTCCCCACAAGAACTCCACTTGTGGTGCTGGGAGCTGTCACAGCAGTTTTTCTAGTAGTGCAATTATCTCCCTATGAAACTTGCTTCCCTCTCCAGAGTCCTGCAGGGGGAAGGAGGGGGGGTTTGTCTTTTCTTTCCAGTAATGAACCCCTGGCTGGCAGCCTCAGCAGCTCTGCTCTGTTTCCCCAGCTCACGCTGGCTCCAAGGCTGCAGATGGAAGCTCAGCTCCTTCACCATCCCAGGAACCACATCCCAACATGTCCCATAAAGAACAACTCTGGGCTTTGCCAGAGCAGCCCCCACACATGAGCAGCAGAGCTCTGACACTTCCACAGCTTCCCAGGGGGATTTGAGGATCAGATATGGAAGCAATCAGAGGCTCGTTAATCTCATTACATTGCTCCTGCAAAAAGCTATGAGCAACCATGGCGGTATTAAACAAATTAGTCTGTACATTAAAAAAGTCAACACAGCTTTGGTTAACCTTCTGGGCACGAATTTAATGGCTCTCTGCAATCACAAATACCAGGATTTAAGAACAGCCATCCTCTGAAATTGGTATCTGGTGTGTGCTGGCCTTGTTTCCCCCTCCACCGTTAATAGGGGATGGAGATTCCTAGCCCATGAAAATCTAAGTGTTCTCATGTGTGCCCAGAAGCAGCACCCCTGGTAGCATAGGGAGCTGGGAAAGTCCCTTTAAAGGAAGCTGTCAACACTGAGCATTGGATGAGACCCTGCTCTTGCACCAGTATAGTTTCCTTTCTTGTTCTATTTCTCACAAGCCATGCCTTGTTTCTGGCGAGGCAAGTCCTCCAGCCAGCCTGCTCCTCTCTCAGTGCTCCAAACAAGACCACTTTAACCGCAGAAAAGGCTCAGATCTTCTCCTACACCCTGGCCGTTCCCCGGGCTGACACCACCAAGAGTTGGTTTCACAGTAGATTTTGCTGATGCAAAAGTATGTTAAGAGGAGTCACTGCCTTCATCCTCACAGGAGAGTGCCTGAGTATCAAACATGTGGTATCAAATTTGTTAGGACACATGCCCAAGGTCAAAACCCACTCTCATTTCACCTGTAGCAAGGGGTTTGCTGGGTGTTTGATGCCATTCAAAGTCCTGCTAAAGGGAAACATGAAAATATGGTCATGGTCCCTCTTCCCATCACTCCAAATTATGAGATTTGCTCAGAAACCGTGAAAAAAAAATGTTCTTAGTAGTTAACTGCTCTTTTTATTTACCTTCTGACTCTCAATTGCATGGACTTTGGGTTGTCAAAAGCTTTCTCCTAGCACATCTTTATTAGAACATAAACAGATTTTCACACAGCCTCTGTAGAAATATGCACTTAAAATAGTTGGATATTTCCAACTTAAATAGTTGGATATTTTATATAAATCATTTTTTTAAAAGCATGGCATGCACTGGCCCAGCACATTTACACTCCCAAAACAGAAGCCAGCACAGTGACACCGAAGACTGCAAAGAGATACAATGCACATTTAGAAATGACATTTATCTCATACAGCAAGCAAAGCTGTTCCACTGAAGTATCAGTAAGAGCAAATGCACAGAGAACAGCAGACTGAAAAGGCTTGGAAATACTGTATTTATTATTTCTGAAAAAGGTTTGTGTGATATCTTGTTATGTTTCACTTTTAAAAGGACAAAACCTTCTGAAATACACAAATGAAAACAAGTGGCTGGAAAATCACGCCTGTTTGCACGGTTAAAATACTCCTTAAGAGCTGAAATCTCATCTGCCACATTCCAGTCCTGAACAAGGTCTGGAGCACTAATTTATAAACCCTGGGGGGAGGGGGGGGGGGAGGGGCGGGGGAATGCTAAGAAATCCATCGACTATTCAGTAGCCCTGTGAATAGGAAAATCTCTGTATAATGCACACAGAAAGGGAGAAAGCCCAGCCCACCGGTGTTCATGAGTGTCACACTCAAACAGGGACATGCACCCGGTGATCCGGATCCATTGGAGAGTCACAGCCACAGAACTGCCCCTTCCAAGGGTGGTTAAACCCCACCAGGGCTGCGCACTGCACTAAATCCATCTGCCAGGAGAAAGCAACCATCACCACTGCCCGCATCCAGGAAAACATCATCTCTTATTCCAGAAAAGCCACAGGATCCCCCTGTTAAATCTGCCCCCAGCTTGAACTGTCTGAAGCAAGAAATGAAGAGCTGAGTTAAACTCTCATCAATGCTAATGAACAAGGGCTTTCTGGTCTTTAACATCATGGGAAGTGTCAGGTTAGAAGTCCTTCCCCAAGCTGGATTAACTGGAGAATTTAGACTTTGGAGGAGCCTCGCAGTGACCCTGGAATAAGTCTGTAACCCAAGGAGCAGCAATGCTCTGTCACCTCTGGGTGCTTCAGGAGTTTAGTCAGGTGTGGGACCTGCTGACGGGAGAGGCAAGGCCCAACCCTTTATAAACGCAATAATCTGACACAGATGATGCAGCACATCCAGCCTGTTCCTGGGCACGCCTGGCTCTGCCTGATACAGCCACTGCCCCTTGCAACTAAGGGTGGCTGCTGCCACCACAGAGCTCCTTGGACCAGACTGAAGGAAAACTGGAACAGATCTTTTAGCAAGTATTGCACTTTTACTGCTGTTTTACCCAGAGGAGGAAGCAAACTAGATTAGACATGGATTGCATAAGGAAAGGCAACTGATGGAAAAGCAGGTGTTACATCACCTCCAAGGTGTCTCCAGAGGTGCTGGGATACCTAATTCCACAGTCACACTTTCAGAAGGAGTGAACACGAGATCTGAGAGAAGCTGGAACATAAATGGCACTTTGAAGCAAGGTACCAAGTTCAAATTCCTACCTCCTTCTCCTGTCATCCCCACTCTAAATCCCACTGGATCTTCCCATCAGCCAAAGGTGCAGCTGGGAGTGTGAAATGCACCCAGGTGCTAAGGGTTATACTTCAGCTTCTTTCTGGGTCCCAAATTCAGGTATGTTTGCAAGCTCCAGAAACAGTACACACAAGAGCGAGCAGCTGAGCAGCTGCACCACTCCATCCTAAGGAGCTGGATGGAATTCTAGAAATGCCCACTCTTCCTCAGCCCCTGCCACTGCATCCTGTGATTATTCCCAATATTCAAAAACACAAAAGGTGTACATCGGCCTGGTTTTGCTTTTTACATGAAAACACACCTACTCTGACTACCTGCTCTGACTCAACAGCTAACGAGCTGCCTGCTTTGGTCTTTATCCTCAGGATTGGAAAGCTCAGATCCCATCCCAGTTCTCCTGCTTTCTGTCCATCGCATCCACCCTTTCAAAGTCACTTTATTTCTCCTTATCACCAGGGAGTCTGTGGGGTTTTCTTCTTCTCTTTTCTTCAGGCTGACAACTGAATGGAAACTGGGAATAACACTCCTTTTATCAACATAGGTGAAAACTAAGGGATTTAATTCCCTTTAATGATGACTATCAGGAGCAGAATATCAAAAGATTAAACTGTGGTCCCTGACACCAGGGCATGAAGTTTTCATAAAGTATCAAATTATGAGAAACATGGTTCAACACGAAGAAAGATTAAACCAAAAAGCTCCACAAAGGGGGATTAAATGATTATTCTGTATTTTTGATATAAATACCGAGGATATGTCACACAGGACATTGTTACACTGGTTGTTACAAAAAGACCCAGGGGAGCCAAGGACATGCTCACTAATGCTCTGATAAAATTGTCCCCTCCTTGCATAAGACAAAATGAGGGGGTTTTTTTCCACGGAAAGCATCCCGGGGGGCCTGATCCTGGGAAAGCTGTGTGCCGGAGCTGGAGGGCGCTCAGAGGTCAGGAGGAGAGGCAGCTCAGCCATGAGCAGGGGACACGCCGTGACACCCAGGTCACCCCGAGCTGCCTGTGCCGAGCACCAATCCCGAACATCAATCCCCAGCCTGGCTCGGAAGATGCTCCTCATCCCAGGAACGCACATGGCTCAGCCCCTGTCCTCCCAGCCACTGCCCTGGCACCAGCTCAGCACTGCTGCTTTCTGTCCCTCTTCCCCCCAGCCCCAAAGCCACTGTTATGGGTAGGGCAAGGACTCTGCAGCCCTTGGACGTGCTACTCGGAAAAGGACGTTTTTCCTGGAGAAAAACTGAATCAGCACAGCACATTCACTCTGACATCAATAAACAGCAAATTCCCCACACTCCAAGCATGCATCAGGAGCACTGGAGTAAAAGCAGAAAGTTAAAAATACTCCTATAATCCTGTTAAATGCAAGCTTTGCTTCTAAAAAACAATACCAATTTTATCTCTGTTCTGAAAGGCAGGACATGAGCAAGAGATCTGCCTTCAGAGCGCCAACCATAATAAGCTCATCCGGAGTTCTGTCATACTCTGGACTCTCTGCACAAGTGACAAAAAGAGGGAATGTCACTGCTAGAACCAAAACCTATTTAATCTGCAGACTTCATGGATGACAAGACCCATTTGGAGGAAAACTGCATAGATTTTATCAAACCACTGCTAAACTTTGTCTGTCTTCAGCCAGAAACCTCATACTGCACATACTGACTCTGCCAGCTTCTCACAAATATCAGAGCTCTTGTTCCCAAGGGAATTCACACCAAACACAAATCCTGTAGTTCCTTTTTACAAAATCCACTCTGGCAAGCATGTGGCTCTATCCTTGGTTGACAACACATTGCCAATACATTGCATTTTGTGCTTTTTTCATTATGAAGCTGGGGAGCGTAAAGCCATCAGCATTAGCACACAAGACACAGTTAATTTTTAAATACAGTTTTGTTTCCAAGTAAGGGGAACCAAAATTTTCCAACTACCTTTCTCACTGTGCCCAAGTCAAACAATGAGCAGATATCCAGCAGCAGCTTTCCTAAGGATGAATACTCCAAGCAAGAAAGAAAACACAGACAAATTCAAAGAAATGTTGCAGTGGTGGTGGGAGCTACGCTGCTTTAGTTGCTGGCACTGTAAGTGAAGTAGGAGGAGTCAGCATAAATTACCAAGACTTTGTTGGTAATGTGTTAAAACAGTGAAAAAAGAACCTACGTCTCCAGCTTCAGGCACCTTGGTTCATAAATAACTTCTGGTGTGGTAAAACCGCCTTGATCTGTAACCCAGGTAGGTGGTAACAGCAAGTTTTAAATGATACTGGGTCCACAGCTCCCTCCTTTTTTTCCTCAACAGTAAATATTCATTCACTCTCAGCCCTAAAGTAGAAAATCCCAGTTGAACTGCAACAGCACCGGGCACATTTCCTATCAGCCACAGCACAAACCCGAGCCCAGTGTGAAGGAGATGATTTGCCATGAAGATAATCAGCACTGCCTCATTCCACAAGAATTTTAACGACACACACATGATAACCTGGCCCTCCAGAACTCTCGCTCCTAAACCCATATCCCATCAACAGCTCTTAGTTATCCATCGGAAAGGAAAAAAATACTCAGCACAGAGCCCTTGTGACTATTGCTGCTTTCACATGAAGTAGACACTGTGTGCTCCTCTCTGCTATGCGCAGGGATATAGTACATTTTTTAATAGAAAAAATGCATTTTCTGTCATGTTGATAACCGCATTCTACA
This sequence comes from Monarcha castaneiventris obscurior, assembly GCA_026261815.1. Taxonomy (NCBI): domain Eukaryota; kingdom Metazoa; phylum Chordata; class Aves; order Passeriformes; family Monarchidae; genus Monarcha; species Monarcha castaneiventris. The sequence continues at coordinate 6,475,031 of JAMPIT010000114.1, forward strand.
CACTTCACCCGAAAATGCCTCAAGGACTGCTGTCACAAAAAGGATGGGATGCAAAATTAGACTTTGCCTTCTCCATGCTGGTGGGAGCTACACAGCGTAATGTGGCTGAAGCAGGCAATTAACCTTTCTCCATTCAAACGCTCAACCACTTAAAAGACACACAGTCATTTACATGGGTTTAAAAATACAGCACATATTAATATGAACTTGCATTTGCTGGGTGGAAACGCCACGTTCTCCTTCCTTAATCCCGCTCTACATTTTTATTAGGCATCGCCGGCTCTGACCAAGTGTGAAACAATCACATCCCTCGGAGATACGGTCTCGGAACTCCATCGATGAGGGTTAAAATAAAGGAGAGGACGGGAGGCTCATCCCGGAGGAGCGTCCTGAGGGCTGTCACTGGCACTGACCTGTACGATCCATCGAGGCCGGTCCCGGTTCCGGCTACGGCTCCGGCGGTGCCCGCGGCGAGCGCGACCGAGCGGCTGCCGGGGAAGGCGGCGGCGGCGCCGGTCCCTCCCTCCATGTTGCGTGTACGGCACAGAGCACAGAGCACGGCACAGAGCGCACACAGCACACACGGAGCTGCGGGATGGAGGGGCCGGGGGAGGAAGGGGCAGCGGCTGGGGCAGGGGCTGCTCCCGCGCCAGCCCCGCCGCGATGCTCCGGAGCCCCGGGTTCAACCTCCCCACAAAGGTGTGTTTATAAAGGAAAAGCACAAGGCAGCTCGCGGGTCTGGGCTCCCATCCTGCCCTCCCTCAGCAGCACCGATTCATGTTTTCCTGAGGCTGCTACAGCCATTTCAGCTGTAACCCTTTCCCAGCTGCAGGAGGAAAAGGCATCTCTTTGTCCTGAGCACCTCCATCCCCGTGCCTCGGATCCACGCAGGGATGTTTTCACCTGCCCTGCATGGTCTGACCCCTAAATAACACTTAAACAAGTGACCAGTAAGGACCAAATGAGCAGGAGTTATTCCCAGTTCTGCCAACTGGTAAACCTTGGATATATCACATTATTGTGTTTGTTGTTCTGCTTCCTCCCTTTGGAAAACAGGGTGATATTTACTGTGTTCCCAGAGGAGACTTGTAAGCCTTAATTTATTTCTCTGTTTATGCAGGCAGTTTGAAAAGGAGCTGTGTAAAAACTGCTATTACAATTTCTAGTTCATACACCAAACCAGAAATGAGAAATAATTATTACAACCCAACTTTCAGATCCCATTAAAAGACTGAAATCCTTCACCAGACCACCAGTGCAGCAGCAGTGAGGATGATGAGCTCTCCATCCGAGGCACTGAGGTCTAGCAAATAAGAGGAAAGCCTGGGTGATGGATGGCTCTCAGTCCTGGCTTGGCCATCAGCTTGTTGTGTGACCTTCCTCAAGTAATTTTAATCTTTCTGTATCGGTACAGAATGCAGAGCTGTTCTCATTTCTCTGAAACGGCCCAAGATTTTCGGTATTGTTATCACTGCTACTCCTGCCTGAAGCTCAAAGGTACAAGCTAGAATTTGTAGCAATATTGGATATTGTTCGGCCGCAGCCCATGGAAACTCCATGTGGAATCTAAAGGTTTTGCACGCAGTTCCTTTCAACTCAGCAGGATGCTGAGGGTTATCAGTATAAGTGAAGATTTTGGGGGGTGAAACTCTGTATGTTCTTTGGACTCAGCAAGACACCAAGTTCAGAAAGACAAGAAGATTTCCAAAACAACACCTTTTTGTTTAAAATTCAACAGAAGAGGCTGCACAACCCCAAATTATACAGAACAGCCAGTATAACTGTTCTTTTTTAGTCTGTAATGGTTGGATTAGCTCTGCTTGCTAAATGCTGTATAACCAAGTGACAATAATCAGCCCTGATGCCTAAGGACACAGCCAGGCCAAGCATGAGCTCAGCACTTACAGGAGACAGGGAAGATTCGAGCTTGGCAAAGCTAAGCAAAGTCAAACAGGTTATACCCGTTCTGTGCCTAGAAAGCCTAATGATCCTTTCCAAATCCCTCTTTCCCAATGCTAATTTTTCTTTGTTTCACCAAAACAGACATGCAAGAATGGGACAAGCTAAAGATAGAACAACTTAATAGGAAACAACATGCCCATTTAGGAAAAAAAGCTGTTCTCATTTTGCATCAGTGGCTGCTGGGCTGCAGGAGCTGTTTAAACGCCCCTCACCTGCAGCTCCCAGTGACAGAAACCAAGGGATACTGGGTGGATTCATCCCAGGGATTATAAACCTCAACTGGTGGTCTTGACCTCTCTGACTTGAGTGGGGAAGTTAATTCAAACTCCAAGGCAGGAGAAAAGAGAAGCACACTGAGAAGTGAAGGGTTTGCACAAAGTGATGAGGACAGAATCAAGGCAGAGGTCCCCAGTGGTCCAGGACCCCAAAACAGAATGAGAACACAAGGTGAGAAGCCCTGTGGAAATTCTCCACCCAGGTGTACTACAATAAAATACTGCACCCTAAGGTGACCACACATAGAAAATAAACCTCTGCTTAAAGGAGTGAAGCTAAAACCCAGTTCCATAGCTCCTGGTGAACAGTGTTCAGTCCAAGCTGAATGAAACAGATCCAAACAACGCAATCCCAGAGCTGTCATATCAGAAAGTGATAAAGCATAAAAACACAACAGACACTGTCCACACAGCATCTGCTACAGCTTAAGGTCTACTACCCTGCTTGGAGGAGTAAAATAGCTGTGGGGAAAAATTAGGGAAATGTATTCACTGCAGCTCTAGGAGACTCTTCCAATGACCTGGGGCCTATGACAAGCACAGAGAAGGTGCATTTCAGTGCACAGAGATTGAGCACAGGCACTTCCTGCACAGGCAGGTGTTGGGGGCACAGCAGAGGATTGTGCCCTGCTGCTGCTTCCCAGGTTTCCATGCTGAGATCCCACCTCCAGCTCCTCCTGCCAGCTCCTCTCTCCTCACACAGGGCTACCTGTTCTCCTGCACTTTGGCTGCAAACCTGCCAAGGCCAGAGCCTTTCTTGCTCTGTATCTGTACATTTTTCAGTGCAGCACAGCCTTTTTCCAAGGCCAGGGCTCAGGTCTGTACAGCTAAACAATAACAAGGATTTAGTTTCACAGCTAACTAGAATTCACCAGTTACTAGGAACACCACTGTGCACATCCAAGTGTCACATTTAAAAAGGTCTTTAAGACGTCTCTTAGAGAGCCAGACTCAGAATTGCTATGGTTCAATGTAACCTCACAGGTTTCCTGCACGAGCTGGGTTTTTTCTGCTGCAGATAAGTTTTGACAGTAATGGATCATTTTTCTAATGCAGACAAGATCTCTCTCCCCATGCTTTCCCCTTATTTAGGGCTTGAATTATCACAATAACAAAACAAAATTTAAAGTGTGACTCAAATTGGGGGTTTGTTGCTGTTATTTCAACTAGGAGAACAGAACAGAGAGGTATCAATAACTGCTCTAACTTGCTGTTAAATTAGCAATTGGCTTGGGAACATTTTATCTCTTAATCCTTGGGGTAACAGAGGGGGCTCAGAATCGAATTCAAAACAAATCTCCAACCTGGACAGCTGCTCTGTGACCCAGCTGCACCCATGACCAATTTATTTAACTTCAGGTTGATAGAGCTCACACAGATAATTTGATTTGCATAATGATTCAGCTTTGTACCGCCTAAATAAACTTCGGGAAGCTGCAACAGCAACTCCTGTTTCAGACAATTCTCTCCTAACAGAAACTTCTGTCAACCAGTTAAAGAAAAGGATTATGCAATTCTTTACCACTTCTCACCTCTGCCAGTACTTGCTTTCCACCTCTGATATTTTTTCTGAGTTTAAACACTACTCCATTTAAGAAGATAAAAGTGTCAAGCAAGAAGGGATTTTAAATATAACCTCTTCGATTGCTTGAGGTTATCTAGGCAGAGAAAGACCAAGGATGCTGCAAGCCTTCCTCCCTTGCTCTTTGCATAATTTTTCATTAAATTAAAAATGGATTGCCATTAATAATGTATGCATGATAAGACACTGTAGGATTGCTTTTGTTTCCAAAAGTAAACTGATTTAATGGGAAAACAGTTCAATGGTAAGATATACATTTTTTTGAGTAAATTATTTGAAGCAACACCATTCTTGTAAGGTATTTTACAACCACAATTTTAGCTGAGGTGCTGCTCAATATGCAGTGAAGCAAGTTCAGGAAACAAAGATGAACTGGACAGCTGGAACCAAGAAACTAAAATATTAAAAAGAAAATCTTACTGCTAGCCCAAGATGAGAACTATTTCATTGCTAATTAATGATATAGGTCACACACTGCTCTCTCTTGAGAATTATGACAGGACATTTGCCTCTCCCAGCCATGGAGCGCAGTTGTTCAGGGCCTGTTTAATATAATTTTATATGAAAAATAGTGGGTTTATACCAAAAGGACTCGGTGAATCACAGCACAAGAAAGAGAAAACCAGGTTGCACTTTGTGACTGACAAAACATTTGTAAAAGCCTTTCAAGCTGTGCCCACATCAGAGGCTCCTCAGGCAGGGTTAGGGCTGGATGAGGCTCTGAAGGGCTGGTTGCAGCCGTGCTCCCACATGAAGGCAAAAGTGCTGAACAGGCATCACCCAACCCCTGTCCAGAGACATTCCTGCACAATCTCCTGTGCAAGAGCTACACCCAAGGCTCCCCTTTAAATGTAAGTATACTGCCACTGCTGCACATCTCCCAGTTAATCATCTTAAGGGCCATTTACCCAGCCATGTGTTACTGCATCTCCGGGACAGTTACTGCATCTCCAGACCTCTGTCCTGCTAAACTCCTTGGATAGACCTTGGCTTTGTGATGCCCAACCAATCTGCTGCAGGCGTGTTACTGATTGCATAAACTGCAGAGTGAATGTGTTTATCAAGGGAAGGAGAGAAGAAACAATTTAGGATCTCAGTGAAAACCCAGCCCTGCAAACACCTCATAGCAAGAGGGTGACTGGGATGTGGAGACCAAGTTCCACTCACATGGGGCACATAACATGGGACATCTTCAGCTCCCAACCAAGCCTTGTGTTAAAAGGTGTCAAATTCAGTTTTTGCTACAAGACAGGCTGTAAAAGGAACACTCAGCAGCGCAGTCATTGCTAGAGATGCCAAGCAAACACATGGAACTGAGTGTCCCACCTCCCCTTCCTAAAGCCGAGCCAGGCTGAGCCATCAGGTGCTGTACCTGGTGCAAAGATATTGGCACATTTTGTGGCACTCCTAAACACCACCAATGCTGCAAAGCCCGACGCTCCACAGTCAAACCCACACTGAACACTCAGATCCTTTCTTATGAGTTTGCATTGTAAAATGCGTAAGTGTCAAAAGCTTCAATAGGACACTCAGACTTCAGACCAGACACAGCACCAGAAGAGGAAGCTAAGGAGCCCCTACCTGGCTCCAAGTCCTGCATGGGACACACAGCATATGTTTTTAAGTCATGAACGACAATCTTCACTGGTGGAATCCCTGCCAGAAGAAGAAATAGGTACTCCCTGCAACTTACTGTTAGCGAAACCTTATTTCAGGGTAAAGGGGAACCAGCTTCGTGGAGCTCATCTACTCAACTAGATGAGTAATTCCAGCATTCCCACACTGCCTTTCTTCCTCCCCCGGAACAGTCTGAGCAAGCTGCTGCTCAGGACAGGTTTGAGCTTGTCCTGTGGTGCTGTGCCCAAGGTGTGTCTCTGTGTGTGATCCACCTGCTCTGTTCAGCACTGTCCATAATCCCTCAGCACCTGCCCTCAGGGAATGAGCAGGCACTCAGAGGCATTCCCCTCAAAAGTGTCTTACACATGACAAAAGAGAACTCTGCAGTGCAAAGGAAACAACAACCTTGGTTAAAAATTTACATTTTCACAAGTTCACTATAGAGAAATAGATCATCAGTGTCACAGCTGCTCAGGAGTAGCTCATTCCTTGGACTTGTTTCCACCTGGCTCAAGACTTGAAAATGTGTCTTACTGAGCCTAGAGAAAGTGCAAGATAAGCTGCAAGGACAAGAAAAACTCCTGAGGGATGGAGAGCAGAGACATGAGAGAGGGAAGCAAGCACAGTAATTACCACATACAAGGTCTGAGTTTCTCCAGCCTTGAAGAAAACAGGAGCAGGTTTAGCAGCAGGGAGAAGCAGAGGCAGCTCAGGGGAAAGAGGTGTTTGAGCTCCTGACACTGCTGTCAAGAGCTCTGCCACCCTTGAAACTCGTGGCCAAGAGAGAAACTGTTCATTAAAGCTGGACGATGGAAGGGGCCCATGAGGGAGAGCCACAAGTTTGAGACTGAATGTGGTGGAAAGCAGCCAAGTCCAAGCAGTGGGGGAGACCCCAGGTGACAGCATCTGGCCCCCAGAAGATGGCAACTCATGGAGCAGCTTCTTCTCCAGAGCAAGAGCTTTGCAGTAGCAAGGACACAGAAAGAACATCTTGCAAGTGGTTTGAGCATCCATGTATCTATAACCAGAGGAGACTGCACAAGAGTTGAAAAATTTCAAATGCTTCCCCCATCTGTCCATCCCTCTCCTTTCTGAGCATCATTCCACATTACCCCATTTCCACTTTTCAGCCCAGCTGCTCTTAAAAGTACAAGCTGATCCTCTCTTTTGTCATATGAACTGAAAAATGTGTATCAATTGTGAGTGCTGTGGGCAGTCCAGACCACCAGAGCACTGCACATTTAGGCTGCAGGAAGGTATCCCATGGGATTGCACAGTCTGCAGCAGGAGTGATCTGACTCCACACATAGCAGGGAGCTTGCCATCTGGGAGAGCTGGGAATTGCATGAAGCATCTCTGGTGTAGCTGTCAGGCACTGGGTGGCTAAATACACAGTCCTACAAAGGGCTCCAGTTTGCTTTTTCCCCAGGTGTAAAGCTGGCAATGAGCTGGAGCTGCTCTGGTTTTATACTAGGAAACACAATTTGACTCACAGGAATATACTGTAACAGCTCTGGCAATAATTCTGCCTCTGTCTCACCTCAGTCCCCGCCTGGATGAAAGCTTTCATTTAAAATATCCCCCAAAACAGTTGCAAGGACAGAAAGAGAAGTGAATTTCTGTCTTCTGTGTCACTGCCTGCTCTTATCACAGCCATCATTCTCCTTTCACTCTAACTCTGTCTGAAACAGAGCTATGGTTTTGCCCATTCAGACATTAAAGTGTGCAGATACTGTGGTTTAAGCACCTCCATCTATACAATCGCTCAGTTCTGCTCTTTCTAATCATGTGCAGGCAGTTAAACCTTCCTTCTCCACACTCAACATCCACGTACTTCATCTAGGAAAGGATATTGCTGATGTCCTCCCTGTGAAAAGCAGGGAACTGCAAGTCAGAAGAGGAATGAACTCAAACATTCCCAAAGCTGCCTGTGTAACCTCTCAGAGCTTACACTCAATGTCATGCCAAGTTCTCCACATTAACCCATAAAAGAATGTGCACTATTTCCTCAGAGATCAGTGACTTAGGACTGATGAGGAAGTCAGGGCACACATCCCAGGAGGTGAGCCTGTGATTCCTGCAGGAAGCTTCACTTGACTGAAGCTGGATTCTGCACAGACACTACTGCAGCAGGAAGGTATCTTTAAATGACCCCTCATGACCTCTGCCTTGCTTTCATTATTAGAAGGCATTTTCAGAATCGTTCCTCCTCTACTTAAATGTGTTTTAAGCCATATCAAATGCCTGAAAAACCTGACACCCAACTTCCACTTTGCCCTGCTTTTCACATCTCTCTTCATTGCTTTACTTCATCAGGTTCCTACTCAACTGCTTTCTCTTTTTCAAGTTCTCACCCTTTGTTTCCTGCTCTCCACTTTATCATCCTGCTTTCCCACTTGCATCCTTCATTGTCCTGCTGTTACTTCAGCCTGTCCACAACCTCTTAGCCATATTCTTCTTTCCATTCTTTCACTTGTTCATTATCACAAAAAAATGTCCTGTATCTCCTTTCCCAAGCGTTGCTTTCTAAGAAACTACTCTACCCCACTACAATTAAAAAATCAAGTTTTTTCTATCAAGTCTTGCAATTGTTAGACCCTTGGAGGGAGGTTGGAAAAAGCTGAGGAACACTGCTTGGTTTTAAACACTGTCCTTCTGGTGCCCCTAAATCAACATTTTATGCCCACAGCTTTGATGGGCAAATGAAATGCTAACAAAATCCAGCCAAAGTTAAATCAATTATGCAGAGGTCTTGACACAAGCATTGACACCGTGACACCTGATAAAGTACAGGATTTTCTCTCCCGGGTCATTTATCCAGACATGGCTCACATTGTTATGCTGATAATAGAGTTATTTTCTTGTCTCTGGAAAAATGGCTATGCAAAGCATTCCCTCTCCAAGCACAACAGAGGTGACAGTCTCTTCCCTGCTCTGCAGCAAGTTTGGAAGCTGAAGAAGGGAAAGAAATCCAGTTAAATCAGCTGAGACTGCTGGTACCATGTACCATGAACACATGGTACTGTCAAAGTGGGAGACACAGGAGAAGCAGGAGAAAGGATCAGCTCAATGTCTCACACAAAATCCAGACAGTTCTGCACTGCAGGGTAGGACTGGGAGAGGAAATTAGGAAATTCTGGAGTATTGTTGGTATAAAACTGGATTTAAAACTTGTGGGTCAAGCAGCATCACACAAGTCACCTCAGATTGGGAACTCACCTTTATATAAGGCTTTTTCCAACTGTGTAAAGATGATGGGGCTTTTGGGAGGTAAATAAATAAAAGCCATGAAGGAGCTACACTGGAAGCTCAGGAGTGACTCAGAACAGTCTGCTGATACCTGGACGTGACTTTCACAGCTTTGGGAAGGGCTGGAGCTACACAGAAAGTCAGGGAGCTCAGAAAAGCCCAGGGAAAACCCAGCAGAATGGACAGGAGTGTTCAGAGCCCTCTGGATGAGCCCGTGCTCTGCTCCCAGTACTGGAGCACCAATTACTTCCAAATGCAAGTAGCTGGAACACCCCAAATAAATGAGGTGTGGAGTTTGTCCTTCACAGAAGGTACTGCCTCAACACAGAGAAACAGCCAACAGGACAATAACCCAACATTCAGAAAGTTCCAAAATACAGCTGAAACCTCTTGTTGGTCAGGGATAGTCTTATCTTTGCCTGCAGGGCATTTATTTGGTCAGTCCCAGCTCTGTATCTGCAAATCCTCCTCCATCCCAGTGCTAGAAACACATGAATATTCTGTTTTATGAGGCTTTAGTAATAATCATGGAAGCTGTCACTCAGCATCTCTCATCGTGACATTCACTCTGCATCGAGAAGGACAAGATCACTGAGATGCCCGGGACAGGATTGTTCTGCTGGTACAGGGGCGTTATTTTTGTGTTTAAACATTGGAGAAGGGGATAATGCAAGGGGAAATGTAGATCTTATGTTACATAACACAAATGTTGCAAAGCAAGAAATGCTGCTCCTGCTCCTGCCCCCAAGGGAAACCACTGCCCCCCCGAACTTTAGCTCATCCTCTTATGTTCCAAGGTAAGGAGCAATTCTGGCTAACACTCAGAAAAATACACAAACAAAGCACAGAATGCATTTTTATGCAGATCTTTTCACAAAAAATCACTGACTTTGTTAAAAACTGGACATAAATGCTTTTGGTTAAAAGATAAGTTCTGTATTTTCTAAAAGTATAGCTTCTGAGATTTCTTTCAACACCACTGAAAGCTTTTTAACACAGCACACAGTTAAATGACAATAAAATGGCTGTTTTGAACATGAAGGAGATTATACTTTTTCTGAAACAGAAGGAAAAGAAGATGAAAGACAAATCTAATTTTCTCTCATTATAATCCATTGATGCACAGATTTTTGTTAATTGCTTTCCTTATGGGTATAATCTAAACGTTTTAAGCTGTAATAAACCTACAATGCTCCACAGGAAAATAGCAGAGAAAGAGCCTGGGGAATCTTTTAGCAATTTTTTCATTCATTTTGCATGGAGAACACCATGTGAGAAGTCTGTGTATGTTATGGCCAGAAAACTTCAAAGTGTTATGGCCAGGGAAAATGGCCACACAGAAAAGGATATTCCGGCCCAGTTCCTCAGGCCCAACATCCAGAACTCCTAACACTCCCATTCCTGGAAGTGTCCAAGGCCAGACTGGATGGCGCTTGGAGCAACCTGGTGTAGTGGAAGGTGCTCCTGCCCACTGTAGGGTGTGGGACTGAGTGGGCTTTAAGGTTCCTCCCAACCCAAACCATTCTGATTGGTTTGGTGTGAAAGGGAATAACAGAAGCTGTTAAACACATGTACTAGAAAAACAAGCTGTAAGATGTACCAAAAATATCTCTGGGAAATAAAAACCAAGGTGTGTCCAGTGTAATTTACCCCAGAGTCAGGAGAGCTCAGCCAGGCTGGTTTGCACTGCAAGGCTGGGGCACCCCTGGCCACGGCCTCCATACCAGCCCTGCTGAACACACAGCAGGAAAGCTGGGAATTATCCCCACCAGGCTAAAAAGCTGCTTCCTCATTAAGTTTCCAGAATGTAATGAGCACACAAGGTGTAAAAACAGCAGTTTAAACCCAGTCTCTCCTGTCTCCATGACGTAATGCTTCTAGACATCCCCACATCCATAGGTAACTGAAATTAAACACAAACTGGAAAATAGATTTAAAGCATTTTCTCAGTAATTGGAATGAACTGAGGATTTCATGTGCTTTTTGTCTTCATGCTCACAGTTCTGCAGCAGGGCTGGGTTTTACTTTAAGCACAGCCCTTTACACTCCATATTCACACAATGTAGCAGTTGATCATATAGCTATGAGTAAAACCCAGAATTTTACACACATGCAATGCTCTTTTTAACATATACTGGACATATTTCACTCAGCAAAAAGGTGGTATGCTTACAATTATCACCACTCCTTCCCCCTCAAGGGGTTATCATAGATTTAATGGTAACAGCTTAAATCACCAGAGCTCAGGTCAACAACCTGAAGCTCCCAACTGATGATTCAAGACCCTCCTACAGGTACAAGATGAAGGATCTATAAGAATGCCCCACTGTTGTCTGCCTCGCTGCAGTTGGTCTTGCACAGCCTTTTAAAAACACATCTCAGTGACTTCTTGGAGTTACAGGCTTGTGAGCAGTGCTTGAGAGGATGCTGCTCTAGGGGGGAAAAAGAGACTGCAGACAAACCCAGCCTGAGGAGCAACAGAGAACACTTCTTCGTATCTTTTGTAGCATCCTAAATATGGGAAAGTAACATTCCCTGAAGCCACCTCACTGGTCAGGCCACCCTCTCTTTTGGTTCACAAACTCACTTTCATTATTTCACAAAGAACTGCTGCTGGCATAAATCAAGTTCTTCACAGATTAAAGAGAAGGAACCCAACATAAGCTGCTAACTACAAGCTTTTCCTGAAAAGCACTAACTGAACCTTGGCTTAAGGCTTACCCCCCAGTCTTTCAGGAGGACAGGATTACTTAGACATCCATTGCCAGTTATTTTAAACAGATCTCCAGCACCTATTCCATGGACGTGAGGGCTCAACAGCTTCAAAACTTCAGGACAAATGATGTCAGTAAATCAGAAAAGAATACAAGAGAAGAGTCCAGCACCTGAGTGCTTACTATCCTTAAAGAAAGCAAATAAACCCACTTTTCCATTCAATGAAAGTTAGTTCCAGTCGTGTCTGGGAGTCCCAGCATTGACTGAACTCCATGGTTTCAGCAGAAACATTCACCAAACAGAGGAGTCTGGACAGAAAAGAAGGAGAAAGAAGGGGCATTAAATGACTTGTCTGAGCACACAGTTAATTACTGTGGGATATCAGTCAGGTTTCCAAAGTCCCAGCTCTGTCTCCCCTTCCCTCATAGGCCATGCTGGCTCACCGATACAGATTCCTCTTCCTCAATAAAGCAGGAGGAAGAAAAATCATGTGGGGCCTGAAAGGAAGGCAGGCAATCTCCTGCACATTTTGTTGAAGCAAAATAAGCCCTTCAAGCTCACCCCTGAGCACTCACAGAAACCAAAAAAGTAAAAAAATTTTTCCTAGACTGTGAAAGGAAATGAGTGTTTCATTGAACCCAATATATCATGATTGTAAATAGTGCAGCAGAGCAGCACATTACACAAAAGCAGAGAAGCCTTCAGTGAATCATGGGCAGCTGAACATCAGAGCTCCTACACCAACCACCAGCACTTACTACTGTGAGCAGGACACGACTCCCCACAGTACCTGCCCAGGGTGACATGGCAAGGTAAGGCCCTTGTTCCCAGGGGAACACACAGGAATCATGTGGAATCGCTTGTGCGTACTTGTCCAGTCCCACCAGAGAACCCTCAAACCCAACACTTCTGATTTCTGTCCAGGAGGAACAGGCTGTCCCTTTTTAAAGTCTCAACAATCCACATGTGGCTTTTAAGATGTCTTGGGACTCAATTTCTGTAAGAGGAACGGAGGGAAATGAGTAAGTCACCATGTTTAAGTCAAACCTATAAAAAGAAACATGAGTGTCAGACTCCTGGGTGACAACTGTGGGGTGGCAGGTGACTCATGCCCTGGCACAGGCACACTGTAATTTGGTGCAAAGAAGTCATCATAATCAATATTTACAGGGGGGTATTTTTATAAAAAAGAGTGCACACTTGCCACAATAGATTTAGAGACTGCTCTTTGACTATAAATAAAAGCATCAGATGAAAAATCCTGAACACCCCCCCCCCCCCAAAATAAATATGTCTTCAAACATAAATACATCTTCAAACCTGACCATGAAGGTAGACATTTACCCTGGGTCAAAAGCATCACTAAAACATCCCCACTGGCACCAACACCCAAAAGCACGAGGTTGAGAGAGTTTCTTCACAGAAAGGGTTATTAAGCACTGGAAGGGGCTGCCCAGGGAGGTTTGGAGTCCCCATCCCTGGAGGTGTCCAAGGAAGGCCTGGACATGGCACTCAGTGCTCTGGGCTGGTGACAAGGTGGGGATCAGGCACAGCCTGGACTTAATGGCTTGGGAGGGCTTTTCCAACCTGGATCCAACCTGATCCTGGGATTCTGTGACCACTCCGTGGGGGAATTATGAAACTTGTTTATAAGGATCAGCGCTATTATGCAACTGTTAAATATGTTCATATTTCCAGCATGAAAACAAACACTGCCAATAACTCCTCAGGGATGAATCTCGGGAAGCACCAGATAGATTTCAAGCACATGAGGTGATTACTGGGATGTTTCTCACAACTTCATGCCTAAGGGCTGCGATTGTGAACCAGAACTGGTGCCAAAGCTGGTGCTTCTGGCTAAGGGCCTCAGATCTGCAGTGGCAGTAATCGTCTTTTTTCTGTGTCCTATTATACGGAAAACACACTAGAATTTTACAAATCAAATTAGAAAAAAAACCCCTAAACTGAAGAAACTGAAGAAAATCAAGATCTTGTAAATGAAAGAAAATTTAAACTCTACTCATTGCACCACAATTACATATAGAACACATTTATTTCTCAGGCTTCTAATGCTCGCTGCAGGCTCTCCAAATGATCAGCTTTTGCTTGTGGATTTGCTTTCAATATATAACCTTATACATAGTTTATTTACAGGGCTTACCTGCAAGAAGGCCCAATATTTGCAAATTAAAAACAAGACCATCCCCGTCATTTTAAATCACTACAGAAAAGCTCACAGACACATCTTTTCCAGATCAAATAGGAGGACTCACAGCTGATTTCATTCCAATTCTGTTAGTGCCAAACACCCAGCATTCCAGAACTAGTAAATTGTATGTCCAATTATCACTCATAGAGTTCAAGGGGCTGCATTTAAATGAAGATTATGAAAACGAAAGGGACTCAAAATGCCGTTCTGACTAGAGAAGTGAGCATTGAAAGCGAGAGTTGCTCAGGGAAAGCACTTGTAAAAGTGTTAAGTCCTAACCAAGCGTGGTTTTAGTAAAGATCTAAAGATTGCCAAGGTTTTTTCTTGCTGTCCCTCACTCCCACCCCATGACAAAGTAACCTACAAGAGGCAAGGCCGAGAAACAAAGATTTTCAGTAAGAGTGGCTTTGTGCATTAATGAGTGGGGGCAGGGGGGAAGATGTATTAAGAGGGAGAAAAGAAAAAAAGGAGAATAAATTTTAAAAAAATAAAGAGATAAAAAGAAACAAGCAACCCAAACAATAGTGGAAGATAAAAGCATTAGAAAAAGCTTGCCTCTAAATGGGGAGCAGACACTACAGAAAGTAAAGTTTGGGCATGCTGAAACACCGTAATTTATAGAAAAATGGAACTAGGCAGGTTCCCTAAGTGCAGCCCCACACCCTTGTGAACCAGCACATCCAGATGCCTTTTTCTTCTTGACACTTCTGGGACAAGTTCTTTCTCCCAGAGTACACAGTGACCAACACATCAGCCATGGGTTACAGCTACAGAATTGCTGCCTTTTGTATTTCTATTCCCAGAGCAGCTGTGGCTGCCTCATCCCTGGCAGTGTCCAAGGCCAGGTTGGACAGGGCTTGGAGCAACCTGAGATAGTGGAAGGTGTCCCTGCCCATGGCAGGGGTGGAATGAGATTGGCTTTAAGGGCCCTCCCAACCCAAACCATTCCTGAACAGTTCTAGCGATGGACATCCACAGCTCCCTGCTATCCTGTTAATCCTAAACAAACAATGTGCCACAATCTGAAGTTCCACACAGGAACAGAACTTACATTTCATGCCTAGAATAGCATTTTGAAAACATCAGATGGGTTAAAAGTGACCCATTGGGCAAACCACTAACTAAAATAACGTTTCCGTATACATTTTTAGGCAAAAGTTTGAAACCAGCAAGTCATGTTCCTCAGCAATCTCAATCCCAGGGCCTGATTCCCAAATGATTTCCCAACATTGCTTCCAAAGCAGAAAAAGCACAGAGATATTTATTACAAAGAAGATCAACTTGGCATAATTTTATTATCACAGCCAGGAGAAAGACAAGTGAAGAAGGAAAATGGCAACAAATATTCCTGATTCAAGATCCTACACAGCAGACAAACTGATGGATTTGATGCATTCAGCAATATAACTTGTCTCTAACAAAATCTACTCCAAGAACATTCCTGGGGGAGCAACAGCAATGTTGAAGCCCCTTTGGAGACTGCAAGGAGGTTTTCTTAGTTGGAAGGCAGTAGCAGAACTGAGCTCAGACTCTGGTACAGCTGAGGACTGTCTGCCTGCCAGGACAAAGCACAGGAGCCCAGCCCAGCTCCAGGGAAGGAGCCGCAGTCTCGGGGCTGGCACAGAATCCTGGATCACCCGAGTTGTGCCAGGCAGTGTTATCCCTTGGGAAGATGCACAAAGAAGAGCAAAAGTGCTGTGCACATGAGCCAATGTGGTGCATCAGCCTTGTCTGCCTTCAGTCCTGTCACACAGCCCATCTACTGGCACAGGATTTCCCTTTTATCTAAACTAAAGCTTTTAAAGCAGACTAATGCAAATGTTATCCTTGCTGTGACTGCATTCCTGGGCATGGGACACAATAAGCACTGATTTAGCCACAGATCTCAAACAAAAACCTTTATGGATTTCCTGTCAAGTGATGCAGTACTTAATTTAGCCCTTTAAGGTGGGCTATATATGAGAGAACTACAAGTAATCCCATTCTGGAGAATTATTTTGGATCACATTCCTGGTCACAATCAAATAGATAGAATTCCTGCTCTGCTCCTCCAGAATTATTGCTACCATATAAACTCAGCCTCTCTCTTTTCATGCCAAACTTACTGTTGTCAACAATGAAAGCAAAACCCGTATTTAGTGCTGGACTGGTTCTGCTCTTTCTCGTGACTTGATCCATACACAAGGGGTTTAGAAATAATAGTAATAATAACAATAAAATAATAATAATAATTATTAATAATAATTAGATAAATAATCCTATTGAATATTTAAGCCAACAACCATATCCTTAAAAATTTCTCCTGGATGTCTCACAATGCGTGTTAATTAGGAATCTTTAAAAAAATTTTCCAAATTTTCAAAATAAGTTTCTGTAAGATTCCATATGTTTTTATCATTGTTGAATATCATAACACTCCTACAGGAAAAAGAAAACAGAGGAAGAAGGAAGAGGAAAAAAAATAAACTGGAGCTTGCAAAAAGGAGAAAACATTGCTCTTCTCCCAGTGCTTCTTTACAGAAAGGCTGATGAAATTAGGCAATATATTCCAACAGAGGCTTGAAATGCCAGTTTAATATAAGCCAAGAAAAAAATAAAAATCCAATAAAGTAATAAAAAAAAGCCCATATTACTGAGAGACTAATTTTGTTTTCATATTTGGAGTCGCAAGCTCCTGCTTTATGTGGCATCTGAGGACCCAAACGGATTATTTAAGCATTGTCCAGCATCCTCAGTAGCCTGTGTTCTTCCACCTTCTCCCTTGCACATCATTCTTCAAACTTGCAGCTAATCAAAAGAAATTTCTGGGATCTTCACTTCCATTTTTAGTGCTGGCCTAGTTAAAAAAACAAAGGGAACCCAGCAATAAATAGTGAGACAGGCTCCTCTTTTTTTGTTGAAAGAGTAAAGAGAAAGAATCTCTCTGTTCCTCCTTGATCAGATTATTGAGGCAAACAAGCTCTTCAAGAGCTGTTAGCAATGCACCCAGCCTGTGGGAAGTGAGGAGATGGGGAAGAAGGCCATCCTGGAGCTGAAATGCATTCAGTACAGCACCAAAGCGCACACCCGGCCATGGCATTCCTGGGAAGTGCTGGTGGGACCCCTTGGCTGGGACTGGACTTCTGGACTCCTGCCCAATTCACTTTGCACAGATTGAGTTACATTCTACATGTGTGACTTCCTGAACAAGCAGGTACCTGTCAGGCTGTCCCAGTTTATTTTTAAAGTCCATGAAGTGCAGTTCTGTGCAGGAGGGGGATTTTCGGAACCCTCAGTTGCTCACAACACCCCAATCAATTTTCCCAGTGATCGAGGATGAATGGCTGATAACAAATCTCGACAGGTCATGTGGAGGCAGCTGGCCTGGACCAAGTGAAGCCTTGGAGAAAAGGAACTGCACAGGCACCACCAGGTCCTCCCCATGGAAATAACTGAAGACCCAACTCTGCCTGGATTTGCACTGTCCTGAATCTTCCTTTTCCGTAAGAACTAGCCTGCTTTATGCCAGTGTACATCCAAGATGACTGAAATAAAGACTGAGTGACAAATTAAATAAGAACACAAAAACTTGGGAATTACATCAAGAATAGATTCCACCACCACAGGATTTCACCTGCTCAACAGCACAGTGGGGTCAGGTACAGAGATCAGACACTCTGCATGTAAAACAGTCTGCATCTGATTTCTTGGGCAAACTCGGTTTCGCAGTGACAACTTGAGGCTTTCAGTGTTCTGGAAGAGACCAAACTGAGGCTTCTGAGGACAGATTTGCTGAGCTGTTGCCAGTATCCTGAACTGCAGAGGAGAGGTTGTGTGTGCTCAAATAATCCCGAGTGAAGGGGCCCAAACACTGCCAGGTGTCTCTTCTGCAGACAGCACTGCCAAGGAAGTCAAGGACTGTCCTACTCTACTCTGCAAATCATTGGAAATTGGAGAAATAATACCACGGACTTCCAAACCAATCCTGAGTGAAGGTGCAGGGGTAAATGAGGTGACAATCCCTGCATCAGTTCCGAGAGGCCAGGGCACCTTTTTCCTCCTGGCACAGCACAGCCCCTGTGCAGCACCCCCAGCTCTGCTGCAGCCATCCCCACCCCTTGTGCTCTCTGCTTAAACTTCAGGGGTCTAAAATGCATTAATTAAAATGTCAAATGAACCTGCACTTGAAGGGGGATTGGGGGGGGGAGGAAAAACTGATGTGCAGGTCCCCCTGGCAGCAGCCTAAAAGGACAGGCTTTACAACTCTGTGATCATTTCACCAAAGCAGCTCTCCTGCCTCTGAAGCATTTCTGCTGCAGCTTATCTGATGTGCTCAGCACTTCTATTTATACAGACGTGACTCACCTTACAACTGCCTCACACAAGGCTCCTCTTCCACCTTCCCTTCAAGAAACAACAACAGCAGGAAAACACTGTGAAAGTAAGATCTCTTCCTAGAATTCATCCCGAGCTGGTGGCAGGGCTGTAAAGGGTGATACATGCGGTTTGTAATGCTCAGAGCTGCCATGGGGATCTGGGGTGAGCACTGCTGGACCAGAAACTGTCACCCTGATCCCACCTGACACTGCCATATGCCCAGCCCCGCAACAGCAGCAGGAATGGGAAGATCCAAACCTCATCTGCATTCAGAACATCATTTCAAAGGGCAGACATGTCACGAAGTCATTTTTTTACTGCAGTCCCTGAAGTGAATTGTTATGTTGCTTTGATTATTATATTGAAGACATTCCTTTAAAATCAGAAAAATAAGGAAGAAAACAGCGAAGCTTGGCTGGAAAGTTGGGTAGACATGTCCCTAGAGACCTCCCATCTAAAGTCTGAAAAAAAACAGCTCTAATCTCCTCTGGTACTTCTTAGACTGGAAAAGAGAAACACTTGCAGATGGTGTTCCTGAGGGGGTGTGAGAGGCAAGGAAAAATAACTTCTCTAGACTCAGCCTACAACGTGTAAAGGTAAAGGGAATCGGATTTCTCTCACTTCTTCAAATTCTACGTTTTGGGGGTGTTTTTATTCACCCCTGGTTGCTTCCTTCTCCAGTTCCTGGATTCCCATCCACGTGCTCCCTCTCCACTGCACCTCATCCCCCACATCAAGACAACACCATCCCAGGGCTGCAGCACCTCATCACCTCTCACAGACCTCACTTCCCAACAGCTCTTTCCTCCCAAAAGCTCCTCAGCAGCTGTACCAGGAGGAAATTTTGCCTCTTTTCTCATCTGTGTAACATGGTCAGAAGAGCCAGACTGACTCCCAGGCACCAAATTGGACATTTCAGTGTATCAGGGACTCTTGGATACAGGTCCTTCCTCCCACAAAGGACTGGGAGCTGAGCTCATGGGTTCAGCTTAACTGAAACTGGGAGCCACTAAAAGTCACAATGGAACAATTCACAGGATCATTATCAATATCAACTATCAGCAATAAGGCTGATCAACAACTTCACACCAAAAATGCAGTTTAGACATAAATAAGCAGAAAACTTTCCCATCCTGTCCTCTCTCATGTCCCAGCTCTGTCAGTTAATTGGAGATGATCCTCATCTACAGCAATGGCTTTTGCTTAAAATTATTTCGTGCCAACGGCATTGCTGGTAAAACTCCCATGTTCTAATAAGAAAAGTGTTTTGCTTATTTGTTTTAAAAGCCCAATACAAAAAGATCAATTTCATCCTTTATGCTGATCTAATGCCCCAATGGGCAAAGCTTGATAGTAACAACCTTCACTGGGAAGAGGCTGAGCTGTTCTTCCCCAGTTCTCCAGCTGTAAGTAATCCTATGTCAACCACTGAGAAAGAAGGGAAATCCAGCTTGTGCCCCAAGTGAGCTGAAGTGTCAGCATTCCTCAGTGAGGGCTGGGGTCACTGGGAGCCACTGGGACCCTTCAGTGCAGGTCACCGTGTGCTGCAGTGCTGCTGTGAAGTGAAAGGCCAAGACAACTCCCCCTAAACAAACCGTTTCTCCTGCTCCCTGTGTGTCATAGTGTAAAACACAGTTTTCTTGGACGCTGAGACTCCACCATCAGCTGAAAGAATTCAGTGTGAGCTCTCTCATTTCAGCCCTGACAGATGCTGTTACTAAGCACATTTTAAAGGAATTCCGCCACAGATACATCACTAGACAATCCAATGTGGACACCAAAGGAGCCCAGACCTATAGGAATAGGAAGGAAATGCTGTCCAGCAACTCTCACTCCTGTCTTTTCCAGCAGGATGGAGTGGAATTAAAGCTCTGACATCACCAGAGCTATTAAGGAACCAGGAGGTGCTGCAGACTCACTCAGAACACAGGATGACTGTTCTGGTATAGAAACTGCAAAAGATGACCTTGGATTTCCTCCTGAGGTGGAATCCCATTTGAGTATGCCTCACCTCCCAGCTGCTCCGACATTCCCAGTGCCATCATTCAGATGTCCTTGGCTTCCATGGGCAAGTCCTATGAATGGAAACAGAACCAGGGCAGAGGCTGTTGAACACCATTTTTGCTTTGCTGCTGCCTAATTAGATGGTGCTGACTAATCCTCTGCATTACTTCACAGTGAAAAGAACCCAGCAGGAGTGTTAGGATGGGTTTGAAAGACCTAAAAGCCATGAATTATTTCCTTTTACAGAGAGCATTTCACTTGTACAAGTTGCTTCCATCAAGTATTCCTTTCTGAGATTATATTCCCCACAAAATGTCTCTGTGGCCCCCAGTGTTATAAGTTCAATGAACAGCAGATGGAAACAGAAAAATGAAGAGAAAAAAGCTGGATGAATTCCCCTGAAACATTTTCCGTATTGAAACAACTACGAGAAGTGCTTTGCAGGACTGGCCTCTCGACCTACCACTAAGTAAACAGGGACTATAAATGTTTGTTCTCCTCTTGCAAAACTGTAAATCTGTGGATAATGTACCCATAATGCAGCCCCTGAGCAAGTTCACAGAGAGCAGCTCGCGGGTTTAGAGTGGGACATGCACAAGCACCCCTTGCAAAGCTCAACCCCACACTTGGTCCTGTTGAGCTGAGAGAACCTCAACAGACTTATCACTGCCAGAAATTTAAAAACTAAAATGTTCAGACAGACTTTGTTTCCTCAACAATCCTACTAAACCACAGCTGCAAAAGACAGAAGGTGAAAAGAAAGGCCACAGACTGAAATATTCAAGGATAGGAAATCTTTTATAATGAACTTTTTTTAAGCTTTAACAGGATGATATCATCAGCTACCTCATTACCTGAGCTTGTTCCTATGGCAAAGACAATTCAACTGCTCAAGCCTTCTTTTTTTCTCCAGGCTTAGCTTGGTAAGTGATGATCCATAGGAAACACAGCAGTGCTACTGAAAAGCTAGGGGAAACAATGGCAGCTCAGTCAGCCGGGGTGTAGGACAGCTCTGGTTCGGAACTAACAGTGCTCTACAGCCATGGGGAGTATGGAAAACACTCCCCATTTCCACAGAATCACAGAATATCCTAGTTGGAAGGGACCCAGAAGGACCCCTGAGTTCAACTCCTGGCCCTGCACAGACACCCCAACAATCCCGGCCTGTCCCTGAGAGCATTGTCCAAACGCTCCTGGAGCTCTGGCAGTTCAGAACAGAACATGATGTCAGCAAAGGAAAACAAGTGCACTTTGTTGGTGAGTTTTCAATAAAACTCGAAGTATAACAACCTCAATGCTCCAATGTTTTACTTTCTGTGATGCAGATTTCCCCAAATCATTCAAGGGTACATCAAAACCAGCCCCCACCGCCCTGGACGGACAAGTCTGAAGAACATTCATAGTGCACTTCTGGTTCTGGTGACTGGGAGAAATTCTACCCTCTCCTGTCAGGAGCTCAAGGCCTCCCACACTGTTATCAGCCTCCTATCAGCTGCAAGTGAAATGCTGGGGTGTGGGGTGTGTTCCTCAGGCTCCTCCATATGCATCTCAACCTCTCTTAGAAAGTACCTCTTAGGAAAGAAAAGAGTTTGAACTACCATTTTATCCTTCAAAATAACTCCACACAAACATCCTTCTGCCCAACAACACAGCTCCTGAACACTGTCCAAGGTCAAATGTGCTCCTTCCTTTAGTGACAAAACCAGGTCAGAACAACTGCGGCTCCACCTCCTTACCCACAGATCCCCCAGGATGGGCCAGGGCTGCACCACTCACCAAGGGCAGGATTTTAGTCTCAGCCTTACCTAAGCACAGATGTTGGCTGAATATTCTGTTACCAGTTACACAGAAATTTGGGTCAGTGATGGAGGAGAGAACAGGAGGAAAAAGACAGCTGGGTTTACAGAGCTCCCAGGTTTGTGCAAAGTAAAGAATGAAACCTCTTCTACTTACACTGCAGCCACACTTGGTCAGGAAGCAGAATGACTAAGCTCAGGTCCACAGTTATGTTCAAAGTAATTTGCTTTCCAAACAGCTTCCCAGGTGTACCTGCAGGTCAGTCCCTACTGCACGTACCCTTTTAGAACTCATGTTTTTATTGGCAGATGATTTTACAAGTGCCTAGTGAAATAATGCTCCAAAAAATGTAATGCATAAATATTCCTGCATACAATTAAACTAATAATTAGTTCCCATCAAGGACATGCATGCAGGAATGTGAAACAATAGCTGAACAGTGGAAGTGTGCAGGCATTCATTAAGTCACTACACAAATGCAGGAAGATGAGCGCTGCTGGGAATAACTTTTCCTCAAGGTCACTGCTGAAGTTGTTTTAAAGTAATTAATTCAGTAGCATTCAGAATCATAAAAACTGGCATAAAGCACTAATTCAGCTGAAGGACAACAGGCACCCAAGGACTGTGTATCATCCATAAACAAAACCATGACAGAGCTGGCAGTGCTGGGCTGGGACAGGGTTAACCAGCCCCTGCTGACTCATCAGGCAGCTCTGCCACCATCCCTTCCAAACAGGGGGAACAGCAAACGTCCCCTGAAAGTCGGGACCCAAAATGCAATTCCAAGGGGGAAGAAGAAAGGAATTAAGTAAGTTTGGTGGCTAGCTGATTTCTATTTTAGTAAATAGCATGTCTTTCCCCTTGGTATTTGGATAATGTGACAACACTGAGGAAGAATTTTGGTTGGTCTCAAATGAATAGGAGTGAGAAACCACTTCAGCCTCTCCTGGCAAAGACAGAAGGCTCAACAGTCTCACACCCTCCTCCTTTCCTTCCAAGGAATCTTGTCACTTTATTGCCCAGCCAGCAGACCTGCCATGGCACACAGGAGGAAGATGGGAGAGCAACAACCAGGGGAGGATCAAACACCTTGGAATGGACTTCAGGCCCAACCAAACAGATCTAATCATTTTCAGCACATTTTATTCCAAACAGCATGTGACCTATTTCAGACCTCACTCTGAGCTGACTATAATTAACTGTAATTTAATACATGAACTGGCTTTCAGTTTAATACATGAACTGACTTGCTAAAAAAATTAAAAATTAAAGCAGGGCAATTTCTAAAGTTAAAAAGTTAAAAGAAACCCATTTTGAAGTTAAAGCGTCAGACGAAAACACATATATTGGCTATACATAACAATCTTTCCAACAAAATTCCAAGGTAAATATTTTAGAGGCTTTTACGGTGTCTCAAACTTATCACAAGGACAGAATGTGACTTCATAGACTGAAAAACTCAACTTCCCTTTAATAAAAATGCAGTTAATATTTGCTTTCTTAGCAGCAGTGGAGGCTTATATTTCAGAATTTGGCTGGGTTTGGGGTGTTTTGCTGTGATATAAAGCACAGTTGTGTTTAAGTTCAAATGAGATCTCCAACTCTGGTGAGACCTGACCTTATTTCCCATCTCCAATTCTCCTATTTCATTACTCAAGAAAACACCACCATTTCCAGCCTCCCCTTCCACTGCCACCCCGAGTGTCACACAAAATCCCTGCAGTAAAGATAAAGAGAAGAAAGCTCTGTTTCAGAACCTCATGTGGACATTTCCCGAGGGAAAAAACCCACAAGAATAAATTCTTACTCATTTATATCCAGGCCTCTCTTTTTCTCTCCCTCCCAGGCACTCTTACCTACGCTACAGAATTTTCTCTGCTGTAGGTGAGTTATCACAAAATCCCTTTTATAAACAATATGCCAAAACCAGAATAACCCCACAATGTTTTGAATCAGAACTTGACATACTGTACAGTTCCAAATGGGTAAATTTGTCTGCCCTGCACCTTCCTTTTGCTACTTAAATTGCATTTCTGTGCTTTGCATCCCTTCTTTGTTGAAAACTTTGATTTCTGTGGTAACTTCTGAAACAGACAGCAGTTTGTGGAGCAAAGAAGAATACACCTGCGAATTTTTTTGTAAGGGAGGAAAACAAGAAAAACTCCCAGTGACCTTATCTGTGTCAGCACCTGCATAAAAACACCCTTGGATTTCTCTCCAGCACAGTCCTCCAATGGAGGCAGCCACGTCTGCCTCAGAATTCAGCGTCAGGCTGGTGCCAAAGTTTTCCTGACTAATGCTGCAAAGCCTGGCTGTGAGCTAAGCTGCAGTGACTTCAATTGGAAAGCAAGTCTGATAGTTTTGCAGTGCTGTCTGGCAAGCCAGGAAAGAGATGAGGGATGGAAAGAGTGACGGAAATGGAATTAAGAAGTAGTAGATGAGGTGACATTCAAGAAGAGAGAGACAATAAAAGCAATGACACGATTCTGACTTGACACACTTCAGATAATGTAACTTCAAGCTGACAGAGCATAAATAGCTGCTGATGATGTAAAAACAGAATTAGGAGTACTTGGAAGTATTAACTTTCCCTGGGCAACTGTCATTCCTACAGCCCAGACAGAACTTTTTTGCCTCTCTGCAAGTTAAATGGCACCATTTTGCCTTTGTCTTCCAAGAAAACTTTGTTCTAATTCAGAACAGTCCCTTGCAGAGCAGACTGAGTTCCCAGCACCACAGTAAATGAATAAATGCAGCAAAGGCAGATGCAACTTCCACATTGCAAGGGTGTTCAGAAAGCTTTGAATTCATTCAAACACAAGAAGGCAACGTCCAGCCAAAATCAACATGAAGCCAAGGAGAAACACAAGCACAGCCCAAACTCACCAGTGGAGTATAAACTATGAGCTGAAGAGCATTGCAGAAGTCTAAGACAGTTGGGCTCCAAAGAATCCACACCCCTGTGGCTCTGAACTGAGCTCCCTACCAGCAACACAGAACCACTAAGTGGGAAAACACCACTGGGATGTGCCTGAAAGTGCCAGAGGATGTGCACAAAAAGGCACCGAGCTCTGTTACTCCACAGAATAAGTGAACTTCCAGCACACTGCAAGTGCAGAGAAGCTGAAAGGAATGATTCAGTGAGAGCCAGGGCAGGAACAGCTGGATGACCCCAGATGTGCCCAAATTCCCAGTCCTTCCTTGCCCCTTGCAGCAACTTCAGATCTTGAGAGAGGATTTTCCCCAAAGCTCCAGAGCTGCCCCAGCAGTTCACCTTCTGCTTCTGCTCCTGCCTCCTCAGCAGCCCTCTTAGGGAGTAAACATGGGCTGGCTGAAGCGTCCCCCAAACATCCACTCACGGCAAAAGTGTCACCCTGAACAAATCAGGGGGAGCAGAGAGCAGTAACACAAAAACAAAATAAATACAGCACTGGAACAAGAAAAGAAACCCCAAGGAAAGCAAAGAAGGATCCAGAGATCAGAACCAAGGACTGTGCATCACAACATACTTAGTGGTGTGGTTGCTTGTAGAGGGGTGGCAAGGCAGAATCATCCTTTTCTTGAACATGCTATGATTGGGCTTTATCCAAAATGAATAGTGTTAATTGTTTACACCCACAGCAATCGTTGTCATCACCATTTTCTGCAACTCCTCTTTGGTTTCCAATTTTTCCTGCTGTGGTGGCAGCTACTCCTTACCCCAAACAACAAGGAATACTCCTATTCCTGACTGTTTCTTATTTACGCACTCAACCCACCACTCACAAACACAAGGCTTGTCATAGGGCTGTTTAGTAAAGAACAGTGACACTTGAAAAAGACCCCCACTGAGGACAGTGTGGGGATTTTGGCCTTCTAGGAGCAGCCACCAAGGGAAAAAAAAAGCTTCTTTTAAAGATAGTAGCTATTAAAAAATATCCTTGGCCTTCAGAGCTTGAATCACCAGCGTTTTGCCTTTCTGACAGTTGACCAAACTAGTGCTGCCTGTTCTGAATTCCACCTACCCCCTTATCTCAACCAAGATAAAATTTTTATCTTGCCAGCCTTTAGACTGATACCCACATAAATGCATTTTCATCCAAGTCAAATGAGTTTTCAGCTGTTTTTCCGGACGGTAGAGGTTTACATACCATGTAACAGTGATGGCATTGCAGAACTGGGACAACAGACAGGCAGAAGAGCAGTGCCATTAATTCTTTAACATGCTATAGCTGTGTTTAAGGAAGGCAAAGGGGCTTCCCTTTTTGAACATCCCAGAAAAACAGCATGCTCTTCCAAACTGATCATGTGGCTCTCAACAAGCTTCATCTTTTGCCCAACCAAAATACAAGCCACGCTGACCACATCACTGAAATGTGGCTGGAAAATGGAAAACATTCCCCCTCACAAATGTACTCCCAGGAAATACATAATCACTCATTAAACAGAAACACAAACAATGGCTTTGCCCTGTTCAGAGCTGGTTTGACTTGTCTCAATTCAGAGTTTCTTTCTAAATGAAGTGTATCAGCTGAACTACACATGGCTCCATGCACATTTTTAGTACCCAGAGCTGCCTGGTAACTCAAAAGCCTGAAGCTCTCTGATGTACTCAATCCTTTGAAGAAAAGAAGCTGTTTAGAGGGAAGTGCAAAGGAAAATGTGCAGCTTTCCAGTCCTAGAATAGACATTTTAAAATGAATGGAGTCAACCACAACAGCAGTAAAGTATCACTTTGGTCCTCCTGCAGAATACTATTTCAACTTAAAATACTAACAAGATCAGCCCTATCTCCCAAAAGTCCAACTTTATCTTGAATTTTGAAGGGGGAAACCCCAACCAACCAAACACTGATACTACAAACGCATCCCACCCCAGCATGGGAAATAAATACTAAGGAAAGTTTAGCCCTGTGATTAATCTTTGTTTCACTTGCCCAGTACAAGCAAGGGAATTATAAAGTCATCTTTGCTGAACTTTGGCCCCTCAGATACTGTAATACACATTAGAAATGACTGAACACTCATTTCCCATGGACCCAGCACACCAGCTGCCTTTAATCTTCAGCCCTGCCTAAGCTTTGCATAAAGTTTCAAGGCAAAACAAGTTATTGCCCCAACAGGCCCAGCTCATCCAGAGACTCTGTATTCTTCTGTGCTGGCTTCCTTGGGAGTATTTGGGATTCGGAGAAGCAAAAAGCACCAAGCATGGTCATTTTCAAAGCATTTAGGTAATTTTCAAAGCATTTAATGAGTTTCAGGGAGGGAGGTGGCCGATCCTGCCAGTTTCCAGCAGGGAGCTGAATATTCTGTGCCTTCCTGCAGAGCTGCTCCTGTGCAAAGCACCCAAACACCACCTCCTGCTCTGCTCCCTGGGACATGGTGGGCAAGGATGCTCAGGAATGAGGATTACAGGATTACGGGGCGGAAAGTGAGGAAGGGGAAGGAAAGGAAAGGGGAAAGGAGGGGAAAAAGAAGGGAGAGGAAAGGGGGAGAAAGGGGGAGAAAGGGGGAGAAAGGGGGAGAAAGGGGGAGAAAGGGGGAGAAAGGGGGAGAAAGGGGGAGAAAGGGGGAGAAAGGGGGAGAAAGGGGGAGAGGGGAAGGGGGAAAAAGACGGGAAAAAGATGGGAAAAAGATGGGGGAGATGGGGGAAAAAAGGAAGGAAAAAGGGTGGGGGGGAAAGGGGAGGAAAAAGGGGAGAGAAGAGGGAGAAGTAAAGGGGGGAAGGGAGGAAAAAGTGGGGAGAAAGGGGGAAAATAGAAGGTAAAGGGGGAACAGTGTCTCTGGTAGTTTGCATTTTGTTGCTGTGCTTCATTTGTTGTAAAGCTGGACAATAAACATTATCTCAACGCACAGGAGAACAGTTCCACCACCAATTTCAATCACATCCCAGTCTCTGCAGCCTCCCCAGTTCTTCTCAAGAGGGGCAAAAGGGACTTTCAGAGCTCAAGATGAGGTAAAAGATCTTCTCTGAGACACAGGAGAAAATCAGGCATTGATTAGCATTGAAATCCTGTAGCCTTTCCAGAACTTTTTTTTTTTTTTACATAATATTTTAAAAAATATATTTTACCTGCAAACCTTGTTCAGAGATAAAGGGATGCTAGACATTTATTACTATTTGTGTAAGAAATCCAGGTACAAACTACTCAACCCTAGATTACATTTAGAGTCAGTGGAAAAACCCTGACACACTGCTCATGGGGAATTAATCTTATCCTCAGGCAAGAATTAAAGACAGGTCAGCTTCATCACCCTGGGGAGGTGCTTGTTTGTCAGCATCAGCTACTGAGGAAGCCCAGAGACAACAGCCACACAATATTTAAACTGGATGTTGGGGCAGATGTATCCTACCAAAGGAGGTGGTTTTCTAACCCCATTAATCTGGTCCAGTGACTTTTTTGGGAAGAATTTCAGGACTCAATACAGCATAAAACGTCACGCAAAGTCCTGGTACAGACTTGGCTGAAGCGATAAAAAACCCACACAAAACCAACCCAACAGTCCTAATTTTAAATATTCCATTAGGTCACATCCATTCCTAGCCTCCGTTTCAGGGGGTTTTGCTGTTGATTTGGTTTTATAAAAGTTAAGTATAAAAAGCTTCACATGTAGGGTATGAACAGCTGAATCAGGTGGATTCGGTGGCCTTAGAGATGAAGAAAAACAAAGCTCTGCAGAAGAACTTGTCTGCATGAAGTTTCTTCTAGCACAGCTGCTATGCTGTCCAATGCGGTTATCAAGGGCCACACAGCTCATTCTCTGCCTCCAAACCCTACCCTTTGTCCTAACTGTGAAAGCCAAGTGCTCTCTTCTCCAAAACAGTGATGTGCTCTGTTGTCTGTCTGCACTGAACAAGATATGTTAATCAAATATCACCAAAGTTTTCTAGAAAGAATCAAAAATTGCCATAATTTGTGTGTCTTGTTTACTTTGTATCCCAAATTTACTTTCATATGAAAAACATTGATTAGTTTTGCTCCCATCTGACTACAGGGATAGGAATATAAGTGCCGCTATTGTGTTTTCTCAGCAGTCAGAATAGAATACTGCGGTCTTTCAGACACATTTCCTTCAGCTGCTGTCAGATTTTCTACAGGACCTATTTCTACATGGGCTTCTTCGGGCATCAGAATATTCAGTGTCGACTCTAAAATATCTAAAATTAAACGCTTCCCATGGGTGCCAGGTGACATTCACCCTGGCAGGTATGAGGCAGCAGTTTCACCAGGTGAGGCAGAAGCACAGCACTGACTAATTCAGCAGCAAGAGAGGCCTTTAAGGAAGGATTACTTCATTCCCCTCCTCCACATTTGTTCCCAATTGGAATGATGATGTAAAAGCCACACTATTCATAAAAGACAACAGCCAAATGAAGTGCCAATACACAGCACAGGAAAAACAGGGAGGCAGAGGGACATCTCCATGTTTCTCCACAGCTTTGCCTCCTGATGAAGGCAAACGTATCTACAGTAGAGCAAAATACAGTAAAAGCCATAATCAAAATAAGCCAAACAAAAACAGCCCCACTAATTTAACAGAAAGTTAAAAAAACCCCACAGAGCAGCTCATATTAGAGAAGAGGCATTTTAGGGTACCTCAGAAATACAGAGAGATGGTTTTTAAAGCCCACAAGGGCCCCAGAAGTTTCTTTTCCCCTCTCCCCCACACCTAATCTCTCTCAGTTGCACATGCTGTAAACAAATGAGGCTCAGAACACAACAAAACAATTGTGTGAAAGAACAAATTTGTTCTTTTGCTTTATTAAAACTAAAAGGCAGAGGGGGAGGGCTGGAAGCAGATTCCAAGATGGGAAAGCAAACAAGAATTTGGTCCCAGCAAACCCTCCTGATCACATTTTTGCTGTAATGCAAACCAGCTCCTTGTTCCTCCACAGCAGAGACACCCAGGCTGGACCTTTGGCCCCGCTGCACCTGGGATGGCAACAGGAATATTCCCATTTGTGCACAGCTGGAGAAGGCACTTCAAACCTCAAGAGCAGTGATCCACCACGGGTGTGGAACTCACAGCAGCACCCACAAACCTGCTAAACCTCCCCAGGATAAATGATCTCAGCAGCAGCTAACCCAAAACACCAGACATCAAAGCCTGTGCACTGACAAACAGTTGGTGAAAGAACTACTCCAAGAACTCAGAGATGTGGATTTGTAACAGTCCTGACAGAAGGTAAAACCACAGCTCCAGCAACAAAATGAACTCTTTGATCATAGGAAAAAGATACCCAGGGAACAGCACAGCCCACTGAAACAAAAATGATTAAAAGAAAAACTGAACACCTAAACCACAGAGTTGATGGCAAAAGCACAAGCAGGAAGAAACGGAGGAAAAGGTCACCCTGTCTGTGACTTGAAGATTTAAACAGAAAAGCAATCAGTAACAATATATGGCACTCAAATTCATAAAACCTATTAAATCACCTCACTGTAGTTCTACTTACTGACAGGTGTGATTCCTTATTAATTGATAGGGCACCTTAACTCGAAGACAGCAGTGAAAAATTTTGATACACAAGGTTTTTACCAAAGCTTAAGTAAATTTATCTCATACCCATCCACTCCCACACATCCACAAAGGTCAGAAAACAGCAACACAGTTCTTTGGCCACTGCAGCAGCAACTTAAAAACAAACCAACAAAAGTAGATAAGCAAGAGATTCTCTTCCTGATGAACACAAAATAAAATATCTTCATTCATAAATTGCTTTCATTTTAAAGAAAACCCTGAAGATGCATCTTGGGTATGCATTGTGAGGCAAAAATTCCACCCAATTTCGGTACTATTAAATACAACTGAGGGATTCGATGAGGCTCTGGAAATACATTATATATAGCACTGAAGGGATCCAGCAGTTAAAGAGGAGGATTCAACATCCTGGCACTTCTCAGAGACGAGCCACTCGCTCATCCTCAGCACCAGCAGTGCTTCAAACTACATGTGCCCACAGCAGAGCCCTGCTGTTCACATCTACACTTGTGTATGTGCCCTGCAATTACTTACTTTATATTTATATGAATACAAACAAAACGTGGGATTCAGTGTGGGCACAAACGCCATTTACAGAAATTGAGGTAACGTTTAGAAACCCTGATCTGCAATTACCTCATTCTCATGTCCTACACTGAGACCACATTCACACATACAGTGCACAAACCTGCTCCCAAACTCATCCAGAATTAAATCAAATTGCTACAGTACAAAATTCCAGCTTACGGGTTTCGTATTTTTTGAATTTAAGGCTAAGCTAAAATGAAAACAAGAGGCAGGTGCGTATTCCCCATACAGAGCTGTATTTACTGCTCAGATGCTGAGTATATACTTTGGGAACACCCTTCCTACCTTTTAAAATGGTAGAAATAAAACAGGATATGAGGGGAAGATGTTCAGAACACCTCCTAGGGGAAAATAAAAACACAAACACAAATACTATTTCATTGATTCACCTGAGAATTGGAACTTATTTCATTTCCAGACGCCCACATTGAAGCCATGAATCACCACATCTCCTGGCTGGAAGCCAGTGCTGCAGATCCTGTTTCCATGACAATCCCAATGCCTCCCTGCTCCAGAGTCTTACGTATCAAGGTATTCATTCAAAAATAAACAAGGGGGAATGCGAGCCAAGTGATAATGCAAGAAAATATTTTCAAATGCTCATACAAGATTCAAAACTTGCTGAAAACACAGTTAGGAAACAGCCAATCCATCATAGGAGCTATTTCTGCAACAGGACACAGCTGAACTTCCTGAGTACCTCTCTCTGGATGAAAACTTTCCCTGTGTAGGCTTCCCCTCTTCTCAGGGCAGCTAATTCAGAGGACAGGTCGTTTTTAATCTTTTTTATTATTATTTTTGCTTGGACATCTGTTTGCTTCTCTCTGAAAGGATACATTGTTATCCACATGCATCCTGACCCAGCTACTAATCTTCAATTTAAACTGTTCCCAATTTGAAATCCTCGACGTTACAGGAAGAAACAGGAGCAACTCCTACTCACTCAGATGAAAGGTTTAATAAAATGACATGCCTGTTCTGGTCTTCTGACTGTTTCTTCCTCCATTCCCATGAAGAAACACAAAATTCTGCCTTTTCAGAGAGAATTTCACCTGCTGTGAAAGAGCTCATCAGTTCAATGAGAGGTTTCTGCAAAGTGCAGAAATGTTAAATCAAACATAGGGTTACTCCAGATGAATCTCCTTCAAAATACAACTTTCACTTCCTCCAACTGGTGAGGACATGAGAAAGTCAGCAGCACTCTCAAAAGGAGATACATCTTGGAGGATTCACATTCTGTACTGAAGTTATGCGGATCATGCCCTAATGCAGAGATGCTCTCTTTAATCACAAGTCTTCAGTCTCATCCAGGCAACCTGGGCAAGTTTTCCAGAACAACAGCAGAAGCAGCATCTCAAAAACCACAGTGGCAGAAAGAAAATTGTATCTGCTGGGAGTAAAGCGTGGTGACAGGCACACAGCCCATACACAAGCCTGGGGAAACAGTCAATGGGAACAATAAAAATGAAATAAAGCTGACGATTCCCGTTATAGGCCGTATCTCCACACTGCATGGGAGCACTACAGCCTTTTAAATGCACTTATCCCAGTCAGGCAACTCTGTGCTATCATCCCTGATGTACAGAAACAGCCAGAGAAATGCAGTTGGTCTGGGTAACAGAGAGAACTTGGGTTAAGTGCATAAAGCAGGTTGAACATTAAGGTCTCTCATCTGGAGCGCAGGGGCCACTCTGCCAATCCGAGTCTCTCTATGGCAGCACAGAGCATGGTAATTAAAAATACTTGAGTGTCCTCCAGGGTGTTTTTAAAACCCCACTGAGCAAACGGACCCAAATTACATGGTAGCATGTCACCTGACAGGCAAGCACTGCACTCCCTGCCCTCCACAGGAACTCAGGAACCTGGGAATGGCAGGAGCAGGAGCAACTCAGGGTGGAATGCTCCGCTCGGCTGGGCTATATTCACTTTGCCACAAGCCCTTGAAATTAATTTCCATCATGGCAATAAACACCACTAAGCTGACATAAGTTGTTTGTTTGCAATGTAATTGTCTTCAGAGAGTTGCAGTGTCATTCGTCCTCATTATAAAGGGCCCTGCAGTTGTCTCTGTACAAATCAGTATCACCCATGGTTTCACACCAATCCCCATGGATTCCCCTCCTCTAATTATTAATAGAAGTTAACATCTTCACCTCAAACGATCTGCTCTTCTCCCTGGGAAAGGCACTTCTGTTCCAAGTCCCTTTTTGCATTATGGCCTCGGTTTTGCAGCAGAAGCACATCTGGCCCTCATCAGAAGCATAATAAGGTACTGCTGAATGTGTTCTCACTAAAAAATGCATAAAATTCACACTAAATAATAAAATTGCCCTTTCAAAAGGAGGCTAGGTCATTCAGTCACTCCGAAAACCTGCCCAAAACCATAAAAAAGCTTCCTGTAGCATTCTGGAGTGCAGCATTTCACCTGAACACCCCCAAGCCACTGTTCTGCAGGAAAGCCCTGCTTGTAAGAAACCAACAATTAGCACTGGTCTCATTCTTTTCTTCTTATAAGCTTTTTGTTTAAAAGCTTCAGAGCCTGAAAATTGCTTTGGCTAGAAACACTCTCCTATCAAAAATAGCTGATAACATCAGAGACAGGCCTTAAGGCCTGGTAAGTGAGAGCACCAGATTCACATGAGTACATGTGCTACCAGAAAAGCCTAATAATCCCAACAATTTCAGTATATCTGCTAGATTTAAAGATTAATGCTTTATATAATTCAATATATGCTCTTTTAGAATTTCAGCAATGGATTCTAACAGCTAAAATTACATGAGGGGAAAAGGGCAAAGCAGTTATCATCATAAGCTTATAACTTCCAGTCTTATGACTAGCAAGAACTAGGAATACATTAGTTGGCTGGTCCAATCTTTTGGGATTTCCAGGGCTGGGGTGGAATTTTGCATATTTGATCTTTGTATCTTTTTTATTTTCTTTTCTTTTAATGATATGCTCTAAGCATTCAGGAAGAAAGAGAAGTTTTGTCTCCTGTATCTTCATATTTGATGGCAGCTGTAGATATTTAATAACAGTAGAATCCTGTATTAATTGCCAAAAGGGATGTCAAATCTTGAGGGCATCACACCTCTAAGCCCACTTTAACCACACAAATACGTTTGATTAGTGAACACAAGGTTTAAGAAAAATACAGAAACCACATCCACTTGAGTGGCCCAACCTGCAGACACTGAAAAACATACAGGATAAAGATAAAAAGCATTCTAACTGGTAACAAAATATTCCTCAGAGTTTACAAAGCCCAGTGAAGCACTGGAAAGGGCAGGGAGAGTTAAGAGTTTCTGGAGAGCAACATATAAACACTTTCTCTTTTAGCATGGAATTTGAAACATGTTCAGACAAATGGGTTTTGCCATGTCTCATCCTGCCTGGCTTTTTAAGGCGTTCCAGGTGTGCTGTATACCTGTACACTAAGAAATTGCCAGGTAAAAAGGAACTTCTTTTGCATTTATGAGCAATGCTGACAGCACACTGCTCAAAATGGGTTTTCTGTAGTTTGCCCCTCACAGTATTAAAGGTCAAGGATGGCAAAGAGCCAAAAATAGCTGTTCTCCTTCCACAGAAAACAAATGTACTGAGCTGTCCACCCACATTTCAGGCAGTTGGGGAAGATTTAGAGTATAGAAATACAGGCTAGAGAGGGTAATCCTGCAACAGCCAAGCACGAGTACTACAGCAGATCCAGGCACAAGAACAGCTAAGGCTGAAGGTTTCTCTCGGTCAGAAGAGTTCTAAGTTGGCTATTAAAATGAACAAAATTCAGAACAACTGCTTCAGTGCAGTCCCTTCACTCCAGTCAGGAAAAAGCACGATCCAAAACCAACAAACTCAAGCAAACACCCAGATCCTGAAGTGCTGTATGAAGGGTCAGAATCTGAACTTCCAAATAGCCACATTAAAAAGAAAAAAATAAAACCAACCAAAAAACCCCCACCAAACAACCTTTTGTTTTGGGGGATTTTTTTGGAGTAATTACTTAAACTGAGAAAATTCTGTGCAAATGGCTGTAAAGCAGGAAATTAACATCTTCTGGTTCAATTCTTTACCAACACTATAATGACACCAGCAGGATTCTTGCTAGAAAATGAGAGTAACTTCAGAGAGAGCATTCTGCAAGTCAGGCATCCCTGTTCAGTATTTCAAGCTCTAGACTAATTTTTTGTTTGACACAGGAAAGACTTCCCTGAGCAGCTTTATTTCCCAATGACTTCAAATTATTACAGCTTCTCTCCTCTATGCTTTTGCTTTTCCATATCCAGACTGGAGACAGCTCCCTTATTATCTCACAGCATTGTTAGCAGCTCAGTAATTACAAATTCCTGACTTCACCAAACAAAACATGCTGTAAGTAACTATGTGAACTTCCTGTAGCATTTAAACTCTCTCAATATGTGGTTTTACCCCTCTCCTGGCAGTCAAAGCTGTCCTCCACCAAGAGAGCAGCACAAATCCAGCACACCCCACATCCATACACACGGGCTGAGGAGAGGCTGTAATAGAAGTGGGTGCTGCAAAAATATTTCATTTTTGAATCCCAATCTGCAATTTGGTTTGGTTTAAATTATTTTCAAAGCCAAAATCCCAACCCTTCAAAAATAATTTTGCTTTTCAGTTATCTGGGAAGAAAGCCAGCCTTAGCAGGAATGGTATAATGATGTCAAGAGAAGGGACAATGTTGTCAGAGGCAGGAAAATTTACCTTCACTTTACCATCACCTCTAACAAGGTGCTTCTTGCTCAAATCAGAGATTCACGACTATGCTGGTTTATGGAGCAGAATATAATTTTCAAAAAGTGTCTAGGGTTGAAATACACTTCTTACAAGTGGAGTTAAGAAAGGAAATGGTGAGCCAGGAATAATCTGAGGTGTTACTATTAATCATTTGCATAGCAGCACTGTTTGAAATACATTATTTAATGGGACTTTCCTTCAAACAATGACAAAAATTATTTCCAAGACTAACAACGTTGATGCAGGCAAGATGACGGGGTCTCCTTCCTCGGCTGAGGCAGGACCAATCCTACAGTGAAGCCTTTCAGCCTTATCCTTCAGGGCACATCTCACACCATGGAATCTTGCAAAATAGGGCTATTCCACGAGCAGAATTAGGCTGCAAAGGACCCAGGAGTATTTCCCGCCCACATCCTACTGCAAGGCCTGTCCTGAAATGGAAATCAACAGTCCTTTGTAGACTTGCTCCATCTCTCCCCAGAGGGGTTGATAATCAAGCAGGGCAGGTAAGGTCCCACAAAGCCTCTCACTTTGTCAAAGCAAATTTCTTTCCCAAAGGATGGCAAGGACACATTGCCTGCCCAGGAAGGACGGAGGACTCATTTTAACAAGCCCACAGGACATAGCACAGGCACAAATTTCATTTCCCAGTATTTACAACTCTACTCAGTTTTGGAGAATACATAAAAATTGGTTTTCCACTGCATTTAATTTTTCTCCCACTCTGTTACAATCACCATCTATTTCAACCCTCACAAAGTAAGCTCAGGTATTTTTCTGCCTGCAACTGGGAGCATCAGAAATACCAAAACACAAAGCAACCCAGAAAAGCCCTTACCCAGCTCTGACAAAAGTCAAGCCACACTGTTCAACCCCCTTAAATAACGAAGTCGAAATCTGAAAAGAGACAATACAGACTGAAGCTTTTAAAGTGCCAACAGCATCTCCAAAAGGACTTTTTAGGGTACATAAAGATACTTTATTCCCTACAATCTGTGTCTGCAGTGAACAAGGCATTTTTGTGCCTCCTGTAGCTTGTTACCTTCTCCCCTAGCACTTTCAGTTTTCAAGAGGGAAGCATCACCCATAGCGTCAGTGATTCCCCTACAGGACTTTTTTTTTTAATCCTTTAGTCTGGCCAAAACATTCTTCACATAAGATCCTTTATCCATCTCCAAGTTTTCTTGCTAAAAATCTGTCAGAAGTGTTCTTGTCTCTCCACTAAAATAAAAAATAAGCCTCTTGTCACTCCTCTATCCCCTTCTCTGACAGCCTTCTAAACATCCTCCACTGATCTTCCCTTCAGCTTTCCCTCGCTGTGGGCAAAGCCCTCCCTCCGCCTGTCCTCTCATGCCCAATATTCCTCCCCTCCAGGCTTTTGAAAACCTCATATTGCTAAAAACTTCACAGCTGTGCAATTTGCACTGTCTGGCACTATTTACTGACAGTAAATAATCTGGTTACTAACTTCTGGAACCATTTCCATTACATGCCATCCACAATGCTAAAGCTCCGGGTGAAGTTTCTGCAGAGAAGATTCCATGCTCTGGAACCTTCTCCTTAGCACAAACACTTCCACTGGAGCAGCAATTATAATGCCAGCTTGGTGTTTCACCAGGAACCTGAGATGCCAAGTACTTTCCGCAAGAGCTCCAAGTAATCATTCTCTGTCTCAGAATAATAAAAGTCATGCCAAAATAGATGTGGAGGAAAATAGCCCACCATCCAACCAAAGTTTGTCAGTTTAAAAAGTAGGGGCCATGAACCAGCCAAGTGCAGAATCCGGCTCATCACATTTATCAAGTTCAAAGTATCACCTAAAGATGGCACAAGATGACATTCTGCAGTCATTCCAATAAAACCTCCCCTTCCCAACGAAATCCTGATTTATGACCCAGACTGCTACTCCAGCCAAGCTTTGAAGTGTGGGAGAGGTGCTTTCTACTGCTGAAGACTAAACGAAAAAAGCAGAGTTAAATTCACTATTTATCCTCTAAAGGAGGGTTAAGCCCCCTTTATTTGCATCCTAGCAGGACAAAACAGGAAAAGGCACCTCTTACAGCTCAAAATCTTAAAAGGGTAGGGGACAGAAATCCTTCACTGCCTTTTCTTGGCAGTGGCCAGAGGCAGGAATGTCATTGAGGACTCCACTTAAGAAACACTCAGGACAACAAACTCCACCTTTTCAGCGATACAAGGGAGCTGATTCAAGGTGGCGGGGGAAAAAAAAACCCGAATCATCTGCAAATGACACAGTCTAATTTACTGATCCCCAAAGTTCTGTCACTCTTCATGGTCCAAATATAATCACCAAAATCTGATTTCAATAATTTGTAAATACATGTGGAAGCCCTTACCCATCTGCGGCTTAATTGGTGACTCATTTCACAGCACTGCTGAAGGATTTGTGCTCTTCCCTTCTTCCTCCTGCTAAATTCATCACTCCATTCTGCTGTGCCATTAAGCTTTTCCACGCCAGCACTGGCTCATCTGTTGCCATAGCAGCCATGAGAAACAGAATGCAACGTTAACAAAAGATTATTCCCCCCCACCCAGTAATTTATTTATATGCAAGTAACCCACTGAGAGCTCACAATAGCAACGACTTCGCATTCACACTACAGCAAAAGGGGTTTTTTTTACTTTTTTTTCCACATATGTGCTGCCAAAAATAATTAAAATTCCTCTGAAGGGGGAAAAAAAATCCTGAACTTCTTAGGATTAAGGAAATGCAGTAGCAGATCTCTATAGGATGCTGATTTGGAATTAGAGCTTGGAAGCAAGGGGCTTAACACATACACTGTTTGAATATCCCTCTCCAGAAAGCTTTTCACTATTTTCAACAGCACCATTAGAACCAGTGAGAGGCTGAACTGTGTGAAAAAACCTAATTCCAAGTATTTATATTTAACTAAAAACCTATGGGAAAGGTAAGCAAGCTAACTAGAGAAAGACAAAGCCTTTTGAAAGGTACCTGTTCCTGATATGCTGGTTACCTGCACAAGCTGAATTCAGCTGTTCAGTTATTAATTCCTGTAAGAACTGCTTGGGTGAAAGGAGCTGTTTACAGATTGTGAGAGATGAACAGTTAAAGTGAACTATATCCTGGCCTCTGGTCTCTCAGAAAACAGCCAGACTGGATGGCAGGATCCACCGTTCCGGAGCAAAGCTCTTTGTCTGGACACACCCATGCAAAATCCTGAGCTAAATAAAGAACCTGGAAGAGAGTTCTGGTCAAAACATTCCAGGTAACCTCCAATTCTTTGGACCTCCCAGGTCTAGAAGATCTCACACACATCTCTAAAACATCTGCAGCCTATGCCAAAGCTTGGAATTTAATGCCAAAATGAGAAATCCCAGTATTTTCAAGGCATAATGGCCACCTCAGCAACAAGATCTTATGCTGCCTTTCATTTAAGTGGGTTTAGAACTTGATATATTAAACAAATTGTAAATTAATCAACACTGTAAGAGTGGAACATTAAGAGAAATAAGAGCAGAACACCAAACAATGCTTTAGGTACATGTATTCAGAGCATGTGGTTTGTGGTTCTTAATGGATTACTATAAACATATACACACAGTCCTACGCTATTGTGATGCAGTATTTCTAAAGACAACAAGGACTAGATCCACAACTGGTTTTAGCTCCACTAAAAATCCATAAAGATGCATTAGTTTAAGCCAACTGGCCCGTGAAACTCACTGGTTTGGTCTTCTTTTTAGAGTGGGAGCAGGAACCGCCCTTCAGACACCTTCAGCGTGCATTAAATAATAACTTGGATGTGCCTGGCGCCTCGCCAGGAGGGCACGGTGCCTCCAGGACAGTGCTGGGAGGCACCAACTCACAAGGGTATCACTGGAAAGCATCTGTTTCCTTCGGGTGTCCTTCTGCTCTGCAGATATCCAATGTAAATCAAGGAAAATGAGACTGCACCATGCTCACCTCAATTCCGTCTCATCCCCCATCCCTACCCTCCCGTCAAAGACCTTACAATTTAAGTGTAAGGGGGGAAATCAGCAATATTGGCTACCAACCTCTGTACCCCAAATCCACCCCAAATTTCTCATTATCCTATTTATTCTATTTATTCTTCCAGCCATCACATACAAGGTGGTCACTTATAGGAATCTGATTCCAGGGAGGGCAATGGATTGAAACCTCACTTCAGAGAACCTCTGTACAAGAGACAGGAATATTCCACTTCCTGCTCCACACTCAAGTCACAACTGCAAAGTTTAATGTATATTGTGTACATACTCTGCAGAAGAACAAGATAAGAACAGTCAGAATTTTAAATACTAGGAAATAATTTTAAAATAAATGTGACAGAAAGACTTTGGAAAAAAGATTAGTTATATGTGACTTCTGCAGCTTAGCCACCACAGGTTGTTGTTGTTGTTGTTGTTAAATCATCTTAAAACTGGAAGCTGCAGCAGCCTGTTAAGCAGCATTTAAACAATTCAAAGCAGTTTTACAACTGAGTAGTTCTTCCTTGAGCTTCTTTATACAGAGGATATGTGTACCTTATATATATGAAAGAGTAGTATTTAAACCAAAGAACAAGGAGCTGAGAAACAGAACATCAACTGTTTTACACTGGGGAGCAATTCTCTAGAAACCTTTCTTTGGCAAAATCTCACTGAGTCAGGTCTAAGTAATTGAGTGCTTGACTCCAGTTAAATATCTGCATTTTACATAAAAAATAATCCCCAGATGAAGTAACACCTGGACAGCCCTTGGCAGACAATGCCTCAAAACAAGATGATGCTGCAAAGTTGAATACATTTTAAATATCAGTCTGGGAATAAAAAGGACACTCATTTGCCAGCCCAGAAATTCAATTTTTAAGCAGGAAAATTCCTATACTTTGCTTATAGTTCCCTTTGGAACATTCTGCAGTTATTAGTCTCCCCATTATTTGATTCTAAGTATCAAATATACAACATATGAATTAAAAATACTCCCCAAAGAAAATGGGTTTTATCATTGCATATCTTTTGACTAACCAATTTCCTAAACAGCTCAATTAGAGAAAGCCTTTGAAACACCAGATGAATTTGGGATGATTAGTTTGCCAATAATCAATGCTTTCATATCTGCTGGAGCTTTTAAAACCTGAAGTGTGCTGTGCAGAATCATAAAAGATGAGCTGCTGGAGGTTTATGCTTGAAGTAATGCAGAGAAATGTTTGATTCCGAGGCCTCCAGGCCTCATTTTCCAAGACACGCTTGGTTTTATGAGCAGCTCAGAGCCCGTGCCCTTCCGAGTGTTTCCGACTCCATCAATCGCAGGAACAGATTCCACACACATGGAAAGGCAGGGAAGGGAGTGTGGGAACCCCCATTTACAGCTGGAGATCAGGGAGGGAGAAGGAACTTCATGCAATGAACCAAAATGATTGCAAGCCCCAGAATAAACCAATGTTCACAGCTGGAATAAGCATCTGATCCAATCCACAATCCCACCCTTGCCCAAAAGTCAGAGTTTATTTTGATGTCACCAACAGCAGCTGGAGGAAAGCCAGGAAAGAAAGGAAATGTACAGACTTTCTTTTTCCAAGTAATAATTCAAAATTCTTTTCAATGAGTTCTGTGTACCCAGTGCTTCTTTGTGGGCTTTGAATGTAAGTGTCCCTAAAACTTTCAGTGGAAGCAGAAAGCAATGCTAAATTTCATTACAATAATGAGAATTCTCCCCTCAATATATATCCTTGTTCTATTTCTTCTGTAATTGAGGACATCCCTTTGTATCATAAACTGCCACCACTGTTTTGCTCTAACATCCATGGAAAACAAATCAGAACTAAAACATGCTAAACAGAGACAGGTCTCCAAAGTTTTTAATTTTAAAAGTTCATCTTTCTAAAGTATTTGCTGCAAGGCATAAATTATTCTACTTTAAAAGAAGAATTTTAGTGCCATGATTTATTCAATGTGGCCATAGGGTGAAAAATTCTGAGTCACCAACATACCAGCACCAAACACTGAAACAAAATGGACTATTAAAAGCTCCTTCCAACACACACATACACACATTTCACTAATTTAATAATCTAATAAGCTCAGTAAAACCCAAAGACACACTCCAGGATGCAGCACTAAGGAAGAGTGAGTACAATATTCTGGCTCTATTACCCACTTCCATTTATGCTTGCCAAATGCACGGGGCCAATTCCAAACAGCAATACACATAAAGTAGGCTGTTCTCAAAGGAATTCAAAGAGACAAGTATGCTCTTTTACAATTCAATAACCCACTTTTTCTCACGCTCAAGTGGTGACCTCCTCTTAAATACACAAGTCGCTGAAGAGAAGATGCAGCCAAAATCCAGCGTTTTCAGATAAAATAATCTATATTTAAAGAGGCAAGACCAGACAATATAAACTTCAGATTTTTGTTCATATAAAAGCAAAAAGAACGGGAAAAAATGGAACTAGTGTTGTAGCCTGAACGCAAACAGATTTTTAACATCTCTTCCTCATCTAGAGGAAGCTCAGCACAGTGGAGTCACTCAAACCTGGCAGGTTTCTGACCTAAACTCTCCCTTATCACTTGGGCTATGAAAGTGCTGGGATGTCTTCCTGCTCAGACTGAACCCAAACCATTTTTTATCCCATATGTTATCTTGGTGAATTCATTTCTATCTAGTTTGACTACAGAAATGGGGAAGAACTACCAAGTTTCCTATTCAGAAAGAAATTTTTAAAAATCTAAATCTCAAAAGGTAACAAAGAAGAATAACCAAGCACAGGCAAAATGCCCTTTTACTCCTAAAAGTACAGAGCAATGGGGTAGAATTGACAAAATCCACTAATATCCTGGTTTACATTCCATTTCAGCTCAGCATATGCTTCAAGTTAAATCCATGCACTCCTTTGAACCCACAGGGCTGTGCAGATGGTTCAGCAGTGCTGGAGCACTGTCCTAAATCAAGTGCATCTGCAACTTCGATGAGCAGTGGGAACGAAGCAAATTGTTGCTGAAATGTATGGCTTTCTGCACCTCCAGAAGTGCGAAGGCTTGTAAAGGGAGCTGAGCAAAACCCACTCACTTGAAAGCTTTCCCTTTCCCATGAAGTCAGCACAGCTCATCCCCAGAGCTGGAAAGGGTTGAGCCTGGATCACAGGCTAGGCTGGCCAGATTCTCTTCTACTGCAGATAAACCAGGCAAAGGATTTTTAAAAACAAGATGGTTGACTTATTTAACTTGGACACCAACTGGTTTATTAGCAAAGAAAAGACACTGGAGCAAACTATAAAAAAGTCTTTAACTAAAACCATTTGAGGAAGATACAGCCCTAAAGTCCTGCTGGTCTTGAATGCAAAATTTCAATTACAGTAATTATATTTTTTCTGAAATGCTGTGAAAAGCATTGTTCCCCATCCCCTCCATGCATTTTAAAGTTTCTGAATGTACAAATTATGTGAAAGAGCTCAATTAAAGGATTCAAAACACTCATTAATGAAGGCTACAACTAACCTGTCACAAAATCCAAGTGAATCACCAACAGCTCTACAATAGGAAAACAAATCGGTTTCAGGTGTGGTTCATGTTGGCTCAAACATCCTCACAGTCACAAAATGACTCCTTCAGACAGTGAATTTAAAATGTCCTTCTTTGACTCGGGTCCATCATCCTAAATAATATTCTGCAACATGTCCTCCTGGTACTTACACAGGAGCCATGAAAACGGTGACTGAAACTGTCACTACTGACACGTGCCTGATCCTTCTCTCTCTCTTTGTTTAAAGCTGACAAGATCTTACTTAGGGAGTTTCAGCTACACATGAAGGCACTGTGCTTTCTAATGCCCCAAGTTTACTGGTAGCTCCTTGAAGCTTTTAAGGGAGTAACAAAAAAGGGAAAACCACCAAAGCACCACA
The DNA here is from genome assembly GCA_026261815.1 of Monarcha castaneiventris obscurior. Lineage (NCBI taxonomy): Eukaryota > Metazoa > Chordata > Aves > Passeriformes > Monarchidae > Monarcha > Monarcha castaneiventris. Next base: position 6,518,486 of record JAMPIT010000114.1, read on the forward strand.
TTAACATCAGTCAGAGGCATAGAAAATTAATTTGGTTTTAAAACTACCTTGAGCCAGGGATTTTTTTCCCACTGTATCATTTCAAGCCGTGTCATGTCCATTCCACTAAGTTCTGCAAGCCTCACATCACAAGCCATATAATGAATGCTTTCTTCTCAAAGCAGAAAAAGACATTTAAAAGCAGTGTGCAAAATTAATAATACCAAGGTTGTGGCTTCGATCCCTGTATGGACCATTCACTTAAAAGTTGGATTTCATGATCCTTGTGGGTCCCTTCCAGCTCAGAATATTCTCTGATTCTCTGAAAAGTGGTGCTTTAACAATTCTAAAAAGAAACAACCAACCATCATCAACACCCATGAAAAGTAAAAATAGCCTTTTAAAAATTATCTCCAAAAAGCAGATAACTACGAAATCCCCTGGGGGGAGAGTAAATAGATAAATAAATTGATAAACAACACTATTTGCAGCATCTTGCTTGACATGCCAAAGATTTTTTGCTCCTAGCAAATCTCCACTTACACTGGAAGTGTTTTTTTCCAACACTTCAAGGCCTGGAATTCCCTCTAAAAGTTTTCCCACACTGACCTCTATTCCAGTACTTGGGAGACCTTGGAACCACTACACTGTTGAATGTTGGTTTTAGCAGATGCTGCTGCTTCTTCCTAAATGCTGAACAATTTCAAACCCATCTGAAGTCAGCAGGAGCACAACTGCAGGAAAGACACACAGAAATTAAAGTTAATACTGAACTCAATGCTGCTGCTGGCCCAATATGACAGGAGTAGCTGGGATTTAGTCCCTGGACTTCTCAACGTGGTCTGGGGTATTTCTAACCCAGAGAGCTCTGGCAGAATTGGGTTAAGGAGTGACAACATGTGCCAGCCTGGGGGGACAGCAAGAGGCAGTGAGATGATGATAATCTCTCACTGCAGCTGAAAATAAGCTGAAATAACTTCATGGCTCATGGCTTAATACCATAACCAAACACTGGAGGAGTATCAAACCACTGGGGGAAAGAGTTAAAAATTGTATTAAGTAATAAATTGAAATTTTGTTTTCTTTTTAAAAAGAAAACAACCTGCAACAAACCACAACTACTAATCACCTAACACAGATTCTAAAAATAAGTCTACCCAGAGTTAAAGAAAAAACAAAAAATACTACAGATGCAGAAGAAATGAGACAGATGGTGACTCTTACAGAGGAGAACATTCATGCTGAACAAACATAAATATGTTTTTGGTCAATAACATTTCAACTGTCAGAAACAGCACAGTTAAAAATGACTTACTCAAAGATACAACCCTCTCCACTGTCCCTACAATTCTGTAATTCAGAAATATTTTTGATAACATTCAGATGACAGATACTCTCAACAGTAAATCATATTTAAAGGCCACTCACCTTGATAGGTGTCTGCTCAGCAACAGCAATTCTTTAACATATTTTGTATTTAAAATAGTGGATTTTACACTACAGAGGTGTCATGGCACAGACCAGGCTTGAGCTGTGCAGGGGATGTGCAGGATTGCTGCACCCAAAATATACACTCCCATTTCATCACCCATGAAAACACACAGCTCAGTTCTTCAAAGGACAGCAGCACAAACCCACTCAGTTAACCAGAAGAGCTTCAGAGATTTCCACAAGAAATTTTAAAAAAAGCAAAACCCAAACAGTTGCTTCAATTCTACAATGCAGACCTGCCCCTCAAATGCTGGCAATATAAAGTAGCAGCCCTGTATTTTTAATTAACATAAAATAAAATTGCTTCAATAAAATCACTTCAGGAGTCTGCATTTGTAACTTGATTAAAAAACAAACCAGCCACAGGCAAGTGATTTATTTGTTCAGAAGCTGGTTTTGGAGCATATTGTAGAAACACTTAACATGGGTCTCAGCCTTGCTATAAATGAGGAATGTTAGATGAAAACCAGTTTATCTTTTGGCTAAATGGGAAGTTATTAAGGAAATTTGTCTCATCAGTCATTTGCCTTTCCTGCTCCTGTTGCTTCAAAGTAATATTTGGGACTATTTAAAGCAACAGTGAGTTTGAGATGTCAAACCCTCACACATCAAAGGATGCACAAACGTTACTGCTCTGTCAACATTTCCTCCAAAGGATGGACATCAAGGCTGAGGAAAGGCCACTTCATAGAGATTTATCCCCACTTCCAAAACACGGCCATTTAATCTCCGCTTTCTACACTAGGAAGAGAAAAAAAAAGCAACCTAAAAAGCTTCTAATAACATGGCTAAATAAATAAATTATTTTAAATTAAAAGAACATTAAATTAATTTGACAACCCTTTTTTTTTTTTAACCTTCAGAAATGTTTATTTTCAGAACCTTAGGAAAATGTTCAAATTCAGCCTTCAGGTTCTACTGAAGCAAAGCAGCACATTCTGCAGTTTGACAAAGAAATATCTTGAGGGAAGTGAATGAGACATCTCTGCCACACTTTAGTAAAACACACAGATCTGATAAATCCTGAAAAACTGAACAGCAGTGAATGAAAGACAGCGATAGAGGTTCAAGGCTACAACATCCAGCTGGGTTACAGCTGTGCCCCTGGCAGGCAGGCAGCTGGTGCTCCAGTGACCAATGCTACAGAATCGGAACTGAAACTCCATGGAAGTTCAGCTTTGCAAGAAAGTACCAACTGGAACTGGGTCTGGTTCAGACATGTTTCCTTTCTGCTGATATCTTAAATTGGCTTGTCCATTGGTTTGGAGGCAGCTGGAGCCTTGGTGGAATCCCCTCCTCATGGACATCCATACCCTACCAGAAAGCCGGGTGGGGTTTAGGCATTGGCACACCTGGACCATGTGTTTTAATGATCTCCTTGCTGTGGGCAGAATTCCCAGCTGACGGTCAGCAGGGTTCCAGTGACATTGACATCACAAAGAAGTCCCTTCAACACCAGCAGCACTGAGGTAGTGGCCCTTATGGCCACTGGCGGGTGGCTGCTCCTGTGCTATCCCTCTTTTTGGAATGGCTGAGCTGTGAGCACAAGGTCTCTCCAACTTGGTGTGTCATCTTCCACCTCCACTGAATTCCAAGATCCTGGAAAGAACATCCACAGATAGGAAAAGGAGGAGACTACCAGATTGATGACACTGCAATATTCCTTCAGGTAGGGAACCCTTTGATACCACAATCAGCTGATTTTACTATGGCACCAGGTTTTTAATCACGTAACACATTCAGAATGCAGGGTAACAGACAGTCACACTTACCTCAAAACATTGACAATTCTCCTGATTACAAACAAAAAGGTGTCATATAGCAAACTTAGGATGGCACCAAGTCCCAGTGGGAGAGGAGTGGAACGTGTAAGGCGTGTTGGTTTATGTCTCCATGAAGGCATGCAGTTGTGTTTACATTTTAAGCTTGTTTAAATGTATGGCCTTTGTAAGCAAAACCAGCCCTCATTTAAACATTTTCACGAGGATGTTTTATCTAGTTAAGAAGGCCTCCAAAAGCTGGCTTCTGTATTTTAAGCATCAGACTAGACACCTACGTTGCCTCCTCCTTATTGTGCAGTTCCAACATTCTTAATCTCTTCTGCATGTTATAAACACTGGTTTGAAGAAACAAATTTGTAAATGCCAAATCCACACAGATTTTTCTGTTTGGAATCTTTTAATCTTTGTAAAGCTTTAAATAAGTAGAGAATACTTTTTTCTGCTGTGTGAAAGAGCCTCACACCACAAAGAACTTAATAACCTAAGTAAAAACCTCTTTCCTTTACATGCTACTTACCGTTTGTATTAAAAATACTACAAGTACCAACATTTAGCCTCCTGGAATGAGATTCTCTATCCATATAGCTGGGATAGAATGGAAACACAGGAAACTGGTGGAGGCTGTATCTTCACTTCAAAATTTTCTACCACCTTAAACATTTAAACAGCAGCTGTAGTACTCGATACAGGTTTATTGCTTAGAGCTTTTACCACCATTTCCTTATGACTCAGGGAAAAAAAGAGAAGAAAAAGGCAGAGTAGCATAGGCAAGGAATGGGGGAGGAGAAACATTTATTGCTTTCTCCCTGCAGGAATGTTCACAAGGTGACTGATTGCTCAGAGGGAAGTGGAACAGATCCTGACACTGTTTTATGGGGATGTAGACTCACACTTCAATCAGAATGTTCCCAGTGAGACTGGAGGAGGCAGAAGTAGAATCAGAGGAGAGGAAACATTCTCAAAGTGTTTGTATACATTCCTAATTTCTCTTTCTGTAAAATTGCTAGGGAAATGACACCAATATAAGCCAGAGAGATGGAAACAAGCTCAGAAAACACAAGCCATCCCTCCCTGTACATTTCAGGTCCTGTTTTCATGTCTCTTTTATGTAAATCTACACTTGAGCATTTGTTTCACTTCTGTTCATTTTCTTAAGATTTGCAGTTCTGCATATAAAAGGGAAAACCTTAAAGTATTTGTTTAAAAAGCAGTAATATAAAAGCAAATAAATAGTATCTTCATTGCAATACCTACACAGGTCCAGCTGGAAGACAGCAAACCCAACGGCAACTTCTATGGTAATCAGGAGTTGTGCCTGGAAAAGCCCAGAGCATTTTTCTCCCTTTGAAGCCTTTTCATTTCAACATCTCCCACCAGGGCAAAAAGGATTGATGTACTCTTCCAGAAACTCCATCATCTCAAAGCTCCATTTGCCCAAGTTTTAAGATAACAATTTGTCCCATGTTATTTTTTTCCTCCTTCACTACAAACCAGATCTTTAACAAAAAAATGGCACTTCTTGACATCATTTCTTCATCACTAACACTGTTTCAAAAGTTTGCTATTCCAGGGGAGAACTAGAATGACTTGGAAAGATGATGTTACACCAGGCTGTATTAGAGAGCATTTTTCCAGTCCAGCAGTAGGCCTAGCATCCACTTCCACATCCTAGGAAGGTCTGAGACAAGACACCTTGGAGTGTGCAGATAAAAAGCTAAGAGATATTTGAAAGTGCTTGATGCTTCTGAGACCCTCAGCCCTTGAAACGCTAAAATCTATTTACAGAATAAAAAAAAAGGAAGAAAACAAACAGTGACAAACAGATGGGACAAGCAGAATAAAAGGAAAGTGTAAATTGACTTGGCCGGGGCAATGTTGGAAGATGTCTACAAGTACTTAATAGAGTTAAATGTTTAAAAAATAAAATCATTTCCCTGTAAGTTCAGACTCCGAGGTGGTAAATAGCACCGTATGCCACGCCATATGTCAGTCAGCAAACAACCTTCACAAATCATCTCTCAAAAAACATTCTCTGAAGCTACACATCATCCGTATTTCCTCACACAAGCAGGAACAAGCAGTGACACAAAAAAAATCCGCTCACTGTCCGTGCATTAATCCTTTCAAACATCAGGCAAACACAGGGCAGAAGTTCAGTGCTCAGAAGGTGTCAATCTACTCCACAAAAAAACAGTGCCTGATATGTGCAGAGTTAAGACCACACTCACTGAATCCACACGCTACTCCCACTTGAAACAAAGATTGTGTTTTTACCACCGTCTTAAGCGAAAAGAACAACCCGAGTTCTTTGGAATTACTGATTTGTTGGACTTGCTTAGCTTGAGAGCTGCTGAACCAGCAGCTCTCAAGAGAAAGAAGAGAAAATCCATGCACTGCTTCCCTGAGTTCTACAAGGCCTGTTGTATGGATTTGAACACCACACAGATTAGTCCAATTTAGAATATGCAGCATTTGGGGAGAGAACAATTTGCCTATGAAGTTATTTAGGAAAACGAAATATAACAGTGAGATCCTTCAAATCTCACCCATACACTATCTAGCCCCTAACACAGCACTTCGTCTAGCAATGTGCTAATAAAATTTCAGACAAGAATTAGAAGGCTTACAAGTGAACACTTTAACTCATCTATACATGCCCATGAATTAACACGTCAAATACCTCCAACTTCATTTCTAGAAGTCCTTACTGGGTAGGTAAACTACCAGTAATGCTAATGAGGAATGAGATTTTTCTTCATTTCAAGACGATGTGAATGTCACCACACTCCCAGAAGCTGACTCTCATGCAGCATGATGAATGCCTTGCAGAGAGGGAAGAAAAGACCTTTCTCAGGAGATGCAGGAGCACTACACATGTATGCACACAATTAGGGCCAGAAATTAGTTCAAGGAGGCATGAAAACCCCACAAGAAACAACTCCTGGGTATTACTGTCATCTCTCTGACGCTGCTATTTGCATAAATAGCTTTAAAAACTTGTGAAAGGTAGGCAAGTTCAATAATTGCAGTCATTTTTAACCAGAAGCATTTCCACAGTGTGTGCTTCAGAAAGGCAGCAGATCTCTGCCTATCCCAAAGCTTATCCCATGGGATTTCACTTATCAGTTATTGTTGCTGTTCTCACTGGGGATGAGTAGAGAAACGACACAAAGTCCAGGCTCAAGGTTAAATGGAAGCAATTTAATAATCTTTCCAAAGGCTTTTATATGTTAGTTCGCAAGAGAGGGTTAAATGGCATAAGGCAATTGGTCTTTTGGCCATCCACCCCTTGAGGGGATTGGTCAAGTTCTAAGATACCCATTCCTAAGCATTTATCTAGTTAAAACCATAACAATACTGCAAAACAACCTGTAGGTGCAAGAAGTTTACAATACTGTAACATTGTTTAGGATAATCTGCATGGGAAAGACAGAACTCTCACAAAATGTTGTAGAGAGCTGAAGAAATCCTCTGCTGAAGCTTTTTCAGTATCCATAAGCTATCAGACACAGCTGGTGCAGAACCACATGTTGATTCAGCAGTCAAAATCTTTCCTTATTGTCACAGTACCTCGGAAACTAAAATACAGAAATTATTTTCCAACTTGTTTGTTGATGTTTAATTTATCACTCTGAACACCTGAGAAGCCTCCAGAAATGAAGTAACAAAGTCAGAGAAGGAAGACCTAGAGAAGATTTTACACCTCATGCATTGCATGGGTTATGGGGCTGCAGTTCCCTAGCGAGGATATATTCTGCCCTCTGTTAAATCAAGATTTGCTGCTCTAATGTATCAAAAATGTGGGAGAAAAGAACACATAAAGCCAACATAGCTAAACATGTTATTTGCAAAATTTTGCTAATAAAAATCTCAACAGAATTTAGAATATAAGATTAGACTTGATAGTTCAGAACTCTTGAAACTTCTCACAACTTTTCCATCTGGACATTTTATTTGCACCTTGCATTCAAAACAAACTGCAGTATCCATATGGACCCTTAAGTCAGCCTAAGTCACTGTGATGCCTTAAGTTTTAACTTTCATATTTTTCGAATCCTGTACTACCCAGTGTGTAACTCTGAAGTTCCTTGTAGCCTGTTTACTTCTGCTCTCTCATGCTAGACAGACATAACAAAGCCTCTCCAGGCCTGCTCTCCAAGGACACCCGGACCATCCTAGGCCCAAAATGTGTAAACCAAAAGCCTCTAAAGGGGGGCTAGCTTGGGGAAACTACATCATTAACTGAAGCTTTAATTGGAGAATTAACCCTGGTATGCAAATAAACCAAATCTATAAAAGTGTGAAAAACTTGTGACCTGCCATCCACCTTGGGGTCCATCTTGGCAGTGGCCTCTGGCTTCCCAAGGGTACCTTTGAAGGCCTTTCAAATAAATACTGACCTTTTTTCCCTTACTCCTGTCTAGTCTCTGTTTCTAGGAGGCTTCTTAAGGCATCAGCTGCATTTCTAATGAATTTTTAAAAGACATTTAAACACTTCGTAGATTCCTCCTGGGAACCCATGGGCCAAATAATTGGCTCAGCAGGGGATGGTGAAAGGACCTTCACCCAAAGAGCACTGGCAGCATCATCCTGCCAGGTTTCTCCAAGATGACAAGGTCACCAGGTTAAGTGCACCAGGCTTTTCTGGCGTTTGGCTCCAGGATTCTGCTGACTTTGCTCTCCATGCTAAGGAATCCTTCAGACCTGTTTAACAGGTTGTCAGCTTTCTGCTTCAACAGCTAGTCCCACGTTCATTCCTCATGCAAATTGGTGCAACCTTCAGCAGAAATTACAACGTCAAAGCATTCACAGAGCTCAGTACAAAAACACCAGTCAGGGGCTACTCATGATTTTGAACCATCCCAGTTTCTGAAGAGCTGTTTTGAGTTTATATAGTATTAAACAAAACATTAAACATTCTGCCCTTGGGTCTGTAACATCAGAAGCAAACACAGATGTGAATACTGTGATACATCTCTGCATTTCTCCTGACAGCTCATGTTTTGGGTTCCTTATCTGCAGCAGTAACCAGTTCTCAATGAACTCCCTCCCACTGTTCATGAGAAAAATGCATGTGTAACAAACCTGGATCCCACTGATCACACCGGATTATTTCAAGACTTTACACTGTAATTCCTTCTGAACTGTTTCTCCAGGTGAGTTGAACAGTCTCAGTTAATTTTGCCATTCTTATTTTATTCTCCAAGTGTAGGCAATGTACTAAATCTGTTCTAAAACTCCAATCAGTAATTACCTTGGAAAAACCTTGAAAATCAACATCTATTCTTCTCCTTATTTTAAACACAAATAATTAGGAAGATTAGGGAAGGTAGACTGAGAGACACTTTCTATTTATTTATGCTGTGTCCTACAGACTCTAAAGCCTTACTACTTTTATCTTCCACCTTCTCACACCGAAGTTGTGACCCAGGCTTTCTGAAGTGCAGTTTTCCACACCTGCTCCCACACAACAGCACACACACAAACCTTCAGCACTTTCTGCCTACAGGAATATTCAACAGGGAAATTCCAACATGCATATGCATAAGTTAACACTCAGTTGCAAATCCAAAACAATTTAGAACTGCACTTCCTTATGTATTCAAATTTTTCTGAAATTTTAACACATACATGAGAAAAGCAATACAGCCTCCAGAAGCAGCCAAAGCTCCCAGTGCCAGGAATCTCTGAGCAACTGTCCCAGCTGGCCCTGACAATGTGGCCCAGAGCAAACCCTCCATGCTAAGGAGCTCCTTGTCCAAAAGGGTAGGGAGTATTTTTAAGTCTCCCACAGGACTATTATGAAGATTAATTAAGGTCTGAGCAGTGCTTTGAAGATCAAAACTGCTATGCTGTTATTTATTATTAAAGAACAACAAAGCGCATTCTTGTTGTCTGTAATTCAGCTTCACAGAGAAAACAGTGGACGAGCACATGTTCAAGTGCATAAATTAATTCTCCCTGCCCCAACAAGCTGTGATTTGCATAACTGCATTTTTAGCCACCAAAACCCCATCAGAAAGTCTATACTCATCCCTTTGAAATATTTTAAAGGCCTGAAGGAATATAACCGATAGAGTTTCTCTTCTGATTCTTTTCCATGATAAGCTTTTCCTATCAGATATTTCTGCCTCAGTTCAACAATGCCTTTTATCCTATCAAAAGCCCTTGGATTATTCACAGGGTTAGACTAGATTATTAGAAACATACTGAAGTGCTTTGCTGAATCAGTTCAACACCTATTCTGGATGTTTGCGTTCAAAAAGAGGAGCGAGAACAACAGTATAGCACAGTGGGTAATTTTTTTTTTTTTTTTTGGAGGGGGAAGAAATCACAAGTATTTTGGAGTTCTGCGTTCTTCACAGGTTTTCCCATCAGAAAATGACCAATCTCCTATATAGATTAGTATTTCACAATCAAAGTATTTCACGAAAATATCCACTGCTGAAAAATACAAAGAAATACCACATTGCACAGTGTATGACTAACTTACACTTCCTGGAAATGCATGCACAGATACAATTTGAAAACATTTACTAGAAATGCTCCTGTAGTTCAATTATAGTTGTATTCTTAAAACATGGAATCACATGTATTTTGGCAGAATGTCCACATAAAAAACCACGAATGGTTAGTATTAACAAAAATTTAAAAACCAGAATTAAAAGTTGTGAATAACTACTTTTAAGACTTGCCACCACAGCCCTGTCTTCCTGATCTTATTCACACAGCTGCAGCAGATTGAGTTCTCCACCATCCCAGCACCAGGCTGCAGCAATGCAAATATTTAAAGCAAACAAGGATAGGAGCTGTTGGACCTCGAGGGTGGTGAGCAGTGAAAACTTGTGTAACTGGGCAGCTCCTGCCACTTTTCCACTGCACAGACACTGCTGAGAAAGGGTCCACTGCCTGCAGGATGCAGAGCACCTCGCCAGTGTGTCAGCCCCCATCACCTATCACAGGAAATACTTACATTTTATTGGATTACTTTTTGGCTCTCCTCCCATTACCTTAGTCTGCACTCCAAGTCTGCAGCACACTCTTGTTAACAACAGGGATACCAGATTGTGAACTTCTGTACTTTTTCAACTGCTTTCAGGAGCAAGTTGAGTTATATTTAGCAGCCATATGGCATCCCTCCTCCACACATTTGCTAGAGATAAGAACTGACAAATTAAGTTTTCTAAAACACCGATCTATATGTTTTCATTTCCAGTTTTAATTGTAGATGTTAACTGTGGTTTAATTGTTAACCCAGGAATTTGCCAAACAGGAAATGCAAAGGGTACCCATAGCAAAGGATGCAATCACAGAGCTAAGTTTCCTTGCAATCTAGGTGAAACTGTTAAGAAAGCCCCTAAGCTGTACTCCAGACAGCTACATTCTTCTTAAATTAACACAGTATGGCTATGTAACTAAATAGCCACGGGTGTATTGGCGTCTTTATGCAATTGGCAATTGTTCTGTGTATGGATGACTGAATGTAGGTTACTTGAGCAGCTCAAGCTGCTGCACATCTTAACAGGGGAGAAAGTCAAGAGCACAGTCACAACCAACTCACATCCCATAAAGTACTTCAAAGACATGGGCCACCACGCAGTTTTCCCATGCTCCTGGGAGCCAGGTTGACAAAGCTGAACTTCCCTACAGCCCAGCCTAATTTCACAGAAACTGTAGCCAAAGTTTAGAAAGAGATCAACAGTTTTAAGAAGCAAGAAAAGACATTTAAGAGCTGCTGTCATCAGGACAGCTGAAAAGGAAGGCTGAACACACAACAAGGATCTACACCAGCCTCACCCTGAGTGCCACCACATGTGTGCACCCCTCAGGGAAAAGTAAAAAGGGGGGAAGGACTGGAGGCCCCATGTAATTTGAAAGAAATGAATTTTCTTCCTCTCTAGCAGCAAGAGGAATCACTGCTTAAAATACTTATCTGTCAGCTAAATCATCCCCGATGGCTAACTCTTCTTTCTGGTATCTGGAGCTTTCACAACTCCTTCTATGCTTTTCCGGGGACCAGAGATGCAAGGAACACCCCGAGAAAAGCTCTCACTCAGGTGGCTGCAGCCACAAACATCACCTGCCTGCAAACTGGTGTGGAGCATCCTCTCCAAGGGTGGCTGCATGAAGACAACCAGATTCCAGGCCTCATTCCGTGCCTCCACTTGTTTTGTACCTAATTCAATTCCTAAGGGGCAAACCCAGCTTGTCCCTTCTGTCCAAAGAACTGCAGAGCAGCAGAGTGTTTCTCCAGCAGGAGAAAGAGGGGCAGACACGCACATTACACGCGTGCCTGAGCACACTTATGAGCTGCACATCCAGGCTGAGAAATATAAATGAACAACCGTGTTTTTTCCAGCTGGTCTGTTATGTTCACTACTCAAGGAAAAATAATAAACCCTCCATACTGTGGTTTCTTTCCCTGTGCACGAAGCAATTTGGAGAATCTGTTCATCCAGTGCCGCCCATCCTCTGCTTAAGCCTTGTAAAATTCATGAAGGTGAATGCACAAATCGCTGCCTGCAGCAGAACCTTCACGCCGGACAACCCACTGGAGACTCAACGTGCCAGTCAACACATTTTGCAAAGAAGTAACAATTTCTCCAGAACACTGAGAATTCTCTCCCATCTTGAGCAGACAGCTACCAGTGAATGAAAAATAATTGTGAAGTCAGAACAACACCAGGAAGCAGGAGAAACAAATTGCTTCACGTGCCAGAATCCCTAGCACAGAACATTTGAGAGAGAATAAAATGTTTAAGGATGCAATCAATCATTAAGGTTTCTCCTGAAAAAGAGAGCACACACACTCATTTGTTCAAAGGTTGCCTCGGTGAAAAAAATAGTAAGAATAACCATCCCTGCATGCTTGATTATCAAATCAGAGCTTGGTGGGAAGAACAAGTCAGGGAGTCTTCCAATTAACCAACTTCTTGTTTTTTTGCTTTAAATGTGGTCATTGAACACTGCTGGAGAAAGATGTCGGGAAAAGCAGATCCCTGGTCTTCTGGCAGTTTTTCCCATTCCTGAACAATTCCTCCTTCAGATGCACAGCCACAAAGGTTCAAAGGTCCCCGCAGCCTTTGTTCTCAGTTCCAGAGTCATTACAAACAAACTTTTGTTCCTGTTTCTTCAATGAAATAAGCTGCAGCAGTTACCAATGACTGAACTTTACATCTGAAGCTTGCCTTGTGCATCATGCAATGGGACAACTATGGAATCTCATTTACACTTCCAAAAATAAATTATCAGAACTTTTGCTGAAATAAAAACTAACTACTCCTGACTGATTCAACATCCAGTGAACATATTACACCTCTGCATATTCTTAGAAGTGAGGAAGAAGCAACACATTTTGGTTTACAGATTGTGCCAAAGAATTCTTTTTGGTTTATCTGAATATTTATAGCTATTGCTCATTCATTTTTGAGTTTTACAAAAACCGTACATTTTATATTTTAGTGCAAAAGTGGTACCATCATCAATACTTATAAATACACATATATAAGCATTAGAAATAAATCATGATACCCAAACAGCAATATTCATTTCTGTGCCAGACAGAGTGTAAGGGATAAGATGATAATCATAAGAGCAAGTTATGGAAAGCAGTTACTGAAATGTATTCATGGTCCATGAAAAGTTGATATGGAAACTGTCGATAAAATTTGTAAAGATTCCATCAGATTGTGTCAGCTGCTATGCAAATTTGGGGGGAAGAGCAAGCAAGGTGCATTATCAAGCAAGATAACAGTCTTTTGAAGTCAAAATAAATTTTAAAAACTACTGAAATCACTCTGTTAAAAGACTGATTGCTCCCAGCAGGCGGGAGCTGACTCTCTAGAGATGCTTCTGGTAAAACACAAACACAAAAGGCCTGGCACAAGACTGGTATTATGAAATCTAATGAAGACATTCATGAATCATAACAAGGAGGAAAAGGGTAAATATCAGCAAACACTCAAGGGCTCTTGCAACAATTAAAATTGTGCACAAACAGGGTTGTCCAGCTACATTCTTCATAATAGCCACGCTTATGCCTTAGTGAAGTCTGTAAGAATATGGCCAAACTATAATATTTAGATTTGGAAAAGTACTTGGTTTTACACTTGCACCAAAAAACCAAACTCTTTTCAAAACACTAAGCACTGTATCTTCTCTTTTTCCCCTAGAGAACTCACAGGAGCCTTGAGCATTCTGAGTACGGAGGTGAACAAGTTCATCTCCCAAATGCCAGGAAACATTGTTACTGAAATTAAAGAAAAAAAAGCAACAACTTAACTTTACCATTTTAATAGAAATGTTTTTAGTCAGTAATAAATAAACAAAACACACAAAGAATTAAACATGTCTTTCTGTAAGAAGCAAGAATTTTCAAACTACACATAACAACCTAACACCTTGCCATCAAAGCTATTTTTGGGAAAACTGATTTTCTCAGTCTGCCAGTAAGAGATGACAAAGCTTTTAGAAAACCACCTTTCATCCACATATCTTAAAAGCAACTCACCCATTGGAAGAGCTGCCACCAGAAGACCTAAGGCCACAACTGTGGCTGACCAAGTGTCCCTCCATCCAACAAAAAACCTCAAGGATATTTAAGCATTTAATTTTACCCTGAAATCCATAGGAAGCCAGGCTGCAAAGTGCTTGCAGTCCTGATTTAATGAATTAATGGTGGAAATTGGAGAAACTCCAGTTCCTCTGATTCGTAATGAGTTATAATGGATACACTAAAAATCAGTGCTTTCTCCCCACAAATATCAGTACTGAGATGTGGGCAGGCAAAAGCCCTGGGCACACCAGGGATGGGATGGAAGGGCAGCAACTGCAGTTTCTTCATCAGCAAAAGCAACTGAGGTGACAAGAGAGTGAATGATTCCTTGATCAGTAACTCATGCACAACTATTGCTTCAACCACTGACCTCATATCATGTCAGGACACATTCAAAATACTGCAACACAGCTACAGAAACAAGACTGAAAGAAAATAAGGGTGCCTAAAAACAATGATTTTTAAAAGTGGAGATGTATTTTATTTTCTAAACTATGCGTTAAAACCTGCTGAGCCATATTCTTATAGAATATTAAGAGACGACATGAACTCCAGACCTACACGTGTAACTAAGCACAGAGCAAGAACATCCAGTGAATGATAACTTCAGTGTCAATCACCACCAGACAATATTAAATACATTCAAATCGTGAGCATGATGCAAGTTAACACTGGGTTTAATCATAAAGCAAGACAATAGCATGAGGAAGCACATACGTGGCACATTTACCAACCTGATTACAGTAAACCTGGTAGCATTGGTTTATCAGCTTAACCAATCAGCAGGTAATTAACTGTGCATTTAACAACTACGTAGTAAAGTTTCTTCCCAGGGAAAATCAGATTGGAAAAGTCAACATCAGCTTAAACACGATTAACTTCCTGTCCCACTGCTGGCAAAGCAAATCCAATTTACTAAATAGTTTAAAGGGTGGTTTTTAATTATTTCGCACACTTCCAAAGAATCCAACACTACACATAAATATGGATAAGCAGATCTACTGCAGGGAGTGCAGACCCCAGAACAACAAAATACCACTGAAATAAACACCCACAGACTTCTTAACGTGCTTAACAGCCCCAGCACTTTGTACTGCAGAAACCCCGTATATTATTGGGGATATTATACAGGAGAGAGACCACAAATAGCTGCAGTGTCCCGTTCTGTGCCACAAAATCCAAACCTGGAGCACCTCCTTCAGATTTCTCTATTGCTTCATATTTCTAAAACAATCTTAGAAAACAAATATACAACAGGTAAATCTTGTGAGTGAGATTTACAACTTTCACCTGGTTTCTAGTGGCACACACACACCTCCCTAGGAATATGCACACACTGCTCAATAATCTATATATCTAAAACCTTTTACACAGCAGGAATTGAGGGCTCACAGACAGTGTGGGAGAAACACAGCAAGGTGCACACAGAAACAGAACAAGGATTCAAATGAGCAGCTCACAGTTTTGCTGCCTTCCTACACTTCTTACCCAACATAAAAATTAAAAATTGAAGTTCTCCAGCTTTAATTATTCAGCAGCAAAGATAACAAGTTTTCAGCTACAACAAGGATTTACAAAAGTAAAACCTAAGCAAAACAAACAAAAGCCCACAAAATTATTACTGAAAAGAAACGGTTTCAGCCAAACCAGGTGAGAATTGCTCAATGACTCCTGACCCGAAGCATCACATCCTCGGGGTATTCGATTCTCCAAATTCTGGTTGGCTGGAAAACCTAATCTGCATAACAATAAGTACAAAAAACCGGCTTCTCTTTAGTGTCCTCGGTGTGCATACCCCTCCTCTCCAACAGCGCTCAGCCAGCCTGCTCAAAGCATTAGCATAAGAATAGAAATCACTGAGAAAATCCACAAGCTCCAACCGCCCAGACTTGCTGACCTGCTTCACCCCAGATACCAAAATGACTCATTTTTCCAAGGAAAACAGTTACAGACTCTGAAAGGTGATAAACACTGCGATTTGTTTCTCTTTTATTGCAATATCAGATATCCCAAGAGCAGCTACCAGAGCCGAACAGAAACGCAGAACAACTTCCACTGTTGGAAACACAGACTCACAACGTGCTCAAGTTCAAATTACTGCACAAGTTTGGTGGCAAAGAATGGCTCTGTCAGTATCCTTCTCAGCTCAGACCTACCGGGTTCATCATGAGACCCATAGGAGCAGCAACCTCACCAGCCTCGCTGGTACACAATGCTGCTGCTGCACAGGGGAAGGCTGAAACCGGATCCAGGAGCTGCAGGTGAGGAGCACACCTGGGAGAGGACCTGGCCCTGTGGACACCACACCTGGCAGAGGCCACCCGTGCTCACAGTCCCACGGCATCAATTCGGTTCTGCAGACAAAATTTACAAATTTACCTACATCATCTTCTATCTTCTTCCCTTTCTGTCCTTACCCTGGCACCTGCCAGCAGCTGTGAGACAACAGCTCTTGCCTTGATCACAGCCACTGGAATCAGAACTACTGCAAAGATACGAATATTTTGAGGAAGTGCAAATGAAAATAATCCCCCAGTTCATGAAAAAGCCAACATCTTTCTCTTATTGGTGGAGAGCGGTTCACAAAGGCCAAAGGAATCCATCTCAATTCTTCTCTCCTACACAAACTATGCTACTCATAATAAAGTATGAAAAACATCATTTATTTTTGGAAATATGGATATTGGGCTCCTGCAAAACACACTGAGCTTTTGCATAAACATATTACGGTATTTGACGTGTTTGTTTTGAAATGAGGGAAGTTGACTGGAATCATCCCCATAATGTGGTCTGACACTTCATGAAAACAATGCACTCAAACAGCAAAATGACATTTCCTTTTCAGAACTTCACAAAAGAACCAGAAGCCCAGGGGAAAACGGCCAAAGCAGCACTATTCCCCTTTTCTGTTGGATTTCCTCCACTCCCTCTGGGATCTTCTCCCCAGCCAGTAAGTCACCACTGCAGTCATCCCCCTAGAATTCAACATGATCATCATCATTTCCCTCACTTTGCATTACAGAAAACAGATTATTAAGGTCTGTGATCCTAATATTTCACAACCCACCAGCAGCAAGTGGCAGAAAACCACTGCAACATCCAGCTACAAACTGGACATAAAACCCAAATACTAAAACAATTCCCCACTGATATGTCTGCTGACTTGCCTCAGATGTGTTTGTCGAGTTCCTGAAGAAACAAAGAGCACTTAAAAAAACCAAACCTCAGATTAAGACCACAAGCTGAAAGACTGGCCAATAATTTGCTTCTGGCAATGGACTAATATTTCTTCTGTACATTATACACGGCATTAATACCATAGTAACACTTTCAGTTCTGTTTCCCTAAGTAACAGGTTTTGCATTTTGCCAGACTGACCCCATTTTCCCCCACTTTATTATCTCTATCACCATATGCTCTCAAATGACCAAAATTTTGATTCTTGCAGCTGGTTCCAATGTGTTCAAACACCACAGACCCATCAGCTCCACATGCACACACCCTGGTAAGGCTCCGATAAGTTTCATGAAAACAAACCAGTCCAAGCACAAGAACTATTTACTACTCTTTTATCATGAAGAAGATGTAATATTTTACTTACCAGTCAAAATAAGCTGCTCACTCAAGGCTAACCTGATTTTAGAATGAGAAGACCTCTGTGCAGTGGGAAAGAAACCGCACGGTTCTCAATAAGCACATACAGGATATTTGCCCCTATTCTGCAGAAGCTCCAACCTCAAACACTTGAAATAGGTTTTAAGAGTCTTGGAAACCAACTCATTCGGTTCATTTCAAAGAAGAGCGCCTGGTCACCTTTGGAATACGCATTTACAGCTGTTTCTTGAAATTAAATGGCACATTTGAAGCTTCTACCTCGTTGCCTTTCCACCTATTCCTCTCGATTGCATTCTTCCCAGTGCCAGGACCAACCAACACAACAAACTGGGCGCCCAACACCCCCGGAGGCTGTCCGAGCCTCTGTCCAAAGTGCTGTTTTCTGAACCATCTCATGTGGAAAGGACAGAGAAGGAACAAAAATTGGCTCATTCCCATCACCTTCGTACAATCCGGCAGCCCTTGGGTCAGGTCGGGAGTAGTCATTTACCATAGGAGACAGATTCCCAAGGGAGAACAAGATGGGACAGACGGTTTGCAGAAGGAAAACAGCCCAGTAGGTGGGTACACACGTGCGAGTTTCAAAGGTTCACTAACCTTTTTCCCAAACTGCCACTGCTCACTCAGAGTCCAGAAGTGTTATGGATCCTTCCCTACCAACCTCACTCCAGCATCCACCGCTCACCTCCCTCTGCAACTGGGCGGGAAGCTCACCGAGATAATTCGGATAAAGCACCTCCGTGAGCACACGGAGCACCTGTTGGGCGCTGCTCCCTATCACACCGTCCCTGACCAGGGCTATCCCTGGACAGGGCTGCCCCCAGACACGAACCCTGCGTGCCCGCAGCAGCCCCACAAAGGGCAGCAGGACAATGGAGCCGGCACAAAGCCACGCCGAGCCCCACGTGGGGATGGCCCGCACGGGTTGCAATGCCCATTATCCCACCTTGCCACTGATTGCTCCCCGGCCACACACGATTTCATCCACCCAGGAGACCCCCGGCGGCACGCGCGGAGCTCCAGGGGTGGGAAAGCAGGAGGGAGCGGGGGGAGCCCCTGGACGAACAAAACCCGGCCGCGACAGCCCCACGAGTGCTTTTATTCGGGGTTTTTTCCTTTCTCTCTCCCGCCCATGGCGGCAGCGGCCGCGGCGCGCGCCCCGCCCTCACAACCTGCAGGGCGCCGTCGCGACATTATCGCGATACTATCGCGACCGTCGGTGCCATGCCGACCTGTCCCCTCAAGCCCTCCCCTCTACTGGCCGCGCTCACCTCGATCCGCCGCCGTGGGGCCGCGCCCCGACCGCCGCTCAGCAGCCCCGTCCCGCCGCCCGCAGCGCCATGGCCGCGGCTGCCGCAGGTGAGGAGGAGCCGCCGGGAAGGGGCCGCGAGGGCCCGGCCAGGGGGATCCGCGCCCGGCACACGCCCCCCGCTCCTACTCGGGCTCAGGGACAGGCGGCGGAGCCCATGCGCGGTGCTGCTGCCGCCGGCTCCGCCCCGACGCCGGGAGGGGCGGGCGGAAGGCGGTGGCCCAGGGAGGGAGGGATGGAGAGATGGATAAAGGGAGGGAGAGAGAAAGAGATGGAGAGGTGGACGAAGGGAGGGATGGGTGGACTGGAGGGAGACGCGGTGTCGTGGTGGCCGTGACGGGGACACGGAGGAGGGAGCTCAGGGTGCCGGCTTGGGCTGGCAGGGAAGCGTATCCCTTTCTACAGCTCCGTGGCAGGCGGCTGTAGCCTGCTGAGGGTCGGGCTCTGCCCCCAGGGGACAGCGACAGGATGAGAGAACATACATTTAACCTGCACTAGAGAAGGTTTAGGTTCGGCATCAGGAGGAATTTCTTCACAGAAAGGGTGATTAGATGTTGGAAGGGGCTGCCCAGGGAGGTGGTGAAGTCCCCAATCCTGGAGGTGTCCAAGGAATGACTAGAAGTGGCCCTCATCTGGGCTGGGTGATGGGGGGGGGGGGGGGGGATCGGTCACAGGGTGGACTCCGAGGTCTCCAACTGAAATGACTCTGGGATTCCGGGACCAAAGCCACCACACCTGGCTGCAGGTGATGGGGAAGATGCAGGTCTGGGCACAGGGAAATGTTTCCCCTCAGTGTGGGAAAGCACTGTCAGGTGTGCCTGGTTTGGGGCCAAGATGGTGGGGGAGGAAGGGTGTGAGGGCTGAGCTGATGGTGTGTGAAGGTTATGGGGTTCTTTCACAGAATCCCACCATGGCTGAGGCTGGAGGGGACCACAGAGGGTCACCCAGTCCCCGCTCCAGCAGGGCCGTCCCAGAGCACAGGGCACAGGATTGGGTCCAGAGGGTTCTAGGATATCTCCAGTGAGGGACACTCCACACCCTCTCTGGGCAATCTGTTCAGTGCTCGGTCACTGCACAGGAAAGAAGTTCTTCCTCACGTTCAGCTGGAACTTCCCATGCATCAGTTCCTGCCTGTTCCTCTTGTCCTGTTGCTGGGTATCACGGAGCCTGATCCATCTTCTTAGCACCTCCTCTTTATATATATACACACATGGATGAGGTGCATTTGAGGGGTGTGAGAGGTGCTGGAGCTGGTCCAGAGGCAGCAGAAGGGATGGAGCTGGGAGGGCCTGCAGTGGCTCTGTGTGTGCTGTAGTGAGGCCAGGGCTGCTCCTGTCACAGGGTGGTGGGGTTGGAAGGGACCTCTGGAGATCAGCTGGTCCAACCCCCCCCCCCACCAAGACAGGGTCACCTAGATCAGGTGACACAGGAACATGTCCAGGATGGGTTTTGATCGTCTGAATATGCAAAAACTCACCAAAGATGTCCTGAAGTTTGCTTGGGTGATTTTTACTCTGTCTAAGGCACACACCCCCTCTGAGGAGGGGTCCCAGCCAGGAGGGATGTACCAGGTACCTGCCTGCACCACAGCCCTCCCACCTCACTGTGGTAGTGCAAGACCAAGAAAGGTGTTTTATTGCAGTCACAGACATTTTTATCTGTGGACAGGCCACTCGAACACCCTGTTCACAATGCAAAACCTTCCCCTCTAGATGAGCTTCGAATTTATTAAACCTGTATGAGACAATGTTGCTTTATTAGTAAAAGTTAATTCCCACTTTTAAGTGAGGTTTAAGTGTTAACCACAAACTCCTTCCTCCAGATAAGTGCCTCTGTGACTGCAAGGACCTGCTGTGCTTTAGTAGAGGATCTTTTGGATAGAGCCATTACCCGTGTGCTGCATTTCAATGGCTGACCCTAAAAGACTTCATAATGTGCTGTATGTGCTTTACTGTTTCATTAGCACGGCCAGGAACACACGGCTCGATCTTGCTGTCAGTAGGACATGTGGAAACCCCTCCCTGATAATTATGGCATTTGGTGACCGCAGAGGTTACAAGTCTGATTGCTGGTATTATTTACTCCTCCAGCAGCAGCACTGCGAGGCAGTTATCCTGGGAGCACTCCCTGTCTTTGGCCAGGCCCCAGGGCCATGGGGTGAGGAGCACAAAGTGGGGGTGTGGATCATGCACCTGGCATTCACAGAGAGCTGTGTGTGGGGTGTGCCTGGGCTTAGCCACATTTGCATTGCAAAGTCAAATATGAAATGGCCCGCTTGGTACGTTTTCAGAAATGTTCTAAATGAAAGGCATAGTTGAAACTGTTTCACAAGCTGGATTTGATTCATTCTGGTTTTCATTCCATCTGTGAAACACTGTAAATGAAGTATATAGTCTACATTAGGGCTGAGGTGATACCAGCTACCCAGTGTTCGGATAAATGATACCACTGTTTGCTAATATATTGGGTAACTAAGAAAGGCAAGCCTAGACAAGCAGAAATTCCAAGTTGTGAGCTTTAATTTAAAGGATTTGAAGAATTTCTAGTCGTTGTGATGAAAATTTTCAGAGCCTGTTGTGAATAACTGATGGTAACTGTAAATGTGCAGAGTCTGGGACAATAGCTCTGAGACATGTGAACTGCTCCACGTCAGCATATGCTGTGCCAGATGCCAACAAACAAAACTGGAGTTAAGAACATTGGTGGGACTGCGGCTCCAGGGGTAAGGAGACAGCAAATCATGAAGATGTTGCACAGTAGTCCCTAAAACAGGGAAAAGCATAATTATGTGGGCTAATAAAAAAAACGGTGGCAGAAAATATACAAATTACAGTGATGACAAGGCAAAATGATGTGATGTATTGTGCTATCTACAACTCTGGTCCTGTCAAACCTGACAAGTGAATTAGGATGAGGCAGGACAGTCCCTGCATGGCTCACTGCTGATAAACCTCAGGGTGCCAGAAGCAGTTTGTTGGTTCTGTATTTAGGAGAGAGAAGATTCAGTAATGTGCAAGGAGGTGATCCCTATCTATCCATCGCTGATTTGGGTGACTTTGAAATTCCTGGGGGAAAGATACCTGGAGCATCCCCAGGCAGCTGAACCTTTCTCTCTGTAATAGGTGCCATCATCTCACTTGTGGTTTTGCCTCTTCGTGATTTTGACTGGCTGTTGCTGCGTGATTTTTGCAAGGCCTGTTTGTTGCTCTTCCCCAGCAGAGCTTTTTTAGGCCTGTCTAACTAAAAACAAACGGTGGGCTGCATGTGGGAATGCAGCTTGGGAAAACTTGAGATCAAAGAAAGGTCTTGACTCAGTGCTGAGGATCCTGCCTCAATTTCCCTTTAACTGCCTCCCATCAAGCTGTGGCTTGTGATTTGAGTCTCACTGCCTTCACTTATGTGTCTCAACATCTTTGCTTAAAAAGATAAATAAATAAGGGGAGAATATTTACCCCTCCCCATTCTCAAACTGTCTATTTCTTGTCAGTTCTTTTCTGGAAAACTTTAATAGCTCTTGGGGATGCCAGGAAATGCTTCACTAGCACACAGCCCTGATATCCAGCTCTCCCAAACAGGAAAGGACTGAACTGCTTCAGCCCTTGCCAGTTATAGGTTGCTGCTGTGTGTCCACAGGGCCTGTCTGCCCATTCCATGGATCTGAAGGTCACTTGGCCTTCATCACCTCTTCAGCAAGTTAGCCAGGGCATCCAGGAGAAAAACTTCCCCAGAGGATGACTGGAAGGGATATGACCAGGTGGCAGTTCCTCCAGGTCTGATTTCTTGGTTTCAGCTTTTAAAAACTGGTGCATATCTATTTGTTGGCAAGGGTACCAATTTATTTTTTCTATCATGAGTGACGATTTTTGATCCATGTGGATTTCTTTTTCCGCTATATTTGTTTCCACTGAGGAAGACGGTGACGGAAACTGAAGGGGATTTTGCCTAGCTTGGAATTGTTGTGGTTTTGGGGATGGCTTTTTTGCCTGAAAATGTCAAAGGCAAGATGCTTCTGCTGAGAGAAGGTCTAGAGAGCAGCTCTGTGCTAGCTGGTACAGAACTTGGTTCTGGTTTACATCAGCTGGCCTGGCTGTTCTTTACGATGTTGATGTGAGATAACTGTATCTTCCCTTCATTTACTTCATGTTCTTCTTCTCTTAAATATTTTTCTTGGAGTGAAATGATAAATATTTAAGAAATCAGTTGCATTTGGAGACTTCTTCTGAGCTTTGTATGTTTGTTCTGAGAAGATGCTGATGCCAAACAGTACTAGACTCTGTTTACAAAATAAACTGGGACCACAACGAAGACGTGAAAGGATAAAGGGTGGGGAAGGGGAGAGTGAGAGACGGTGTATTTCTGTTCCTGAAAGCCACTTTGCATTTCCATAGCACCTTTCCTCCCAGTGTTTCAGGGCACAGCACGAGTATTAGTCATGGCTCATGCCAGACTGGGAGACGAGTGAGGCAATTCCTGTCACCCTTCAGAGGATGAGTCTCGGGGATATGAATAACCCGGGGGAAAAGGCAAGTCCTTTCTGGAGCGGGATTGTGGCAGCTTGTGCTAGGGATGTTGAATTTGAGCTGGGGCTCCGAGATAATCACTGCAGAGACATGAACAGAATCCTTACAGTGGTTTTGCCATCAAGGAAAAAAGCATGAGCATAAAAATATGACTAATTAACTTCAGCTTTGAGCTAATCTTCATTCCTGCTGGAAAAGCGAGTAATTCTGTTAGGATTGGGATATCAAGTGTGAAATCTTGCGACTCTTGAAGCTACCAGGCACATTGCTGTTGACAACTGAAGCCAGACTCTTTCCCAAAAGTAGATATAATGATAAGAGCAAGAGAATTTCATCCAAGTAACTTCAGCAGCAAATTTGGCATGTTTGAGAAGACTCTGCAGGAGGAGAGATAAAGGCTCTGTCATTACCAATATTCCAACTCATGTTTTCAGAGAATAAATATATCTTTTCCTGGCAATGGGTGTATTGACTCCATCTGGCTCATTGCTCCGCTGGTCACTCTGTGACAGGTCGTGCTCCATTTCCCAGTGGTTTGTTTTCAGACATCTCAACTCATAGTTAACAGATACAGTAGATTCTTCTGCAGTATTTTATGGCTAGAATATTTGTTTTTAAGTATGAGAATCCCCTTGACTCATGCAGGACAAACCCAACAGCATATCTATATCATTAAAGCTGCTCATCCTTGGAAAAGGAAAGGGTGTGGTGTTCACCAAATGAGAGGTATCAGTCTGTGACTGGCTTTTGTACCTCCTACACCCAGGGACTGAGCCATGAGTACTTGTCACTGATGATGCCACAGCTTGTTGCTGTTGCATGACGTTTTCTAAAAGCAGTCATGAACAGGAAGATAGCCAAACAATGGGCATGTCAGGTGTGATGCTGGTGTGTGCCTTGTGCATGGTTAGAAACAAGAGTTCAGTAACTCAGAGATGGTGTTTAGATTAAAAACTGGTGGGGAAAACTCCCCACAGTAAAACAACTGCCAAATTTGAACCAGCCATTGCTACAGACCCTTTAGCTGGGCACATTTCTGTACACACACACAGCTCTGTGAATGCAAGTGACTTCTGGACTCACAAAGATAAGCATTCAGAAAAACTGAGATCAGATTTTTAATGAACCATTCATTTAGACTATTTAGCAACAAAATTACCATCCTCTGAATTGGTTTGGCTGAAATAGTCACCGAATACTCAAAATGCTTGCAAACAGCAGTCTAAATTTGCAATATTCTGTAGTGTTTACCCCAAGAACCCTGTGGAGAGCATTGTGTTTGGTCACATGAGGCAATGAGAAAGATTAGAAATGTAACTGAATAAATTGATTTTTAAAACCTTGAACCTCAATGTTAACAAAATACCCTTAGTGTACACTCGGTTTCTGGGCCTGTGCATATGTAAAGTTCAGCTGTGTATAAATACAAGCAGAGCAGAATATTACTTTCTCTTTCAGCCTGTCTCTTTGATGGTCAAATCCACCCAAACGAGTCCACAGGCTGCCAAATGGAATTCTTCTGGTTATTTGGCTTCTCCTTGCATGCAAATATGATGCTGTGCTTGGGACAGAGTAAAACTGCTCTTTCGTCTGCTTTCTCTTTAATCCTTCCTTCACAGTCTCACAAATGCTCCTAGACCTACCCTGCCATGCAGCATCTGTGAAATCAAGTGACTCACTGGGTCAATCACAGGCTGTTTCTCCCAGAGCAAACTTCGGGCCGAGTGCATTCCAGCTGGTGACCTTGGTGCACAGGGAAGTGGGAATGTGTTACAACTTGTTCGCACAGTTTCTCTCTTTGAGCCACTTGTGCCGAATTTGCTTGGGGGTTGCAGACTTGCAGTTCCCTCAGTATAACCTGGGACAGACCCCCTCGCTGCAGGACGGGTTTGCACCACCAGTTTTCCAGGCAGTTGCAGGCATGGGTGGAGAATTGGCACAGCTTGCTCTGGTAATGAGAGCAGAGATTGAGAGGAGTTAGGGAAGCAGGGCCCTACAAGGTGCCCACTTGGGCACCTCTGTGACATCCTAAACAAGCGCTCAAAACCTCTGTTTAGTAACTAACTTGACGCTTGGGTATTTTTTCTGTGGAGAGCTGACCCTGGGTTTGGGAAGTAGGTGTGAATTAGGACACACTGGTGTTACACACCAGCCTGTGAGGAAAGCACTGAGAAAGTACACAAATGTAAAACATGATGTACACCACTGAGTGACTAAAGATACTGGGCTGAGGGAAACCCAGCAAGGCCCTGGAATACAGCTGGAAAAGGATATCCAAGGTACTGTGGGATGGAGATCAGAAGTGCAGGGTAGATTGACCCCTGCCTTGTTTTCGCAGAGATTGATTCAGTGCTGCTCCCCACCATATTTCATGCAAATTCTGTTGTGTAATACTTTGTGTATTTATGACTGTGTGTGGCCAGAGCTACCTGTTTCTATTCCTGTCTCTCCATTGCCTGGAGTGAGTGAATGTGGCAGATTGGGGCAGGCCGGAGGTTTAGCTACACAAGCTGGACAAGTATCCTGTGAGAAGTGCATTGAATCTTGCATTTTTTAACCTTAGATTTTCTCCATCTCTAATAGAGAGTGGCTTAACCCCTGATACAGGAGCTGTAACATTCAGTTGTTGTAATGATGATAATTGTGGCATTTCCGTATAACCAAATGTCAGATGGCTTGGCTTTGAGTTGGATTGCTGTAACCCTGAGCAAGTGGGATGAAGTCTAGAGGCTCTTTAGTTAGGAAAAATTATAAGTAGTTGCAAGGATGACTTAGATGGGAGCCTGAAAACATTATGGGAAGGAATCTGGAGGTGAACTGCTGAGATGGGGAGAGCTTAAAACAAAGTGACAGCTGTCAGGGTTGGAACTGGGATGAGATCTGAACTCTGCCTTCCCAGTCACACCCACTGAGTTACATTCCTGCAAGAAGGGCAAGTGAAAGGGGGGAAGTGAGGGGCTGCATGGAGCAGGTGCCAGAAAAGGCCTCTGGTTCCTGCTGGCAGAAGCAGAGCTGCTCTCTGGAGCTGGGACGGACGTATGGCATTTGAGCAGCCTCCAGGAGAGCCTGACAGAGCTGTCAAGTGGGAACATGTCACACACGATGCAGATGCTTGGTGGGCTCTGGCTTATGGAAACCTGTGGATGCTTTTTCCCCCTCACATGCACTTTAGATACAGCCAGATCCAAGAGAGTTGGTTTTTGGGGAGGAACTAGTGAAATGCATCACAAAGGAAAAGGCTGTACTGTCATGAGGGGTCACAAGCAAGCAGGACAGAGCCAGACCTCATTATTTTGCTGTGTCCCATATTTATCTTCCATTTATTCCTTTCCCGAACTGGAACGCTTCATCTAATCATTGTGTAATCCTGATGTGACGAGCTCACTCCTGCACTGTGATGTTTGGGTTGATTAATCAGCATGGGGAAATCAGTGAAACTTTTGGTGAAATCCTCAGTGAAATCTTCCTCTACCTTAGAACTCAAATGCTGAGGCAGCTCTTTTGCTGTTCTGTTGTTGTTTGAGGGAACTGATCTCACATCTAAGGAAAGAGGGGTGATTATTTTTCAAGCTTTTGTTTTTGTTTTTTTTCTTGTTAACAAATCACTGTAAAGTTCAGGGGTGGGTAAAACTTCCCAAAAGTCACAGTAAGAAAAGCCACGACCGAACCAAGTTCTTTTATTTGGCTGTGAACTCTCCAAAAGCTCAGGGTGCTTACTTATATCAAATACACAAACTGAGAATTCCTGTCTTCATAGACTTACAAGTAAGAGCAGGATTTTTTTTCTTACGCTCAGCTCAGAACTGGGGGAAGCCCAAGCTGATCCTGACTTCTGACAACTATATAATTACAATCAACAGTAGTTGCTGCCATAAGATACTGGTACTAAACAGGAGTTAGTGTTGCATATTTATCCAGAGGATGAAAATATCTGCAAATATCTATAAATATACTCAGTTATTATTAGAAGTATTTAAATCTTCTAGCGCTTGGGTGTCCCAGATATCAGCTGATGGAAGGGAAACCTCTTGCAAATGAGTTGCTGGGTAATTTTTCACAAGTTTTGCTGCTTCAGGGCAGTTTTCATGGGCAGGGCTCTCATTTCAGCTCAACTATTCATCTCACCTTTCACAAAACTTATTTCACAAGTGTAAATATTTGTGGCAACTTGCCTGTGTTGTGTGACCTTTACACAATGACAGAAAAGCTCTGGAAGGCTGCTGATGTTTTAGGGCGCATTCTTCAACAAAACTAATTAATCTAGCACTCAACCAATGGTTATTTAAATATTTAATTTTTTTTTTTTTAGGAAAACTACATTTGTTAACCCTAGATACTGGGTGGTGATTCGTTTAAGCAAATAAATGATACTGTAGGAATTTAATAATCTTACAACTAAATGTAAGAGTCTTTTAAAGTGAGTATCACTTACTCTCAGCCCTCACAGGCTCCTGGTACCTGGCTTTGGGCCTCACAAAGGTTAACACAGAACTATAAAGCTGAAGCCTTTAGAACAGCTAAAAACTCAGTGCTTACCTTCACAGAATTTATAGCAAAAACCTACTGAATTACTTAGTAATGATCTAAAACTTCACCCTGCCTTTTGCTGAGAGTCAATTTGTAGTATTGCTGCAGTAAAAACCAGAAATTACACTTCTTTTTAAGGGCAGGCTGGACCTCAACACATAATTCTTTTAGACTTGTATAGACATTATTTTACTTATAATACTGTATAAAAACCTTAATCTGTAGATTAAAAAAAGGTTAAGGCTGCAAAGTTTAACCTGAATGAATGGGCTAGAAGAGAGTAGATAGAAAGCTCAGGATACGAACACTGAATTTAACAGCTCTGCGGTTTCAGGTTGACATTGAGCTGGAGAGCTTGGCAGATACCGGGACTACAATGCTGGGAAAAGAGGTGATTATTGCTGGTGTGTGTCAGACCATTGGTATTAGCCAGCCTGAAAGATTGGAATGGGAGAGGGAGAAGTCCTGAACACCAACCTGGACTAAACTGTGAGTTAGTAGAAAAGGTAATAAGAACCGAGCACAATAGATGTGGCACGTGCCACAGCAGAGGTGAGATGTTCCAGCTTTCTGTCCCTACAGGGCATTGCCATTCCAGGGGGAGTAAAGTTCCCCGGAAGAAGACTTCTGCAGGAATTGAGCTGGAACCAGCACATTGAGTGTTCTAGACTTGTGCGCAGCCAGCAGAGGCTCCTCTGTCCCTTGGGCACTTGTCAAGAATCCCAGATGAGGGGAGGAAACATCACAGACAGCCAGAGAGCTTCTGGGGCCAGAAAGGGACAAGCTGGGGGGAAAAAACACTGGAAGGAAGGGAGAATTTGAGGGTTGCTTTGAGCAATGGGTAGGACAGAGGAAGTATGAGAAATAAGCAGGGAATTTTGCTAAAAGGTTCCTTGGCTGATTGATTGAACTTACGCTGAAGAGAAATTGGCCTTAGGTCAAGTCTGCAGTGCTTTTACGTGATTGCAATCCCTCTGAGCATCCTGCAGTGACAGCTGGGCCAGGCACTTTGGCCTGTGGGCAGCAAACAAGAAAGGCATGAGAAAGGTCCCTTCCAAGAACAGTTCCCCAATATATCCTTTACATGCCCGTTCAGGAGTTGTGAGTCTTTTTTACCCACCGGGCTCCTCTATTAGGAGGTGAATAGGAATTTCACTCACCTCCTTGTATCTGCAATTTTGTTTAAAAATGCTGCATCATCAGTTGTGGCACTTTTTTGGAACTCATTTGTGATATGGAAACTCTTCGGCTGTCCTTGGAGCAGAGCCATGTGCTACCAGCCCCTTGAAAATACATGTTGGTTAAATATGTAGGTCAGAAAACAGAAAGCACATCCCAATTTATTTAGTAGATGGGACTTTTGTTGCCTAGTGCTCTACCATTGGAGCTGCTGATCAGTTTTTGAAAGTAATATAGTAACAGCTTTGTTCTCAGCTCAGAGATTAAGGAAGGTCACCAGGTATTGCTTCCCAAAGGGCAGGTGCAGGTTATATAGGGATAGAACTCAGGCGAATGGCCTTAAGATGGGGGAAGGCAGGGTTAGATAAGGAGTTAGGAAGAAATTCTTCCCTATGAGGGTGCTGAGGCCCTGGCACAGGGTGCCCAGAGCAGCTGTGGCTGCCCCATCCCTGGAAGTGTCCAAGGCCAGGTGGGACAGGGCTTGGAGCAGCCTGGGATAGTGGAAGGTATTGCTGCCCATGGCAGGGGATTGGAATGGGATGGGCTTTAAGGTCCCTTCCAACCCAAACCATGCTGGGATTCTATGATTCAGTGGCATGAATAAATAAAAATACCTACCAGGGGATTAGGATGAGGATTGCCCTGAGAGAAGATTTGCTAACAAGGAGCAAAGTCTTCACAATCTCTCTCTGTTCTATAAATCGGCTGAACATAAACCAAAGTGCTTCTCCACAGTGATATCAAACCAAAAAATAAGCCTGAAATCCTACTGGCAATTGTTGCCCCCAGGCCTTCATTATGGCCCTATTTTCTTCCTCATCTTCCAGCCCTGAAGGAATTGGCCAGGGAACTCTTCCTGGCTGGCTGGTTTGTGCTGACTGTCCCCCCCGTTGTGCTCTCTGCAGCAGCCCCACACAAAACTGAGTGAAATTAAAAACATGTCTGGGGCTGACTGAATCATTCCTCATTAGTTCGGTGGGCAGCAGATTTAGGAGCTAGATTTGCAATGAATGCTTATTAGATTGTGTGTCTTCTGGGGATAGCTAATTTTTTTAAATAAGATTCCATGATTTAGCAGCATAATTAGCTATTAGACATATATACTCAATTCAAGAGCTGCTTTTTAATTTTTTTAAGCCTGCTTAATCTAGGAGACTTTCTTTCCTCATTTATAGGAGAGTTTTGCACAGTTCTTCTGACAAGTGCAAGATAGCCAGTGGGAATGAGACCTGTAATTAATGCATTGAATGCTCAGTGCGAGCAGAAGGCTCTTGGATGAAGAAGCTCTTCTGGCTCTGTCAGGTGTCTGACAAGAGGGCAAACAGTCAGGATCATGGAGTGAGTGATACGGGGGGGGGTTACACCCTGCAAATTCATTTCATGTAAGGTATGAAGACAGGAGGGAAAATTATGTCTTTCCCTATTCCCCTGAATTTTGAGCAGTCACATGTGCATGACTCTGCACTTTCTCAGCGAGAGCTGATTCATTGGCTTTCTAGTAACAAAAGTAAATTGAGCCCAGTGTCCCGCCCCTTTTTGTAGGTGTGCCTGTGTTGAGGGGGTGATGTGTTAAAAGGGAGTCCAGCAGTGAGAGCCTGAACTGTGGGAGGTCCAGGTTCTGCTGCGGGTTGCCAGAGATAAACTGTATGAATGTGGTCACGTATCAACACTGTGCTCTGTCTTGGCATCCATGAAAATAGCTTCATATATTCTGTGGTAAAATGAGAGCCCCTTGGATGCTGCAGTGTTAGGGTGCCTGTTGGTTTGTCACAGAATGTTAAAGGTGGTGGAAGCTGGAGTGGGGATGGTTGTCCTTTTCAATTAAGTTATTCTTTATGTAATGCTACTTGGTTTATTGCTCAGGAAATATCTTTGTTTCTCAGCTCTCTGGCTACAATGGTACCTGCCATTTCTTGCAATTTACTTCGGAGGCTGTTTTCCAACTGCCTTGTGTTCTTGGATCAGATACAACCCCCTTTGATTCCTGTTGTCCTTTTGTCTTTGCTCACTTGGCTCTAAACATTTTGTTCCCTGAACACGGGCCCAGGTTCTCCCCTCTCCCATGCTGCAGCAAACCAAACACTGCTTCTGAAGCAATTCGTTAGGAAGCATTGACACACACAAGGGGAATTAGGACTCTTGATTATTAATTTTTTCCCAAGTTTTGTCAAGGATTCTGTACTGCTTTTCCCAAATCTTCTGGTATCAGTTCCAGGACTGAGTGACTACACTTTGCCTGGTGACAGCACACATTGTATTTCCAGATATCTGATCATCCTTCACTGCCTTGTAGTCACAGCACAAGCCACACCACCAGTGGAGCTGCCTGGCTCCTGCTGAACTCAGCTGGCTGGCTAACCCAAAAGACAGGTATGTCCAGATAGCCATGTTCCCAGGGCAGACAGAAAACTTACTTATTTGGTCACGAGACACTCAAAACATGGAGTGAAGGCTGGGGCGTCACTGGTACAGAAGCGTGCAGAGTCTGCAGAAGGGCTGACTCTCAAATTTGAATCTGGAGATGAGACCTCTGCAAATGGTTTCCTAGTGGAGTTTGCCAGAAAGAAGGAAAGAAATTACTTTCTTGATGTAAAAGCTGCTTTTCTATTACCTCTCCTGATCTCCAGGGAAGAGTGAAGGTGGCAAAAAATGGAAAATAATTCAGATCTGAACAGAAATAATAGCTGTCCTGAGGTCTTCAGTGTGATTTTGTCACAGCTTTCTTCAGACCGAGTCCCTCTTCTATTTTATTGCTACATTCTGTGTAAAAAAAGGGATAACCTCACATACTGATATTTGGGCTAAAATGCTGTTTTCAGTTGCACTGGGGCACTTCGGTCCTCATCAGCACCTACCTGTCCCGGAAGTGATTTGCATTCAACCAGCAGCAATTTCCTTGTCTTTATGGCAGATGTTGCACCACTGTCTCAGTCTCAGACAAAAAACCCCAAAAAAGCCCAAAACACAAACAAGCACAAAAAGACACACACACACACACAAACACACACACACACACACATGCAGAGAGAGGTAACTCTCAAGGCCAGGTTGCACGAGGCTTGGAACAAGCTAGTCTAGTGGTCTAGTGGAAGGTGTCCTTGCCCATGGCAGGGGGTGGAACTGGGTGAGCTTTAAGGTCCTTTGCAACCCAAACCATTCTGGGATCCAGTAGAAACTAATCTGACTGCCGAGATGGGGATGTAAATGGGCTTTGCTATTCTCTTCTGGATTATACAAGAAATCACACGTGAGTTGAAGTGTTTCCCTGCTCAGGTCTTTAGGTCTGTGCAAAATTACAGCAGATCCCATTCAAAAATTATTTACTATAGGTTGTATTTAGCCTTAACAGCCTGAAAATATTTGGCGTTTCTGGTCTCTTAATATTGCTGAGAGAGGAGGAAAATTGTTAACACTGTTTTGTAAATGGCCAAAGCTGCAGAGGCCGGCTGGAGTGGAGCAGGGACTGTAATCCCTAATTCTAAATTCTCTATTAAAACCCTAATCCCTGGGCTATCCTTCTGCTTCAGGCAGCATTCAGGATGGATGGTGTATAATTTATCTGAAGTGATGCACCTGCCACTGTTTAAAGCCAGTTATTTTCCTTCTGTCCGTGTCAAAGTTACTTCCTTAATTGCCAAATTCATTTTTTGCTGGAGCGATTAAAAATTGCATCTGCTTGCATTTTGTAGGTCTCTGTCAGAGTCCTGTGGTTCAAATAGTTCAACAAATTCCATGTAGACTCACAGTGTCTTGGGACTGATAAAGGTTTATGCCTGGACTGGTTAAAGGGGAAAAATCCGAGCATGTGATTTCCAGCATTCACTGGCTGGTGAGAATCAAAACCTCTCCTCATTTGCCCAAAGATCCTAATTTTTTTGGAATAAATTTAATGGAAAAGGCAGAAGGATACAAATACTTCACAGGGAATATAGATAGAAAAGAACAGCAGGATGGGGGGAATGTGGAAGTAGGTCAGATGCATTGCAGACAAAAAAAAAATCATTATGATTAGGAGAGATTAGGGAAGGCAAGAGCAAACAGCATCAAAGGAATCCAATTTATCAAGCCATTTAAACAAGAGCATTCCTTGCAAAGCAAGTTCTCCATCCTATGCACAGATTTGGAGCAAAATGAGAGGAGGATGTCCCATGCTATGTGTTTAATTTAATATCTCGTCTTCTCTACAGCCAGCCATGGAAGACTGAAGAAACCTTTTTTTAATTGTCATGAGAACAAACACTGCAGAACAGTTACCTACCTTCCTTGCTTGAGTTCTTTCAGATTTTTCATTTTTGAAGCTGTAATTTCCAGTAAGGTGTGTAGGTGAAGGATGCAGCCGGGGCAATGGCAGTGCTTGCTGCCAGCTCTCAGTCACCGCTGCAGCATCAGGTGCTTTACATGAAATTCAGAGATTCTAGTCTCAAAGGTTTCATATAAGGGCAGTTTGTAAGGGTGAAGTTATTTCATCTGAGGACATTAGGAGCTTAGCAATAACAAGTAGATTCTGTTGCTTAATTCTTCGGCAACTTGGAGCCTGGGAGATGTGACCAACATGCTGTGAATTGGTCTCCTTTTCTCCCTTTTTTTTTCCTAGTTTTGATGAGCTTCTCTGTCCTGTGTACCATAACAGCAAGGAAGTGGGATTTCCATTTGGATGAGATTTGCTTGCCTCATTTGTATTAAGGCAGAAATGAATACTGAAAGCTCTGTAAAACAGAACATTCTCCTCCTCCAGCACGGTTTTTTGGTTGGGTTTTTTTGGGGTTTTTTTTTGGTTTGGTTTGGGTTTTTTTTTTTTGATGTACCAAACAGGCCTTAATGGCAAACATAGGCAGTGCCTCTTAATTTGCAAGAGACACACAGTCTTTTGTAAGACAGGCCCTGTGTGGTAGGAATTCTGCTGGGACCTGAGAATGTGGGGCCTGTTTCTGCACAGCACTGCTTTTGTTGAGGTAGGATAACTACATTTTCTTTGATTTCACCAAGCTGGAGTGCTCCTTGCATGTTTATAACACTGGCTTGGGTCCTTCAGACAGAAACCACAACCTCTGAGCTGTTTGACAGAGCTCTGTCATGTCAAATGTTTCTTAGCAGGAGCAAACTGAGAAATTTGAACAAGATGTGGACTTCTCTTAGCAGTGAGTTAAATACTGGCTGAACATCTTCCCAAATATCTGACTGCTGCTGCCAGGGACTGTGGGCTGGTGTGCAGCCTGAACCAAGCCCTGAAGAACTGCTGACTTGAGCCCGGGCATGGAGAAGGTTTGGCATCTTAGAAACTTTTAATTAACAGCGCCTTTTATGCCACTCATTAGTTTCCTATTCAGGAGGAATTGGGGTATGAAACAAGCTGAAAGTTTCAAGGGGTGGTTGCCTCCACAGATGAAGTTACAGCTGGGGCGTCCTCAGCCTTCTGAGCTGAGAAGTTGATTCTTTCCTGCTGCTTTTGCAGCGATTTGGGGCAATACCAGCCCAGACTTTGGTTAACACTTTTATTGCTGACTGGCTGCCACACTGTCACTCTGGCAGTATTGCCTTTCATTTCCAAGCTCTGCCAAAACTCTGCTCTTTGTACAGCACAAGACGGAGCTTTGATGGAAATAACCTGATTCTCCTTTGTTTAGGCAATAAAGTGAATGTGTGGGGAAAATCTCACCCCAGTCTTGTTTTGGGTCTCTTCCAAAGTTTGGCATAAGCATTGAAGCAAAATATTTCTCTTTTTATCATGATGAAACTCCAGATCTTGATGGTTTTATGCATGCTAATGGCTTCCTTCCAGTCTTGCTACCACAGCTTTGACTAGTTTAAGTTGGTCTGGAGTTTCTGCCTTCAATAAAATGCTACACCTGGTAAGATTTTAGTCCCTTATTGC
Organism: Monarcha castaneiventris obscurior; assembly: GCA_026261815.1. Classification (NCBI taxonomy): domain Eukaryota; kingdom Metazoa; phylum Chordata; class Aves; order Passeriformes; family Monarchidae; genus Monarcha; species Monarcha castaneiventris. Next base: position 6,553,314 of record JAMPIT010000114.1, read on the forward strand.
TGTGTGATTTTTGCCTGACAGTAGCAGGTAACTCAGTCTCAGCAGTCTGTGGTCCAGCACCCTGTGAAACCTCGGGTATGACATTGCAAGGTTTAGCATTTCAAGCACTGCTTTGGAGTTCAGTGTTGGGCATTGACCCAGTCTGATGGTCTGTGGGCTTGGAAGGAAAAGGAGAGCAGCAGGGCATGAAGTACAGATGCTTCTTATAAATCAGCACACTAGAAACACACTTTAATTACATTGTGGAGAGGAATAAGGAGAAATTAGACACAATTTTCTGGATATTTGTTCTCTGTCTAAATGTGTTACTAACTCCTGTGACACCCATAAGTCCTTTTAAACACTGTGTGCTTAAGATTTCGCATTTACAAAAACACTGGCAATGGTGTAAGACTTAATTATTGATGAAGAGCTTTGAGAGCTGCTGGAAAAAAAGGGCAAGTCTTGCCATCATCATTATTATTATTGTTCCATCTTTAAGATGTCAGATTACATAAATCTAGGCAGATGCCTTAAGGCATTGTGTGCAGGGGAAGGCTCTCTAAAGGAACAAATTCCATTTTCCTTTGTCTTGGACTAAAATATCATAATTGTACGTGAAGATAGGACAGCTATTACTGAAAGGGAGGTACAAAAGGGTAGGAAAGAAGCTAATGCAGGACTGAAAAAGAAGAGATGGGAGACAGCTTCATCCAAACTGATAGTGAAACATAAATTATTCCCAAACTGGCCTTTTAAGAGTATGCCATAAACATTTAGATATTAAGGGGCTGTGAGACAATGGCTGTTATTCCCTGAATGCAAATGTAATACTCTGGAGTGCGAGATATTAACACTTACTGGTCTTCTTTTTTTAGCCTGAAAGTCTCAAAAGTGTTCTAAGCATCAGCTGGACACACAAACTCATTTGCCTTCTTCAGGCAATCCTGTCCAACTCATCCATAAACTTTGTTTCAGAGGCTGGAAGCCTTGACTTGACTGTTTCTGTGAGAATTGGAGATCAAGGCTTCTGGGAGGATTCTGCAGGGTACTTTTAACCTAATGTGAACATGATGAACAGAATTATACTGGTGATTAATGGATCTATAAAAGAGAAGTATTAAACCACGTTGCCCTGTAATATTATGAGTTACCTGTATACATTCTCCTTTCCTTAATCCCTCTCCAGGGCCTCATACAGAACTTTTTAGCCTCTTTTTCAGGCTGCCACCATTTGTTGCATTGCACTACAACAGCTGTGACATGTCTGCTGCATTTTGATGAAATTACTGGTACCAGAATCACCAGTGGTGAGATTTTTCCTTATATAGATGATTTAATTACAGCAGGGAGATGTTACAGGGTTAATTAATTGTTGCTTATTAAGTGTTTTGAGACCTTTGAATGAGAGATGTGCAAGGGATGTGCTACGTATGTGCAAGGGATGATTATTAGTTATTAACAGCAATGCTCCCAGCTATTTGGAGGGTAAAAATAATTTCGTTTCATTGTGAAATATTAAATTTGCAGTCTAGTCAGATCCATGGCGCATTTCAGGTTGCAAGTGAAAAGCCAAGTATATACCTAGGTAGTGATGCACTGTGCCAAATTTGGCTTGTGGGAGTGGTTCCCATCAGTTCCCGTTGGAACAGAAAGGAGCTGGAAATGCAGCGGGTTGCAGAAACAGGAGGAGGGGATGGTGTGGGAGGAGGTTCCTGAGCTTTCGGTAAAATCCGTAGGAAATGGAAGAGTTTGCAGGAATATTGAGGTACAGGCTCTAATTTAATGATTTAGCTAAGGTTATTGAACAGCATCCATTGCCTTCAGAGCCACCTTCTCCTTTTGAGGCTTTTTCCTAAAGATTTTCTCCACCAGAAGCAACTGTAGGCTTGCCTAAGCCCATGGACAGTGTATCTGTGTGGAAAATCAGGCTGCCTAAGCTCTGGTATTTATCCTGGCACTCAGGCTGCAGTGCTATGTCTAGAGAGATATTTCATCGGTTCTCAAAATTTAATAACTCAGTGTGTCAAATTATGAGCTGTTCAATTACTGGAATTCCTTTACTCATTTCAGAGAGGACTCTCTTCCCTTTGCTCCTTCTTGCCACACTTACTCTTTCTTATATTGAGGAATAAACTTATTTACTGATGACAGAGGAGGAAGAGACAGACTTTTGTCCTGATGTTGCTTCCCATGAAGGAGCACAAAGTGCCTTTTAAGGCTTGTTTCCATACCTGGAAGTTCAGTACTTGTCTCCATCCCAAAGATGAGCCCACTGACCGTGGGTGTTTGTGTGAAGGTTCTGCAGTGCCTCAAAGAGGAAGGAGGAAAACACAAAACGAGCTCTGTGAATCCTGTGCCAAGCAAAAACCCCTGGCATCATTAAAATTAAAGTCTGTCTCTAGGAAATTATCACTGACATGAATAAATAGCAGCTCTTCAGGGTGCTGACCCATACAGAGGGGAGGATTGGGCAAGGTGTGAATACATGTGCCTTAAAACATCCCCTGAGCTGGGGAATCCAGGCAGTGGGGCTGGCAAGGGTGTGATCTGTGGGGAGTCAGTGCCCACAGCTCCTGCTGAATTGCACTGGACAGGCTGTTCAAACATGGATCTAGGTAGGAGAGAACCAAAGGAGTTGCCAGAGGGAGGAATGGACCCCTGCAGCCTGTTTCTAAATTCATGAACTGTCTAAACCAACTTCTAGATACAGCTGGAGCCCTACTATAGAGTGTCTCCAACTGCTGCACATCTTAGGTGCTTTAAGTTTGTGCGTTTACAATCTTTCCCCAAGTCCCTGTCACAAGGACAGTGTCTTGCCAGAGAGGTGCAGAACTGCCACGTTTCTGCTCAGGTATTCTGTGCAGCACATTCTGAGCACCATGAGTCACTCTGCATGCATGGGCTGTGAGCTGCATGCTTAATGCCTCCTAAGTTCCTGCAAGCCCTAGTCTTGCTCTGCAGGTGCTGCAGGGATGAGCTTTACATACCCAATGAATATGTTCAGGAGTCCTGGGCACAGAACTACATGATCAGAGCTGCTGCAGAATCCCCAGAAACCCAGAAAAGTGTATGTGGTCTTCAGTTCTGCTTAGATAAAATCTCTTGGAAGGAAAAACAACAGCAACAACAACAAAAAAAATTACATGTATCTGAGAGCCCTAGATGAAAGCACAGTTTTGGGGGATATATTTGGGGGGGGTTGTCAGGTTTTTTGGTTTTTTCATCACTGTGCTGTGCAGTGTCTAGTTTAGGCCTGAATTGTGTAATCCAAGTAAGACAATTTTTAAGAAGTGTGCAAGACTGTCTAAAAGGTTCCTCCCAATTAACTGCCATTATCCTCTAGGAAGTTTTCACCAGTTTTAATGGACCTAGACCTCTTCCTGTTCTCAGTAAGCAAATATCTGTGTCTGTTTTCCAGCTTGATGGTTAGGGGGAGCTTAATTTTGTATGAACTGACTTTATCATTTTGTTTTTATTTTATTATTTTATTATTTATTTGTATGAACTGGCTTTACTTCCAGAGAGTGAAGATTTCGGTGAGTGTAAATCCCTTTCCACTTGTAGGAACTAGCTGTGTTTATGTGTATGGGACACAGGGAGGATTCAGCAAGTCTGATCAGAGGAATTTCCTGGGGTGATGCCTGTTGCTGTTTTTCTGTACAGCAACTGGTTCTGCTGGGTTATGACTGGGATCTGAGATACTCCTGCAATGCAGATGATGATAATAAAAATACCCCACACGTCATTAAGTGAGTCAAGGAAAACTCCACCAAAGATATAGTTAAATCTTTATCTGTTGTGATGGTGCAGGTAGGGATTTCTGGCTCCAAAAGCAGGAGTGGGGAGGAAGTTAGGGCAAATTCCACTGAATTCCTGTTTACCTTGAGCTGTTCTGTAGTATGAGATATTGCAAATGCCGTGGCAGGTAGAGATGAGCATTTGTCTCAGTTACTGCAACAGCCCAGAAATACAAATGCTTTTCATGCTGTAATTGTTTTGACTCTGGAGAATTGTTCTCTTTCCTGTGTTCTGGCTCTTCTGGACTCTGATTGCCTGTCAGCCAAGGAACGTTGCTCGGCAGAGACAAAGGGGAATGGCTTGGTGCCCATCTTTGTGGCTGAAAGACTATTTTATTAAATCTTTCTGGACAGCGTGTTTCAATTTCTATTGCTCCAGGGCTCTGGAATCTGAGCCACTCAGTGAAACAGGCTCCTGCTGCACCAGGTGCCAGGAGTGATCTGAGGGGAAATGAGAGTGATGGCCAAGGCTTGTGTCCCAGGATTCAGCCAGTGATTTCCCCACTGTGGGGGTGTTCAGAGACACAGAAATCCCTGTGGGGAGATGCTGGGTGGATCACATGAGTCACCAAAGAAACACAGCCTCAAAAGACAAGGCAGAAAAGCAAATTGGTTTTCTACAGATGAGTTACCACACAGGGACTTACTAAAGATGATCTATAAAATTTGCAGGACTTGGTTTACTATTTTATCCATGAAACCATTCTTTTAATATTCAGCTCTTGGTCATGGGGTGGAAGGGATGTGAAAAGCATCTGCAGCATTATTAGCAGTCTCAGTGTAAAAGGAATCCTTTAGTAAGGTGTTGTGGCAGTCTGTTGTCTCCCTCCTGCTTGAGCCAGCCCCTCCACCCCAGTCTCTTTATTCCCCTGCTTAGTCAGCAGGTTCTAAACCAGATGAAAGCAAACAGCCCTAAAAATGCTGACTTCTCAAAGTGCTGCACCCTGTCAGTCAGGCATCCAGGAACAGAAGTACTACCAACATCTTCCCCACAGCAGACTTTCATCTCCTTCTAAAGGCAGACATGTAAAAAAGGAAAATAATATACAAACAGTGATGCTAAAATTAAAAGCTTAGAAGAAATAATTTCTTATTCAACCTGAAGTAGGTGGCATACAGAAGAAAGAGGAAAAAAGCAAAACCAGTCTAGTTTTCCCTTTTCTGAATATATTACTTTTTTTAAAGCTTGGATAAATCAGCCTGGTGTATTAACCTTCCAGAGTGGTGGAGAGAGTGCAACTTGCAGCCTGGTTTTTGTATCTCTCTCCACTCGAGAGCCTTTGCTCACAGGTCACATCTCTCATAGTTTCGTATTCCTGGGCAGAACAAGCTGTCAGCCCTTTACAGCTGAAATGGGACTAGATCTTGAGGAATGGCTTCTGGCACTGTTTTCTCCAGGAATCCCACTGGCATTCCCAGTGATAATACCATGCTGCTCCTACTATTTTCCATTCCATGAGCTGCTCCAGTCCCCTTGGCCTGGGCTTGGGGCAGCCTGGCAGGTCCGTGGTGGAGCAGAGAGGAGATCCAAGGCTGCACATCCTGAACTGGCTTTCCAGGAGTGCTTGGAATCTGTACTTGTACATGGGACACTCAGCTTTCTGGATTTATTCCACATGAGACTCTTTCCAGCTGCAGACAGAAGTAAAAAAAAACCTGGTTAATGTTGATTTAATGTCCAAACTTTTTCTGCCTTTTAGAAAGGCTCTTTCTGTGTAACTCAGCTCCCTTGTTTCCCAGAGTAATTTAATTTTAATTGAAGACTCAATTGTACATTTATACAGGTACAGTTGAGTACAGGTAATACAGTACTATTCAATGAAAAGGAGGTTTATCAAAGCAGAACAGAACAATATTGTGGGGTTTTTCTGTTTTATTTGCTTTTGTTTTGCCAGTTGACTGAGGCACCAGGTTTTTCTTTTCCTGCTGCTGTCCTTCACACTGTGGGTCAGGGCTATCTATGAACCACTAAATGATGTATCCAGAACACTCTCTCATCTCTCTGCCTTCAGTGCGAGCTTGTCTTTGATGCACCCTAGCTAAATGGGATAAAATAATCCATATTCACTGTGGAACACTACAGCTCAAGCCAGAAAAGGACCCCAGTAAAAACCCAAACAACAACAAACCCCTTCTTTGAAATCCCCCGATGTTTCTTACCTTCACAACTGCCTGAAGGACCAAAGCTTTTAAAATCTTGTTTAGAGAAGACACTAATAGCACCTGATTTATCCCATAATTCTTCTTCAAACTGTTTTCCTGTTTTCAATACAAAATCTTGGGGTCCTGTACAAAGCAAGGTCAGCATTCTTCCCTGTTTCAGAGCTGAGGAAACTGAGACACAGACTGAGTGGATGACTTACGCAAGATCACACAGGGAGTTCTGAGACAACTACAAGAAGATGTCCTGCTTTTGAGCTAATTGATGCAATCTGAAATTCACATTATTTTCCATAACTGTCCTGGTGTGGGAACTCCAGCTTGCATAGCTGTATTAGTAGAGGAGCTGTTTTTTCCTGTTTTCATGGCAAAGATGAGTCTGGGAGGTCCTGTGGATCTTTGGGGATGGCAGAGAGCACTTTTTGTAAGAATAAAGCCTTGTCTCACTGCTTCCCCTGGGTGACCTGAGACAGACTCTGCTCAAGAGCTCCAAAAGAAGGCAGGACATGAGCCCCTGACACACAGCTCAGGGTGCCAGAGACCAGTCCTTGCTCTGGGCCTCTGAAAAATTGCAGAGGAACTGTCAGGAATGGAGGAATGGCTGGTGTGCAGGGAAGAGGGAGCTGGAATGGTGGGGGAGAATGAGAAGGAAGAGGGCAAGAAAAATATGTGAGCGCAAGAGGCTCAAAGACATTCTTTGGCTTCTTCTGCCTCCTGTGCTGGCTCAGCCACTGCTGGGGATGTGAAGACCCCTCTTAATCTACATTTCCTTTTCCTTTTTCACTGGGAATGGAAGAGCCATGTGTAGGTGACCCTGCTCACCCCCTCTTTCCCTCTCCATTTCCTTTCCCAGCAGTGTCTCTCTGGGATACGCAGCCATCTGGCTGTTTATTGCAGCATGAGCTGAATTCTTAGATGTATCCTTTGGAATTTGGTCCTGGTTTAGTGATTTCTCTGTCATTCCTTTGCATTTTCCATACATTTCATCCATGCCCCTGTAGCCACTGCTGTGTGAGTGCACTCTGTCCTTTTGTATCCCACGTACTTTCATGTTTCCACTTTCCCCCAGAACTTCTCAACATTCTTGTTTGGTTTCTATTAATTTTATTTGATTTTTTTCTCATGTTTCTCTGCTTCCTGTTAGCACAGGGAGCACCACCATCCCACTGAAACAGTCAACTGAGTGTAGGCATCAGCCTCCCTCCTCCTCTAATCCCATCCACCCTGGGTCAAGACACTGACCTCAGAGGCATTGCTGGAGGCGGAAAGGGAAGATGCAAACGATTCGAGAGGAAGTTCAGCTTTAAAAGCTTTTAAAGTTCAGCACTGGGATAATCAGCAAGACTCCTTAGCCCTCTCCCTTTGTGCTATGAGTAAAATGCACAGTAGAGTCTGCTTAACTCCTTCACTGCCAGCAGCAAAGATGTTAGTAAAGAGATAGGGAACCAAAAAGGAGCATCTTTCATGAAAAATCCATCTGTTCGGTATTGGTAAGAAAGCACGAGATACTGAGAGTATAATGATGAAACAGAAGTCTGTCCTGGGTACTTTCATACTCCTCTCCTCTTCCAGCATATCTCACATATTGAGAATGTTAGCCCTACAGCTGCTGGAAATTGATTTCTTGATGGATTTCTCATGAAAGAATGGATTGATGCTGGGAATGAAATCTTCATTTGTGTCTGGTGGTGAGATGACTGAACCTTTCTCTCCTCTCACAGATTAATTCTCTGATTCTTAGGGATGTCCTGTGCAGGGCTAAGAGTTGGATTTGATTATCCTTGTGGGTTCTTTCCATCTCATATTCTATGATTCTGTTAGAGTGTTGTTCTAGGCTCTTTCAGTACGTAAGACTTTTTCCTTTTCATTTCATTCCTCTTGCTGTTACAGTGAACTTGCCATGGTCGTTTCCTTGTGCTGGACACCATCAGGGCAGGGCTGAAGGTGAAGCTGATGCTTCTGTGCCATCACAAGAGCTCCATGTGATGAGAAGCACGCAGGGCTGGTGTACTGGGATCTGTGCTGAGGAGGTTGAATGGCCACTGGCAGCTTCACAGTGGCAAAGGATATGGACCCAGAATAATTAAACAACTGTGTCTCATTGCAGCTCATGACAGCTTCCAGATGCTGCTGAAAGTGATTCCAGATGTGTTCTTTGGAACCTCTGGTTGTTGAGAGCACCCATGTGTTGGCAGGGTGAGAGCACATCCTCTTCCCGAGATGCACGTGGCATCCCTGCCTTTCTCCCTTAGACATGAGAGGTCAGCAGCACTTAGAAATACACCCACAGGGCAAAACATTTCCCTGTCCCTCCAGTGCCTCTGTCCTTCCAAGAGCTCACAGATGTGCACAACTGTGCAGTTGAGCAGGGCACAAAGGGTTGTCTCTGCCTGTCACCTGTAAACCCTTTACCTTATGCACAATTACTTTTAGGGCCCACTGGAGACATGCAGACCCAAAAGGACCTTGGTGATTCTCTCGTCTAGCAGCTCAAGGCAGGAATTTCTCCTGGTTACCCGCATATCTTTGGCTTTCCTGGCCTGATACCTCCCCCTGCTGTTCCTTGTCTTTTTTTTGGCACTCGGCATCCAGCTCCGTCCCAGCTCTCCTTCACTCCTGCTGGTAACTGATAACTGCGGAGCTGAGGTCGGACCCTGGCGTGGCAGGAGAGCAAAGGCGGGACAGTGGGTGAGGCTCACGGAGCAGGAGAGTTTCTTTAAAGGGAGATTGTGGGCTTGGCATTCTGAACGAGCTCTGAGTGGGGAAGGACTCAGAAGTCAGGGGGGCTCAGCTCTGGAAACGCCAAACTCAGCAGCTGAAGTCCACTCTGGTACTGGCTGCAGGCACTTCTCTGTTTCCCCACCTTTAGGACAACACCACCTCCCCGTCTCCCTCCTAATGCTGGGTTTAAGAGATTTCCCAAGCTTTGCATGGTTGATTTTTTTTAAATGATAGTTTATGTGCTCAGTCCCAGTGTCATTAAAATTCTTCTTTTGTCCTTCCCAGCATGAACACTTCTAGGCTGAGACTGGTTTATATTTAAGTGGCTTTCAAGTAACAAATGTAATGAGTTATATCATTATGGGAGAATATAGGGAGGAAGAGGAGTGTTATTGGTGCTCATTCCAGCCCCTTCACTGCACCATGCAAACCGCCCAATATGAAGCAGGCAGGCAGCTTTCCCAAGGAGTGTGCAGGGTAACAGTATTCCCTCTGACCTCTGCCCAGGAGGTGACAGGGGAGGAAGGGGGCTTCACCATCTGTGAGGATGCCCCAGAGAAAAGGAATAATATTAGAGTGTAAAATCTTGGTGAAAGGGACCATTTTTATTGCACAGGGATTCAACATCCCGCACAAAGGATGTTCATCCCAACTAGGTACCAGCCTAGTAAAAGCACTTTTTAAAAGAAACAACTAAATGCACTACAAAGCAAAATAATAAGTAGAAGTCGACACATTACAAATAAAACACCAAACAATCTTATTAAATCAACACTTAGATGCTAGAGCTAAATGCATTCAAATTAGATATAAAGCTTTGATATTGCCGTGGTGCGTCTCAACAGATGTGTGAATTCCCTGTTACAGGTGCCATCACATGAAGGCTTTGTGGATGGTTTTCTAAAGATGCTGTTTCACCCCAGAATCACCAACCAGAGCAGTCCAAGGACATCTGCATTGAGCCAGTGGATAACTTTAAAGTACGTGCCTTGACTCTGAGAATGTGCTGCCATTGCTTGGTAGGAGGGTGACTGGAAAAGTGGGATGAGAAGGCTGGGCTGGAGTTCAGATCATGTGGTTTATGCTTCTGTCCATGGCAGGAAGTGGCTGGTAGTTGTTCCATGAGCCTGGGGAGCCCTGCCTGTGGATGTTTGTTTAGAAACACAGTTACACAGTAGTATCACAGTGCCAGCTCAGTTGCAATAGAATTGGCTCTAATGGTTTCCTTTTCAGCTCAAATGTACTGCTAAAAACTGACCTGTCCTCCCAAACCCTAAATCAGGCTGTGCCCACACAGTGTTTTCCAGTGCTTTTAGGAAAATCGTACTTTGACTGATGGAAAGCAAACAAAGCTGAGGAAACCCGTGTGGACTGAACTGAAGTAAAGACCATTAGCGTCTTCCCCTCTTCCTGGGACACAAGGATGTGATTCATGAGACTGTTCCTGATTGTGATGAAGAACTATCCAGAAACATGCAGGACAGTCCTGATATGCCTGATGTGCAGGAACTGAAGATAAGGCTGGTAGTGACTTAGGAACAGAAGGAAGGAATGACCTAGATTTAGGCAAGATGGTTTCTATAACAAGTATAAAATACTCATCCCAGGCTCATTCCCTAGTCTTCTATTCCCCAATTTTCTATGATAGGTCTGTATTCAACACTGTGACTGTGAGTCTATTGCACCTTAAGTGTTTTCCTAACTCCTTTGAGCAGAAGGATGCAGGCTTCGGCTGTGATTTTATTTGGTCCAGCTGGTGAACCTGTCCTTGGCTTGTCAGGAGACAAGGGAAAATACTCTATTTAGATGAGTAGAGATCCTTCAGGGAAGGACTATGACATATGACATCTAGTTATACTTCGAATGCTGCCATGAAAATCACTCTTATTTCCCTAGACAAATCTCATCCTTCATCTTTGCCTCCAATTCCCCACATGTAAAAAAAAAGGATAATATTGCCTGATCTGTGGATGTTGGGAGAATGAATCCACAAGTACTTGCAGGGCACTCAAATCCTGTGGAAACAAGCTCAAAGAAAAGCCAACCAATAAAGAGAGTGATGAAGAACACAGGCCAATGTAAACCATTCCTTGGCCATGGTACAGCTCAGTTTTAATGACTCACGGTCTCATGCAGTGTAAAACAACACCTCGGTTTCTGATAGAACAATAGTTTTATGTTGCATCCTGCATCCAGTGCTCCCAGACATGCACGAGGAAAGGCAATTTTATGTTTTATACACATTTGCTTTTCAACTTTCATAAAGATTTAAGGGGGGGGGTTATTCCAAATCTGCACCAAAGCCAGCGTTTCTTCCTGAAGATTAGTAATTAGATCCTGTGGCAGCACTTAAATGTTTTGATGATGGGTCCTTTGAAAGCATCTTAGATTAGACAGTCAGATAGGAATGCACGATAATAAACTGAGCAGACAGGGCCATGTGCTGAGTTACTCATTATCACTTCAATCCAGGCTGAATTGTGTGAACACGCTGACACTAAAAAGGCAGAAAAGTAAAGTGGGCTTCTTAAAAATAATGTTATTTTTTGTTCTCCATAATTGATTATATACACGTTACTCTAGAACAATCCTGAAGACAGGACAAGGAATATGTCATTTTATCCTTGCTTGTCTTTTGCTGGCTTCCTAAAGTATTGCAGCTTTGAATAGACATGATGATATTCTGAAAGTCTAAATTATATTCTATTAAAAACTATTAATAAATGGGCCCTCCGTGAAATAGCAGCTCTGATGGCAGCAAGGCAGGCTGTGTTTCAATGGATGTTAGAGGGAGCTCTGCTGCCTCCAAACACAGGATTGGGCACTTGTAGAGGGGAACCTGATCCCAGAAAGGCCCTGCGGGATGCCATTCACAGTTACGATTAGAAATGTCCCAGGAATGTGTGGGGAAGGATGAGTGCACAGCCTGCCTGAGATAGTGCCAGCATGGTCTCCAGCTCTCTCCGGAGGAGCCAGATGGCATTGTCTCTTTTTCCCAGTGATTTTGATTCGATAAGGTTGCCTTTTCCATGTGTTCCTTCAGTCTGGCTGCAAAGGACCTGGGAGAGGGGGAACATCTTGAATCTTTGCTGTGGGATTCTCTCAGGGTTTGCTGCCAACCCCACTCCCCAGTGCTGGCATCCAATAACCTACTGCAGCACTCCAACAGCACAGGGACACCACTCAGGACCTTCTCAGCCTGACAGCCAAATTTCCATTCCCATCTTTTTCCAGGCTCTCTGGCAGCTAATGAATCTCTACAAAAGGTTTTCCTTCCTTTTGCCGGTGTAATAAATTTAAAGCCTTGAGATCACTGTACAAAGACCTAACAACACTGCAGCACTAATAATGTCGTTCTGAGGGCTAAGTCAGCCAACAAGTTACTGGCTGAGTATAATTTCTTTGACTAGTTGTCATAATCTCCAAATATACTTTGATTACTTTTTTCCTTGACATGCAGACTTTGTGATTTGTCTGACATGCTTTGAGCTTTATTTAGAACAAGCTCTAACCCAGCCTTGGATTAATTGAATATATATTTTTAATTTAAATTTTGTAGAAAAGACTTGCAACTGCAAATTTTGCCAGAAGGTGGAACTAAAGCTCCACCTCCCAGCAGCTGCTCCAACACAACTGACAGGAATGCACTTAAAAGGCTTGGATTCAGTTAGTCCTTTCTCTAATTCTCTCGAGGCAGCTGCTGGAAAGAACTCTGTCTAGCATTCCGAGTGGATTAATTATTCTATTAGATCTGTTTAACCAAAATCTAATGATCTAAACATCATATCAGGTCTGAAGGGACTTTTAGTACTCATTTAAAATCATGAAGATTTTATTATTACAGATGCTTCCTGAAAGAAGCTTTTTATTTTGTCAGTCTTTTGGTGCTTTAGTTTCTCAGCAGTCAGAGTTTATCAGGCAGAGATGTGACTGTTTCTCGTAACACAACTCAGGGAGCTGGTACTGAGCTGGAGTGTCAGCACATTTTGCAATGAATTATTGAGTCATATTATTCCGTGAGAGCCCATTCCAGAGGCACTGATCAAGATGCAGGCCCTGCACATGAGGTTGTTCCTTTTCAGCTGTACACAGAGTTCTCCAGAGAGCTGTTAAAGCAGAGAACAGCAACAAAAAAGGTGTGTTGCAATTTTCCTGGGGTCACAGTGCTGGCAAGTGGCAAGAATTGCATCCATCTCCTGAAACAGAGTTGTTTGCAGACAGCACTGTGCCTTCCCAGGGCAATTATAATTTACTAATTGTTCAGTTTAGCAACAGATCCATTATCTCTCCCTCCTGTTTTTTACTTCTCTCTCCCCTCCCTTCACCCAGAATCTCAAACCACAGCCAATTCTGTACCTCTTTTTGGGGAAGAGAAGTGCTCAGAGAGACTCACAGCCTTAAATGTAATGGAAATATCTGCTAATGAATGAGCCCTCGTTATGCATGTTACAAGGAAACACTTAATTGACAGTGGCCACCAGATAACAGGGTTTAATTAATAAATCTGTGTGGCGTCACATACACCACAGGAAGGGATTACAGGGGTTAAAGTGTCTGTCTGGTGGACTTTTATGGAAGAGTTGTGTTGCCTGTCTTTTAACATGAATAACCCGCATGTCTGTGACCCAGCACTTGCAAAAGGAGGATCAGTTGGTTCTGAGAACACAGCAGCCCCGGCTGGCTGTTTGAACATGGCTTGGATGGCATCTGAAGCACACCAAAGGCACATTTGTTTTCTTGCCTCTCCAGCCAGCATCTGGGTTCCTATGCTGCTGTGTATTCCACTGCACACAAGGCCCTGAGTTGGACAAACAGGCTTCTGAAACTCAGCAGTTAAAGACAAGGTCATCAGTGCCTCAGACAGACTGTCAGCACCCACCGCCCTGGTCGCAGCAGGCTCCCAAAACAGGGACTTGATAACTGTATTGATAAACTAATGAAGCTCTGCTGACCTTCCTCTACTAGTACAGTGACTCCATACCCAGTGGGGAGCAAGGCTCTGGCGATCCCACTGCAGTCTGTTAGGGAAGATGGATTACTGTCACTCTGACCTGCAAGGGGTTCTCCACGTTTGCAGTGTGATGTGAAAAATTCACAGAGGGTCCAGAACTCCTGATCAGTCTGGTCTTTGATGACACTGGAAGGTTCCATGCCAATGGCAGGGGGTGGAATGAGATGGGCTTTAAGGTCCCTTCCAACCCAAACCATTCTGTGAGTCTGTGATTGTCATCCTCTTCCATTTGCACGCTCATTTTAGAGCTGAAAGTGTTTGTTTGTGACACAGAAAGGGGTAACATTCACAACCACTACCAGCCCAGGAACACTCACCTTTACCCACTCTGCTCCTGCTTGGATGCACATCACCCTCAGAAATCCCTGCAGAGGGGACAGAAAGCAGCAGCTGCCCATGTGAACCTTTGCCCAGGAGAGCTGAGCCTCCCAGTATCAGCTGGCCAAGCCCTGTGGAACCAAACAGAACCAGCCCCATTCATCCCAGCCCATGGGCTAGGCAGCACATCTCCTGTTCTTGTTCCTGCAAAGTGACAACTGGGCAAGAGGGGAACAAAGGCTCTCTGCCTGGAGTGGTGCCTCAAACACAGAGAGCCCTTTGGGACATGGCAGAGTTGTTTGTTCTCCTGCACACAAGGAGCATCTTGGAGAAATGTGGCCATACCAGTTCTGCTGAGAACAATTAGGGACAGAAAACCCTTTAACCTGCTCTTTGCCTTCCCAGCAACCAGCTGTGGCTTACCAGTACAACCCCAGTCACCATCCTTTGCCTGAATGAAGATGTTGTTGTCCTGCCTTTAGTATAGATATTAAAAAATAAATAGAAAATCACACTAAGTTGAAAGGAGCAGCTTTTCTCAAGGATGCAGGTCTTTATTGTTAACCAGTTACTTATTCAACCAAGAAAACAGTTGGACCATGGAGACCTAATTAGCTGGTAATTATTCTCTAGCTTTGCCTTATCTGGATCACAGATCTTTAAGACGGATCTTTATCCTCTCTCAGTAAAATCCCATTGCAGGCAATGGAACAGGAATCATCTATTAAACTGGATCCTGTTCACAATCCCAATATTCTGGAAGAATGGGGGTTTTCACATGCAGGTCTGCAAAAACATCTCACTGCAATTACTTTATTACTATTAATCACTGCCAGGCTATGAAGGAGTAGTAATAAGTTGAAAAGAAACTTGGTTTACTATGAAAAAATGTGTATTTTGATTTATTCTCTAGCTGCAGCTGAGTAATTTCTTTCTGCTCTCTTAATAGGAGACTTTCCATAAGCCTTGACTTTTCTTCCATGTGTTAATGTACAGACCTACTTTAATGCTTCTGCATTAATATTCTTCTAGACTTAGAGCTACAACTGTGGAAACCGTAATTTTCTTTAATACACAAAGCACAGAATAGGACACAGAGAAGAATTAAGACTAGGGAGTCTCCAAGTGCTCCCTGACCCCCGTAGCTCATAAGGAGATTTCTTGCCTACAACAGAGATCCATAGCTGATGAAAATAAAATTTCATGTGAGCTAGAAAGACTTCAGAAATGAAGACTTAGAACATTCTTCTTTCTGTGCTAAAAAATACATTAATGGGAAATTTAGAATTGATAAAAAAGAGCTCTTTATAACAAAGGATGAACTATAACAATATGCCCTTACTATAAGAGCTCAGAGTTTTTTCTTCATGGCATCCTTCTAGGCAAACATTGTGCAATTATAAACCTATATAAACTCATTTTACATTAGCCTTGCCTATTTTAACAGTTAAAACACTTTATTTTCAGTTGCTGAGATTAATATTGAGCTACTAACACGATATAACCAGCAACCAGAACTATTCCAGCTCTCTTAGACTGTCCTGTCCTCTTCTTACAGTGCAGAGGGTATTTAGCACAATGACCCCTAGTTAGTGCTTGCAGGTGGAAGTGCAGGGACTTGGACATCTTATAAAAAGGGGAAGATGAGCTTTCCTTCTGTTTATTTTTCTTTTTTTCTTCTCCTCCTTATAGCAGGAAGACTTTCAGAGCAAAACATGAAATCGTGACTGGGGAAGGAAGGTGTTGCCCCAAAATGAGAGCATAAAATGGAGCCATGAACAATTTAAATGTAAAATATTAGTGTAGTTAAGTAGGAGCACATCTGGAATATGAAGAAATGTTAATGGCAGATTGGTGGCAGACAGGAAGCAGGGACAGGCTTTTAGACTGGGTCTAGAGACCTTCCTTCTCTGTGTTAAAGATACTCTTCAATTGCTGCTGTTGTTTCCTCCAGCAAGAAAGTGGAACTTTATCTGCCCCGGGAAATCTTTGAATGGGTGGAAGGCAAATGAGAACAATTCTGCCTTGCAAACAGACACGATGAGGATCTGTGCAGTCTGGGTTAAGCCCTGACACTGCTCAGTTACCAGCTGAGACAGCTCTGAGGCTCCCAGGAGCTGTAAGACCCCTGGCAGTAGGGATTAAAGTCTTTCAGAATGCCATTGGAAAAGGACTGGGGAGAGTGGGCAAGGAAATAGGTACTGGTGAGAAGAAAAACAGCTCAGGGTCAAGCATAAGGCTGACACTATGAGCAGAATAATGGGACAACTGAGTTGAGGGACCTGGGGGTGCTCTTTAGGGATTGGACACCCTGGACACATGTACCAGTTGTTTGATGTCCTACTCCCCTCTTGCACTGATAACTCAGTGAAAGCTCTGGGGCTTAACTGTTGGCACCAGGGTCTTAACAGCTACATGTGTTTGAACATCCTAATTACTGGGAATGGAAATGGAATTAGAGCTGATTCCTCCCTGTTCCTCACCGGCTGGTTTGTCTGATCCCGAGGCTGGGATCAGGGCCTGTCTCTGTGTGGAGCTGAGATTACCCAAAAATCTGTCTGTGTTGCAGGGAAGGGAAGTGAGGCAGAGCCTAGAGCTGAGCAGTGGCACAACCCGATGGATTGCAGATTCCTGTGTGTGCCTCGGTGCTGTTAAACAATCTAGAGTGTGACAGATTTGCTTCCAGAGTGGCACTGGTGCAGCCAGGTTGCTCTTCAGGGTCAAACCTTTTAGTCCAGGGTTGCTCTGAGGGTTTCAGTGTTCTGAGCAGTTCTGACTGAGCTGAGGCTGAAGAAGCTGAGTGCTCTGCAGGCAGCCCCATTGTCATGCAGGGTATCCTCTGTAGCATTCCCAAACCCCTGGAGCTGGGTGCTGGCTCCCAGCTGATGTTGAAATACCCAACTGCTGCAACCCAGGCAACAAATCCTTCTGGAAATGGCACAGTTCTCCAGCTCTGGTAATGAAATTGATTCCTGAGCTGTTCCACAGGTAAGGATTCTGTGACTTTGTGGAAGGTCAAGGAATGACACAGAGCATGATAGGGAGCCAAATTAGGCACTTTTAATAGGAGAGAGACTCTCCTCTGTTTTTCAAGCCCCAAACCCTGTCTTGGCTGGCTTCCACGCATGCAGCCAGTCCTCTGCCTGCTCCTCAGAAGGGTAGATTTGGCCAGGACCTCTGGAAAGCCCTTCTCACTGTAGCTGAGGTTTTCCTCTTTCCTTGTTTAGAAGGAATTAATCTATTCATAGGCATGATCAGGCTCTGCATCTCTGTCCTTCCCTTAGCATTGGGCAATGAAAGTCCTGGCCTTACCTGTGGATGCAGGAATGCTACAGTTAATTTTGGTATGTTCTGTTATTTATTGAGTCCCAGAGTCCCCATGTCTCCTTGTTTGTCCTTGTATTTATTAAGTACAAGTTTATCTACAGCAGTGAATTGCAGCAGCACAGCACCTCGGCAGTGAAGAGCAAGTCCTGGGCTGTTCCAGCACACTGGGATAAACTGGGCTTCTGGCTGGCAGCTCCTGCCTCTCTGCAGCCTGTCGGGAGGGGAAGCCTGAGCTTCCTGAGTAGGACACTCAGCCCCTGGGCTCTCTGCAAATGGTGGTCCTGGTTTCTCTTGGGTAACTGTGCAAAGATCCGTGCAGGTTTGGACTGGGGTCCTGCAGAGTCCATAATGATGAAGGCTGTCTAGAAACCATTAATAAAGATCAGAACTTGATGGCATCAATAAGTCCCTTTGGGCTTCTTGCAGGCTGAGATAGTGGCAGATTGTCAAAATTACTTAACATCCTGGAACACCACCCATTCCAGTATGAATAGGTTTCTTGTGTACAACTCACATGATCCTGGTGTTTTCCTGGTGTCTCTATGGAGACTGGAGACATTCTTCTGGTCTATTGGTTGGGGATCTTTTCTTTGCTGCTTTCAGGTAAATTGTCTTGTAGAAAAAAAAAAAGCAGAGGTAATCCTCTGAATAATGAATAAAGCATCAGTCACAGAACACCAAAACATCCTGGCTGTTTTATAGAAGGAGTTACAAATATTTTGATTTTTCCTTTTTAACACGCTACCAGCTTGGCAGAGATTTAGCAAGACTTGTGCAAAAAATAATTGGCCTTAGGCAAAGCTGGATGAAGCAGTGAGCATTCACATGTGGATCCTCATCCAAATGAGGCTGGAGCATGGATTAAAGAGTGAAGCAGTGTTAGATTTGGGAAGCCTTTGCTGCCAAAAATTGGGGGTGCTTTTTGAAAGATGTCCCAATTCCAAACACTCTCATTCTCAGGAGATTAGATACTTCCCCTCACCATTGGCTCCAGTCCCTCTAGGAGAGTAAGTTAAATGAGGTTTTTGTTACCTTGGTCATATTAAAATAGTTGTCTCTGTTTTCACTGACATTCTGGAGAGGACAGCAGTGTAGATAGGAGGAGGATGATGGCTGGGTGCTTCCTTCCCCTTAAGGGTGGGTTGTCACAGCAGCGTGGAATTCACTGGAGAAAGGGGGAAAACACTGTTTATTGTCCCATGAATATTTGGGATGACTAGTAGAGGACCAGGTGCTTCTGTCTTGCCCAAACTGAACCCTCAGGTGGTACAGAATGCTCTTTTGCATTCCTGGTTGCCACTCCCAAACTCCTTAGCCCTAGTTTATACGTCCGGAACATAGCCTCTTAGCCATAACCTGGAAAAACAAATCCCACTTGCTGAAAGATGGGCTCTGTTCCTTGGCATAGCCTCTGGTATACGTGGTGTCTGTGCAACTCCCAGAAAATCAGAGACACCCCATAAATATCTCTCCAAATGCCCTCAGTTCTGTCAGTGGGCCTGTCTCAGGATTCATAGTGATTTATTCCTTCTGGTTTGGTTCCTTGGTGCCCTGTGTAGTGGCCCAGCAACGCCCTGGGAGCTCATGGAAATACTCCAACTCCAGTGCCAGAGCCTGGTTGGGTTTTGGTAGCAACAGAGCCTCAGGAAGGCGAAACTGCCAGGTGCTGTGTGCCCTGCAAAGAGGTAACTGGAAAAAGTTAACACACTGTCTCACAGCCCCCAGTGTGCTGCGGGGGAAAAAATGAGGTCACAGAGGAGAATGCCTGGAGAGGACATGATGGTGAGTGCGGTCTGGCTTCTGTCCCAAGCATTAACAGAGGGAAACTTTGCCTCAGTTTCTCTGCATGTAGATCTGAGGCCATACTGAGGTCTTCTTTTTAAGGGATTTTGCAACTGTGTCATGAGCTTTATGGCTTGTGTGTTCTGAGCCTGCCATCAGCACTGATAAAAATGGTTATTAGCTGTACTATTACTTTAAATCAGAGCATCTTTTAACTAATTTGGGGACTGGCCAGTGGCTCCAGTCACATGATGAATACCCTTATACTCTATTTCTAGATGATTCAAAGTTGGCTCTAGGCAAGGGAGATTAGGTTTAGGGCTTGAGGCAGAGCAGGAAATAAAACAAAGGTGTCCCAATCGATAGTTCAGCTTTCAGTATAATTTTATTGAAGAAAGTAACTCAAGCTTTGGTTTATTCTGAGCACATGAAGGACACCTTTGTAATGTTGCTGCCCTAAGCCCAGGGCTGTCCATTAAGGGACAAAACCTGCTGATGGAGCCAGGAATGCTTTGGAACCACACAAACGCTGCAGCATCACAGTGTGGGGATAGGGAATAGGAGGAGAATGAGTTGGACTCGGCATGAGGTCTGGTGACACTCAAAGAGGCTGCAGACAGATTTAAAGGTGACAAGGAAAATAATGTATTTGAGGATTTGAGACAGGCTCCATAGCTTTGGAGGATGAAAAAGAAACTCAAATGAAACTGATGGACTTGGTCTTATTCCATAGTCACTTAGGCCAGGAGTGAAATTTGGTTGTGAAGATAAGCTGGGAGCAAAGAGCCCCCTTGAAGGCGATGGGGTGTGTGAGCTTGTGTAGTTGCTGCTCTGCAATTTCTGTTTCCTTGGCTGCCCAGAGGTATCATCTTATCTGCAAAGGGGCCAAGGTAAAGTTCAGAGTCAACAAACACTTCAGTTTCTTTTCCATCCTCTGGCTTTACAAGGCTTCCCAGGAGATGGGGAGGAGACCCTGCTCAGAGGTGTCTTTCTCTACACAAGCATTTCTGTCAGGGGAATGTACAGGACTAAGGGCTCACTTAGCCACCCATCAGGTGGGTTTGCCTTCTATTTGCATGTGTGGGATGTTTTACACCCTCCCTGGCTTAAAGAAAAAAATCTTCCTGGGCAATGCTCTTTTCTCTGGCATGGGGCAGATACTAGAAACTCACTTTATTTATGTGAAGCAGATGCTGAGATCTTTTACTCAAAGGGATTTTGATGCAGCTGAGACCTTTCATGCTGAGAGGACAAAGCCTCTGGATTCCCTGGAGTGAAGCACTGGCCCAAATTGTGCCTTCCTCTTTCTAGCCACACATTTGATTTTTCTATACTGGATCAAGTATCAAGCCAAATATCATGCTGAAAAAGGCATACACTTGAGATCAGAGTGTCAGTGTTTAGCAGGATTGATTATGTCTGTACAGATCTGTTTTCAAAGGTGGTTGGATTTCACTGGAAAAGGGACTTTTCTAGTGATTGAACATGGTAATGTCAGGGGCTTGCAAAAGGTATCTTTTTCCTTTCGATATGGAAACAGGAATTCAGACTGAGACCCAATGCACTTTCAGGCTTTGGCACTTTAGTTTGTTCTGCCCATTCTGTCAAAATGGGTTTGCATCTTGAATTCTTGTGGAAACTGGTGAGCTGAAAACCCAACAGACAGAATTCTTCTCTTTAGGCAAACAATCCCACTGTGCTCATCAATGTACAAATACAGCAGCAAGTGATCACAACCAGCTGACTCTGCCCTAAGCGGAGCCAGGTACTTGGGTACTACCTAAACCACAAATTTAGTAATACAGCAGCAGCTTAATTCCTCTTGCCTTAATCACTGTCTCTTGTGGTAATGGTTGTGCTGGGACTAAACAAGACAACCCTAAGGTGCTTAATCAGTTTCCCAAGGTGCACCGCACCTGTGGGGCTCTGGCACTGCACAACAAAGGGCCCGGTAGCACAAATTGACTCCAAATTAAAACTAGTTGTCTCCAGAAACCCCAGTTCAGAGAGTCTGCTGCCATAGCTCTCCTGATTGAACACAACTGCCCTCCTGGACAATCCATTTCCAGCTCTCTGGTGCTGACCTCCCTGCTTTTCCTTGGAAATGACTTGTTAATGACTGACAGGCTCACAGCAGTGCTATCTTCCTCCCCAGTTCTGATTGAAAAAAATGCTTTAGTCAGTGAAAAGCAGGATCGTGTCCCTTGAATTAATTCCCTCTTGGAAAAGGGCAGAAATTGTGGTCCCTGGCAGTCCAGCTGCCGTTTGCAGTGTGCAGGTGCCGGCCTGGTACGCACAGACTGCGTTGAGTCTCCTGCCCTCCAAACCTTCCTGAATGTGCCTTTCACTTCCCAGCCTCCCGTCCAGCCCCAGCTCTCAGCCACAAGAGAAACCTCAGGGAGAAGAACTTCTCAGCAAGGCTGTCCTACATGGGAATAGTCCTGGGACTCCAACAGCTGCTCGGGGTTTGAGTCCCCTTGGCAGATGTTCGCTATTCCAGCCACTTCATTAATTTTGGAAACAAAATCCCTGATTATTCCTGACCAAAGCACCCCTTTTTGATTGACAGCCAGTGTGTGTTTCATACGACATAACCCACCGTATTGCTCTGGCCACTTACTTCTTAAAAAAACATTAATAAAAAGAAGTAAAGTTTCTAGAGATGTGTTAGTGTGGGCTAATCCCACCTGCCAGTTCATCTGCTTGGGCTCAGGTGAGGGCATCACATTTCTAGAGTATGGGCAGAGGTGCCAGCCACACACCTCTGGATATTCGGCCCTTCGGATGTGAGAAACAAACATTTAAAGACAAGCAGAGTCTCTTGTCCCGCCGTCACTTGTGTGTGAGTTCGGCAAGCCCACAGTTTGTTTTCCCTCTTGATTTCTGGGCTGGATCTAGTCAAGCTCCTGGAATACTCTTTAGGAAACATTCCTCTGCTGCGTTGTGGCAGGTTTTGCAAAGGCAGGAAAAGCAAGATGAATCCAAAGTGGGGGTAGGGGGGCTGCAGCTCCTGCCTGGACCCTGAGGAAACACAGAGCAGTAAAATGCCATTTGCTGCTGCTTTGGGGCTTAAATCAGTGGCTTGCTCAGGCTGTTGCTTCTGAAATATTCTTTGCAATAATTATCAGCAAGTACTAATTGCTGAAGTTAATGTTGCTGGAAATTACTTTGTTTCCTAAAAAAAAGAAAAAAAAAATGTGTCTGAAAAAGGCGAAGAAAATGTGCTCCTGAAATGGTTTGTCTGAATGAAGAGGTGAGTACTCATAAAACTACATTAATAACAAAGTCAGTTCATCTGCTTAAATATCCGTAGTTTGTTTAGGAATTAAAGCAGCAGTTTAATTAGTTCAGAAAGAGTTATATTGTTGTGGAGGAGAGACATTCTTGAACTCCTTAGTTGTTATCATTCTAGTTAAATTCCTCATTGTAAGATCACTTTAGTTTCTCAAAATAAAAATAAATAAAACCATTTCCAACCAATTTATTTTAAATGAGAATGTTGTCCCAACGGTTTAAAATGAGCAAAACACTTTGCTTTACATTTGTTTTAATATAATTTGCTGTGCCGTGTTTTTAAAAAAAAAATGTAATGAGGTTTTAAGAAAAAAAGTTCAATGGATATATCGAAAGTCTGATATATCCTTGCATCTGCCTTCCAGTTTGGATAGTGTGTGGACAATGCAAGTGTCTTATTTTGATTTTGAGTCTCTATAAATGAGAAACTATATCGCTGAAGTTAAAGTCAAATGAAACTTTGAATTGAAAAAAGAAAGAGTGCTTTTACAAAAGAGGTTAGAGATAGCTTATAGTGTTTTGAAGGCTTTTAAAAAATACGTGTTCAAATCGTTGATGAAAGTTTGAGATGATTGTTGCCTTTTGCAAAAACAGATTGAGTTTTCTGTCACTAAAATAAGAGTTTACTGCCATTTGGATTGCCAAAGCATGAGAACTGAAGGGTGGCTGATAACTTTTTGCAGATTATATTTAAATCCTTGTGTGAAACCTGCAAATAGTATTTTTGGGGGGGTAGGTGGTAAATCTCCATAATGAGCCTCTCTTTACCCATTTAAAGTTTGTGAGCTGGCTGTGGGTTCTGGAAAACCTGTAGCAACCAGTTAATCCAGAGGATTCCTCCCGATGCACCTTTCCCTTAGTAGGGTGTCCTGGTGATTTTTGTCGGAGACCAAGAAGACCAGAAATAAAACTCAGACCTCAGGCTGGTAGAAAAACTTCTTCCAGTGGGGAAGCCTCAGCATCCCTCAGCAGAAGGGGCTGAAAGCTCAGCTTTGCAAATATCCAGCTGAACTAAGCAGGGACCCGCCAGAGAATCATCTCAGACTCGGGGTCCCGGTAACGCTGCTCTGGAGAAAAGTTATCTTCTATACAGTGCTCCTGCAAGGTACCTATAAGTAGGTAAATAGGATTTTTTTCTCCTCTGCCACTCTCCAGCACTTCGCGGCTCGGGAATAGGTTTGGTGCTGGTCGGGGAAAGCTGTCAGGGCCGGGGATGAGGCACTCTCCTCCGGCAGCCCGAATTTTAATTTTTTTAGGTAATTACAATCTAGAGAACAGGAGGAGGGGGAGAAGAAAGGAAAGAAGCAAAAGAAAAAAGAAAAAAAAAGAAAAAAAGAAAGAAAAAACAAAAGAAAAAAAGAAGCCAGCCCCAATCTGGAACCTTTCAACAAGAGGGGGGGGGGGGGGGAAAAGCCAGCCCCACACCCCAGTATCTTAAAATAGCGAGCAGGGAGGGGAGAGGAGCGGCGGATCCTCCCAGCCCGACGCAGGGTAACAATGGTGCTGGCGAGGAGCAGCGGGCGCCCTGATTGACAGCCTGAGCCTCCTAAAAAGGCCGCGGAGCGATGGGAGAGATGTTTATCGGTGGCTTTATATAGCGGGGAGTCGGCGGCGCGCAGGGCGGCGGAACCGGCGGACGCAGCGCGGACGCAGCGCGGACGCAGCGGGACACGCTCGGGGCGCCGGGCGCCCATGCGAGCCGGCCGCGGCTCTGGCCGCCCCGCAGGGGTCCCGCCATGCACGGCCACCCCCAGCCCCAGCCCGGCCCGCAGCCCCCGGCGCGGCTGCCCGCGCCCGGCCGGCCCAAGGCAGGCAGGAGGCGCTACAAGACCTTCATGATCGACGAGATCCTCTCCAAGGAGACCTGCGACTACTTCGAGAAACTTTCCCTGTACTCCGTCTGCCCGTCGCTCCTGGTCCGGCCCAAGCCGCTGCACTCCTGCGCCGGTAAGCGCGACCCCGGCGATGCCGCAGCGAGGATGCGGCGGGCGCGGAGTCGGGGGGCTCGGGCGAGCGGCTGCTGCATCTCCCACTGCATTCCCCCAAACCCTGCCTGAACGAAGCCCGGCTTCACACCCCATCTCCACAGGAGGGATTGCTCCCTGGTTTTGCCAGCTGAGGGATCGTTGTTAGTTACTATCAGTAACTTAACAGCTATCAGTTAGTTCCTATCAGTTTTTAGTTGCTATCAGTGTGTAGTGGTGGGGTTCAGCCTAATCGTCGTCGGGGTGTTCATTGGAGCCAATACATAACCAGCGCTAATGATCATGAGTTAAGGAGCTCTACAGAAGTCCAGGTCCTGTAGAAATCGTCCTTCATCTTATGCTCATTGAACCCTCTGGTAGTTTTTTTCATTACGTCTGAGTGAGTACAAAAAAATTAATAGAAATATTGTGAAAGGAAGAAAAAAAATCTGTAGAGGCACAGTTTTGCTACCCTAAATTCTCATTTTCTTTGAAAGAACGTAGGTTATTTCTAACAGCAAAGATGGGAAAATACTTGTAAAGGTTTTGTAGACACCACAAATAAATACACATAAGCGGCTCCGCCCTGCACAGGCAACACAATGAGCGATTGCGTCTTGACCGTGGGCATTATAAAATTTCACAAGCAGACTGGTCTAATGTGCGCATTTTAAAATCTACATTAAAAATAAAAATAGTATTCTTAGAATGCATTCCCGATTTTAAAAAATATTTTTAAAAAGCCCTCTTTCTGGTGAAGCAGGCAGTTTTCCAGACTTCTGTTCTTCCCATAAGGCCACACTTCCAATGGTGACACATAGTGTGCCAAGAGAAACGATCCGATGAAACTGCAACTTAAAAATGCATTCTTCAAAAAATCTTATCTATTGAAAAATATTTGTAAAGGACTAATTACCAATAAAAATAATATCTATTTCAAGGTCACAGAATTCTATTTTTCCTCTTTCTCTTTGCTGGAAAAAGTTCATTTTGCCTTTGTATTAGGTTGTGTTTAAAAACTCAAAGCCTGTACTTTGGCTCAGGTTTGTTGGTTTGGTTTGTGGTTTTTTATTGCTGAATATACATAAGAAGGATCTTTTCAGCTCTTAGCAGAGCTGTGCTGATAGAAAACTTGCTGTTACGGTACCCTAAGAGTTTGAGAAGTAGAGTAAATCCTTGGTCCAAGCATAAATCTTCCTTCAACCTCAATACTTATATTGTAAATGCCAGTTATTAAAGATCCAGGAGAGATTAGGAGGCTGGATCAGAATTAAGACCCATGATGACCAGCTTTTGGAAAGAAATTGCATGAACAGTATGATCCTCCATCAACATGTATTTCTTTCAGCTGATCTGTGTGTGATGTCCCTTGCCTTCCCTAACTAATCGCTGACATATTTTATATAAGAACTAGTTGTTAATCAAGATACTGCTGACAAGGGAATTTTTGAGAGCTGATCCCTCGCTACTGCGTAGCGAAATTCAGTGCTTGGCCAAAACGTCCCAAAGGGGTTTGGTGTGTGGCAGTGACGCACAGAGCGCCCGATTCTGCCTGCAGACCTCAATCCACCAGGACAGAGGCTTTTCTCTCTTCCTGTAAAGAAAGAAGAAGAATTAGAAAAGAAAGTCCCTTTAGCACCCAAATGGAATATTAACCTGGATATTATCAATGTCCAGAAGCACTACTTTGGCATAAAAAAATACAGTCTGAATGTCACCTAATAGATCCTTGGGATTTTGGATGGATGAGGTGCTCCCCAGCAGCTGGTTTGACTCTCACTACCCCCTCATGGGAAAAAAAAAGAGAAATTTTTAAAATACATAGTTCTTCATCAAGTACAGCAAGCATTGTCTTTGCAAGAGTAATATATATTCAGTAAATAATCATTAATAATCCTCCTATTCAGCAGTGGATTCAGAGTGATGCTAGTGAGTCTCTTGTGGTTACTCTTCAGTTAAAGCCTTATTCTCTCTTTGTGCCTGGGATCTTTAATGAATTCGCCCTCAAGGTTGTGTTTCTAGCCCAGGCTCTGGCCTGTCCCTGTGTCAGGCTGGGTTGTGAATATCTGCTTCTAATGGACTAAGCTTCATGGAATTGCAGTGCTTGTGAAGTGAAGTACAGAAAGAGATTTGCTTGTGGGATTAAAATCATAGAGGAAACTGCTACCAAAGTCCACATTTCCAAACTGTCAGATTCTAAGGTGTATAGGCACAATTAAAGTCTTATGTGTATTAGGCAATGGTAATGTTTTTTTTTACAAAAGGAAACTGTTGGCTAAGAAATGGATAATTCCACAAAAGATATCTAAATGTGAAAGAATTTGAAAAATACAAAATATAAATCTGTAACTAAAATAAAATAAAACAAAATAAAAACCAAACCCACAAAGACACACAGAGTGAAAATAAACAAAAAACCCACTCCCAAACTACTTGGGGACTAAAGGCTGCAGAAATACAGCACTATAGAAATACTGTATGGCATTTAACTTATTGCCTGAATTTCCTTTGCCTCCAGAGTTAATCAGGAAGGGAGTGAGCACTTAGTCTCTTCATGATCTAAGAAAATGAGTCTTAACCTAAACCACAGAGATTTGTTACTGTACCATCATAGCTGAGACTTGGGAGCATTTGAAACAACGATGAGTAATGAGTTACTCCAGCTGAACATCTTCTCCGTGGTTTTTTCTCAAGGCAGGAGTCAGGGTTTGTAGGAGTTTTCATGGGCTAAAGAGTTAATATTTCTTTCATCTTGGGTGAAGTCAGAGAAGACTGATATGACTTTATAATTTATTTGGAGCTGAAAGACATAAGATGTTGTATGTGTGCAGCATGTGTGTTCAGCAACATCCCTGGTTAAGTGAAGAGAGATTGGAAAACTTCGGTAACCCGATAGAAAAGAGTTTTTCTTTTGGCTGTGATGAATTGCTGAATATTTAACTGAGTGCAGCTGAATTGGAACAAAACACATTTGTCAAGCAGAGGCAGAAGGAGGTGGAAGAAGCACTTGAGACTTTTCCGGTGCATCTTGGGGTCGAAGATTGACATTTTAGTTGTGAGTAGCATTTGTGAGGTCTAATGCAAAGCTCACTAATGTCGCCGGGAAGATTCCCACTGAAGAGAGCTAGGAATGAGCCCCAACCCAATTTTGGTTTTTTGAAAAAAAACTGCAATTCCCTGTGGAAAGGTTCCATCATTAGTTTAAAGTTTGGTATACGAACATGTATTGTGGTGTTTCTTGAGCCAAAAAAACAAGGCTGAGCCAATACCAAACCTGTAACAAAATGCTAGTCTGGGTTCAGAGCCATTATGATTAAAATTTAAAAAACTAGAAATCTTTTCGGATGGTGATTAATGCCACTTTGATTTATGACTTTTTGGGCTGTGATGGCTGAGTGAAAATACTATTTATCTTGTTCCATGATATTTATATTTTTATTGGCTTTTCATATTATGTCACAGTTAGTTACGATACAGTGTTCATATGCTTGGTTTGTTACAGTGATTGCTGACGGTTGCTTTTTGACCTAGCAGAGTCCTATAGGAATCATTTTTCAAATTGCCTTTATATCATTTTTCAATTGAAAATATTTGTAGGCGAGCCTATTCAAATTCTAGTTTGTTTCATTATCTTGCTTTAGCGATAGATTTAAAATCCGGTTGCCTTATTGGTAGTGTTGGGCATGATAAAGAATCAAAGGACACTGTCACCGTGTGATGTTATAAGGTCAAATTAGAAAAGTTTCTTATTTATCAAAAGAACTAAAATAGTTTGAAAATTAAAATCAGGCTGGGGTGTGGAGGGGAGTTGTGTGCCATCCCTGATCTTAGTGGAATTTGTGACATTGTGTATTACTAATCAATAATACTGATCTTGGATGGCCTTTTTAAATTCTCCAAATGAACTGAGATGGCTGGATAAAAAAGAATCACATCGCCTTCGGTTGCAGAGTTCAGTTATTTCAGTGAAGTTGGTAGTACAAATTGTTACTTGTCTGTGCCATATATTCATTTGTACCAGGCCCTATTCCAGAGCTCATAAAAAACCCTCAAATTTGAATGTATCTTAGTGGTTTGTAATTTAAATCCTAATGAGCGGCAGAGTAATTTATGTCTATTCTATGCCAAGGTTTTTTACTAGTCCATATCTCAGGTAGGGCCTATTTCTCTTTAATTGTTATACCAGAACAACACCTTGCAAGGCAAATATATACGCGGGATCAGTGTGGCCTTGCTTGTTTTCTGAGACAATTGTCTGCTGAGATATAAAATATTTCCCCATGTTTTGGGGAAGTTGTGCTGAAGAGGATTCTACTGCTCTATGTACATTTAAAAGCGCCACAACTTCGGAAAGTGAATGCAATCTTAAGTTTGTCCACTTGGGTTTTTTTGTTTTTTTGAAAATTTACTACTGTGCTTGCTGGTCTGTGCAAAAAGTTTCCTGTAATGAACACTAATAATTATTATTATTTGCTCCCTTGAAATTATTTTTGAGATTTTTGGTTTGGTGATTGGATTTTTTGGTTTTCTTGGGTTTGTTGAGGGTATTTTTTGAGTTCGAGACATTCAAGATGTGTGTGATTGGGATTTTAATGTAGGCAAGTGTCTACTATAGAACTGTTCAAATCTTGAATTCTTCTCTTCCAGTTCCATGTCTCTCTTCTGTTGTTTTATCTTAGGACGAAACTGGGAGCTTTTGAGCTGTCATTTTCCTCATATAAATGATATTTTCTGGACTAAACTCAGTGGTACCTGCAGCCGCTGGGGCCTTTGGAGAATCATTATTTGGGAGATAAAGTGTGAGCTTTGGTCCTTCTGGTCCTCACCCAGTCTCCTCAGCCGTTTTAGGAAACCATGGTGAAAAAGTAGTTTTATTGTGACTTAAAATAGCTCAGTTTTTATGTGAGACCTCACAACAAGATTCCTTCTGATTCTCTTCCAAAAGGTCTTGATATGGCTTGACGGCAAGGCTTGATTTTGCTGTGGGACATTACTTAATATTGGAGTGGAAGCAATTTCTTTTGCTCAAAGACTTGCTGAACCTTTTCCTTTAAATTGAACAGATATTGTTACAATTCCTGGGGCAATTCCTGGGGGAAGGCAGGATGCTTGGGCAAGGAAAAGGGAATCCACATAGTGCGTGTGTTCCAGCATGGGGAAAAATGAGATGCCATCCATTCATCATGTTTCCAGTCTGAAACATGACAGCTGGATAAATCCCATTGAATAAAGCTTATGTGGAGTGGTGGGTGCACCTTCTGCCAGACTCACTTGGGCTTGAGGGTGTTCCACATCCCCCGCGCCTGGCATCTGAAGCTGGGTTTGGATTGTCATCCCCAGGACACTGCCGGGAATACAACGGCATCCCAGGCAATAGTACAAGGTCTTGGAAAGGATTTTGCTCTTGTGCTGTGTGAAGTGATTGCTCAGGAGATCTACGTGTCTTAAATAGCTCCTGAGTCCATGAAAAACCTGTGCCCCAAAATGTTGAGGGAAGTAGGCCAAATTGAATCTGTGTGTTTATACAATAGGTGCCAACCTAAATTGCAAAGCTGAAACTGTTTCTGTGTAGAAATCTGCATTGCTGCAAGGCTGTTTGGGATTTTTGCTGATTATTTGTGCAAACATATGAAGAAAAAAAGATACTTTGAAAACTGCCTGTATTTATTTGGTTTAGCTTACAAAGATCAGTAGAATTCTATAGTTGAGTAGCAAGAGGTAAAGGCAAAATTAGAAAGGAATTCTGTTAATCCTGAGAAATACAAAGTGCTTCCTCGGTAGATGTGTTTCTTTGATCCAGTATTAGTGAAGCTATTGAGTATTTTTAATAGATATAAGATAGTTCAGAGACAACATTTCTGCCTAGAGATGGCAGAAGGTGCAGTCACAGTTACCCTGCTGTCTCTGAGCATTCCTCTGAAAACCCAGAAAAGTCAGGATTTGCTGTCAGGACTGTGTCCCTGCTCCTGTAGTGGGATTTATTCAGCTGCAGCATTGGGAAAATCTGAGTTTTCTCAAACTCTCCATAACGCTCTGTCCATTTTAGCCCTACAAGGAAAAGCCTGTCTGTGGATGAGGAGCACTTTATCAACCAAGGTAAACGAAACAAACCTATGGACTGAAAGTGGATTCCTCTGTAACTGTTGTAGATTGGGCACAACAGTTAATTTTAAAGAGCTTAGTGTTTTTCAGGGTGGCCACCTTGGGTTTTAAGTGTTTTGATGTCTTTAGCAGAAAACGTAGTTCAGAAATGCCCAAAAGTGGCATATGGGGGATAATAATGGGTTGGGTGATGATAAATAGATACTTGGAGAAGTGCCTGTTAATTTTCTTTGTTGGATTATATCCAGTACTAGATGTGGCATTTCAGAAGGAAACTCAGATTTGAAAGCAGATTTCACTTGGACCGAGCAGACAAATCTGGCTCTAAAGAAATTTCAGTGCTAGATCTGTAATAAAGACTTACTTTTGCTGTCTTATCTCAGTACTGTTAATAGTGAATAAAAGGAATTAATGAAAGGCAAAACTACAGTGAACAAACCAGAAGATCACACCCCAGTGATTGCAATAAAATCTACTGTGGCAAGTAATCAGCATTGTGGTTGTGGTTGGGCATGAATAAGCATTGTGGAGGAATGCTATAATGGGAGGCATTAATGAATGTGGGATTCCACTGGGAAAATTGACACCTACGCCTCATTTTCTAAAGCTTCAAAGTTGGCACTGAAGCACAGTTTAAATCTATCTGCTCAGTGATTTATGTTTAAATGCAGCACTTTCGTAAAAAGTGTCCTCCATTTGGCCATTGCTCTTGGAGACTGCGCAGTGCAGATCTAGTGCCATTATTATTTTGAGGACTTTTATTTAACTTGCTGCTGGAAAATGCAGGAAAAGACCATCTCATCCTGTGGACTCAATGATCCCCATTGCTGCCTTCAGGACAAGCTGGACATGAACAAGGGCAAAAATCCTCGCTGGGGAAGGTGAGGAAAAGGAATTGAGAGTGTTTGGAGCTGATGTGTTGTGTGGAGCTCCTATCATCCCATCAGGCTCGGGGAGCAGAACAGGGTTTTTCTGCTGTTTACTTGTGCTGAGCAGTGCATTTATTTCCCATCTGAGCACAGACAGCTCCCTGGATCACAGCCCTCGTAGCGTGTGGATCGGAGTGTTGATCCACCTTCAGGAAGGATTTTCTGCTGATAGGAGTGGAGCAGGTTTGGGTGATGGAACAAAACCTGTGCCTTTCCAGCTCAAAGCCACTTCCATGCCCTCGGTGGAGGCCTCTGGGGAAGGAAGATTTGCATGGAATGCACAATGGATGGCAGAGCTGGAACTGATCTTCACATCAGGAACTGAGCTCTGGAGGCACTTGCTCAATATAGTGGCTTGAATTGTTTCTAAATCCACTGCTGGGTTGGAGAAAGGCTCTGCTCTCATTGCTCAGATGATTTAATTGCTTGATTCTGCTGATCCGTTTCTTCTGCTCGGCCCTTGATAACTTGTCCAATGTTAGAGGTGACTGCGACCCTGCTTGGAGCCACTGGAAAGCTGGGTTTGCATTTGCAGGCCATGGACAAAATCTTATCACATCCTAGTGAAAATAGGAGAAGTCAGAAAAATTGATATTTCTGATTGTTGGTAGATTGAAGAAATAATCATTATGTGTCCTTTTCAGTTCAGAGCAAAGCAAAATGCTATAAATTAAGCTTGACAAGGGAGAGGTTTAAAAAGTGTGTGTATGTGTAAGATCAGAGAAAATACTCAATCAGGAATAAAATACTGAAAACTTACCTTCTAAAGTCTGAAGCAAAACTTAATAGCACTTTCCTTTTAATGAGACATTTGGCAAAGCAATGAAGTTACTTTCAGTTTTGCAGAATTTTATTTCTTTCTCTTTTTCAAGGAGAGAAAGTTACAACCAAACATTCAGTCATTTCTATGTAAGAATTGCTCCAGCTGGATTGCAGAACTCAGGACATATACGCAAGAGCTTCACTTGCCAGGAAATAACAGTTCCTTGGAAAATTTGGGCTGTATTTGTGATCTCAGTTGTATTTGTGTAAAGTCTGTAATAGAATAGGATCACAGTGACAAGCTAATGGGAGCTGAGCAGTAGAAGTCTGATGTTATCCTTTATTTCTTGGGTTTCCAGAATTGTGAGAGAATTTACCTGAGAGGTCTCTAGCCCAGAATTCCCAAAGCTACATTTTAATGACATCTCTAAAAATACAGAGATTTGGTATTAGGACTTGGCTAACACAGTAATACTTAATATTTTCCATTTTCCTTTCATGCACCTTTACATTTTGACCCATTCTTGGCCAGAACACAGCTCAGAACAGCACCCAGTTACCAGCTGCAGGCATTTCAGGTGTTTGGGAACAGCTGAGATCCAGTTAAGTAACTACAGAGAAGGGTGAAGAACAGTCTTTCAAAAAAAGATCCCCATCTTCCCGAACATGGACCCCTGCACTGATATTCAAAATCTTTGGATTGCAGGCAGCACATCCAGAATATTCAAGCTCTGTCTAAAACACAGAGCCTGAAAGAACCTTAACAGACAAATCTGCTTTGTTTTTAATTTCCTGTTTTAAAAAATCACACTTTCTTTTTTTTTTTTTGAATGAGAGAAAAAAACAGTTTTCCAGAACTTCCTATGCAACAAAATTACAATTTCCTTTGGAGATGTGATGACAGAAAATTTACGAATATATGGTCTTTTTCGCCAAGCAACAACCTTTCAGTGACCTTAAAATGTGTTTGGATATGTATGTTCATATTTTATCTTGTAAATACTTTGACATGCCAGTGGTTTCTATTCATGTAGTTCGTTGTCTGACTCCAGCAGGATTACTCATGCAGAGAAGGGATTGAATTGGAAGTATTTATATTTGCCCTGTATTTTGGATAATCTTACTACTAATTTTTTGGATTTTCATCAGAATAAGAGAGTTTTCCATGTAGTCACTAAGTCATCTTTAAACACTTGGCCACTTGCCTTTGGATAGTTCTTTTAATGATTTATTTTGTAAGTCACAGAGCAGTTAAAGGCTACTTTTTCTGCCAGTGCAAATTTTTGGGTTTTTTTCAAACTGGGATTTTACCTTACAGGAGTTGAATTTCATTTGAATTAAATTTTAATAGGCATCTTGAGAACTAATGTTGAAGCAACAAGTTCCTGTACCTTTGAGTGTGCAGGTGCCTGTTGCTACATCCAGTGTAGAGCTGCCTACGTTGATCCATTAAAAACCAGAGCTCTGTTGTGTAAGTACAGAGGGATTGAAGCTTTAATAAAAACATGTCCTTTTCTTTTAGAAGACAGAGAAATGTGCATGATATGTTTGTGGTTACTTAAACAGGGTATACTATGACAGATTAACCTGTCATCTTTGAAATAAAATTAGCAGTGGTGGTACTTTATTATGGAAAACATCTCCTTGCATGTTGCACATAACATGATATGCCTTATGAAGGCCTAGTGCTCTGGGTGGTGTTTATTCCTGTGGCTCAAAGAGGAAAAATATGAAAAGCCCCCCTGAAATAGAAACCAGTAATGTAATCATTGATACAATAAAATGGTGAGAAGTCTGAAGCAAATGGGGGGTGTTTTTGGCCAAAAAAAAAAAAATAGCAAGTGTTTGTGAACACATTTCACTTCACCCTTCTGCCTGTTTTGTTCCAAGTCTCCTCTTGACAGCTTTGCTCACAGTTCATTTTGTTCCTGTGGTGACTAAGCTGTGGAGGAGCTGATATTTGGAGGTTTCTGTGCATAGTACCAGGCGGTTTGGGGCTCAGCTGTGTTGTGCTCTTGGCTTTCCTCGAGCAGGTCTGGTTTAGGTGGCTGCGTATGGTGAAATTCTCCACCAAGGGTTAGGAAGCTGTGCCAGAAGTTAAAAGGGTTGGTTTCACCTTGTTGCAATAAATTACAGAGCAATCATAAATGATAGGAAGGAGTTTGATGAAGTGGGTGAAGAACAATTGATGGATTATTTTAGTTAAAATTACTTAGAGCTGGACTGGTCCAACTCCCACTGAAGTCAATTAAATTGTAGCTGGATCAGTGCCAAAATGAGTCAAATTCAATTATGCCTTAACTGTAAACATTTTAAAGTACATTACTGTAAGGTGGTTCAGCATTTAAATTACATTAAAACAAAAGCATTTATGAAATCCCGTCTGATTTTATTTTACTTGTACAGCCCTATTGAAAGCCCTTTTTCTTGTGACTGCAAGACAGACCTCTTTGGCTGGTGCCTAATCCCCAGAGCACCTGCCTGTTGTGAAGAGATGTCACAGCCACTGATACTGTAGATGAATTTGCCCGTTACAGACTCGCTGCTGAAGTGATTGCATCAGAAGAGGCAGCAGAGATGACTGAAAGGAGATTGTAGAAATCCCACTGCTGTTTCATCTAATTGTCAAGATTTAGAGAGCTTACTTGTGTAAGTATCAGTTCATAAATTAATGAAATTTTTACATGAGCTAATCCCAAAGCTGGAATGGTTATGGGTATTCTTCTGTTTCTCAGCTGAACAAAGTACAGCATCCAAAATATTATTTTAAAAGAAATAATCTACATGATAAAAAGGTGGATTTATAAATGCATTCAAGTATGGTAGTGTTTTCACAATATTGGGCAGATTATCTTTTAAATCATTATTATCTTTTAAATTGTGATTCACAGGCTTCCTTTAAGACAATTTATGTATTTTTAATACATTCCGGATTGATTCTTTTCATTCTGTCCTCAAATTTTTTCCTTCCTGTCCACTTGCCAGCAGAGCCAGGGAGCAGCTCCAACTTGCAGTTGTAGGGTTTCCCTGGCTTGCATTTTTCTGACTGCCTTGGGAGGTCAGAGCTCCACATCCCAAGTGCCATCCCATCAAAACCTTGGGTTATGGCAAGCTGTGCAGACAGCAGGGATCACTGGGATCATTCCCAGCTCCGGGTGAACTAAATTTGTCTCTGCACAGACGATCTCCCAGTCCATGCCAAGTGTTGAGAGTGCTTCTGCAGATGTGGGATTGGTCTGGCTTGGTTTCTGTCTTTGTAGCAGTTGTGCTAAAATGAAAGATAGGGCCTGATCCTGGTTTTAATGTCATGACATCGCTTTGGCTCTGTGAGAGGTTCTTTGTGGAGGACGGAGGTGCTGGACACGTGTGGAAATGGAAAAGATGGACTTGACTGCATGCCCAGCTGGCACGGGAGTGCTGGCGTGTCTTATTGCTGAGTACCTGGCTCCATGGGCTGGGTTTTGGTCTGGAAAACTCAGTTTGGCAAATCATTGCCTTTTCTTTTGTGCTGTCACAGTTTTTTAAGTGTTTTTGCCTTTCTGTTTTCCATGTTTTCTGTTAATAGCAGGATCAATTAATAGCTTCCACCGTCACATTCTACAGAGCTGGCAACTATGAAATAGAAATTTGGCCTTTGGAGAAGGGGAAAAATTATACCCATCCAGCAGCTTTAATAAGGAAAAAGGGACAGAACTGTGATAAATGTTAGCACAGGACTTCTGTGGCACATACTCAACCAAGGAAAAATACTGTCCCTTTTCTTCCCTGTCACTGAGCACAACCATGACTGAGTTCAGCTTTGGGGGTGCCTTTGAAAAAGCAAACCCAGCAATAAAGTTCTCACCTGCTGGTGGCTTTTATCTCTGAGCTTCCACCCACAGAATAAAACTGGTGCTTTCCTGTAGTAAATTACAGGATAGAAAATCCTTCTGGCAGTGAAGCATACTGAGAACCCTTTCATTCATCACAGTGTCTCGTTGGTGATTTTGGTTGAAGAAAACCTTTCCTTTAGAAGAAATACCTTGGGAAAACTCCTGATATTTCTTCTAGGAAATAGAGCCAATGCTGAATTTCTAAGTACTTCAGGTGTGATTTGGAGGGTTGCCCTGTGCAGGGCCAGGAATTGAACTTGATGATCCTTTTGAGTCCCTTTTAACTCAGGATATTTTTTGATTTTAACTCCTTGCTGATGATTTGCTGGGACATATCCCACTTTACTCTGAACCAGTCATGCCTATGAAGTATTTACTGAGTATTTCTTACATATGGAGTAAATCATAATGGAATTGCTGCCACCACCCATTGCTGCAATGTTAATTAACTGAAAAATCCGCCCAGAAGAAAGTTAAGTATTCATTTCCAGTACCTGGTGTGTAGCTTTAGTGTAATTTAAAATGTGATGGACTATTAATTTGTTTTCTCAAAATATTTGTTTTCCCCAAAGTCAATCATGGGTCATTTGCCTCCAGTAATTGATACCAACATTGGAAATATTTGTCCAGTTGATGACAAACTGAAGTGTTTGACAAATTACCAGCTCTGGTTAACCTGGGGCCAGTTTACACCTCAGAAGAAAATTCAAATACACACCTCATCCAGTTTTTCTCCATAAGAATTTTCTTCATTTGGGTGTCTCACTTGTAACAACTATCAGTAAATAGTGAGCCTTAGGTATTTTTGCCTGCTGCATATGATGTCCAAACACTGCTTTTCTCAGTACCTCTTGATTTTCCTCCTGTGCCACTTATTTTCTCCTTGAAGTCAACAGAAGTTTGGGGTGTGTAGAAAAAGAAGAGGAATTGCATCAGACTGCAAATAAATGACCATTTTCTGCTGGGCATTCATTTATCTGGCAGCTTGGGACACAGCGTGTTGGGAGCAGGGATAACTGAGTGGAGTTGGGTTTTGCAGAGCCCAGGGAAGAGCTGAGAGCTTTGCAGGCAGCTCTTGGTGCTTGGTCCATCCCTACTTGGCTTTGTCCTTGACTTCATATATGACATGGAGCCAGCCGAATTCCTCATCCTTCCCATTTTTTAGAGAAAAGTGGTGGTTCATTACGCATTTGTGCCAAGTATTTTAAAATTCTTTGCTAAGAAATGCAAGAGAAGCCCAAATGGCCAGTGGGGACTGTGTATGGGTAATTGTGTGTGTGTAACTGTGCTCTTCATGAGTATTAATTA
Source organism: Monarcha castaneiventris obscurior (assembly GCA_026261815.1). Taxonomy (NCBI): domain Eukaryota; kingdom Metazoa; phylum Chordata; class Aves; order Passeriformes; family Monarchidae; genus Monarcha; species Monarcha castaneiventris. The sequence goes on from JAMPIT010000114.1 coordinate 6,590,643, forward strand.
AGTACAAATAAAATCCTGTTGTTTTTTTCCCAGCAGAGGGAATTCTGTAGGAAGGAACAGACTTCCCCACAAATCACTTTAAGATAGGTGTTAAGACAAAACCATGTTTATTACTTTGCAAGAGTTGCAACTCTTTCATCACCAATTTTTATCCATCCTTTGGTTCTTATTGGAGTTTTACACTCTGTCCATGCCCTGTAGCATTCTTCAATTTGCTCTTTCACTGTCTTCCTTCCCTTATCTCCCCATGAGCTCTTTGTTCCCTCAGCACAAACTGCACCTGAGAACGTTGGAGTTCAAGTCGAACTTTTGAACCCATGATGTCAGGTTGGTTTGGAATTAGGCAAAACCAGTTTGCCCATCCCTCACTGTAAAAGGGTTAATCCTCTAAACTATTGAGAGACAAGGGCAGGGAATTATGAAAGGGGCCCCTGTTTTATAAGCATTTGTATTGCCAGTGCTTGAATGCCCGTAATAAGCAGGTTGTGCTGTGATTAATGACTGTGTTTTACATGCTGACGATAGATGATGTGTCTCATTGGAGAAGCCATTTATTTTTATTCAGGCTCCTCACCCCAGCAGCACTGGAAATGAGATGTTAATGTCCTGGTGGGAGTGTGTTTCATTCTCAACAAGTTAATGAAAGGTGACCCACTGAGAGGAGAAAATAATTTAAATGGTGCCTTTTCCTTGCCTCTTTTTAATGTGTGAAAAGACAATTTACAAGATTATTTTTTCATAGGGGATTTTTCTTTTCCTTTCAAGATTCTTACTTTGTTCCCTCCGAATTGGAAACAAGTAGGAATGTGTTGTCATTCTGAAACTTTATGCATTTGGAAGGGGCAAGCTATTCAAATGCCTTAAACTTTGTTTTCTTAATTTATTTTTAATAAAAGATGAAAATAATTTTAAATCTTTAGGTATTTGAGCCAAATTTTATACCAGATTATAAGTTTCTTATTTTGCTGCAGTTTCAATTGCACTTTTCCCTCCACTTTGTCATTTTGTACATGTAAAGGATGTGGTGGTAGAGTGTTTATGGTGGTTGGAATACACAGAGTAGACACAGAACACATCTTTTAATTAACCAGCTATATCTTTATATCCATATGGATTCAGCATTGCATCCATCTAACGTCAAGGCTTTAACTTCTGTGGAATGGCTTAAAGGAGGAAAAAGACTTTAAAAAGCACTTTTTAATTAATTGGAGAAAATCTATTTCAAGGCAGTGAAATGGGTTGCAGTGTCCAAGCAAGTCTTTTGAAAGCTCTACATAAACTGAAAGTCCTTGGGTCTCCTTCCCAGCAGATCTCCTGGGATGGAAACAGGGACAGCTGTGTGCATGGCATCAATACTTTACCAGAGAGGAAAAATGAGCAGGATGTTTAAAAAAAATATTTAAAATTGAAACAGTTTTTCATATGTGGTTTGTATTAAGGCTCTTGTGGCTCTCAGAATTTAAAAGCTCCCTCAGAACTATCACACCATTGCTGAGCAGAGCGAACTAATTCACGTTCAGTGAATTCAGCAGTGTTGGGTGTTTTCATCACAGAGCAGTAAATGCCAATAATTGCCTAAATTCTCTGGGCAGCTTAATAACATTCCAGGTGGGATACAGCCCCTATTTCAGAGCTTAATGAAAACACTGTCAGTGTAAAGATTTTGTCTGTTTGCATGTGGAAATGCCAAATGTAAGATGAGTTTCATCCCAGCAGTGCCAAATCAGAGTCTGGTAGTGGTGAGATTTGGGAGATACATAAAATATTCCCTGCAGAGTCATTTAGATCAGCATCATGTTAAAATTGGCAGCCATGGTTGATCCTGGGCAGAATGTCTTTCTTGGGTGAGGAGAACTTTAAAAAGTTGAGCTGGAAAAAGCTATTTTTGTTGGAAAAGCCACACACTGCTGTTATTGAAGGAATTCCCGTGGAAACACTGCTGCTTGCACAAGAGCAGGACACATGCGTTGCTTCAAAATTAACATATATATTAATGGCACATTAAGGAATTTCATAATCGTATGACACAAAAGAGAGTTCTCAACACAGTGCTCGTGCAATCTATTAATGGGCAATGTCTGCAGCAAGCTGGGAGTTAACAACACCTCTGCCTCCCCACATGGCTGCTGTTGAGTCCTTTCCAGGCCATATAACTGGTGTGATTGGTGTTATCTCCCTTGATTTGCATGTGGGGAAAACAGAAGTCCAGTGGGGTTCAGGGAGTTGGCTGAGATTGAATATTAAAGCAGTGCCAGAGATGGAAGTACTGGGCCTGAGGTCCTCTTTCCCCAAAATCGACACCTAAGTGAACAGAACTTCGTTCTTTTGGTGCTTTATGGGACAGAGTAAAGTTGGTGAGAATGTGACAATATTCCCATCAGCCCGGAGCTGTTTCTTATGCTAGTGGGAATGATACACCCGCCCACGTGTGAAGGGAAGAAAGGGCTCTGTTGTTTTTTGCCTATTGACTTTTATAACTGGCATTGGAATGAGATGATGAAGCCCCAACATCCCTGTGGAACACAGCAACACTGCATTCCGCAGTGACAGGGGCTGTAGGAAACTCAGAGAAGAATCCATGGGTGATGAAACCAGAGGTGGGTGATAACCAAAGCTTTGACTCCAAATTTTAGATTGAGGGAGAGTTTTCCATCTGGATCCCTAAACTTCCCACTTGGATCCTTAAATTTCCCACCTGGATCCCTAAATCAGAGCGTTTCCAGGGACATGATTGTAGTTCTGGATTGGAGCTGTTTGGAACAGTTGTCCTGTTTGGAACAGTTGTAACATTTCTGCCCATAAGTGCATTAATTCACAATTAAGGCTGAATTTGAGCACTGTAGAAACTTAATTCTATCCATTATGATTAATTAGGGCCTTATCTCCACCCAAAGTCTAATCTAAATTTGTCTGGACATGTGAAAACAGTGGCTGACTTCCTATCAGAACAGAAAAAATCACACAGATTAATGTTGGACATGAATGAGGGTTTGCATTTGGAGATCATTGAATCCAGAATGGTTTGGGTTGGAATCTCATCCAGTTCCAACCATGGGCAAGGACACCTTTCACTATCCCAGCTTGCTCCAAGCCCCATCCAACCTGGCTTTGGACACTTCCAGGGGTGGGGCAGCCTCAGCTGCTCTGAGCAAGAGGAGGTCAGGATAGCTAGAGCTCACCAGCTGGAATTTCTGGCTCATCCTTCTGTCAGGGCTTTGGTATGGACAGCCTGGTATCTGGGAAAACCTTGTCATCACTTTTCTGGCACATACCTGGTTTCAAGCCTCCAAAGTGCTTTGCAACTTTGAGGCTGACATTTTTCTCATGGAAATGCCTTTTCTGGGTGTGTCCATTTGGAGACTACCCATCCTTGAGACATTTTTCATCTTGTTTTTGAGATTAGATGAATTTCTGTAAGAGTGAAACTCACTTCGTGTTTCAGCCAAAAAACCCCAATACGCCACCAGCCCTGGTGATGCCTTAGGTTTTAACTTTTATATTTTTCAATTTCTGTACTGCTTAGAGTGTACCTCTGAAGTTCCTTGTAGCCTGTAATTTCTCTCTCGTGCAAGATAGACATAACAAAGCCTCTCCAGGCTTTGCCTTCAAGGACAGCCAGGCTCTTCTAGGCCCAAAATGTGTAAACCAAAGCCTCTAAGGGGGGAGCAAGCTGAGGGGAATTACCTCATTGAACTGGGGCTTTAATTGGAGAATTAACTGTGGTATGCAAATGAACCAAACCTATAAAGGTGTGAAGAACTCGTGACCTGGGGTCCATCTTGGGGTCCATTTTTTGGAGGCAGCCTCTGGCTCCCCGGGGTGTACCTTGAAGGCCCTTCAAATAAACACCTATCTTTATTCCCTTACTCTTGTCTAGTCTCTGTTTCTAGGTGGCTGGAGAAGGCATCACTGGAATGAACATGCTGGGTCTTGGCTCCCATCAATCAGTTTGCTGGCAGACTGGGGTGTAACTGGTGGGAGCATCCACCTCCCTGTGTCCATATGGGACACTCACAGCTGCAGGTAAAGGTGGAGGTGGAGCCATGACTGAGGGTTCTTACAACATCTTCAGCTCATGACTGACTTTATATAATACAGCGAGTCCTGAAGTCAAGGAAGCTGCTTTGGGAGTGAAGTTGCCAGCACTGGTTTTTATGCTGCAGAATGGTTGGCAGTGAAATGTTTCTGTAACCTGGAAATCCAGCTGTGTATTTTCCCCCATCCAAAAAGTGAAAGCTTAGCTGTCCTCAATTCATTCTCTTTTGGTTAAGACTGGATCTGTGAGGTGACATGGGTGTGCTGTTATTTGATGTGAAGAGGATAAAAATAGCCATGCCCTGTGCTCATGGAAGCTGTGACATAGTCAGCTTATTCAAACAAAAAGATCAGGTTTGGAGGAAATCCTCTTCCAGGGTGCTCTAGATTCTGTTAACAGGGTTTCAGCTTCCTGGAATAACGCTGGGATGTGCATTATGCTCGGCTTTGTTCCCTGTACGTGTCTCTCCTCCTTACCCAGCCACCAGAGCTGGGTTAAGACCACTGATCTAATTGGCAACCACAAAGGACAGGCAGGCTGTGAACAAAACCTGCTCGTGTATCAGTTGCATCCTTCTAAATTGCATTGTTTGTGCAGCTGCTCAGCCAAATCATCCACAGAGTTTATTTTTGTCCATAGAGGAAACAGAGATGGGGTTTCTCTGTGTTAGGGCAGATGAAAGATCAAAGAATCATATACGCAGCTCAGAGAGACCAAGCTCTCTGCTGAATGTGTCCTGATGGGGGCAAAATTATTAATAAAGCAACCCTTGAGATTATAAACCAAAGCTATGAGAGGCAGAGGCTTTGCCTCTGTGACAGGTCCATTTCAGGTTAACACTGGTACTTGCTGAAGTCCCCCTTTCATTTCAGTGAGGAAGAAAAGAGGGGGATGTGTACTTTAAACAGTGATCCACTATTCTCCTGAGAAGGAAAAAGTGTTTTCCAAAAGATCCATCAGGCAAAATTTACACAGTCTGGTGTTGAGAAACAATTGCACTCTCTTTCTTCCCATGTGTCACTCAGCAATGTGTTTTAGAGGCTCCGGGCAGGAAGAGGTAGTGATATTTATGGCCAGCTTTCTGCTGGAGCTCACACAAGGGTGGGCTTGAGAAACCTGAAGAGTGCTTTTGTGTGCATGGCCAGTCAGCTGGCCAAGGCTGGTGTTTGCTTATGGATGCTCTGACAATAATTAACAGAGCAGGAAGTGAGGGACTGATTGATTTATGCACCCATGGCATTATGTGTTTGAACTTGGACAGAAACTGTGAAATCCTGAGGGAAGGCACAATCATTTGTCAGATGTGTGAGGATATAAGAATGGCCATAATGTGTTGGCCCAAGGTCCATATAGACTCAAAGCTTTGGCAGTGGCCAGGGAGAGATGCTCAGGGAGCAGAACAGAGCACAGGAGAGGACTTACCCTTCTATCAAACTCCACCCTCTCAGCTAGGACAAGCTGTTTCTCCATCAAAGTCCAAATCTTGCTCCTTGACCAGTGACACCATCCAGACAAAGGAATCGGTATGGCCTCTCCCAGTGTCCCACAATGTCTGGTCATGTCTGTCATTGGTAAATTGTTGCAGCTTAAGCTGAGACACCCTGAGAGTTTTGGCATCTCGGTGCCATGTTCCTCCTCCATCCCCAATAGCCAAGATCAGAAACTTCCTATAAATCCACTCCTTTGAGCTGTTCCATTCTCTCATCCTTTGGCTGCTCCACTTGTGAAGTCTGGGTCCAGTGGGTGATGAGCTCAAGAGCTCAGCCTTCTCCTCAGTGATGGAGGGAACTCTTGGCTGAAGTATTTAACATGACTCCGTTCAAAAGAAAGAGTTTCAAGCTGAAGTTGGCTTAGTGAAGCCAAAGTATCCCTTGGTGCAGATCTGGGCAGTGAGCTGGTGGATTGTATCCCGGGAACCTCCCTGCAGTGCCGGAGTGCTGTTGTTTATGGAGATGTGCTGGTGTTTATTTCTCTGGGATTGATGTGGTCTGGGCTTAGAATTCCCTCTGAGTCCAAGCAGTAAGGGTCTGGAATGGAGGTTCACTTCCAAACCTGCCTTCCCTGGGGAGTTGTTTGCAGTCACGATGGCCTTGGGCCCATGTATCCAATAAATATTAGGGCAGATCTGCTTGTGTTCAGTGCACCCACTTTCCCACTGAGTAGGATTTAAAGGAATCATCAGCTAAAGATGAGGAGTCCCAGACAGAGTCCCTTTTGTGTAGCCATTGACAATGAGCAGGACCTCTCTGAGTTATGCTCAGTTTGGCTGGAGGGGGTGGATTTGAGTCAAGGGGGGCTCCCATCAAAAAGGCAGGTTGTCATTTGAGAACGTGAAGCAGAATAATTCAAAGTACAGAAGTGGTGTCTGTACTGATTCATTCTCTGCTGATGAAGCCACAGTGCCATTACATTTGCCACAAAGAATTTCTTGAGTGCTGGCCAAATAGATTCTCCAAATGCTTCTTTAAAACAAAATAAATCTTCTTTATATATAAATTTTCCTCTTCACTGAGGATCTGACAAGATCCTGGCACACTCCTCTGCTTGACTGACAGCCTGGAAGAAAGGCTGCTGTGTGCAGGGACAGCAGCCTATAGCACCGGGTGGTGCTGGCTCGTGTCTTTCCAGCAACTGAGAATAAACTCAGCAGCTGGGCGTTGTTATCCCAGGATATCCCAGTGATCACCCCAGGACAGCACAACCAGGCCTTTCCACTCCAGGTTCAAGGTGCATTACTACCTCCTCCCCCACTGAATGGCCCTGAACAAAGCCAGTTGGTCAGAATGGTGATCACCAGCCCTGCCAGAAGATCCCTGGTACCATCCTTCAGGGATCTGGCATCCCCGGAGACACTGATGCTCTAGATGAGTTTTGGATTATGTTTTTAAGATGGATAATTGCCCCACATCCAGCACTGTCCAAGGCAGGATGTTCCTGTGGCAGCAGGGAGTGAGACAAGTCTTGTTCAGGGAGGCTCTCAGGCTTCTCAGCTGTTTAAGACCAATTACTTACTTAAACATACAAAAAAGCACGATATGAATATCAACTGTCATTAATAAGTAAGTATTAATTATTTTTCTGTTGGTTTTTGTGGAGACCTGCAGCATGCACGCCTTGCATCATTCGAATTTATTAAATGCTGTTACTATGGAGAAGTTGCATTAGCAGCTGCTAATGGGGACAGACTTGAAAAGGAAAACCTGGATCCTACAGCTCCAAGAGCTGAGGAAATTTCCCCTGTGGCTTTGAAATTGGGCTGAACTCAGCCACAGCTCCAAGTGTCCCAGACCACAGGGAACGGAAGCTGGAGCTGTGTCCAGCACCAGTCATCCCTGGGGAATTTTACTGGGATTTGCAGAGTGGGAGATGCTTTGAGGGGGAGCATCTTTTAAGTCAGCTTCTAGCATCATCAGTGTTTTTCTTTGCAACAGATTTAGCTAAAAAGCTGCTCCCCCCAAAAAAGTGATTGAAGAGAAAAGGGACTGTTCTCTTACGAAAGGTTAAACATGACTCCTGGATGAGCCCAAATTTTCTCCCACCTAAAAATCTGAAGTCAAAAATTGCCATTTGATCAGATGCTAATTTTTTTGCCCACTCTCACTTGGCTCATACACAGGTATAGACTCCTGAATAACTGGCCTTCAGTCAGAATGCCTAAAAAAAGGTTCATTTTAGCTGTGCTAAAATTAGCTGCACTAATTTCCTTTTTTTTTGTTTTGTTTTCTCTTTTGTTTCTGTGGGCACATACAGGTGAAATCCTGGCTCTGCTGAAGCTGATGGGCATTTTGCCATGGACATCAGTTAGGTCTGGATTTTTCCACAATGAACAGAAGCCATTTGCTACACTTTTTTCTGTGTTGCTGAGTTGCATTTAATGTTCGCGAGACTCATGGTCCTTGTCAGATTAATAGAGTTCACTGAAGTGGCAAAAGAATCTGGTGTGAATGTACCTGCAGTCTTTGGTTGAGGAGCAGTTAAACTTTGCTCCAAGGAGCCTCACTGGTGCTGTTTTGGAGTACCAGCAGTGTCTGTTCGTATTCCAGCTCTGCACTTAAAATTTCAGGGTTGATTGCTCTGCTTTCCGGTAGCTTCTGTGACACGATTCCTATGGAAATTTTGTCTCTGTGCATTTGGGCTGAGTCTTGAGACTATTTCTGGAAGCTTTCAAAGTGTCCCAGAAGTGCCCTTCACCTCTGCTCTTGTGCAGAGACTTTAGCTCTTGCTTGGATACAACTGATTTGCAAACGTATCCAAAGAAAGAGAGCAAGTAGAAAAAGAAACCAAACCAAAGATTCTCCTCTCCCGAAACAGGGCTAACTCTGTCACTGAGCTTTGAGGTGCTGGAGAAGAAGAATGGCAACAAAGAGTGTTTTCAAGCACTCCCAGTTCCAGGATTCCCATTTAATATGCAGTAGTCACAGAAAAATCTGCTTATAGAGCTGAGCTATGGCACTTGTAAAGGCTCAGAGGATTATCTGTAGGTTTTCCAGCTCTTCCAATACTAAAAGAGGTATAGGAAATGTAAAAGCATATCTGAGGGTTGTCTTACAGAAAGACTAGAAAGGATGAGAAGAGAATCAACGCCTGAATTAGTTGATAGAAAGGGTTTCTGACAAATTACCTGTCTCCACCTCTCTGGCCAAGCTTTGTTACAGAGGGGTGCTAGAAACATCTAGTTCCATACTTAGGTACCACCTCTAGGCTCCATTGCCTTGCTCAGGGACAGCTTAGGGAGGCTTTGTTGCTGTGGCTGGACTTCCAGCTCTGAAGAACTGTCTGTGCCAGTGTGTCCCAAGAGCTACTCCATGCACATACACGGACTCACGGTTGGGAAGTGCCAAGCTGTCAGCACAGTGATCACAACCTCATGAGCCCACCTCTTCGCAGGAGCAGTCATCCCCTGGCATAGCTCTGCTGCTTCCCATTGTGGAGATAGCGGAGGGATCTGTTCCCACCATGCCGCATGGCAGAAACATCACCCAGGTAATTTTTTAAACTTGGGATTCAATTGTTCATGACAGTGCTCCAGTGGGCCAGGCATCTTGGAAAGGGATGGATCAAGGATGTCTGGGACACATGGAAATCCCCCTCAACCCTCTCCTAAGCACTTGTTTCTGAGAGGATATGAATTTCTCTGATACGTGCACAGCCTGTTGCTGTTCTCCCCTTTCCTCTTGCATTTATGTCCATCTCAGGGTGCTTGGTGGAGCACAGCATTGGTCTTGGGAAGAATCCGATGCCTTCTAGTAACTTCTAATAGTCAATAAGGAAGAATCTCCCATGTCTGGGGAACTTCTCAGTGCCTAGGCCTGGTATAAATGG